>JAGFBS010000018.1:0-600000 GCA_018397855.1 Boletus reticuloceps
TACAGGCTCGTTCTCCTCTTGTTCAACTCAGATGACAACAGGCAACCTTGAAGTATGCTTTTGCTTTGCAGAGCCTTCTTGACCATGTCTCATATCTAAACAATGCAACAGGAAATGGGTTTCCAGCTCACGATAGAAAGACGCTTGATACATATCTTGGTGTGCAGGTGGATTGGAAAGATTATCATTACATACGGTATCGTCAGATGGGAGACTTGCCTTTGACTTCATCCGCGATGGCCTTTTGTCGTGAGGTCTTTCTCTTCTTGCATGGCCTTCCCCTCGGCCTCCTGGAGGACTTCAACACAAATTCACTCACATGTCAGTGAAGGGTTATAAGAGGTGGACAATACCATTTTGGAAGGTCTGACATCACTTTCCAGCTTGCTGCCAGGTTGTTCCTTTCGTTTTGGGGGCCTGCCATTAGACCATGACGGAGCAGGAGGAGATGCTATAATGATGCGATGAAGTATCAGATTTCATGATGGACATTGATAACCGTATTAGCAACCTTGCCTGCCATCACCATCACTATCATACTGGTGATGTCTGGATGTTGAAGTGAAATGTTGATCCAAGATCCAATCGAAGGAGGATGCCGGAGAGGATGGTGATGGTGGAGGGGTGGCATGTGTGCCGGAAGTGTTCTCTTTGTCTGTCATGAAACGATCCAAGGCATCATTGAAGGATGACGGCAATGAACCATTTGCAAAAGGCCATCCATCTTCTGAAGAGGAGGTGGTGGTCTGCAAGCTCAAGTACATGATCCACTCATCGAAGGAGTCCAAATTGGAGGATGGGAGCACCGCAGATGTTGGGGAGGGTGGAGTATGAAGATGCCCCTCGTCTGATGAGTCAGCATGGCCAGAACTCGTGGACTCGTTCACGTCTAGCAGACTGTGGAGCACATCATCCATAGACAGTGTATGATGTGTCTTGTTGACTGCCATCTCTTGGGTGTGTGATGTGACGTGCCATGCATCCTCCGGTGGCTAGACCTTTTGAGTGTATGTGATATGATGACATCATAGTGAGTCTAATTAAAACGTTCCAGACCATCATCCAATGCTATTTTTGATTCAGGGGTTTGAAAGTCGAGTAAGATAAAATAGATCTATTGCCACAGTGAGAGTGCATGGTCCTTAGCATATAATCCACAATTTCATGCTCGGACCAAACACTTCAACACAAGACATCATTTCACGGGAACAGATCGAAAGAGGAAAGATTGTAATAAACAAATGTCGGGATAAGGAACAAACGGCCGACGTCCTCACCAAGCCGTTAAGTAGAGAGAAACACGAAAAACATACCAAAGAAATGGGTATAACTACGGCTTGAGGGGGAGTGTAGGGACTACGACTTTGCCACAGTGACTAAGCAAGCCGAGTTACCGGTTTATTCGGAGACTCTGAGGGTAAATACGAGTATATAAACAAAATTATATTAAGCGGAGATCCGATTGGGTCTTCGACTCGATCCAATAAGAGCCTCGCCGCCCGACCTCTGCAGCGCCTAAGACATACATAGTACCAATATTCTACAATAGACCGTAGCTAGAGGAGTCTGGACCTATACAGATGGGTGACAGTACTGGGCGGAAACCCCGGCTCAGCGGCACTTCTGCGATCTACATCTCGAGTGGGTCCGAAGGCGAAGACAATGTGGGACTCAGTGTCGATTGCGGCCCGGATGGCGGAGAGGCAGAGGTGAACGATGGATATATGGACCAGGACACAAACACTTGGGCAGATACGGGTATGATATTGTCTGCCCCTCCTTCACCCGCTCCTCCTGCAAGTGATGTTCCCACCATTCCAGCTGTGGAGGTCGTGCTTTTCAATCCTGTGCGTGCGTCCAAGTTCAAGCCGGCTCCCATTGCTACCTCAAAAGTGGACATGCACGCACCGTCGACCAAGCGTCAGACATCTGCCAAGAATATGTCTACGAGTCTCGAGGGTATGACAAAAGGTCAAGATGACATCGTGCCTTGTGCGGTGCGCCGTCCTCCCTTGCTGATTGCACCTGCCAAGCGAAACAACTGGCAGAGACGATGATATCATTGACCTCACTACCTCATCAGAGCACACACCACCCGCGTTTATAGCGATCGGCCAAGCAAAACCCGCCTCCTCGACCGATTGGACTGTTTCTGCAAGTCGGGGAATATCGAGGAATGCCAGACCATCATCGACCACTGTGATCGTGCCTTGGCTTCTATGCGACCAGGAGAGCCAACTGTCGTCTCTTTGCAGATCAATCGTGCAAACACATTTCTCCAAAGATCTCGATATGAAAGCGAGAAGAAAGATATCGATACCTGCATAGCTGCATTCCGTGAAATCATCCCTACCATCCTCGAGGGCCATAGAGAGCACGTGCGTGCCCATCTGCACATTGGCATCGCCCTCAAAACCCGCTTCAAGTTCACCGAAGATACCAAAGATCTACATCGTAAGACCCTTCCATGGTTATGCTTACCAATCTCACTGCACCACATGTTTCAGTTCCTCGATACGGCGCCATTTCTCCTTGGCCATCCTATTCTGGGATTGGTTGGCCCCGAGGTTCATGGTACTTCGGCGCCAAAAAATCTCACGGTGGTCTGTAAATATAGGTATATCAATGATGGTATCCTGAAGCTTGCTCGTTTCTCATTTTCTACTCCTTGACCGACGGTTGTTCTCGTGAACTTGCCTTACGAGGATGGTCGTACTCGCCAAGTCATTCGTGGCGCTGGAACTGCTGGGGCGCGAATGATGCGCAAGGATGGGGTGGCGACTCGTCAAGCAGAAGCTGTAAAGCGATGGCAGTGCAGTCTTGGACCTGCCGTCTCGAGTTCGACGAACGTGAAACGAAGTGGTCCGCAAAACATTACATTCACGAATCCCAAGGCATCCAGTGAGTTGGGATGGTTGTGGCTTATCTTGTCATCAGTGATTCGCGTTATCTATGATCTTGGTAGAGTTTTAGGTCAACGGGAGCGCCCTGCCATTTGTCGATTTCGACGTTGGTCCTAGTTGGGCTGGGCTGCTGCCGATTAGTAACAACTCAAACGAGACATGCCAGGTATAGTGGAAATATCAATATCTGCATAGCCAAGTTGGATGCTGATCTCGTGATGCGTAGCTCTTCTTCTGGTTCTTCCCTCCAGGTCCTGAAGGGAGCCTATGGGGATCTGTCCTTGCCCACGCTGTCTTGTTCCCAAGACGGACTTTCATCGCCTCGGCCTGCTCTCTGACACGTCATGTCGGATATCTCAAGTACGTACATACATGTGCAATAAGGTCGCAGCTGCGTGCGATGCTATCTACAAACTTGGCTCGCCAATCAAGGGCACAGTGCCGGAGGCGCACCTTAAAGCCATGTCCCTGGTTCCAACGTTTGTAAGTGCCTTCCAGACGTCATTCAGTCGTTCTCATAAGCCGTGTATAGAACACGACTGCTGATACTCTCGGTTCACTGGGTTGCAATGTGTATCGCTTACTAGTGGTTGACCTGCTGCACAAATTTGAACTAGGGGTCTTCAAGTCTGTTTTCAGGCACCTGTTAAGGATACTCTATGCCATAGACCCTAAGATGGCTTCAATCCTCAATGATAGGTTGGTTTATTTTGCTTCAAAATGAATGACTCTACTAAAATATCTCGCTTCCAAGATTCTGCCAAACACCGCCATTTGGAAGGAGTGCGATTCGACGATTCCCTCCCAACGTTGCAGACAGCCGACAATGCGCCGCTCAGCACTTTGAGGACGTTCTCCAGGTGTGGCTTTCCGTTTGACTTGTGAACACAAGTGCTAGTGATTGACTGGTGTGCTTCCTTTGTAGTGCGCCATACCAGCATTCGAGTCCCTTTTCCCCCCCGAGCACGAGAGCGTCATATGGACCCTCCTCTTTCGGCTCGCACAGTGGGATTCCCTTGCAAAACTATGACTCCACACTGACGATTCCCTTCGCTGTCTTGAGGACATCACCCAACTACTTGGTGGACAAATGAGAAAGTTCCGAGACTTCACATGCATGGCCTTCCACACCATGGAGTTACCCTCTGAGACTGCAGCGCGCTTACGGCACAAGGCAAAACTATCCAACTCCAGTCACGCCTCGAGCAGTAACCCTGGGTCTGCTGCCCATCCTAGGTCATTTAACCTTGGAACATATAAGATGCATGCGCTAGGTGACTACGCATCCACCATTCGCTTTTTTGGGACAACGGATAGTTATACAACGCAGATTGTAAGTTACAAATTCGCTGCTGATCTCCGCGTCTGGCTAATACATCTCAAGAGATTCTAGGGAGAACTTGCACATCGTATCGTCAAAAGGTTTTATCAGTGTACGAACAAGCAGAACCCTGCAGGGCAGATTGCAAAACAAGAAAGACGACTTACTCGAGTTAGACGCCAATGCGACGCACATCTCAAATCAGATGATCACGAGGACTCACAAAATGATATAGCATTGAGTAGTACAGTCCCACCCGAGCTTCATCATCGCTTGTCAGACGCTCCGGCCAACTCATTCAACCTTGCCAAATTCATTCAAAGCTCCCCAGATGATCCGGCTCTCCAGGTAAACTTTGCCTCACCAGTGTCTGAAGCACACTGATTGATGATGGTAATTTCAGAACTTCATTCCTAGACTCAAGGGTCATCTTTTATCACGACTGATGAACCTTGAATATGATGGCGACGAACATGTGTTTTCCAGTGAGGAGAAGGCCTCCTTACGATTCGTTAATATCCTCAACAACGTCCTCTGGCCAAAGCGTTTTCAGGTCAACTACACGACATACGACATGCGCCGCGACCAGGACACGTTGCATCCTGGACATGGTTCAGCCATAATGCTCCTCTCGCGGGAAGATAGTCAAAACGCTCATCCTTTCTGGTACGCGCACGTTTTAGCAGCGTTTCTCATTACAGTCGACTATATGGGTTCTACGAGACAAATGGAAGTGCTCTGGGTCCGTTGGTTCGGAGTTATGCCTGGGTATCACTGGGGATTCAAGAATGCTCGTCTTCCGAAGATCGGTTTTGTTCCTGCTGACTCGGGCACCGCATTTGGCTTCCTTGACCCATCTCTCATCCTTCGTGGATGTCATCTGATTCCAGCCTTTGTGGATGGTCGCACTGAGACTTTACTCCGTCCCTGCCCCTCAGCTGCTCGGGAAGACAACGACATTGATGATTGGGCAGCTTACTACGTCAATATGTGAGTCCTATCTAATAGATCTTCTGCAAACCTGACGGCATCCCTAGCTTTGCCGATCGGGATATGTTTACTCGATACACAGACTTTGGTGTTGGGCACCATGCTCAGTATCATCCTCCCACTTCACTGAACCAAGAGTCCGACATCCATGACATTACGGGTATACATGATCTTTCCAATGAGTATGACGACAAGTGTGGACCCGAACTCAGTGACGACAGAACCGAGGATTCCCAGAGAGCTGCCGAAGAAGATATATCCGAAGACGATAGATCTGATGATGAAGAACCACTGGATAGTGAGTTTGATGATGAAGACGAGATGGATGAAGAGTTATTGGGGAGCGAAGACGATGACGATGACGATTGTTCCGTGTTCGAGTTCTGATCTTCAGAATGTACCATTACTGTCGTGTGATGGTTCTCATATCTACACGAAATTTAGCATATTTCACGAATCCTATACCTGAGCAGTGGCATCGTATAACCCTCTGCTTACAGTGATCTTCAGCTTTGATCTCGCAGCGAAATGTCGTGGGTTGCTTGTATGGCGGCTGCAAACCCCTTACGTCCGTGCGTACTGAATGGGTCGGTTCCTATAGGCGACAGTGCACCTACCTTTGGATGGAGAACTTTCAGTCATGGGTCATTCGATTGAAGATTTCAAGGATGTTATTGGTTGGTTCCAACCAAACAATAATCCGGATACTTTCTAGGCCTATTTGGCATCCAAACAACGGTATAGCACGATCTTAAGGTTTTAGTGATGGTCCCCACAACATGCCGAACAGCGGCCAGATGCTTGAGTAATAGTACAGCTGTAAAGTTTATAGGATCGTCCTTCGTCAATTTCACTCCCTTCCACCCTCCTCTATACTCCACCTTACAATGAATTCCTCCCTGTATGTTCTCAACGATCTGCACACCCTTCTCGCTAGCCAGTTGTCCTTGTCCCAGGCTCTCGAATACCCTTTCCCCCATCGCTCGAGGCAGGGGCGAAGTTCGGAGGACAATGCTCTCCATCCGCAACATCCCTTGTCATTGCCAGTGGACAACTTTTCTCTATGCCACCGCCATTCTCAGTCTCCTTCCCCACAGCCTTCGGCCCTCTGCTCGTCCCCTGTACCGCAGTCCCTCTGTAAGAAGCCTGCCCTTGCGTGCCTGCCGTGTCGCGAGCGGAAGATCGCATGTAGTCCACCACAACCCGGCAACAAAACGTGCAGGTAAGCTGATGTGGTATTTTGCTGGTAGCACATATGCTTACGAGCAACCTTTTTTCAGACAGTGTGTCCAGCGACATCTGAAATGTCAGTACCCATATAAATGTCGGCAGGGAATGCAAAAGCAGCAGTTGCTGGCCACCATTCCCTAAAGGCTCTTCTGTTTTGGTCGAGCCCATTCGGAAATGCTTTACCAACAAGAGTGCCCATGTAATGCTTCGAGACAACCACCAAACGACTCATTACGTCTTGCCCCTCAGGCTCAATTCTTACTCCTCCCCATATGCCCCTCCATCTTATATTTATGTCTCTGACGTTTCCTGAGTTACTCCATCATAATGGATCTTGGCTATTTCTCATGCATCAGTGTTATCCTTCATACTAGTAGTTTTGGATTAGACTTGGTTTACGCTGTGTCAATGATGTTCTGTCACCCGTCACGCTACGCGCATTTGTGTGCAGACCCACGCTGATAGCCATTTCCGTTGCACCACCACCAGGTGCAAGGATAGGATTGAAGTATATATTACGCGCGACAGAGAGGGCGTCGGCAAGGTTGCAGTCTATTCATTCAACATTGAGGATGTCTTTTAAATTTTTGCTAACCTACGTGGAAAAGTCCACATCCAGAGCCCACATCGGATTCCCGAAGATCTTCGACTCGATTCACGATAGTAGCGCCAACGGCGAGCGCGATATGGTTGTTATCGGACTTGCGGACACGTCAAATAGCCGAAATGTTGGCCCGCTCAAAGACATGCTGCGCCGTATCTGCAACAGGCCGTGGCTGAGGCGCGGCTCGTGACCGAAGAACCGGACCAACCTGAGATGCCCTTTTCGGTGATGACGAGGTCGGGCCTGAATTTGAGTATGTGTTTGCACTGCGCGATGACCTGTTCCTCCTCGATTTCTTGCGAGCGAGCCCAGTCACTCTGCTTGGAAAATTCCATATTCGTTTGACTTTTGCCCTTTTTGTACTCCAGCGGACAGTCCAAAAATATGATACGGGGACATTGTATCCTTCAGCGCATATTGGGGTGCATAATGTCCTTGTTTAGGAGAACACCGTCCAATACGCACGACTCCTCGATATCGATGGTCTTCTGACCGTTTTCTTCCGTTGCAACAGTGCGAACGGCTTGAAGAGCGAGACAACACATGAGGTCAGACCACCGGGCGACGAACTTGGTTCCGATCGACGTTTTGATGGGGGAAAGCATTCCTTCGTCTGAAGATGTGTTGATGGGGACAGATATTTTACTTAGTATCTCCAGTGATTCCTTGAGAGCCTTGTTGTATGCCGAGATGACGACCGGGTGAATGTCACGTTCAATCTGAGTGAGCGATTGCGCAAGGATTTCGCCAGCTAAAAAGATATGAGAAAAATTTCCCGCAAATACGTCGAGTGGCAAGATACCTGGGATGATGATCACGCTCGTTGTTCCATTGCTGCATTCTTCACCTTGCATTCGGCTGAGCTCAACCATGTTCTTTGCAGCAGGATGAGCAACGTCGATCTCGTGTAGGATCGCGTTACCGTCATTAGTCAGTCTCGAGACGTAAGTAAGAGCGTGAAAACGACAGAGAGACGGTGAACACACAAGATACTGCCCATCCACAAGTGGGAGTGAACCCCGAAACGGGACGCGACGAAGGAGGTAGTTGATGGGCACGACTGTGAACACATGCAAAAGGTCAACGTGCTGATAAACACAGGAAGGAGGGAAAGACATACATCCAGCATCGGCGGGAGAAACATCGTCTTGCAAACATGCCTCAAGCTTCCAGCGAAAGTTGGGATGTCGTGGTCGGAGAGAGCAAGGGAGATGGGAGGGTAAAAGCTTCCACTATCGCTCAGGCCTCTGTCGAAATGACTGGATGAAGTTGGACAAAGAGGACTAAACATGTCTCTATCAGCACGAGCGTTGTCACTGGAAAACTCTCGAATGCTCACCTGGTGGCCATGACCTCATGCATCGCAGGCAAAGGCACCTGCAGCTCACTTGGAAGCATCGTGTCGTCGCATGGAGAACGAGGCTCGATATGGCTGTAATGTGCTTCAGAAACTCATTGGAGCAGACAATACAGCCCTACTGACTCAGGGACGTGTACCGTTTCCGTCGGAGAAACAACAGGAACAGATTGCCCTTGTACCACCACAGGCTTCCCATCGTCGTGCAAGCTATCATGATCGTTTGATCAACACGACATCGTCGAATTTGCTCAAGAGACTCATGGAAGACTCGTCTTGCTGGCGAATCCAATATCGCTGAGTACAAGGGTGAGGGTGGGGGTGAGGGTGAAGGAGAGGGCGAGCAAGGGCGTGTCGTCGGCGTCATTATCACATCATCGCCGTCCTCGCATCCCCGTTGCGAGGGTGGGTGAGGATGAGGGGGTGAGGGTGCATCTCCATCGTCATTCAAGTTGCATCGTTGCTGTCGTGTCATGGGTGAGGACAAGGGTGAGGGTGAGGGGGCATCCTCCTCCTCGCTGCGAGGATGAGGGTGAGGGTGTGTCATCCTCGTCGTGTTGTAGTCTGAGAGGTGGCCCTGGGTGGTCCTTTGGAAGGGGGTTTTGAGCGAGTGATCAGACGAGGTAGCGTTCTCGTTGTGCAGTGGGTTGAGACTGCAGCGCGCGTTACACGGCGTGTCTAGGCGATGGTGAGATGGGTTTGTGAGGGAGCGATGGGAAGACTTACGGGCATCATCGTGTCGGCGATGATCGATGAAGCTTAGTAGCAGACTCGCCTATGGCACACGAATGGTACGAATGATTCGTACTCGGTCCGAACCGTCCGACTTTTTGCTCGCGGCAGGGCCCGCAGGCACGCGAGGTGCGCACGATGGGCGGGCCGTCTTTCTCTTCATAATCTTTGGTATTTGCAAACTGCTATACGGGTATCATCTAGCGGCACCAATCGTGATTATGTGATTATCAGCGCTCATGGCCAGGTCTTTGACTCGAAAACCTCCTCCTCTCGACCCAGATGGTAAGGGAAGTTCTTTCGGGGGACACTCTGGACAAGACACTCACTCATCTCACGCCGTGTGCGCTTCTTCTCTACGTGAGTCAGATGAAGCATCTTTCGGGAGCTACAGCGTGATCCTTCCTGAGGAACCTTTTGTTTGGGGTGTGTCCTACGTTGTACCTCGCACCGTCCCGTCTAGCGTTAAGCGACCGTTATATGCTCGGATCCGACTCGGGAGCGAGGAAGAGACCAAGCTTCGAGCCTCTTCCAAGCTCGCTCGCAAGGTTCGCGAATATGCAGGGACTCTTGTTCGGGTACGAAGCATTCCTGCGTCGAATTGATACATGGCATCATTGATAATGATGCCTCATGACCCCATTTCATGGCCAGGGGTAACCACAAATGCGATAGACGCAGCGATTCACGAATTGATCGTTGCTCGTAGTGCTTACCCCTCTCCTTTAGGGATTTCTTCGGTCGTGTTGTACGGGCGTCAATAATGTTGTCGCACATGGCATACCAGACGAGTGTGTCGAGTTTGTCCGAATAATCCGAAGGGGCGGCTAACCCTCATGACCAGTCGACCACTCCAAGACGGCGATATCATCAACATCGACATCACCGTTTACCTCGATGGGTATCATGGCGATACCTCTCCAACGTTTCTCGTTGGTACTGTCGTACGTCATGTTGTCCTTGTCCGTTCGTTGACGGTGACCAAACAAGTGGGTGTGTACAGGATGAACCAGGACGTGAGCTGGTCTCCATGACCAACGCAGCCCTTCAAGCGGGCATCAATGTGTGTGGACCTGGACGTCCGTTCAACGCCATCGGTCACGCTATCCACGCATTAGTACGCAACACGACCTATTCGGTGTGCAATGCCTTGTCGGGATTGGAAGGGTGTTTCATCAGCCTCCTTGGATATATCATACACGTAACCCCCATCTGTTCTCTTCGCATGTGTGGTTCTTCATTCTGATACCTTTTTTGTGGAACACGGACAGTGAACGACGAACCGGGGGTGATGCGTCCTGGACATTGTTTCACCATCGAGGTATGGGTTCTCTTGATGGATGTTGACATTTGACTCTCCCGCTGACACACGTGTCATACGTAGCCTTGTATCGTCCAGGGATCCAATCCACGCATATGGATATTCCCAGATGGATGGACGGCATCGACCGAGGCAAGTCCTCTCCTGTCACGCCCATGTGTGAATGCTGACGATGATGCTATCGTAGAACTGTGCGCGTAGTGCACAAGCCGAGCATATGGTGTTGATCACAGAGACTGGCGCAGAGGTGTTGACGTTGTGAGAGGTGTATCCGGTGCATAATATGCAATCGGCGTTCGGCCCGTGGCGGGTGGCGGGTGGATTTGGCCAGGGTTACGAGCAACAGACATCCGCACATCGGATGTGCCCACTTCGAGTCACATCTGACGATGGCCAGACAAGTAGATTCACGACGATATGAACTTGTTCCTTCATACGTTATATTCCGCGTCTACACCAAGCCCGGAAATGAATCTAGCTACACGTGGTCTGGCCTCCTGAAACGAACAGAAAGGTTTGTCACGCCAACCTCGATCTCACAACTTCCTCTGATTCCTCGGTGACCGTCGTTCTGGTCATCATCGTGAGCTTACCGAAGGCGCTCTCCGTAAGATGTGTGTGCAACTCCACAGTCGTCAGTGAGGATGGTCCCTCTGCTGCATCCAGATCAGCTCGGCGGGACACGCGATACACAAACATCATGATCACGAGGAGGTTGCACACGACCAGCGAGGACGTGTTGGAGCAGAGTCCGTCGAGTTCCATAATGACAGGCACGGGAATGACGACGGTCCATCGCAGCGATTCGACGATCGAGGCCACGATTGATAATGATGATAGAATAATGTTTGTATCGAGAACGGGGATGCTATAGCTGGGGACAACGTTCAGCGTTGGAGCGGTAGACCGACGTGGATGCCTCTTCGAGCGATGTATCGACGAGGATGGGGGGAGTCGTTGAGCAGACGCAAGCAAAGAGCGCAAATATCGTCGTCGAGCCTGCAAATCGTTGAGTTTACACTGACAACGGTTCAAAGAAAGATGTCATCTACCTTGAGTGCCTTCACCTCTTCCGAATCCTCTTCGCCGTCCTCACCATCCGAAGATTCGTCCGCTTCCGCATCGTCGACGTCAATGTCTATTGTGTCGTCGGTCCACCTCCGGTCCCTACGTCGAATTTCCTCTCGTTCATGACAGTCCTCGTCTCTCCATTTGCGTACTTTCGTTTCCAACGCACCATCCACTTTCCACTCACGCGTTCCTTCCACCCACGTGAAACCGTCGACGAGCCCCGCCAAGTTCACTGCGGTGCATGTAATCCTTATCCATCGCCGTGCGGTTTCATTCTTCAATTCATTGCGATCGTCCATTGAGCGATGCAACGCGAGATGCAGACGGCATCAAGAGGGCCTTGAATGGCTTGGTATACTGGTGTAAGGTGGACCAGAATGTGAGGGAGTCACTGCACGAGAGAGATCAGCGACGTGGGCTGTTCATCATGGGAATCCTAGACTAACAATGTACCGTTAGTACCACACCCTATATACATCACATTATCCCATGTCATATTCATCGACTTGGAGCGATGGAGGACGGCACCAAAACAGCGTCAAGCAATGACAAGACATTCAGGTATTCAAGACAAGAAGCTAATATCACAACACCAACTGTTCACGTTACCCCAAAATCGCCCCAGCCTCTCACATCAATCGCCTCAATTCCTGACACGCAGCCTGTAGCCTTTGCCTTTTGTCTTACGTCTCCTGACGGGTCGTCACGACACTGATGCATTCTTCCAACATGCTCTTGCAGCAATCTTGCCCCTCTGGCCCGGTGACCTGGAGTCCTTCCTGGAGGGCCCTGTAAATCCCTTTCTGCATACCGAGCACGATTTCGTGGTCAATCGTCATCGGAACCATGTCGATGAAACGTTTGTAGGCGACTTGAGATGAGCACACACCAAACGAGTCAGTTGATTTATGCTGATTCCGTTTTGGGGACACTCTACCTTGGAAATACGCCCAAACGCTCGCCATGATGGTCAGAGCTGCCTCCTTCGGATCAATTGGAAGGAGCTTGGGCAGGTCAGTGGGTTTAGCCGATATCCCAAGGTCGTTGAGGCCAGAGAGAATCCCGTTGATGGTTTGACTTCATCCTTGCTGGGGCTTGGTCAATAACACGCCATCGTTCAAGGCGGCTTTGTAGTGCACGAGGAATTTGTCTCTGTAGTCAGCATAATAGTGTGTGTTGAGCGTAGTCGGGTTCTGCTCAAGCTCGAGCAGCCATTGGATCCTGTCCTTGGTTCGGATGGCAGCTTCATCGAGGTGGTCGTTGACAATCATCCTAGTTGTGGTAAGCATTGGCGGTAACACCGAGGAACGATCAACTCCGCTTACTGAATCGCTTGTTTTGCGTTCCCGTTGCCCATGTGCGCAAAGTGGGCGTCGACGGGTTTCGCAAGATCGTCTTTCAAGATTGCAAAGACATCTTCAAAGAAGATCATTGCCGGCATGCTCCATTTTTGCGTGATTTCCTTGATGTATGCGCGTTGAACTACAAAAGGATAGTTGTCTGGGAGTTCTGGCGTACGTGCGCTGGTGAAAATGTCAGTCAACGTGTGACATCAAAAGGTGGGTACCTACTGTTGAGCGCGCTTTAAGACTTTGTCGACATACATTTTGTTCTGACCAGCACCAAATTCCATTGCAGCATGATTTTCATGTTCATTGGACAAGAAAGCTGGCTCTGGCAGCCCCTTCGTTGACGTATCCCCCCAAGGAACGAATTGTGAAGCAGTTCGGCGTATGGCAATCTTGAAGGCTTCTTGACATGGAAGGATGGTCTGCAGTAATCCATCTTCCTCGGGAGTGCCCTCGACTCGGTGTTCTAGGTCTCGTTCGAAATTTCTGAGGGTTTGCAGCATTTCACCGATAGGTTCACTCGATGGAGCTTTCGAAAGCGCTTGTATCTTCTCCTGGGTCCCCTGAATCGCGTTCATCAACTACTCTTGGATCTTGGGAAGCCTTGTCAAGTTTGTCAGCAAACAAAGACGATGGCTACGGTCCCAGCGATAACTAACTCACCTCTTCGCGATGAGCTCTGACAAGATGAGGCTCAGCCTCTCCGTTAGGTAGCTCGTCCGCAAGAACCGTTGATACTGCGGCTCAAGAGACGACCACGGTGGCGTTGAGGCGAACCACTCATTTTCACGTCGACGTGCCTCCAGGTACGTGATTCCTCTGGCAACGTCCTGCGAAGAGGGTTGTTTGACACAATACCAGTTATTCGCTAATGGTTCGGTTTCGTTTCGGAGAATCTTGACCTACGCAGGCTCATTACCTGGGGGGATGCGATCTGGTTTGGTAAGGACACCCGTTGAGAGCATAGGTTGGTGCTTCTACATTAGAAATGAAGAATGACAAAGACCGACCGACGGTTCTTTTCCCATCTGGGTCGTATTGCTTCGCGAGGTGGTGAGCGCCTTGGTTTTCAAAATCGGCTGGTAGAACGACGCCATCAGACATATGCAGTTCGGAAATAAACCAAGACACGTACTCTCGCATGCAACGGTAAGCAAAACGACACAACTTGGCTTCTCAATGTAGGAGGTGACCAGCGATTTCACAAGCTCCCTCTGCGAAATGGCGAGCACGCGTGAATGGAGGGCACCAACGCATGATGGTGTCGGTGTCGCGCGACCGAGCGACAATGCAAGGGAGGGTGTGTTTCGCGATGGGCATGTTGAGGAGCGTCACGGTCGGACTTCGCTATTGTCGTTGGTTGTATCAGAGAGGTAGGTGACGAAAAGAGGGGCACACGTACGCTGCAGGATCACAGCCAAGGGTATCGAGAAGGACGTCGATGGCCTGCTCGCCCTGCTCGGCGTCGGAAGGGTCTTCTGAGCCGCAAAGTTTGGAGAGCGCGACGGTCGCTTGTACCCGAATGCGGGTTTCTTTGTCGTGTATGCGCTCCATGAGGGCGGCTCTGAGAATGTGGTAACGTCCTCGCTGTCAAAGGGTGTTAGCGGAGGTTTACTGTAATGCGACATGGCGAGAGGCAGACTCTATTTCACCGAGGTGGGCGACCATCACTGTGAGTAAATGAACACAGCAGTAACGGACGATCTTGTCCTTTGCAACGAATCCTTTAGTTGTGGCGGTATCGTCGTCGGCGTTATCGTCTTCTTTCTTTACCCCTTGGGCTAAATGCCATGTATGACACGGCCGACCATGGAAACCAAAGACACGCACCTTTCACGTTCATATAGAGGATATATGCGCTGACAAACTTGATGATTCGATCCGCCTGTAATATCCCTTTTTTCACGACGATGACGCGACAGAGGTTGATGAAAGTGTCGTTCGCCGGTGAATTTTATGCTTTGCCCGCCATGGATTGATTCTGTGAATGCGGCGGCATCGAGGTGGAGTTTGTGGAGCGCGACGACGTTTTTCTGGTGATTTGTGGACGTCGTTTGGACAGTCCATTTTCGAGGTCTTTTATGTCTTGCCGGCTTGAGGACGTCTCTGAAATGGCCAGTCCGATCCACGTGATCGAGTCTGTGCGGATACGGCAAACCCCGGGCTTACCTAATGATGATCCCGCCATCGCCTGCGTCTGCGATGCTGCCTCACCGATCCCGCCCACATTTCCGCCGACACTGCGTTCGCACCTCTTCTTCCCTTCACGCTGTGCTATCATCCCCGACGGTCTTCCCGCCCGTTTCCTGGACCCTGTTAAGCATGTGGTCAGCCACATTGTCAGCCGCCGCATTGAGGGTATAAATGGTGAGTCCTTTTCGTTCTCTCCCCATTTTATCCCTTCTCACCACACTGCCAATCTCCCCTGCATTCTCGCTCTCCAACAGCGCTCCCACCCGAATCCCCGACGTCCGAAACTCCAGCCGCCGTCTTGTGGCTACAAAGGTGAGCGCCCCATATTCTCGCCTTCTCACTTGCGCCGATTCCAAATGTACGCCATCCCCCGTCTTAACAGCGCTCCCGCCCGAATACCCGACGTCGTTCATCATCTGGTCAGCCGCTTCGAATTCCCAGCCGGCTACGAAGGTGAGTGCCTCATCTTCTCACCTTCTCACTCGTACCGATTCCCAACGTACGCCATCTCCCGTCTTAACAGTGCTCCCGCCTGAATACTAGACGGCGTTCATCATCTGGTCAGCTGCTTCGAATCCCCAGCCGCCGTCTTGTGGTTACAAAGGTGAGTGCCTCATCTTCTCGCCTTCTCACAACGTACACCATCTCCAACAGTGTTCCCGCCCCAGCATACAGTCAGCCGTTTCGTCAGCCGCTTTGCCAGCTGCCGTCTTGCGCGTATAAGGGTGAGTGCACGTCATCTACTCCGTTACTTCCTCTGACCCAATCCTCTGTGTCCAGATGACATTCCCGCCATCGCCCACATACCCTGCATAGCCGCATCCGCCGTTCCCGCCCCCTTCTTGGACGCTGTTCAGCGTACAGTCAGCCATTTCGTCATCCGCCTGTTGTCGCTACAAAGGTGAGCGCATGTCGTCTCCACTCCATCACTTCTTGCCTTCTCACTGCGCCACTGTTCCCAGCGTGCTTTCCATCTCCGACGGTGTTTCTGTTCGCTTCCTGGAGACTATTCAGTACACGGTCAGCCCCCACGGTCATCCACCTTGCCAGCCGCCACATCGAGGTGAGTTGTGCCGCTCGTCTCCTCCATTTTCTCCCTTCTCAAACAACACACCCTCACACCGCTACTAGATCTTGCCTGCTTCCACCCATATCTCAACACCATTCGAACATCTTGCCTCATCGCTGTCGTCTGTGGAACCAGGCAGCATCGGACATATTTTTTCTGTCTTGCAGCCACATGAAGAGCTCATGGCTATGAGCCTGAGTGACCTCATCCGTTTTGTTTGACTTGCTAGTTGCCACAAGGACGATATCTTACAACCGCAACCACAGACAGTACCCACCGATATCGCTCCTGACGTACTCCCCCCGTCGATTGTCGGCTTTCTCGCAGGCTCTATTCATGTCTCCTACTTCCGTGGATGTGCTATGGACTGTCTTGAAGGATATTGTGTGGGAGTCATCCTCTACAACCGAAGCTGAGGCTCAAGATCAAGAGTTTTATTGGATGCATGGTCATTTGTGTGGTATTAGTAAGTTTTTCATGTCGTCTGCTTGGCATGTGTGTTGATTAGATTGTTAGCAAAGTTCACGCTCTATCCGCCCACGAAAAAATGTACCAATCCCTTGTGCAACGCTTCATCCAACGGAACCCTTCTCAAGAAGGAAGAGCAGCGCCGCGTTGTGGTGTTTACGCTCGCTTGTGGCCCACAGCCAGCATGGTCTGTCCATGTCAAATGTCGTGGTATGTACTACCTGTGACGTCGACTCCTCAGGTTGATCGACCACTATCTGTTCTCTCTTATCAGTCTGCCATACCAACTACCACCAGATGGTGTTCGCACGTACTACAACACTATACCATCATACATTCAGGTCGCTGAGCACCAATTTGTTGAACATGCCCTCGCCATGCACTGGATGGACCTTTTACAGATAGCGTGAATGCTCAGGCTGTTTTATTTTACCCGCATCATGTCTCACCTCACTTGTGTTGGGATTTAGTGTCTCAGCCACTAACTGTGCACGTCTCTATGAGATCGCTTTTGCTCGTCGCAACCAGCGTGACATCCCATCTGATTGGCAGTTTGGGACATCCCTCACCACCGAGGAGGTGTGGGATGCTTTTACCATTTGGCTTTGCTGGACGACCATAGACAATGCGACGATCGGTTGCAGGTTCCTCATAGTGGCAATCAAAAAGACTGCTTTGCCAAAGCAATGCGTGCATGCACTGAGCGGCTTATTACTCATGGTCATGAGGAGTTACCACATGCTTGTAACGGATGCGTTCGCATGTTTCCAAGTCCTGATGGCACATTCAGGAAGACAGAAGTGGTCGTGACCGATGGCGTAACAGGTGGTCGCCCATGCTGTGCTGTTCCACGCTGCAAGGAACCACTTGAAAACACACGACACCGGACGTTCTGGCCGGCTTTTACCCTCTCCGCCAAGTCGTCGATAAGCCCACTTCCTCATCCCCATCTTCTTTGTCGTCATGTCGGGACTATCTGCAGTCGTTGCACACTACCTTGCTCGCACCTGCCGTCTGAAACGATCTCAAGTGTACGTCCGATCTCTCCTTCTCGTACGTTACCTGAGCACCATGCAGAAATTATGCCACCGCTGCATCCATGTTCATGAACTCAAATTCCCTTCCCGTCGCGATCATGCAATCCCTCGCTGTCACTGTCCCCATTCTCAAATGGGGCCCTTGATTGATCAACAACCTCATGCCAGTGCCAGGCTGTGTGAGTGTAGTATCGTTGTGAAAGCAACGAAGACGGTACATCATGATACAGCACAGGACGCGCGTGTCCACACGTTCGTGTTGCTCATCATCATTGATATGACTGACAGAGGTCTTCCTCTAGGTTGGACTTGTTTCCAGACACGTGGCTGCAATGTCGCCGCAACTTCCTTTGACCACCGGCTCGCCTCTTTCCTAACCCGCCATGTCTGACAAGTGCACTCGCATTGGGTCTTGCGCAATGCCTTGATGCACACCGTCTCACGGGTCTGCCTTCCCTCGCACCTCGCTGGTCTTTGTCAAGTACACCTTTACCCCGTCCCCCACCACCAGGCATTTGGCAGAGAGCACCTCTCTCGCGTCAATTGTTCATTGTTTCCCGCCACTCTTCGAAATGCTCCGCCCTCGAGAAGTGATCCACGCAAAACAAGCGACTACGGATGTCACAGTCATAAGTACTGCCTGCCCCACTCGTGGTACAGCAACTCTTTCTTAAGACCCATCCAGTGGCTTACGATGGATCCACCATATCGATTTCCCAACCTTTTCAATGACGACTCCGACTCTAGCCAAGTCTACGTCCCCAGCACCGTCGACAAGGGTAGGCGAAAAGCACAAGGTACGTGTCGTGTACCCTATTACATTGTCAACGACTGAAATCAATGGCGCTTCCAGAGCCTTTGGATAGGGACGAAGTCGACCCCTGCTACCGAACTTCTTATCATGTGCACTCTCAAGTTCAGGATGACGCCGCTTCAGACTCGGACACGTTCTCTGACTTTGGGTCTGATGACGCCCTCTCCCCCGTCGATATCTGTTGATGCACGCGATGTTACTGCTGTTGAATCTGATGGCGACGAAAGTCTTTACCAGTCTGCCGACGAAGAAAACTCACCAGATGATCAGGTGCGTTCATTCAACCCAACCCAAACCGAATCTCGAGTCCGATCATGCATCCATAGATGGATATTGACGCTCCGCCGCTCCAACGTGATGAGTTGGACCTGGCCTGCTCTATCAAAGGCATGTACTGCGTCCTCGACTCATCTCGGAGCAGGGTAGTGGTGGTCTCGGTGAGTACCCCAAGTTAGTTCGCTGCACTTGTCCCCACTATTGATCTGGTATCAGTCGATAAGATCATTATATCTCAGAATTCCCTCGAAGCCTTTATAAACAGTGTTTGCCTGGGTGCATACGCAACCATGACCAAAGTCAACTTCAAGGCCCTCGACCATTATGTCATCGAACCTGTCGGCGTCTACGGAAGCAAAGAGGAAATCATTCAATTTTTATTGCAACTCGGCGCCATCGACGAGACAATGTATGTCATCTCTCTGGAAGCATTCATCTGCTCATGTATTGACGCACTGCTTTGGTAGCGCGGTGCAGCTTTTCGTTGATCCCGAGATACATTTGCGCACCCAACCGATCCTCCGTTCAGGTTTGTACATCGTCACAACGTCAGAGTAAACTGGAGATGCTCAACAAATCTTCGTTTTTATAGATGTCGCGATCATGTCGTGTCTTTAATCTTCAAACACGCGGCTAATGGATTATCGCCCCAGCGCCAGAAGAGTATGCACGAGAAGGAGACCTTAAGTCAGACGAGAGTGAGCCCTTTGTGAGGGAGCGGGACAATTTGTCCCCAGATGCAGGTCGACCATATATACTGCATCTACGATTGACTCATGTTATAATTGAGTCTGTCAGCACAACGAGGCCGAGCTATAGATGGTAGTCGTACTCCAACAATAGAAACAAAGGACATGCAACTCCAGAGTTGAAATAAAGGATACGTGTGCCGATGTACTCGACAATTTGAACACTTTTTTCATGACGACAACGCAACAGGACAAACAGGTCGATAAATAAGTTTTCAAGGAGTCATTTTCCGGTGAGTTTGAATGGATGCGCTGGGCATTATTATATTGACAGCTCGACAGCTTGCCTCCTGCTCTTTTAGACGGGCTGGCCAACCCAGTGTAGCTAGACTACGGTACAATCAAGTTAAGAGAGACTCACACTCTCACCCCCATCTCCTACCTGCGTGATGGGCTCGTAGATTGTCCGACCTCGCCAAGGACAATAAATACTACGACTATTCTGACATTATCTTCGAAGAAAATGTTCAGCTTTAACCAGGTCTAACCATCAGTACTTAGGTTAGTGACCCATTTAGTTTAGACTCCCTGAAAATTGATGCGAACACTCCGCATTCTCGTTCCATGTCAGAGTCTATCAACGTTGAAGTTATCAATGTCGCAATACAACCAAGTGTGCGTGCACTCACCCGATCGCCAGCATGAACAGGTACCCTACGGTAGATACGACCTATTTCGAACTTGTCAGTCACACCCTGCATGCCAACTCTCACAAACGGAAGACCATACCAGTGCCGCGATGATACTCGCCGGAATACTGTTTTTGAGGAAATCGATATTAGTAAGGTAAGCCTGTCCGAGATCATCCTCTGACGCCATACTAGCATTCAAATATGGATACCATCTTAGCGGGAGCCACGAATCACGAATAGGACAGAAAAAGGTTGCAACGCACGCAAGTTGGTTTGGGAATCCGGACACTGGCATACCCATCCCCGTGGAACATATCAAACCCGTAAGGAAGATAAGTAGGTTGGCATGGCTGCCAGGGAGGTCCTTCCCCACTTGTTGTGCGATGGGGACGAGGGGCACGCTCCCGATCGTATGGCTAATGAACGTCAAGCCAATCTACAAATAGCATGGTATGTCAGTCAACTGGAAGCAGGACAACGGAACTCGAAAGGCGAGACGCACAAGGACGGTGATGGAAAGTACAATCACAACATTATAGAGAGTTTGGCCCTTAAGCATGCGGTGAATGACGCCATCCATGGTATCCATGAGCCTACTAGACTTGACACCATTCCCAAGTGCAATACCACCCATAGCCAAGAATGCGAGCGTCCACGCGAATTGCTCAAAGTCATCTTACGAACAGATATACCAGCATGAGTCAACGAGACGGCAGCCCTTCACGTACACGTTACCTTCTTGAGAACACACTTGGTAAAAAAATGCGATAATCGGTATGATAGCACACCACAGCCCGATTGTTACAAGGCACCCAATATTGCCTTAAAGTGAATGCTTTCCTTGTCGGCCTGATTGCTCTAATCTTGATCTCTCCGTGTCCGTCTGGTGCGCGGGCTGGTTGGTAGCTCACGAGCAGGAGCAGCCAGATGAGCAAAACGGAAACAATGGAGACAGGCAGTGCGACAGCAAACCAACTCCCCCAGTCGAGTTGGGGGTTCATGAACCCGATGGCGATGAGGTTTTGTGGCGAAGAGATAGGTGAACTTTGACCGCCAATGTTGGCGGCAAGCGCAATTCTGAGCTGTGATGTGCCACATCTGTCAATGATGATCCAGTGTTGGGTGAAATGGACCTACTATCAAGCACGGCTCGAAAGAAGCCCTTGCAGGCAACGTTCAGAGGATAGGCTGTATAAGTAATTAGACAGTAACCACGCCATAATCAGCAACATAACATACGTGAATTGACGTGAAACAAAGCGCTGGCACAGCAATGTTACTGGAAATACATGTCAGGTAGCCACATTGTATTGCACTCCCATAGTGGTCGTCATTGGTGTGACTCCAAGATGGTACGCGGCACAGTAGCGACCATACCTGAACACAAAGATCGATCACGTCATGCAGTAGAATGCATGACCCCTCACATGACTGACATCAATGAGGAAGACGTACACTGCTGGCTGGGGTGGCCGAACCATGTACTCGGTCGGTGCGACAAACTAATGGTATGGGCTGTTCGCCCTTTCTCACCATACGGTAAGGAGTGATCATGAGGGCGAGTGGTGTCTTGGACTTGTTGAGGAGAGAAGGCGTCGTTGGGATGGCGTTCAGCGTACACAGTTGGTAGCTATACTCGGGGTTCGCGTAGGGTGACGTGATGACGCACGAGTTTGACGGCAACCGGATCTCTGGAGGGGGACGGCTCAGCTCACGTGGATCGGGTGGGGATGTGGTGCGAATACTCACTGCACGGAAACCCTGACAAGTTCTACAAACAGAAAATCATCGGCGTACGTTTCCCATCCTTGTGGATCAACAACCCACAGTCCTGCAGCCAAGGTCAGATGCACGGTAACCCACCTGTTGAGCGGATGTCCATGGACGGAGTCTGGATCGAGTGATCTGCCATGAAGACCATGGATGAAGCCAAGGGAGAGGAGGTGTGCGCTCGGACGCAAAGAAGGGGTTGGGAAGGACTCAGACAGTAACTTTGGCTGCGTGAGACTGGCTCGGCGTGGCCCGCAGGCACGCGAGGTGCATACCTCAGACGGTTGTCCATGAATAGCCATTCGTTTGTGCGAATCGGTGCGATGCACGGTTTTGTTTCAGTTTTCAGAAGGCTTTTGACACATACACCAAGAATTTCTTTGACATAAACATGCCATTGAATAGCGTATGGATGCAACCTCGTTGAAGGGAGGTACGCGAAGGGGAGGTGCACGCGGGGGAGGTGCGCGGCGTTTCACAAGGGGTAGGCGGTAGGACTTGGTCTGTCTCTCTTTCCAGGCGCTGACAAAGCCTATCCAGCGCCCGAGCACGAACGTTGAGGGTTACTTCCAGTAGCAAGTGTCTGCTAAGCCTAACATCGCGCCCCGAAATGAATATCACATGGTTCCCAAGAAAGAAAGCTGTGTTCGTGGGAACATGAACTGCACTAACGCTTAATCGATAACCATCAGAATCTCCGTTATGAATGCTAGCACGTCAATTGGGTCGGGGTCGAAGACCTCCACCGACACCTTTGGAGTCAAAGGTTAGTCTGATTGCGAAATACCTGTAGATATACTCACATATTCCCATTAAGAAACTGCTCCCCAAACTGTGGTCCACATGCCCGCCACTGTGGAGCAGACATCTCCCACTGAGGTCCAAACACTCGACACTGTTGAACAGAGGGTTTCCAGTCTGGAAACTGCGGTTTCGGAGCAATCAGGATCTATCAGACGGCTTGATGAACGAGTTGGGACAATCATGTCCAACTTGGCCACAGAACCCGCCCGAGAGAACCGTTGGTACGAGAAGTTCAGAAGCGATCTTCGATGTGACCTTGGGGAGCTGAAGGGGCAGCTTTCCAACCTGTCAGAACGGCTTTCCAACGTGGAACATGGGGTGGCGAGAATGGAAACGTCACAAGTCGGATTCTTCGATCGGCTATTTAATGCACTTAGTCTGTTTACAGGCGGTTCCAGGTAAGTCAGTTCATTTTAATGGAAAGCATATGGCCATAAAACTTGAATCTAGAACCCCTACAACACCTCAGACCGCAACACCGCACTCTGAGGTATAACAGTGATCAAAATTTCCTTTGTCATGTCAGCAGCGTATTCCTTTTTCTCTCACTACTACGTTACTGTAGAGATACTGGTGTATTTTGTACTCTCAACTGGAAGTCATCTCCGATGTGCATGTTAGCTTCCTGTCGGAGCGTCAAGAATCCAGCCGATCCGAATCGAATCAGGCCCCTAGGACAGTAAATAACGAGCATCGTTACCATCTCGGCATACATAAGGTCGCTCACCTCGCTCCTGTATTTTCCCATCTTCGGAATAATGTTACTCGTTCGCCTGGCATCGTGGTTCACTTTGAGTTACCGCTGCGCGTTGCCCGTCAATATTTCAATGGTCGAGGTACAGTCATAGCCGTCTCCCTCATCTGCCACATGCACGGGAAACAGGGACAGGGATGAACACAAGCACATGCATACACGTTGAGGGCTTACCATAGACCATAGACAGATACGGCCGCTTTGGCGCTCACCGCGCACTGTATAGCCTTGACACGCAACTTCGCAACTTGTGATGGCTCGGATCGTTTGCGTTTCGGAGTATGTTGCGCAGGAGGGGCATAATCGTGGGGGAAAGGACAGTGTTGGTGCTGGGGTACGTGTACCTTGGCAAATGTGATCTCGCTCGCATCGGCAACCATAGCCAGCTTCGTGATGGCCTGTTCTTGAACGCATCCTTTAACAGGTTTACCTGATTCAGCACCTGGATTAAGTGGTTTGAGCAGCCGTTCCAGGAAGGAGCGCGTCCTGCTCAACGCCCTCATAAAAGTTGATCAGCTCGAGGTATTGAATCGATCTCCACAAACGCATGCCTGGGCCAGGTCCAGTATATGCAACTCTAGGCGACCAATGGCAGTTCCCTAACTGATTTAGCAGCTTCCTATTCCCTCGGTGGCGAGTCGGGTCAGCAGTTTGGATGGTGTGCTCGATTGCATATCATAAGTATCTTCTACCATATTGATGTGCACCTAGGTAGTACGACCATGTTGGTTACCAGAAGATTCAGTCGAGCTCTCACGTGCACACTATGCAGTGTACGTGGTGAAACGAACCGAAGGACTGAGGATCATCAGTTTGAACACAAACTTGTGTACGTCCATACAAATGAGCTATGCGGTACAGATAACAACAATATGCTCCATTCTGTTTAGGGTATCGGTCAATGACTTCACCTTTCGATCGAGCGTCTTCTGAACTATTCATAGGCCAAACTACTTCAACTATATCAACGCTTCAGACCCAGATACCTCTGACATGATGAGGCTTCTGACTGACGAGTTGCAAGATGCTGAGGATGCAGGCGATCACGGTACGTAACAGTCGGTCAGGGTACAGTTCATACTGACGGAAGGACAGTCTGGAGCATTGGTCATGTAATTAGTGGTTGGGACGGCTCTAATTCTTTGTTCAACCCCACGGAGCTTTGTATGTGTGCCTTTCTGAGATATCAAGTTCGACTGAAAGATCTTGCTTAACAGTCTACAAGATGTAAATGTTCTGCCTTTTTGTATCCTCGTCACCTTCTTGATGAGATTTACAGTGTCGATCGCTTCTCTCCTCACGTCATCGCGAGTCGGTATAATGATTTCCTCCTTCAATAGGTTGTTAACCCAACTGCAGATATCTTCTGGGGCCATCCGCATGAAGATCAATTATCTGTCAGTCCCTCGGAATCCCTATCTACTTCATTTTTGATTAACTAGACACAGATCTTTTACACGAACAATGCCACAGTAATGAGTACAGACACTGCTCAAAAAGTATCCTGGGCATGTTCTTCTTCACCCCCTCGTTTCAACCTCGCTAACCCTTCCTAGACTGGTCCTTCAGTGACTCCGCTGACAAATTTGAAAACCGGGTTCCGTATTTATGAAGTCGATTCTGCTGTATGTTCATCAGGTTCCTGGATGACTAGATACCAATCCCTCATTATTTACAGACTTTCGAGGTTCTCCGAGTCGATGCTTTCACATCAGTTACGTTGCATGCGGTAGCCACAGGAACTGACTAGCACCGTTCCGACAGCTATACAACCGCTGTCGATACCTTCAGTGCTTTAGACAACCAGATACAATATGGACCCACATTCAATCTGGAGTACAGCACCAGGGAAGCCTATGGCACAAACATCCCCTGGGGCGCCAATGACCCACTGAACGCAACTTGGCAGCAGCTCATGACCGAGCTTGAGTCCTTCTAACAGACGCCTGACCTCCACCGAAACATTTTCGTTGCAGAGATTGATAAGAACTTCACCCTAGTTGAGATAGGAAACGGTACACTTTGCGCTCCACCTCTCTACTTCGCCGATAACACTTCCCCTCACACGCGCCCTCAGCGTCGCACCTTGTCCCCATTCTGTCCGTGCATAGCTCCCCGCCATGTGGAACAATTTTCTTGTCATTTTGACAAACCAACGTCTCAAAAAAGTAATGCTTTATGCGGAACCCATCGCGGGTCCCATACCAGGCAGATTAAATCCGACCATGGGGTGGGCGGTAATTATTTTTCGTCTTCAAAGAGTGTTCTTCACTCTTTGCATGTACTCAAACCAGCTCGGGAGCACTCACAATCCACACCAAGGCACCAAATACACTTACGCAGATTTTCTCGCCGCCCACCGAGATCACTTGTCCATTCTTCCAATTTACCATG
Source organism: Boletus reticuloceps (assembly GCA_018397855.1). Taxonomy (NCBI): domain Eukaryota; kingdom Fungi; phylum Basidiomycota; class Agaricomycetes; order Boletales; family Boletaceae; genus Boletus; species Boletus reticuloceps. The sequence continues at coordinate 25,839 of JAGFBS010000018.1, forward strand.
GCCCCTCAATCATACACTCCCAATTCTTAGCTTGAATCTATCGTTCTGATCCATCCGGCCGCTATGCGTAGCCCAGAATACATCGAGGTCCACTCAGAGAACACTACCTACACCGACGAGCACATCACTGCCAAGTACTTCTATCGTGGTTATTTCTGACGGTCAGTTCAACATCACTCCCACCGTGAAGCAATTCGAGTTTCAGCCAACCCACAAGGTCGCCAAGACTGGGTATGTGAATGACTCTTATCCAGAGTCTGCAACTTCTTATGGACTCTTGCAGGCTCATGATGGTCGGGATGGGTGGCAACAACGGGTCTACGCTGTGCGCCACTACTCTTGCCAACAAGCACCAGATCTTCTGGCACACCAAGGATGGTATCCAGCAACCTAACTATATTGGTTCCGTCCTCCACGCCTACACCGTCCGCATTGGTTCTGATCCTCGAACTGCCAAGGAGGTTTATGTTCCCATCTGCGACGTGCTCCTGATGGTACACCCTAACGACCTTGTCCTCGGAGGTTGGGACATCTCGAGCATGCCCATGGACATTACCGTGTTGCATCAAGTCTCCGAAAACCTGGAATCCTTCGACTTGGCCGACAGCATCGTCGAAGTAGTCCAAGATTAACATGCGGACAATGTGCATCAGGAGTTTTCCGTTGTCTTTGATGAATTCCATGTCACCTAGTGTAACACTCAGCTACGCGACCGCGACAGCACATTCACGTCACTCACTGTATTTCAAACAGGTGGCCAGCGTGTATGCAGCAAGTAGTGCACTGTCCTTACGTCGCATCTGCCTGACAAACACGTCCTGCATGTCAATATCACGGAGATAAGTGTGAATGGTCGCAGCTGATGAAACATGAGTTCGTGTCTGTAGCTCATTGATATCAGACTCACTCTCGCATAGCTGCAAGAGCGTCATCGTAGCAGCGGTACGCTCCCGGATATTTCCCCTCTCAATGACCGTTTTCAGTTCTCCAATGAGTTTTTTCTGTGGACCATCGAGTTCCTTCGCGTCTGATACGGAGGATGTCATATGGAAATATGTTTGAAACCAATAACGAACGTCACCCACTAAGCCCGAAGAGGTGAGACAAGATCTGTTGCCCAGGGTCGATAGTGCGATCTTCGCCATCTGCTGAATCATGAAAAAGAGAACGGAAGTCGAACAACATTCTGCCTACCCAAGTCATCTAGAACCAGTAATATTTCAACAGCGATGCGACCAACTAGTCCATCGTGTTTACTCGCTAACTTCTTGATCCTAGGTTTCACTGCAGAGCACACATCTCTTGCTGTCACCACATTCGTTACCACTGATTCATCGTGGGTGAGCAGCGGATACTTACCTTCCGGAATTCGTGCGAGGGTCAACACCATGCGCAAAGCAGCAGGTAGAAGGTGCGAGTCTAAAAAGAATAAAATGTCACCATGTAGCTCTGACCCGATTACAGGTGTCGGCCTACCATCGACCTTCAAGATATGAGACAGCCTGGACACATGGGAATTCGGTGACCTGGCCCTGAGATTCTCAATAAGAACTTGTCGAGTGTCCTCTAAGGAATCATGAGTGAGTTACTAGATGTACGATAATTGTCAACGAACCGCACTGTAACAGGTAATCCAAGGACTCCATTGCCTGTCCAAAACTCCCTACAGGCTACTGGATGATCATATCGAGAAACTTCACGACTGCTTCCAGGATTTTTTGGGAGAGGATACGCTCCCGGAGATTCTGGTGCTTCATCAGGGGTATCAGAAGAGCAAAGATCCTGGGACCATCTTGATACCTGTACGCAGCCAGAATGCCCATCAGACATTCCTCCGCGTCAAGGAATATATCCTGTGAGAGTTTAATAGAAGGCGGAGCACGGTGCTTCGGGTTCACATCGGGATCGTAAGCTGCAAGAGGGAATCTTACACATTACAACCGCAAGTGTTAGTGATAAGATACTATCCATACTTGTGCGGCATCGAGGGGGGTAGGCAACGGATGGTCAGATGGTCAGAGGGGCAGGCAGGGTCTGCTGGCAGATGGTCAGATGGTCAGATGGTTGGTCAGGGTCTGTGGTCACAGTCAGATGGTCAGATGGTCAGAACCTGGCTGTCGGTCTTCACTGTCTGATATCAAAGGAGATGCAGTCAGATGGTCAGATGGTTAGCCAGGTGGTCACAGTCAGATGAGATTGTAGATGTGGTCACAGTCAGATGGTCAGATGGTCACATTGTCAGACACTACAGTCAGATCACTACAGTCAGATGGTCAGAACATGGCTGTCGCTCTTCAGGCACCAAGGGGTCTGCTGTCAAAGGGTCTGTCAGACACTACAAGTTCAGATGGTCAGATAGGTCAGATGGTCAGATGGTGAGACAGATGGCCAGATGGTCAGAGGGTTGGATGATTGGATGATTGGATGGTCAGAGGGTTGGATGGTTGGATGATTGGATGGTCAGAGGGTTGGATGGTTGGATGATTGGATGGTCAGAGGGTTGGATGGTTGGATGATTGGATGGTCAGAGGGTTGGATGGTTGGATGATTGAATGGTCAGAGGGTTGGATGGTTGGATGATAGGTCAGATGGTCAGATGGTTAGACAAATGGCCAGATGGTCACAGTCAGATGGTCTACACTACAGTCAGATGGTCAGAACATGGCTGTCGGTCTTCAGGCACCAAGGGGTCTGCTGTCTGGTATCAGAGGGTCTGCTGTCAATATTCTTTGCATGGTCAACATGACTGTTGATCTTCATACACCAAGGGATCTGCTGTGATGGTCTTCTGTGGGTATGGATTGACATTAGAAATGTCTCTGAGCACAAGTGACCTTCTCAAGGGTTCTAGGGTATGAGTGTTGTAAGAACCTGTGATTCCTTGTGCTAGTATCCATCTGTTTCCCCACTTCTCTGGTCACTAGGTATTCATCCTCAAGCTTCTGTGATCCATCCATCCATCAATTTGTGATCCATATGTATCTGTTCCATCCATGCTTTCATCCATATCTGTTCTACTTACCAGGTTGACTGCTAACATTGTGCCTGCTCACGACCCTGACCCATTTCCTTACCTAGACACACAATACAACTCATAGTAACAGTGTTACAGTAGACAGACGCACAGAATGTGAGGACGTTGGACGATGGGTCAGAAGACACTAAGAGGGATAGACGGTAGACAGTATACGCGGTACAGAGTATGCATAGAGCGACATCAAAGGATGCCTAGAGGTTGGAAGTAAGAGGAATACAAGCACAGGGGCATACCACTCTCTACATCCGCTGGGGACTTTGAACACTGACTGTCCCCAGTCAGTTGCATCATTGCTGACTAAGCAAGCAGTGTTTGAAAGCGGTGTGGACTTTGACATTTTTTTGAACTCCAACCATCTTACAGACCATTTACTGCCTACAAGGAAAAGTGGTCTGTGAGACCCCACCACTCATCTCCCTTGCCACCATGGTCCAAATACGGCCTTGGAGGCTCATGCAGGGCCTCATGCGCCTCACAAGAACATCTCATGAACATCTGCAAAGTCCAATATGCTGCCAGCAAGGACCATCCACGAGCCTCAACTGAACCTCAACTGTGCCTGCCTGCCCTTGCCCTTGTCCTCCTGACATGCATGGATGCCCACTCAATTCACACAGCCTCTCCCGCCCACCTGCCCGCCCTCACTTCACCACCTCGCCTGCACAGCCTCCCCAGCCTTGTCCTCATTCTGGTCCAATGCTCCCTGCCATTGTCCTCCTCATGGTTCCCCTGCATAACCACATGGATGTCCACATACCTGCCCACGCTCATGCTTACCCGACCCTTACTTGTGCACATGTACAGATCAACACCTCTCAATGCCTCTCCAACTTGATGCTATGTGGCCTCTGGGTTCTCGGTGGGTTTGTATTGACGTGCTCATTCCTGTCGCTCCTGGTGAGTTCCTGATGGTTGTAGGATGTTCTTTGACCCTCTGGACACTGCCTGGCATGGCCATTTCACCGCCCCCATTGTGCAGCTCGTCTCGAGTTCCCTTGGGTAAGTTCTCTTCATCCCTTAGTGCTGACTGTTTGCACTTATGTTCTGATGTGTTTGGTAGCTTGACTGCGTCTGTTTCGTCTCCCGGGTCACTCATTTCACCTACATGCCAGGTTCATGCGCTCGACTGATTGGTGTTGTTGTGTGGTTCGTTTCATTGCAGTTGTTCGTGTGGCATGGGTAATGATGGAGGATGGTGGTGGGACAATCCTGGTGCGTCCTCATCGACCCGTAAGGTATGCTGACCATCTTGTTTGACTGCCGTCATCGATCAGTCACGTGTGGTCACAGTCCGTCTCTCCCCCTCGATCAACGCTTCTTGACACGTCTCGGCACTACGGTGCAGGTGAGAGACAAGCAATTGGGCTTGAATGGACGTGGTGCCACCATTGCACAACCACACAGATGGAGATACAGAGACAACGGACCCGACGAGGTTGCCAAATGACCCTGCAAACACGAGGATGGTGCAAAGGCCACAGGTGTGACAATCACAAATCAATCTGCAGAGCACAGTGTAATTAGCAAGAAATAATTCATATTCATCATTCTATCTATGTACAAATGTGTAAAAGACTTGATGACATGATGGCAAAAAGGCAACAACACAACAGCTTAGACAGCAGGCAGGGCAAGTGGACAGACAACATCAAGAAGATACAGGACATGGATACACAAAATACCAAGTGGGCAGGGCAAGCGGACAGACAACACCAAGAAGATACAAGATATTTATATACAACACCAAGAGACTCCGCTAACAGACCTTTGATCACGGACCGGGTTCAGTGAAGGGGTGCTGCGAGGGTTGCAATTGTTACAATCACTCCTCAAGCTACAATGGACTTAACATTTTTCTTTCTTTCAACCCCTATCTATTTCCTTCACACATTCACATGCATTCTTTTCATCTCTGCTCTATCGCTTCTATTCACACATGCGTATCTAATCTCCCACATCCATGCTTCTCATTCACATTAGATCCACATTGCAGCCTCATGCTGCCACAGCATACCATGCACATCACGCATGTCCGCTACATGCCTTTACCTCATGTTACCCAGTATCAAGGATACTTACCGTATTTAGTAGTAGCACTGCTTGGTCTGTGCACACATGTACTTAGAGACTGCACATTTTGGTAACTGTCCACATCGTGCAGGTTGCATACATAAAACACACGCATTTTCGCACATGTCACATGCCTTTACCTCATGTTACCCAGTATCAAGGATACTTACCGTATTTAGTAGTAGCACTGCTTGGTCTGTGCACACATGTACTTAGTATATAAACCCCAATGCAGCGCCAGAGAACACTAGTCTTGTTCTCTTGGAGTTTCCCCTACAGGCAACTCTACTCTTCTCATCTCTTGTCTTTTTCTCTGTGCAAGCGACCTAGGACAAATCTTTGATGGGCAGTTGGAGTCTGTTGTTTTGGCCTTACGCTTCCTCAAGACTCCTGGATCTTGGTAGTCGCTCTCAACTGAAAGTGTGTCAATCTGAGTATTGGCGAGCTGGGTTGTGACCTTTACCAGACATGCTTCGCCATCCGAAGAACTCTCGTTAAAGAAGTGCTTGCCCTTCCTTTTTGGAACCTTGCTACAAGCAGCTTTCTTGACGATGGTGTCTGTTGCAATTGTCACTGCTGATCACAATAGGATTGTCTTTTGTGGTGTGCGGGCGGTGAATGGGCTGACACTTAATTCGAGTTGCTGCCTTGCTGGGAGAAAATGTTCAGGCCCTTCAAAGTTGATTGACCCATCTGTGAACATTTGTTGGGCATTTGCGAAGCTGCTTTCTGATGAAGGGGCAGCACCAATTATTATGGGTGACACAGATGAGGTAAGAGCCTCTGCAATGAAATGGCGTTGAGCGGGGGGATCTCATGCAAACGTTGGACAACTCACTTCATTCATCTCGTCCTTCAACTCTTGTTATACTGATGTTTGTGTTCTCAAGGGCATCATACAATGCACGCTGCTCAGCCTTTTTTAGGACCATAATGCCCTTTGTCCTTGCAGTTTGGCCATGTTGTTTGCTGGGCATCCACACTAAGGTTGGCCAACTGCACATTACTAAACCCTGCTCAGCTAGGATGGTTGCGAGACTAGTCCAGGGGAAGCTTCCCAGCTTGAACTTAGATGTGTCCTCACCAGCTTCCTCTGTAGTAACATTTGTAAGAATGACTTGATTTGGAGATTGATGTAGCCTGGAATTACTGATGATGGATGTGATAGAGGTCGTGATATAAGACAGCATGTCATCGTTCGATCCAGGCCATTCAATCTGGGCGTGCTCTGCCTTGTCCGAAGTGTGGGTGGGGGGTGGTTGTTGCACGAGAGAATCTCCAGAAGAACATACTTCCTGGGAAGAAGATAGTGGCTTGTGTTGGGGGGTGAATGGGACTTTCCCTCCAGCTGGTTTAGCCGGGTGATAAGACGACGACACTTGGTGACTTGACCGGCGATGTGGGCGAGGGTCTGCAACTTTGACTTGTCCTTGGAGCACCTTGGACTCTGAAAATGGCACCCAAGCCCCTTTGTCACTTGCTGAGCAGCACGTGGACAAAATCTAGGAGGTATGACAAAGAGAAAGAAAAAGAGAGAAAAGAAAACAAACCAGACATACACAAGATAGCACCTTGGACAATGACCTGGAGAGGCACTGACGAGGCTAGAAGGGGACAAGCGTGTAGCACATACGAGATGCTGATGAGGCCAGAAAGGGGACCAAATTAAATGTGTGGGAGGCACTGGTGAGGCTAGAAGGGGACCAGCATGTAGCACATACAAGGTGCTGATGAGGCTGGAAAGGTGACATGTGAAGCGCGGACGAGGCCCGAACGAGGCTCGAACAGGAAGCCGCTGGAATTTGAGGTGCAGAGGCTTAGAAGGAGCTGAAGAGTAAAGAAAGTACATGGAGTGATAAGCAAAGGGTTATATACTACATGGAAGCGAGGTTCAGGGCAAGCATAGAAAGGGATAGAATGTGAAGGAAGGTACACAATGACTAAGCAAGTGAAGTACCATCAGAACACCAACGGGAAGGAACTGGAGATAAGGGAGAGTCATTGTGAAAAAGGAATAGTGTCCAAGATACACATAGTACAAGGTAAGCAATAAGAAAAGAATAAGTTGTAACAGAAACCCTCTACTCCCTCAGTGTCTCCCTCCACTCTACTCCCTCAGTGTCTTCCTCTGCTCTTCACCCTGATGAAATCCTCTCCTTAAACTGCACCGAGAACTGGTGGACTGGTGCCAGTGGCAATGTCCCACTTCCTGTTTCTTACCCTAGGTATCACGAGGCTTGCTTCTGATGCCGCCATCTTGGTCATCAGAAAACAGATTGCTCCTTTTACCAGTGCTCTCATTGTATCCGCTGGCGACCCGGTCATTCTCAGGCCGTTTGTTCTGGATGCCATCAAACTCAAAAGAAGGCTTTTTCTTCTTCTGAGTCCTCCTCTTCCTCTCATCATCATTGCCGCCAGATACCTCCTCCTCATCCTAACACTCCTCACCCTCCTGCCTACTACTCTCGTACCCCATCTCCCGAGATGGATTTCGACTTCGACGATAACACCATCAGTAACATGACAGATTCCCCTGTTGGAGAAAACCAGGATCTTTATTAAAAACTTGCATTGGTGATACAAGGCTAAACCGGGGGTAATGTTACAACCTATTCTTTTCTCTTATTGCTTACCTTGTATGATAACGCTTATCTCGGACACTATTCTCTTTCCAGAATGACTCTCCCTTATCTCCTGTTCCTTCCCATTGGCGTTCTGATGGTACTCCACTTGCTTAGTCATTGTGTACCTTCCTTCACTTTCCATCTTGTTCTTCTATGTTCTATGCTTGCCCTGAACATTCTCTCCATGTAGTATATAAACTTTTGTTTATCACTCCATGTAGCTCCTTACTCTTGAGCTCCTTTGTAACCCTGTACCTTGTACAATTCATCGCTCTTGTGGTCATCACTTAATCCTGTTGGCAACCAGCCCAACGTCCTTGAAACCCTTGAACCTTGTGTGGATGACCTCACAAGCTTTTCGATCCTTGCAGTCTTCGTCCTACTCTGAAGGACGTTACTTCTATAAGACCTTGTCGTACTTTTGACTCGACACTCTCCTTGTTCTTATTTCACAAAGGCTATGCTCATAACATATAAACAGTCTTTATCTCTCCACACTCATTAATTCCCCTCTCTTCTGGAAGGTACCGAGTTGAGGGGGCATGGAGTGACCTTGGCAAGGAAGGCAGATAGTGGCTTATGTAACCATCACGCACTTGACAACAACCATCACCATGGATGTGCTCAGGCTCATTTGTTGGATCTGTTCTCAAGATCATAAAGTGACCTTCCAGGTGAAGATTTCAAGGACAGAGATCGTCTTCAACCTTCAAGAGGCTATCAAGAACAAGAAGCCAATTACTTTTTGCGACATGGAATCAGATACTCTCTGTCTTTACAAGCCCAATTATCCCATATTCTGACCCTATGAGGACTATCTCCACACACTCGACCTGTAGTCACTGACAAGAAACAAGTTACAATCACCTCATTTGCGGATGAGGCTTGGGAAGTGGCGATGCAAGGGTTGCAATGCGATCCAGCACCTCCGACATCATTGGGCATTGAAGTGGGTCAATGCTTATAACACCTCAGGCTCCACATATTCCATATTGGTACTTTTAGACCCCAATTAGGTAGGGTTCCTTGTTGAGGCGAAAATGACCTAATAGGTCAACAATCTGCCCCAGTAAATTCCGAAGGAATCTACTATTAGACACAGTTCATCTACACCTCATGTTCAGCATCCCTAAAACCATCCGCTGATTGCCTCACAAGGGTTTCTTTGGCTCCCCTCCCCCCGCCAAATGGCATCACAGGATTGCTCTCATGGGGCACTTCCCAGCACCACCATAGGACTCGGACAGCATTATCCCTCGCTGCGCAAACTTTGGAATGTCAAAAATCGCAGCAAATGGTTGTTTTTCCTGGCTGGAAGCACAAATGCACACACTGACAACTCCTCTAGCGACTTGAAGCACTTCGCAAAAAAGAAACCATGACATCAATGGCCAGCAGTGCCTTCCTGCAGCATGACGACCATCCTTTGCCGGACAATGTCCAAGAATCCACAACTATCACAGACGACCATGACTTCCCCAACATAGACATCCCGCCACCTCATGCCCCCAACCCAGCCTGCCATTTCAACAATTGGCAAAAATTAATTGTGACTCTAGTGGAGCCGTACATGCAATATGTTGCTGGGACACATGGCAAACCCATCCATCCACCTAGCGACACCCTGTCTCTACACAGAGCATGGAGTAATTATAATTACAAATGACAGTCAGACTTTTGGCACAAATAAAAATTGCAGTGTGTAAATAGACCCATTGGGATGTCCCAGTATAAATTTCTAAGAAAATGGCGGTCAGAATAACTTGTTATACATGATATGGTGACTAGGGGAGGGTTATAATCTATGCTTCTAGTACACGCCTACATGGGTCGGCCCAAACTATATCAAAATCCGGAAGAAAGAGTACTCGCAGTGTGGACCTACTGGGCAAAATATTATGCCAAGTGCATATCAATGTTGTACTCCTCAATACTAAAGGACATAGAAATCGAGTCACCATCAGGTTATTGGACAAGTGCAGGGAAAGAAAAGTGACCAGATCTGATTCACAGTAAGCAATGTGTTTTATCACTGTGACCGCAGCTTTGATATGACGAACACCTTCAGAACAGACCAGCTGATCGAGCTGATCAGTGAACCTTCTGCAAAGAACAACATGCTGCTATGCCAGTGAGCACAGCTACTAGTAATCTCACACAGTGCAAACCTCCATTCCGGTTCAAGCCCAGGACGATCCAAACATAAGGACAGCAATACTGCTTCATTAAGACTATCCAACAGGTGGGGATGGCTCCAAGTCCTTCATACATGGGTCTGTTAATGATGATTATGTAGGACACCTGCACATCAGGACACTGAGTCTGATATCAAGTCTGACTTCAGAGCCATTATTGGGGCTTCATCATGCGAGCAGCTGAATGCCCTTTGCGAGAGCTTCATATCCTCCAGAAGGTACTCAGAAATTGATGACACATTATCTTTGGTTGTTGCCCTGCACTCTCAGGTTCAAAAGCTAGCTTCAATGTGCTGGAAACCAGGTACCGTAGGGGCACTAGGGAGTACTCTTTTGAAATCCATCTGTGCAATCATCAAAGCACTAGAAGATCTCCTGCTGAATGCTATGGAGGGAAACGATGTAGGGAAGCTTGCATCTCAAGGGTTATTGTTATTCCAGTTAGCTCCTGATGTAAGACTGCATGGACATTAGGCAAACTGAGATTAAAATAGTATGACAGTACATATGGTCCTACAACCCCAAAAAGTGCCTCAATTGGGTTTCAATCTGGAACTCAAGAATGTGAATACCAGCTTGTGGATCACACAACCCCGAATTTGCTTTTCCTGTCATATGAACCTTGTTTGTACCCCCACAATAAATATTGATTTCTTTTAATCCATAGGTTAAGTAGACGCGTCTCTGCCCTGCTCCCTCCCTGTCCACATACATACGTGTTCTCCCCAGCACTCTTCGTGTTTGCCCCTCTGCGCACCTGCTTCTTTTTTTTTTTCATCACCAAAAAAACACATCCTTTGCAACAAAAAATGCGCCCATCCCTGTCTATGCACATGTTCTCCCTCCAGCATTCTGACATGTCCTCTCGAGTGTACCCACACTGTAAAAATCTATATATCTCTAGGTTGATATCCATGGTTTTGGTGATATTCCTCCATGTCCTCCTCTGTCCATCCATCCAATCTGGAACATGGTTTGTCTTCCATCCTGTACTTTCCATATGTCATCCAGTGACTTAGTTAATTTTCGTACTGAAGGTACGACAGAATAATACAGGGGATTATATAGTACTCAAAACCCAGAGTAAGTCTGGGTTCGGAACTACTGCGCGAAGGCGATGTACATAGGAAGGGGAGGCTGAGTAACGGAGCACGGAGCACAGCCGGAGAAGGCTGTAACGATCAGACAGGTGAAATGCAGACTATAACTAAAAGAGATTAATAGAGGTACGAGTCCGGAGTTGCAACTCCGTGGATGTCTGTTGTGTTACGCTTGGACCGGGTAGATACGAGCGTAGCCCTTGTGAAGCGAAGAACGAGGAGAGCGTCGACTCAGAAGCACGACAAGGTCTTATAGAAGTAACGTCCTTCAGAGTAGGACGAAGACTACAAGGGATCAAGGAGCTCGTGAGGTCGTCCACACGAGGTTCAAGGATTCAAGGAGGTTGGGCTGATTACCAACGGTTCAAGTGGGGACCACAAGAGCGATAAATTGTACAAGGTACAAGAATACAAGGGAGCTCAAGAGTGAAGAAAGTACATGGGGTAATAAATGACGGTTTATATACTACATGGAAGGGAAGTTAAGGGTAGGCATAGAACGCGAAGGAAAGAGATAGAATGTGGGGGAAGGTGTACAATGACTAAACAAGTGGAGTACCGTCGGGGCGCCGACGGGAAGGAACTGGAGATAAGGGAAGTCATTGTAGAAAAGAAATAGTGTTCGTGGTGCGTGTAGTACAAGATAAGCGATAAGAGAAAAGAAAAGATAAAGTCGTAACATGTTGGTCCTAGGTCAAGGGTTGTCTGAGATTACCTGGAGTTGTCCGGAGTTGGACTTGGTAAAATCTGGGTTGTGACACCAATACATCATACACAAGTCATCGGTGACGGTCGGTTGAGGCTCTAGCCAGTGTCAGAAGCAGCTACAGGTATCACAAACATATGCTACATGACTGTAATGTCCGTACAACACCAAAAAACTGCAAAATGTGATTAGCAAACACGAGCCAGCCTGCTACTGCGACAAGGAGTGAAAATATCTTGCTTCTGGGTAGTTTTTCATCCTCCCTTCCTGAATGTACTCACATTGGTTGGAGAAAGCAGTAAAACAATGGGAATTACTCACTTTCATTCCTTGGCACTGCTGCCATCATGACCACGGCCGCGGTATGTTTTCTGATGGGTAGTTGGTCCCGTCAAGATTGGTGTGGTCGCCAGGGGTATTATAGTGTCCTCACATTTATTGTGAGGTGGTGGAGACGGTCCCCTGTCGTTCATAAGTCCGCTAGAATTAGGCAAGCCACAGCTTGTGGCTGACTCGGATGCACCATGGTGGAGCAGCGAACGAAGGTAGGCGTAGTCGGGTTTTGCCGCATAGGCAAGAGAGCGTGAATACTGCAGGAATGCGGCAAACTCGTGAGGGAGGCCATTGCATAACTCATCAACTGTGGTGTCTTGTTTCAGTTTGAGCCTGAGGACCGCATCGTTGGGGAGGTCGGGGTGAATACTGCTGAACCATGGGAGCGATCCTCACAGCAGATATATTAGCGTGTATGCAAGAGACTCGAGGTCATCACGGCGGCTTGATTGAATGCCCAGGTGATGATTAATCGAAGCGAATGAGGGGGTACCCACAAAACGGCAGCCCTGTTGGCACAAAACATGTGCTCGAGTGGTGGAGTTGCGATCCTGGAATGCGATACCAAAGTTGATGAGAAAGACGGTGCAATTTGAGATGCTGTTTCCAATCAGGACATTTTGCGGCTTGATGTCGTGGTGAATGTAGTCGTGTGAGTGTATATACTCGAGTCTATGTACCTGTTGAGCAATCAGTTAGCACATTGGGCACCTCAACAGTTAGCATCATCAGATACTCACCAGCTGATACCCCACAGTAAGTACAACGTCTAGGTTGAGACAACCACCCCGTGAAGTAAGTATATCGCATAGGGGTGTTGCCACATTACTCAGAACAAGAGTGCGGTATGATGATTCTCTGCCGAAGAATAAGGGTTGAGGAAATCTGATGCCTCCATGCAGTTTCTTGAGAATGTGGAACTCGTGTTCCAGTGAAGAAGGGTCCTGGGTACAATGTTCAAGTTTGACTGCGACATCCTGGTCGCTAATGAGATCTTGCACACAATATACAATTGCTAAGGATGTGCCAGGTGAGACTCAACTAATATCATTGTCATATCATGGTACGCACCATTGTAGGTAACAAAGGCTCGCTGAAAACCTTCTTGGACTAAGCCAATCAGGTCACACATCTGTAAATCACCCTTTTCGGGACAGTTACCACATCGGTTACAATGACTTACAGCAGTGTGACAGCATGACAGCATGACAGCCGACAGCCACACAGCCGCACACTCAGGCACATGACATACATGCCAGCACAGAGTCCACAGAGTGCTGGCGAAGCATTCTACTACCACAGCTCATATTCAGCAGAATAGTGTACATACCTCCATGGCAATGTAGAGAAGGAAAATAACATAAATGATACCGAACGCCGTGGCCATGTTTGCTAACATACCAAGGAAGATTGAAGAAAGATGCACTGGCAGCTGCCCGTACTACGATAATCACAGTGGATGGTTATTGTCCATGGTGCATACGTTCCGCGATACCATCGTAAACACATCGGAGCAATGTGCGGCTGCACACTCAATACAATAGCAGTGGTATATGCCTCGCTTGCCCGCTTTGTCAAAGTATTGGAGATTGTTGTAAAAGTTGACGTTCCCGGCACAGAGATAACGACCGAGGAGAGTCACATGGGTCGTGAACACGGTTGTGACATCAATATATCTCTTTCGACAGAGCAGGATGGCAACACCAGCCTGCCACTCGTGAAAGTGGGTGATGACGGCCTTGTGGAGCTGTTGTACTAGACGATTGTCAGACAGAACCGGTCAGTGGAGCGATACGGGAGACGACGGATCACGCACCTCTCCAAGGAACCACGCGATGAGATATCCAAAGATGATCGTGTCATTGGTCTCGGTGTCGTGAGGTGGGGAAGGCATACTAACCAAACTCCACAATCAGCCTTCCACTTGTCGAGTTGGTGGAACACGCTGCCAATATCAAACAAGAGCACGCAGGGCGCACCCTCGATCAGCCAACGGCTGTAGAGACACTTGATGCCTTGGGTGCGCATGTTATTGAGTGTGGCTGACAGTGGGCACCTGCACCTCGTCCTCCATAGGTACGGTCTTGTTGGGCATGTCGTCTGAACGCTGTGTCTCAGCATCGCGACTTGGTTGGCAGGGAGGAATGGACGCACCGCAGACACGCAGGGGATGGATCCAACGACATTGTGAAAGGAAACTTGATGGCACGTGTGCGGGAGAAGCTGGGCTCAACAATCAGGAAGCGAGGTGCTTGGTTGAGGGAAGTATGTGAGGCCTCGTGCATGCCACCCCGCTGCCTTGCCAGTAGGGTGGCATATCCGCTTGCAAAGAAGTCAATACGGATAAGATGAACATCGTCACTGGTGAATTGTTCGTGGCAGAAAGGACAGGCTGGTTTGAGGCGGGGCAAAGTCTTTTCAACGATCTTGTGGCGGCAAGTGGAACATAGGACATGGCCTGGAAAGTGGAAGGGGGAGTCAGAATTTTCTTTATGGTGGAGCGAACAAAGGCATACTGCAGGGGATTGAATGGAGGATGCAATGTGGGCCGTACTCTTCTGCGGATGCGAAAGGTGTCGCAACCGGGACAAAGTAGATGGCAGGAGTCGAGCCCGAGATCTCTACCTCAGCGGCAGAGGAGCGTCGACGTTAATCAGCATATCGCGGGTGATGAGGATCAGATCGAGCACAGCAGCAGTGAGAGACAGCTCGAATGCCATCCTCAAGTTGCACTTTGAACCATGTACTTGCAAGTCTAGCGGTGCGGTCCTCGTTGAATCGGCAAGTAGGTTAGGCGTTGAAGGAACGTGGTGAGGATTATGGTGTTGGGAAAGTAAACCACACGAGGTGTTACATAAATGATCAGAAGGAAGATACTACAACTTGAAAGTGGCAGACTCGGAGACATAACAGATAAATTTCCCGGACAACACATAACAATTCACATTTACAAGACTACAACAGGACGTGTTCCAATACAGTGAAAACTCAGGCTTCCAAGTTGGGGAAGCCAGAAGCAGCTATTGGAGAATAGATTAGGCTAATGATAGAATTGACAATAGGAGGGTACGTACCAGTAGTGAAGGATTCATGAAGAGAACTCGAAGTTCGGTGACGCTTGTGCTGATTGTGCAATGGAACACCGTTCTTGGATATGTCACGACGGATCAGTCCAATATCAAAATTGGCACCCTGAACCCTACGTTGCATGTCCTGCATTCTGAAGCGGTACAAATTCCCCAACAATTCTGACTCCTCAACCTGTGCGCTGATGAGCTGGTGTTCAAGGTTATAAACATTGCGCTGAGCGCGCGCAACCACTAGCACAAGTTGTGCTTCCTCATGTTCACGTTCTTCAGCATCACCGTCCATCTCGGAGTCCTGTGTATGTTAATTCGACGGTGCAACTTATCAGCAAACAGCTTCAATATTACTCACCAGGACCATATCCAAACGGTGTAGAGCTCGAGGGGAATCGAGACCAGGATTTTGATTTCGGAATGGGGTGGCGATGGAGTGAAACAAGGCGGCAGGATGCCTATGGAACTTCAGCGCCCCAATGGCTGAAGGAGTCTCTTTGGCAGGGACAGCATCACTGATACTAGTAGCACCGAATCAAGGGTTAAAGTCGCTAATAGATAGAGCAGAAGTACTTGAAGATAGCGAAACCCCGTGTAATGACCCAATATTCTATCAAGGACAATAGGAGGTTCTGGAGGTTGCCTGGTAGATCCTAGAGCGCTTGCAATGAGTAGTCTCGAGTAGGAGAGGAACAATGGGGAAAACAACAAGAGAACTAGACTAGAGACTAACTACTATAACATAGGGGTATTTATAGGGGCTAAGTGCGAGCACAGGCCAAGCTGTGGAAAGGCTGTGGGAATCTAAATAAGGTTAATACCACGGTCACTGGGCACCATGAGGATGCTCTAGATAAGAGCTGTTAATGCTATTGGAGGATAAGGGAAAGTGAGTCAAGAGGAAAGTCATGAGGCAAGCATAAGGATGCAATGTGTATACCATGAGGTGGCATGAGGTGCACAGCCTAGATAAGATCATGTGACTTGGTCATGTGACTAGTAGCGTGGGAGCCATGTGACCTGATGAGGTAAGTCTTGGCAAGTGAAGGAATACTATGGTATACTTTGGTAGTGTTTTGTGTGCACTAGTGGGACTAGTGTTAGTGATTAGGAAATGAATGGTAGTGAAATGTAATCAAGAAATGTAGCGTCTGTAACACCCCGGGTGTTTCAGGAACAGCAAAGCAACGGTCCAGAGCGAGTGAACTGGTAACAGGATCGTCCAACTTCGCCGATTCTGTCTCGTCAAGTATGCTGGCCACCTCAGGCTCAGACTGTGACGGCGAGTCGGTTGGCGAGACCTGACCGTTCAAGTCCTGGTTGGAGGCGGCTTGCGCAGTGGCATCGGTCACCAAAGTGACCATAGACGAGTCAGCCATGGATTTGCTAGCGCAGATTTTGGAGTGGAAGGACGTACCTTTGAGCAAAAAATGACACTTATACGAAGCATAAAGAGTAAGCGTCGCCAAGGACTTGATGATTAAGTAAATAAGGATCAAACCGCTTCTGGCAGCACGCAACTTCCACCTACCTCATGTGTAGTCTCAACGTCCTTTGTGTCATCGGGCGGAACTATGAGCTAATCGAAGATAGGCAAAATTTACTCTTCAATCTGTATTCCTCCCAACCAGAGCCGATCATGAAGTCACGACACCTGATTGATTGTCATTGATGCTCCACGGTCAACTCGGTTCTCCACGGTCAGCTCGTAACAAACCACACACGAACCATGTGCACAGCTATACGACGCAGCAGGCTTGCCAGTGAGTTTGTCCTGTCTCGCTTCAGGCTCGATGTCTCAAGCACTTTCCGACAGATCGGGGCATCGCTGCGCATCTTGCACAAAAGACCTCCAAGTGCAATTCATGGGAGCGAGGTCCTGTCGCACTTCCTGTCTGGGACGCTACAGAGGAATACAGCTCCACTGAGTACACTGCCTCCTTACCATCTTTGCCATCATCGCGCCGTTTGGATTTCCCTCCTGTACCCGATGATGGTGACTTCGACATGGCCTTTCTCCCTGATCCTCCTGATGCAATGAACATTTTCGCTGAGGACCAGCCAGACGGCGAACAAGGGGATTCTCAGCCCTCTGCAGCCGCATCTGCAGCCTTCCTGACCTCGCTAGGACTTGGCCGTCAAGTTCAGTTCTTTCGTAATGCAAGGAGAGTCTATAATGTCGGTCAGACATTTCTCGACCGCTTCGCGATGGACGCATATTCATCCCATCACAGGAGTAATATCTATTACCCATTTGCGACTCACGACGATTGGCAGATGGCCAATTATCTTCTCCAGTCCCACCTAAGCATGGCGAAAATCGATGAATATCTCAAATTGAATTTGGTACTTCTTTTCTTGGTTACTGTACTTTGCACCGCTCATTCAATAATCATTGCCTCCGGCAGATACGGACCCTTCCCCTTTCATTTCATACTGCAAAGGAGTTACGAGGTCGTGCTGAACTCCTCCCACCCGGACCGCGTTGGAATTTCAGAGTTGTGTCTACGTTGCATCCAACCAAGAATCCTGTGGTTCTGTACTACCACAATTCTCTGGAGTGTATCGAGTCACTATTCAACCATCCATACTTCATGTCGCATATAGACTACACCCCATTCTGTCTTTTTACTACGGCGGAGAGGATGGTCCGGGAATATACTGAATGGATGAGTGGTGAAGTCACGTGGCAGATGCAAGTAAGTTGTGTTCAAACTCTTTTGTGTACTTTCTTTGATCGATACAGTCCAAGCTTCCAGAAGGCGTGACATTATGTGGGGTTATCCTATCCTCAGATAAGACACATATAACCAATATCTGCGGTGGGAAGGTCGCCCATCCCCTGTTAATCAGTTTGGCCAATATTAGGATGGCCGTGTGGAATAAGGCTTCTTCACATGCATTCCTACTGGCTGCGCTCATGCCAATTACCGAGTTCCTTCACCCCAATAAGAGAATGTGTTCTGTCCTCCATGTGCGCCTCTTTCATCAATGCCTTGACATCGTTGTCGATCCCCTCAAGACCGCTGCACGTATCGGGTGTATGATGTCTGATCCTGTCGGCAATGTTCAGTATTGCTTCACCCCTCTCGCTGCATACATTGTTGATACACCAGAGGCTTGCATGCTGGCGTGTGTGCAAGACCTCACCGATGACAATGGCATCCTACAAGGAGTTTGGTGATGCTTTTCAGCATGAACCACGTACCCGGGCAATTACGCTCGCACAACTTGCTCACATTACATGTGACCCGAACGATGTGGAGAGGTACTTTATTCAATGTGAACTCTTCAGGCTCAGTGGAGTTTCCGAACCATTTTTCCGTGATTGGCCATTGTCCGATCCTACCAAATTCTTTTCCCCGGAGTCGTTGCACCATTGGCATGGGGAATTCTGGGATCATGATGTCCAGTGGTGCAAAAATGCTCTTGGATCCCAAGAACTCGACTTCCGCTATTCCATTTTACACCCGATTGTCGGCTTACGCCATTTCAAGGACGGCACTACCTCACTGAAGCAGGTTACGGGTCGTGCAAAATGTGAAGTCCAGCGATACATCATAACTATCATTGCTGGTGCTGCACCAACAAATGTTGTGATAGCCATCCGCGCCTTGATGGACTTTCAATACCTTGCCCAGGCCCATGCCATCACTTCTTCGACCCGTGACAAGATCAGGGATGCTCTTGCGGAGTTCCACGAACATAAATCTGCCATCACCAACGAGGGGCTACAAGGGGACCAACAAGTGGGGCCGCTCTAGAACACTGGCAGATTCCCAAACTCGAATTAATGCAGAGCGTTGCACCTAGCATAAGCCAGCTTGGTGCGCCGGTGCAATGGTCAGCGGACACGACCGAACATGCGCACATCGAGGTGGTCAAAGACCCAGCAGCCTCGACGAACTATCACAATTTCAACTCGCAGATCTGCCGCTACCTGGATCGCGTTGAGAAATGCCGGGCCTTTGAGATGGCCACTCGACTCAGTTCTGTCCTTCGTACTAGCCCAGATAATACTCAAGACATTCCAGACTCAGAGGTTGATTCAGCAGCGGATGATGTGGATAATCCAAGTGCAGGGGATGAGTTTTCAGAGGAACATCCCACAGCGGTACTCAATGATATCTGGGCTCCGAAGTGTCCTGTCCCCAACCTTTTCGCCATTGCCGAGACGCTCTTGGCCGCTGTCCTGGGATCTATTCCATACCCAATCTGCACGTTCACATCTGGGTCAACTACTTTCCATCTCAACTATGACCCTTCTATTAAGCGCATTGCAATTGACCAAGCCGCTGAAATGTTCAACATTCCAGACCTTCGCCCAGCCATCGCCGATTACCTGGGTCGTGAGGGACTTGCGCAGAATTTCCATTCGTTTGGGGGGCAGCGATGTGCGGGGGCAGATGCTCACCTACCATTCAGTGAGATTCAAGTCTGGTACAAAGTTCATCTCCAGCAGAAGCTATACCACAATCGCACCTCTGTTGGCCAGATATTTACAATCAATGCTCACCCTGCCGACCGCACATGGAAATATGGCCGTTGTGACACAGCAATATTAAACATAGATGAACACCATGAATGGCCCTCTAGTAGTCTTACAGGTATGTGATATGTAAATCTAACAAACACTTCTTTGAGTCTTGTCTAACAGGTCATGCCGTCGTTGAGGTTTGCCTCATTATGCGTCCTCTTTCCCCTAGAGGACGCAAAATATTGTGGGACGACCGTTTTCTCGTTTATGCCTGACGATTTGATGTGGTCCCTCAACAGCGATCACAGGTTGATCCGGCAACAGGGCTACGTGTATTGAAATGGGCAATACGAACCTCGGGTGTATTGTTGGGTGACATTTTTCCTCTTGATCAAATCCGATCTTATGTCCATCTTGTTCCTCGCTTTGGCAGAGTCGCTGATCCACGTCTTACGAGTAGCAGTAGTTCACATTTTTCTCAGTCATTCTGGTTGAATAGTTACTTTGACAAAGAGTTCTACTATGCTGTCTCTTTGTTGCAGTGATACGGAATAATACTACGGAGCATTGTCAGGAGTCGCGAGCTGTATTGCTGTTAGTGGCCCATCCGAGCTTGTCCCCCCCCAACTCGACCCACCCCCATTACTTCGCCCGTCGCCTCACATTCATTGCTCGCACACCCGGTAAAGCTTGGGGTGATGTTGAGGTTACGCTTGCAAATATTGTGAATCGCCTCGCTCATCATTGTCATGAGGCCCCATTGCTTGTCACCCACCCACCACGTTACTTCACCTGTCACCTCGCATTCGGCATTCGCATACCACCCGATGTGATTGTTGAGGTTCCGCTTGCAGATATCGTGGATCGCCTTTTATTCATCGCCTTGTATTCCGAGTCCACAACCCTTGTCCTCCTCCAAACTCGACCCACCCCCGTTACTTCACCTGTCGCCTTCCACTCACTGTGCACGTGCCACCGGACGTAATGTTGAGGTTCCCAGGCCGCCCACTCGTACTAGGATATCATAAATCGCCTTGTTCATTGTTGTGTCACATTCCTCGGCCTCTTCCAGCACACATCGATCATCAACGGCATCCCAATTGAGGGATAGACTACTTTCAAACTCTCCCGATCCAGTCCGGTCATTAATCCTTCGTGACTCGGCCAAAGGATGGGGCAAGTGTCGTCCCCAAGTTTAAATTCCAGGAAGACCCCACTCAGGATTGCAAAATGAGAAGGCAAATCGCCCTTTCCTCTGATCACCCGACGATCCTCGTCCAGTTACAAGCACAACAGTAATCTTGTTTCAAAATCGCCATTCAAAACCCAAACCCCCAGTTCTTCCAGACCTCTACATCTGCTTCTGCATCTAGCGATACTTCATCCGTTCAGCAAGGCGCTTGCCGGGTTAGTGGCGAGAAGCGGCCTTGCCCCGATTCTATGCATGAACAAGCCGAGAATGAGAGACCTTTGGTGTTCAAGCGCGAAAGGCGCCAGTCCAAAGCTTATCAAGGGCTCATTGACAAAGAACCTGTCACGAAGAGCCCTTCCAAACAGTAGTCAGTACCAGAGCAACCACCACCCATTCCTCCCAAAGTGACATTTACGCCAGCTCTAGCCCCGCCACTCGCACCACCATCACCCTTTCCGCACCCCCTTCCCGACCAATCACTCCATCTCGCTCTTTGCTCGTGTCAAAACGTCTCCATGGGCCTCGAGTCGTGGACTAACCTGCATTGGATGGTAAACGACAGAGACATACTAGACCTGGTGCACGTATTCAATCACCTTGGCACGCTCTGTGATAAGTTTTTTTTTACTTAATCTAGTGTCATGTTCACTAACGGTATAAAATCCATCATGACTGCCTCGCGAAAGGTTGTACTCTACTGGAGACACTTCTCTACTGGACACGTGCTAACTCGCTGATTTGTTCAATGGCAAACAGTAGAAAGATACCCTCAACCAACCCTACCAATGCTCTGCCTTCTCTACCAGAGCAAGATGTGCCTTGTCGATCCAAGCGGAATAATGCTGGTCAAGGTGGTGCTTGGCAACAGCTCGAGAAGGTCGCAAATGTAATTGATCAATCCCAACAAGCGCCCAGGCAGAGATCAGTGGTTCCAGACGATGTACCACCAAATCCTATGGCCCCCACCCCTCGACGTAGGAAGGTCTCTCAGAAGCCTCGGAACTTGACAAAAG
The DNA here is from genome assembly GCA_018397855.1 of Boletus reticuloceps. Taxonomy (NCBI): domain Eukaryota; kingdom Fungi; phylum Basidiomycota; class Agaricomycetes; order Boletales; family Boletaceae; genus Boletus; species Boletus reticuloceps. The sequence continues at coordinate 47,666 of JAGFBS010000018.1, forward strand.
TCTGTCTTTACATTTTTACATAGACTCATCGCAAGGGTACTAATGCGTTTAAATAGAACTCGACCAAGCATGCAATCTCTGAAGACTCGAGACCAGGCTCGTCTGTTCAGCCTGGTGTGGTGGCACCTCAGTCTGAAGTTTCAGTTTTCCCGGCACCTGAACCCGAACCTCGTACAGCTGTCGCGGGGTCTAGGTTCGGTTTGCAGGTTGAAGCTCCCAGGCCACCTTCATTTGTTGGGTCGCAATCCACCCGTGACTACGAACAACAACGGATCAGATACCAAGGTCGCCTACAAACTACATCGGAATGCAGCAACTTGGGACACCATCAGTCTGGCACACGTAACGAGAATATACTTTACGGCTGCCTTCTCCTCGTCGTCCTGGGCTGCAAGCTGCCTCCACTACTGCCACCAATCATGCTAAAGTTGGATCACAACACCACTCAGCACCCCTTTCCATAATTAACAAGCATTCATCGACAGCAGCAGCTGATCCTACCACCACCTGTCCTAACATGGATAAGCGAATTGCGGCTGTACAGGTTGCCCCCAAACCTCAAGGCAATGTTATTCCACAGCGCGCAAAGTCAAGCCAGCGTGTACCAGAGTTTTCAAAATCACGTGATGTGTTTGGTGGTGACAGCGATTTATCGCTAGCCAGCGGTTCAGAGGCCGATCACGATGCATCACTTGTCCCGAAGCTGTGGAGTGAGCATCGTGGGGTGGATGACAATGAACCACGGGCCAGAGGGAGTTCTCCCGTTGACAAAGGCGGTCTTTATGGAGCTGACGATGAAGATTTTTATGCCTACGACCCTGCCGACGTGGGCCTAGGCGTCGATTTCCAGGGAGATGATCTCTACGTTGACAATGATCGAGACACGGGGAAAGACATTGATCCGCAGGACGATCAAGAATTCCCCGACAACCTTGATGACGGTATGTTTAACTTCCGATTTTGTTTTATTTTATTTTTTACTGATTGTATTCCAGCGATAGACATGGATTTCAGTGAAGACGGCGAAGAGCGACAGCAACGTGGTGACAAAAACAGACGGATCTATGTTGACAATGATCGAGACACGAGGATGGATGTTGATCTGCAGGATGATCAAGAATTCCCCAACAACCTTGATGACAGTATGTTTAACTTCCGATTTTGTTTTATTTTTATTTTTACTGATTGTCTTCCAGCGATAGACAATGAAGACGGCGAAGAGCGACGCCAACATGGTGACAAAAACAGACCGATCTCTCCCCGTCCCCATCCCCATCAACATCACCCCTCCCATGAGATTGCACCCCCTCAGGCTGAGCGATGACCGAGCCCTCCCCCCAGGATTTCAGTACCTTCCCGAAATTCCTTAACAAACTCTCGTGTCCAGCGGAACCCCATCCTTACCCAACGGACTTCTTCACTCCAGCCACAAGCCCCACGTAACCATGCCCCTTCCACACAACCCTCGCAGTCTCAACATACCCAGCGGCATACTCCTCTCCCCCAAGCATCTCGACAGCTGCAACGACCACAAGCACCTGTCCCTCAAGAAGATCCATTCCATCAATCTTTGGAGCGTGACCGTCCGCAATGGGCTGGCTCTGACCAGCATCAGACCACTTCACCTCACACTCAAGGAAACAGAGCAGAACCATTTGAGGACGGTCAAGTAAGTAACCATGCCGTGACAGCTATCGCCAGCTTACACTTAGTCTCAGGCCAATGTGGACCACGATGTAGTCGATCATCACCACAAATGTAACTGTCGTCCTCGTTCTCCTTCCCCCACCTATCTCCAAGGGGTTCAGAATGGGACCCACCACCGTCCGAGTCAAAAGAAATCAAAACTTGGTGCACCTGATCAAGACGAGCGAGGTAGCAATGCAGGGACTGAACAATCGGACAGCTCCCGGGCTCTCACATTGGTAAACCAAGATGGGTCTCGTGCTCCCTCTCGTCAAGGTGGTAAGTACTCGAAGACATCCAAGGCTGATGTCTTGGTTCGCCCCATCACCATGGCCTTTTTCGGTCCGCTGTGGTCCAAAATTTTGGACGAAGGGAAGGCGAAGCTCCGCCTGCACCTCACGACTGAAGATCCATTTCCCCCCGCGAAACAGCTATTGATGGCATCTGTACGGAAATTATTGTCGAGTTAGTGATCAAGTATGAGGAGGAGGGGCTAGAGCTCGAGGCCGGTGAGCTATCTATTCTGCCAGTACCATATGACTTGAATCCTAATTGCTATTCATAGGATTTTATCCTGAGTATGGGAGGGAAATGGCGATCATCGTAAGTTCTACTCTTGTAATGGTTGAGCTGACAAGTCATTCTTCTCAGTTATATTCAGACATGCAGACCTTTCATAGTGAGGTCAAGAAATATGTCACTTGTAGCGTTGCAGAGGACTACCACCTATTCCTGCCCGAAACCCTTCAGAGCGAAACAGAACAGATTGAATTTGTCAAGAGTAAAGCGGCGCAGCTCCTTGAGAATGCTCGATTCTTACATGGCGCTCCTGACAGCTTGGTGAGACTCACCTTGGATTCCCTGCCTCGAACTTGACACTTTTGTAGGGGAAAACCAGCAACCTCGCGCATCCTGCCCTCAAAAAGGTCTGCCTTGCTTACTTCTATAGCTCGAGTGATAAGGCGCTACGTCAGTTCCCCGACTTCCAAGAATACATCCCGGAGAGAGCGTTGCTGCTCGTCGCAGCAATCGTACATCACATTGTTCTTGAATTCAAGCTACTGACATATTTTCGCATCATTCTAGGTTTGTTTCATGTTGTAAATCTTTGCAGCCCACGGGTTCAACAAGCGTGTTTCAATCAACATGGAACAAGTTGAAGGCTACTACAATAACCTTTGCCGGCTCCTGAATCAAGTTGCGGCTGATGAATACCACAGGCCAAAGCTTGATAACATGTGTCATCAATGGGCGAAGATTGGGATGTGAGTATTGTTGCATTTTAAACATGCAACGTGCTAAACACTATCTAAAGGACAGGATACACTCCCAGCAATCCCATCCTCGTCAACTCGCAAGACTGGCAGGTTGTATTAGATTAATGCTATTCCTGTATTCCGTTGATTAGTTGAATATATTGGTTCTATTTCATTGGGCTGGGTGTACGAAATATGAACCAGTAAGCTACAGGGTGAGACAGTACTGTGCACAATTAACAGACTCGTACAATACTGTACAGACTGGACTGTTACATCGAATCTGTACAGCGTTGTGTAGTATACGGGTAAACTGTCGGTTCCGCATAGTGCTGTACAGGCTGGGGTGTTATGCCGGGTCTGTACAGTACTGTACGGTATGCTGGCAACCATTGGTTAGGGATTCAAATGTGAGTTTGAAGAGTGGGAGGACAAGAAACAGGAAGTCCGAGCTCTAGACGAAGTCCGGAGTTTTGGATAGATGAAAGAAATGGATGCAAGGACACCCGAGAGACACCTGAGCATCAAGTTGTAGAGCACGAGGTGTTTTGAAGGTGCGAGACGTGAATGAGAGCGATGGTAAGTCATGCAACGGGCACTGGACTTCGTATTGTAGACGTTCCGGACGATGTGGACGAGAAAGAGATGATCAACACCGACTGGGCAAAAGATATATTCAGATGTCCGAATACAAAGGTTTATAGTCTCGGAACATATTCTGGACTTAATGGTAACCAAGGACAAGGATATAAAGATGAAACAAAACAAACAAACTAGGTCCGTGTGACATGTCGTTCCTTATGTCCGAGTGTGATCAGGAACAAACGCGAGACCGTCACTACGAATGACGATGCTGATGAAACAAGCCTGTGATTTTAGTTTAGAAGCCATACAATTGATTATGAACCAATACAAAGAACACCTGATGCAATCCGGGTGGACATAGGACATAGGACATGGCTCGGACTTGCGATGTGAAGGTTCGGACTTGAGATGCGAGGATAAACACGTCGGACTTCGTTCAGGTTTGATGGAGGAGCTTTGGACTTGGATGAGATATGATGAACATGGTGTTGGGTACTGGTGATGAGTGATGGGGTAGCTATATGACATTGTACCAGGTTAGGGAGTGTAGCCTCCCTACACCATGTGAGCCTGCACCAAGGACTTCTCTCAATGTGTATCTTCCATCTACACGATCAATAGTTGTTACAAGGGGTGAGTGTGGGATTGTTGAAGGCATCCTCAGAGGAGCGGCAAGGCATGGATGTGTGTGCACCGTGCACCGTGCAGCTTATGCGTTTAACTTCTTCCTGCTTCACACACCATCATTGGATAACCAGAGTGTTACGCCCAGGTCTCAAGGCCTCATTGCTCAGCTATGACCAGAGGTAAGCTTTCTTTTTGTATCGCTGGATTAATTAAACGACTCATGTAACAGACCCTTTGCCCTCAGATGAATGCTGTTGGGGCCATTCTACAAACGGGCCGTCCCACGATCAAGCATGCTGAATGCCATCAACCATTCAATCTTCGTCTGGAGTCGCTCAGATCCTCTGGCCCACTGCAAGCAGACAGAGGTCATGAGTAGGACCGGTTGGATGACCATTATGGGTGACTACAGTCAACTGAAACGACCAAACCCACCAAAGGGTCTAGTGTTTGGAATAAGAGCACTAGGGAGCGAGCACTATTGGTAGTTCTGGGAAAACTCCAAGAGAACAAGACTGGGAAGTCTTGCTCTCTGGTTTATAGCATTTATACTACTAGTACAAGTACACGGACCATGCAGTGCTTATCTAGAAGTGCTATACTAAGATATAAGCTGGTATAACTGGGTAGCATGAGGCAAACATGAGTCAGAAGGTAATTGGAAGATAAGGATACCTTTGGGGCATGTGGGGCATGAGGTTTGGCAAACGGTTTGGTGGGTTTGGCAGATAGGGGCTATTGTTTGCAAGTTGAATAACTAGTGAACTAGCACTAGAAAAAATAGGGAAAAATAAGGGAAAAATAAAGGATGTGAAAGATAGGGGGTTCGGCAGGTTCGGCGGATAGGGGCTATTGTTTGCGAGTTGAATAACAAGTGAACTAGCACTATAGGGAAAATTGTTCAGCAAATTGTTTGGCGGGTTTGGCGGGTTCTAGTGCATGTGTAACACTACCCCCCGTCTAAGATCAAGCATCCTGATTGATCAAGGGCCCATCTGGATCAGTCTCAGGCCAGCTGATACTGGCATGCCAGAGAAGGAGATGATGACGAGTGGTGGCATCCAACTCGATATAGGGAGACCAGGAGGGTTCAAAGGGACGCGGATTGTCCCAATCCCGATAGCCAATAGGCCAACCGGTCTCGTCAAAGTCACCGTTGAAGTCAGTGGAGCCCCAGGCATCTGGCTGTTCGTCAGCGACAGTTTCCAGATCTGGAAGTGCAGATCCCCATATCTCATCAGTATCATGATCAGTGAATACCTCACTGTTTTGTTCGTACATAAGGTTCCAGTGATCAGTGGCAGGGGCAGTATCATAGGCCCAATTGACAGTGGGATCACCAGCAGTGTCAACATAGTCATCGACATATTCAATCATGTGGGGATCTGTCTGATAGTAGGCGTGGAGATCTTCAGGATCACTGAAGCATGTAGGCCTACGAGGTAGAAAGCCGGGCATATTGATAACCCATCGGAATCGTTGCTGAGGAAAGGCATAGGAGAGAGCACAATAGGTGAATGCAATATATGCAGCATAAGACATGTTTGTGGGAGCAAGGCTCGACCGAAAGTACTGTATAAGCGTATTGTTAACCCTGACACACCCCAGGGGTTTAATCAACATCGAGTCGATCAAAAGGGAGATGATTTTCTGTAACTTCCGGGATAGGCTTGCCACAATGTTTGAATAAGTTAAAGAAGTCAAATGATGTCATCCGGAGCCGTCTAGGTGCATTTGGATGTGCATCATGGAATTCAGTCATAGCTGTTTGAGCATTTGACAGATTAGATTCTGGTTCCCAAGTGCGATCTTCATCTGAGTATCCTTGCCAATGTACAAGGAATTCAAGGTGGTGGCCTTTCCATCGAGAATCTGCAATGTAATCCACTTCAAATTCAACATCCCGTTCTTCTGTGACCTCTACTGGTCCAGGGCGGAACATGGGTTGTCCATCAAGGTGTTCTTTGTATGGCTTGACACGAGAGATGTTCACAACTGGGTGGATTCTCATAGTTTTTGGCAATCGTAATTCAACTGCATTAGGTCCAATTAACTTGGTAATTTCATAGGGTCCAAGCCATTTCTCGGAGAGCTTCTTAGAAGCACGAGTCAATTTTAAGTTGCTTGTGGAAAGCCAAACTTTATCAGACACGACATAGTTTGGTACAGCTGATCTATGTTTATCAGCCTGTATTTTCATTCTGTTTTGAGCGGCTACAAGATTAGATTTTGTTTGATCAAGGGTTTGAGCAATATCGGTGATAAACTGTTCAGCAGCAGGTGCTTTAGTTATGTGTTGCTCAAATCCTATATGTGGATCATAAGTCCATGTAACAGAGAAGGGGGTTTTCTGGGTAGAAGCTTGACGCTTTGAGTTATAAGAGAACTGTGCAAGTGGTAACCAATCAACCCATTCATCTTGCTTCTCAGAAGTAAAGAGTCGAAGGTATTGTTGTAGATCTCTGTTCATTCGTTCTGTTTGTCCGTCTGTTTGTGGATGAAATGCGGTGGATAGTTTAGGTTGAATACCCAATCGTTTACACAGATCTTGCATCACTTGTGAAGCAAATTGTGGTCCTCGATCAGATGTAATTGTCCGTGGTAGTCCATGTTGTTTCCAAACATAGGACATATATAGTTTGGCAGTTTCGAGTGCAGATATAGCCTTATTACAAGGGATAAATTCGACTTCTTTGGAGAATCGATCAACAACCACTAGGATTGAATCGAATCCTTTGCAAAGGGGAAGATCAGTGGTGAAGTCCACTGATAGATCTTGCCATGGGCCATCTGGTATTGGCAGGGGTTGTAGCTTTCCTGCAGGTGCAATATTCTGTCCTTTGAATCGAGCACAACGATCACAGTGTGAGACATAGTCTTTGAATAATGTGCTCAATCCTGGCCATATGTAACTGCGCTGGATCAATTCCAGTGTTTTCTCTGCTCCAGGATGTCCTGCAACTGGAGTATCATGATGAAGGCGTAAGATCTCCATTCAAAGATTATTAACATCAGGAACAAAGATCTTTCCATGTTGGTCTGCTAGCAATTCTTCTTGCTCCATACAGACTTGATTTTCTTTGCATAATTTTGATATGTCGGTTTCTTTTAATCTATAGGTAGCATCTCTGATCCGTTCACAGATAGTATCAGCATCGGTTTTGAGATGAGTGGTAGTGCGGATTTGCTCTTCCGGAATCACCAGTATTTCTTTGTTATCATCCTCTGTACCTTCTGCATGATTTTCTCTACGAGATAGGGCATCAGCCTTGCCCATAGAAGTGCCTGCTTTATGTAACCATTTAAAGTTGAATCGAGAGAGATATTGAGCCCATCGGGCTTGTCTGCGATTAAGATTCTGTCGTACCATGAACCATTGGAGATTTTCATGGTCATTCCAGATCTCAAATTCATGTCGAGCACCTTCTAGATAGTGGCGCCAGAGTTCTAGACTTCTGATGACACTAAGCATTTCTTTATCTGCAATAGGGTAATTTCGTTCCTCAGGTGACATGGAATGTGAAGAATAGGCAACCAGATGCCATTTGCCATCAATCTCGATAGAGAGCACAGCTCCTGTGGCAAAATCTGAGGCATCAGATTCTAAACGGAATGTTTTATCATTATCTGGAAATGCGAGAATAGGGGCAGTGGTGAATTTGTGTTTAAGCATGTCAAATGCAGTTTGTTGTGAATCAGTCCATTTGAAAGGGTTATCTTTCTTAGTAAGATCATTGAGAGGGCGAGCAACTTGTGCATAGCCATCAATGAATCTTCGGTAGAAATTGGCTAGGCCAAGGAAACTTCGGACTTGTCTAACAGTAGAAGGTGTAGGCCATTCAAGTACAGCTTTAACCTTGTCTTCATCCATACAAATTCCTTCAGGGGTAATAGTCATTCCTAGGAATTCAACTTCTTTGACATGGAAGAAACATTTCTCTGGTTTCACGAAGAGATCATTTTCTTCTAGACGTTGGAGTACTTCAAGTACTATTTTATCATGTTCTTGGTGATTATCTGTTTTGGTGAAGATCATAAGATCATCAATGTAGACAACACAGACATTATCCATGTCAGCAAATAGATCATTCATCATTGTTTGAAATGTAGCAGGGGAGTTGCATAAGCCAAAGAACATGACAAGGGGTTCAAAGGCTCCTCGATGGCAAACAAAGGCGGCTTTCCATTCGTCTCCATCCTTGATGCGAACATCATTGTATCCCCAGCGAAGATCCATTTTTGTGAATAGTTTAGATCCCTTAAGCTTGTCAACAAGCTGTGAGATCAGCGGTAGTGGGTAGTTATTCTTGATGGTATGTTCATTAAGATAGTGGTAGTCCTGTACCATTCACTTTTTACCATCTTTCTTTGGAACAAAGAAAACAGGGGAAGTTTGTGGCGATTTAGAGGGTCTGATGTAGCCTTTACGAAGTTGATCATCTATGAAGTCACTAACTTCTTGTTGTTCTGTGGGTGATAGGGGTATCAATCGTCCTTTGCAAGGAACAAAAGTTTCTTTAAAATCTATTGCATGGTCCCATGGTTTCCTAATGGGCATGCGTTCTGATTCTATCTTTGAGAACACACGAAGATATTTGTGGTATTCCTTTGGTACTAGATCTGTGGGTTTAGGATCTGATTTAGGTGATAGATCTGTTTTGGCGGCATTGATCCGGACAAGTAGATCACGCTCTTCTTTCTCGGTAGTCCTTAGGAAAGAGCCTATAGTTAGGGAATGACAAGATGCAGGGCAACGCGTCATGCGGACGGTTCCTGTTTCCCAATTGATCTCGGGATTATGGTGTTGTAACCATGTATATCCTAGAATCATTTGATGTTTGCCTAAATCAGTTACTTCGGCAATTGTCTTTTCTTGGTGTCCAAGATAATTAATCATAAGCTCAGCATAGTACGTTAGGCTACCAGCAGCATTATGAGTTCCATCAACGTTAAACACTGGGATTGGACGATCCAAGGGTTTAAGGGGTATTTTGTTTTTAATAGCCCAATTATTGTCAATAAATGTGGTGTTAGCACCTGAGTCCAGCAAAGCGGAAATAGTGATAGGGTGTTGTTTATTCATGATGATGGATATGGGTAATGTGATTTCTTTAGCAGGGTTGCCTCGGATTCTGGCAATCTCTGGTAATGGAAGCATTTCATTAATATCTTCGTCAGACAGAAAGGAGTACATCTGGCGGATGTCAATGTGCTTCTGTTCAATGGTAGATTGGTTTGTAATGAGTTTACTTCTATGATGTCCGGGAGTTCCGTTGTTTCTGGGTCATTTTCTATTTTAGTAGTCATAAATGAAGACATAGCTTGATTGCCCAGAGCATTCAAGTTGAGCAGTCTTTTCCCTTAGAGTCGGAAGGCATAGATTGGAAAAGTGCACGGACTTCATCAAAAGTCATTCCTTGACAAGCGCGGTGTAGGGAATCTTGTACTTGTTCCCATGACGTAGCTGGTTCTGTGGTAGTAGCGTGAATAGCTCTACCTTTGCTACATGTTGGTTTATGTTGTCCTCTGGACCAATTGCAATGAGTACAGCGTGAGGTGGGCCTTTTGCAATCCTTTGCAAAGTGTCCTATTCCTCCACAGTTGAAACATCCTGAGGTGGATCCTGATGATCCTCCATTGTTCCGTGGTTTAGGTTTTCGTGATTTAGTGAAGCCGATGTCAAGGGTATCATCGTCTTCATCTATAAGACCAATGTTCATTGAGTCATGGTGATAGGACTTCTTTTCAGATCGACCAAGTATCAGTCCAACTGATTCTTGAATTGATCCAATCTCAGATACTATTTCGACATAAGGGCCAATAGTAGTCTGGCGCTTCTTTTCTTTGACTATCTGTGCAAGAATAGAAGGTCTCATGCTTTTCTCAAGTATGGCACAAGCGTGTGCACCATCCATGCAAGCCATGTTGTATAGGGACTCGAACTTAGTGATGAATAGTCCCATCTTAAGGTCTCCTTGGTGGAATTTATTAAGTTCCATAAGAGCCCAGTCTTTCTGATTGGCATGGCGGAAGAACTTAGGTAGTTCTTCTTCGAGTGAGTTCCATAGATAGATAGGTCCTCGAGCTAGTCGAGTTTCAGCAAACTTTCCTGCAGTAGGTCCTTTGAGTCGTGATAGGACTGCTTGGACAGCTGTGTAGGAACCAGGTGGTATGGCTGTAGCATTAAGGCATAGCCAAGCTTGTATTTTAGCCCACCATTCATCAAACTTGGCACAGCTTCCATCATAGTCTCCTGGATCTGCAAAGATCTCGACTTTCTGGGAATAGCCTCTAGTGGTTGATGTGGCAGGGGCTGCATTCAATTGTGTAGTAAGATCTCGTACTTCATCTTCAAGATCTGATTTCTCGATTCTTAGTTGTGCCATACTTGCTATGAGGGTGTTTGTTTCAACTCCTAGATTATTGCATGCAGCAAGAGTGGTGTGCATAATATCGATTACTGCATTCCATCTTTCCTGTGTTTGAGCCATGCTTGAATTTCCTAATATAGCTGAGAAGTTATTGAAAGCATCAGCAATGGGATTGCTTCCATTAGACATTTTTCTTCAAGCAGGGTAGTTAAAGTTTTCCTCTGATTCGGAGTTAGAGTCTGAGTGATCCGCTTCAAAGGGGGCTTCAGGTCTAGGCCTTGGTTGTGCAAGGGCGTTCTGGTAGTGTTCAACTACTTGAACTTCTTGTGGTTCGTCAGGGACTTGTGGAGGTGGTACTCTGACAGGTCTTTGTCTGACAAACTCAGTTTCTTGTGCTTGAGTGGCGCGACATTGATTAATGAACTGGAGATGACAAGTGCGATGGCGAAGTGCGGCGATATGGTTTCGTGCAATTCTCTGATGTATCTCCTCTCTTCTTTGTTCCTGATTGTCTCTTACTCGATCTGGATTTTCAGGCTCAGATCGGACTTCAATATTTTCAGGAGTCTCATCTATTTGGACAATGGACCTTGTGTAGCTGATACGGACGAAAGCGAAGAGGTGTCCTAAGAGCTGAGTGGGGTCTGAGTGTACCAGGGTGGTAACCAGTAGTACTGTCAGGAATACGGAACCAGCGAGGGAGATTAGGGTGATGAGGAACAAGGGTATCAGATCTCTCTTTAATGCGTATCCGTTCCCGTATACGATCTGCGGCTGTCTGTACCTGGCGTCTTGTGTTCTCAATCCTCTCAAAATCTCTGGATTGCTCAATACCAAGCTGTATTCCTTCTCGAATAACTTGGTTGATTTGTTCAGTCTCACTGACTCTAAGCGAATGATGAGAGCGAGTTCCTTGATGACCGAAATGATGGGCAGATCTATTGGTGAGTTTACTATAGATTGGTTCCCAATCAATGGGTTCCAGTAACTCAGATGGTGCACGGAGTGGGATACTGGGGTTATAGATCAGAGATCCGAGCGGTGGATATACAAGCTCAAGATCTGCAAGTGTGGGGGTTAGACGTTCCTCGGTGTATGCTGCATATCTATTTCCTAACTGACCCGGCAACGAGTTAGTGTTGATAGTGGTAGCCCTGACTACAGTAGAGGGGGCGTCCTTGGGTGCGAGAGTGGTGTTGTTGATAAGGGTTCGACGCCCTTGATCAAAGCTGCTACAGTAGTCGGATAACTGATCCGATTCTAACTGATCTGATTCCTGTATGTGGACTCGTCAGTCCTATTCCGTACTCAGCTAGTGACTAGCTGATCGGTACCTGTAGGTGAGTCTCCTCATGTTCCTCCTTGATTTGGACTTGATAGTCTGATGGGTTGTAGTCATTCGGATCGTATGAGTCCGAACAGACTGCTTCTTCCGGTACTAGGTGAAAGACGTCTGGGAAGGTGATGCCCGAAGATGGGCTGGCGATAGGAGAGCGGGGTGGAGATGCCGGAGGTGGAAGGCTAGTCCTTCCTGCGATCACGTACTCGTAGATGTCAGAGATCCGGTAATAGGGCACTACCAGAGTGCGGGGTCAATGGGATCGCCTAAGCGGCCTTTCAATAACCTACTTGGTTCTTGCTATCAAGATGGTGTGGTGATAAGGTGGGGTCCCGATGAGAGTAGCTAAGTCTCGACGGTTATTGTAGTCTTGTTCTAATGAAACGACCAAACCCACCAAAGGGTCTAGTGTTTGGAATAAGAGCACTAGGGAGCGAGCACTATTGGTAGTTCTGGGAAAACTCCAAGAGAACAAGACTGGGAAGTCTTGCTCTCTGGTTTATAGCATTTATACTACTAGTACAAGTACACAGACCATGCAGTGCTTATCTAGAAGTGCTATACTAAGATATAAGCTGGTATAACTGGGTAGCATGAGGCAAACATGAGTCAGAAGGTAATTGGAAGATAAGGATACCTTTGGGGCATGTGGGGCATGAGGTTTGGCAAACAGTTTGGCGGGTTTGGCAGATAGGGGCTATTGTTTGCAAGTTGAATAACTAGTGAACTAGCACTATAGGGAAAATTGTTTGGCAAATTGTTCGGTGGGTTCGGCGGGTTGTAGTGCATGTGTAACAATGAACTCCTAAGGGTGGAGACGAACTCCTAAGGTGGAGATGAACTCCTAAGGTTTTCTGGAGATGCAAGTCCGATGTTTCCTGGATAGGGGCTAACCTCCGGAGATGAACCCCTAAGGGAACTCCTAAGGGAGTTCGACGGAGGAGTGACCTTGATTCGAGGGAGCCCAATGGAGTTGGTCGGAGATGTACGGATATGTACGGAGGTGACCAGACAGGGGTTGGAATGGAATATGACAACCTCCAGGAGCGAGGGCTGGGTCTGCGAAAGAAACAGAAGGGAGTAGAGGCCGAGCTGGAGAAGTGGTCACAAGAGGTGGAGAGCATGGAGCGTTGCCTCCGCTCCCTCAAGGACAAGCTGTAGGTGGTTCGTCCCTCATCTGTAGATAGTTTGTACCTTGTCGCGTAACACTGTAAAGTATAAAACTCACGTGTCCGTATCGTACCAAGTCCGAGTGAGATCCCAATAAGTCCGAATGAAGCACGATGTGCCAACCGATGTCCAAGTCCGATGTCCAAGTCTGAGATCTGTCGTGGTGTCTGTACATGAGAGGATGTGGTAGATAAGCAATGCGAAATAACATTAGAATGAGAACAGAAATAGTTTGCGAGACTTTGCGAGTGTCCACTCGACTTGTTTTCATTGTACTCCTTTTGCGTCTTGTTCTTCTGTATCCCCAAAATGTACCGAGCACAAAGTCCCATCACGTCAGACTTGCCGGATCATGATGCAAAATGTACCGGACTTCAGAAAGAAAGCATGTAAAAGGTGTGGTGTCTCTTCACGCAATAGAAGGTGAACGTGTTTGTAGCTGATTGATAGAGACACTGTTGTTTTAAAGATCAGATGACGTTGAAATGAAATGAGTGACTTGTTCTTTGTGTTTTGTTAGTATTGTAATCGTCTGTGTAGTGAGTGACGTTGTTTTATGTTTTTAGACTTTGTTTCGCTTGGTTGGATAGAGTCACCAGACTAAACCCGGGGTGAAATAGATATCTTTGGACTAATGCCGAGGTTGAATGGACTTTGCCGGACTAATCCCGGGGTAAAATAGAGACATATCATAAGATGGCTTTGTTTGTTTTTAGTCGAAGTTGATGGATCCTGTATCTTCTTCATTTGGCTCGATCACGTCTTCTCCTACCAAATTGTCCAAGTGTTCTTTGTCAAGTCCGGTGAGATCTGTCACGGAGGTAATAGTCTCGGACCGAGGATAATAAGGGATAAGGCGAAAGGCTGCATAACAAAGCTTGGAGACTGAACCGTCTAACTCAGCCAGCAGGTAGGATCCTCCAGTAGTGCGTCAAACGACTACCATTGGACCTAAGTATCTGGGCTTCATTTTCCGATTGAGTTCCTTTTCGACTTGCGAGTTTCGGACTAGAACTAGATTTCCGGACTTGAAATCGTAGTCCTTGATCTGATTCTTGAACTCGGCGATGAAGTGTTTAATAGATGTGGACCGAGACTCAAGGACTCGCTCCTGAATGGATGTGAGATCCTCCTGACGCTTCTGGAGCTGTCGCGCTCTCCAGGCGATAAGTCCAGTTGCGGAGGATGGATCTATATCGGGTAATGGAACAAGAAAGGTAGCTTCGAGGAGATCAAAAGGAAAGAGAGGTTTGATGCCGTGGACCATGTAATATGGTGATAATCCGACGGACTTGATAATGGTCACTCGTTCAGCCCAGAAAACTGAGTGAGTAGAACGAGGCCAATGGGACTCCTCCCCCAGGCAACTTTTCATGATGGCCTCCTGGACATCATAGTGACGCCGTTCGACGATACCATTAGCTTGAGAGTTGTAGGGGGAGATTCAGATATGTCGGATATGATATTTCGCTGCGAGATAGTCAAGTGCTTGGATAAAAGCGGGACCATTGTCAGTGACGATCTTGGATATGGCACCCCAACGACAGAGGATGTCCTCGAAAATGAAGGATGCGAGGGTGTACACATTCTCGGAGCAAAGCACACGCCATTCCGGATACGCGGTCAACGCGCACCGAGCTTGGACGATGTAATGGTAGCCTCCTGCTCGAGGCATGACCATGGTGTTGAGGTGGGCCTTGTGAAAAAGACCACCAACGACGGGCACAGTTGGAGGGATATGAAGCTTTTGGGTTTGTCGGACTTGACATTCGTGACAAGTCCGAACAAACCATTTAATGTCGTGAAGGATAAGGGGCCACCAGAAGCGCAGGAGAAGGCGCGTCCGGACGGTGTAGACACCTTTGTGCCCGAGGTCATTGTGTGCCTCCTTTATAAGTCCGTAGCGCCTCTCGTACGGAACGACCAATTGGTGACGTCCGTTAGGCTCCTGGCACCAAAGATTGTCGTTTAGAAAGAAGAATTTCATTGCTGCATTGATGAATGTAATCCAGTCCGAGTCTAGAATGTCAGCAGGGTGAGTACAAGTGTTAAGGAAATTGCGAATGCGATCCAACCAAGCGTCTTTTTCGACGGACTTGGTGGATCGGGGAAGGGCAGAGTCAGTCGGACTTGAAGGCGCGACGTCGGTGTTGCCGCCTTCCGAAGTCCGAAAGCACGATAAGTAAATCAGGTGAAGTTCGGAAAGATAAGAAGTAGAGGCACCAGCAATTCGTGCGCGAGGAAGAGGAAGTTCGTTGAGAAGGACGACAGAAAAGGAATATGCTTCGTCTAACCAATCCTCGAGATCATCGGTTTCGGGAGGGTCAAACTCGGAGGGAGGTCGACAAGAAAGACCATCCGCACCAGTGTGTTTGTCAGCGGGGACGTGTACCAATCTGAAGGAGAACAACAAGATCCCAGCGATCCCGATTAATGGTCGTGTTCGGCTGAAGATCCAGATTGTTGATCATGCCCTTCACGTACTTTGCGTCCATTTCAACAGTGAAATTGGCAAGTCCGAAAATGAAAATGCGAGCTGCACGAAGAGAACGAAACAAGCCATAGAGCTCGAGTTTCGCTTGGGAATACTGACTCTTAACCTGTGTGAGGCTGATGGACCCGAAATGATTTGGATAATGTTTGCCATTGTCCCCCACTTGTAATAGGATATACCCGACGGCTACGACAGAAGTGTCGACCGCCAGGATGACCTCGCGACCACATTCGTAGTCGATGTGAAGAAGCGCGGGGGACTTAATGATTTCGTCCTTTAGACGTTGCATCACGTTCCTCTGGGGTTCTTCCCAGGTGAAAAGAATCCCTTTCCAAGTCAGATCGACCAAGGGATGGGCGATCTTCACATAGTCCTTTATGAAAATTTGGACTACGCCCCACGTACCCAAGAATCCTTGGACATGGGTGAGCGTTTGACACTCGGGCCAGTCTCGGATCTTTTGGACTTTGTCCTCGTGAGGGACGCGACCCTCGGAGGTACATTTGTGACCAACGACAGTCGCGTCAGGGGCCGCGAGAACGAACTTCTTCGCAGATATAGTAATCCCCACGTTTTGTAAGTGCTGTATGATGCGGTGAACAACAACCAGGTGATTCCAAATGAAAAGGCGAATGCCAGGATTCTCGGGTATGGTTTCGTATGAACCATCCTTGAGCTGGTGTTGTGAAGTTTTGGACTTGATCGGGGGATCATCCAGGAAGGGCATAGTGTGCTCGGGTATCTCGTCTTGCAAGATAAAGCACATATCACCCTGATATGTCTGTGTAGCGTTAGTATAACCCATAGGAATAGTAGTCAAACGTTGTGGACCCATCGGGGATCCGAAAGTGGTTAAGTCCCGTGAGTCCGGATGAAGTGGACGCTGATCGTAACCTGCGAAAAGGTCGATCATAGCATATACGGCATAACCGCCAAAGGATTCAGCAAAGTGTTCAATGAAAGGAGGAACAGAAGAGTCTCAGATAGTGACTGCATTTAGGGGTTGCAAGTCATGTACGAGATGAAGGGTCTTGCCAACTTTCTTGAATACGCAGAACCAGCGAGAGCGGTAAGCTGTGACGGATGGCTCATACACTCTGGAAGCGATGCGATCCTTCATGATCTGGATCGCTTCCTTCCACATAGAAGGGGGGAATCAACTGTGAGCGAAGCGAACAGTTGATGGATATGAACCACGTTGATAGTGGGACTTAGCAGGTAACAGGATAGGGATGACGTTCCCTAACCACCTGTTTCGTCCAATGACTCATCAGACCTGTATCTAAGTATAAAACTTTGCCGCAATGACTCACCGGCTTATATAGCCTTGGGGTGAGAATGCTGTGCTTTCCGGATTAGTATTAATTTCTTTGAGAAGAGCGGAGAAACGGTAGCTGTTGTTACGAGTTCGCCGTGACGTGGGAGTCCGCGGTGTTCCGGCCTACGGACCGGGGGTCTGGACCGAAGTCTAGGCCCGGTGGTTACTCCCGAGTGATCCGATCCTGTCAGTGTCAGTGACAGCGTGTGATCGCTTCTCATGTCAATCAAACCTTAAGCGTGAGATTAAACCTTAAATAGCCGACGTGTAAGCGAGATCGCCGCCGGAGATTGCCTGCCGAGGAGTCTAGACTCTTCGGCCCGAGAATAGCCGGTTGCCATGGCAACGCGACCGGAACTCACCCTTTGACCCATTTGCCGGGGGTCGTTCTCTTGCCGGGGGTCGTTTCCCCCTTGCCGGGGGGCGTTTCCACTTCCGGGGAGCGGGAAAAAGAACCTTGCGGTCCCTCTTGCCGGGGGGCGTAGACGGTGTCTCTAGTCAGCAGACTCTTTACCTTCCCTGTTAGGGCCGGTGGTCGTTGACGAGCTAGGATTTAAGGTTTAACTAAGCAAAAACCCTGGTTAGGAGTTAGTCTTCGTTAAGGGTTGGCAAGTATATAGAGAGCCGCCGCAAACACATAGTTAGGTTTGAGTTGGCGCTTGCCTGATTTGAATTTGATCGACAAATACTAATTTGGTATCTGTTGACGATAACACATAGTTAGAGTTAGAGTTTATGCATAACTCGGTTAACAATCTATGCCCAGTAGATTAGCCTGGGACGCGTCTTTCCATACGTAGCGTTGTTAAAGTCTCACCTCTGGCTTTTAATAGGAGGCGGAAAGTCTTTTTCACTAGAAAAGAAGTTTATACAATGGAGCTAGCCGCCTAAGCGACCAGCGGACAATCTGGATCGGGCCAGAATCGCCAGGTGTTAAGAAGCAAGTAGGGGAGTACTTTCGCCTAGTGCGTCGCGCTTCACCGTGTTACTAGATTAAGGGGCGAACCCCAGCCTAAAGCGGTTTTCCACACGGCAATTGACATTGCACGTTAAAACGGAGATTTCATCTCCCCATCACTCCGGAAACCCGGAGAGTTCTGCGTATCTTCAACCGGCCATGCGACCCTCGTGAGAAGGGAGTCCATAAAGGGACAATTACACATTCCATATGTATATCACACAGCTTTCCCGTGTAGGGAAAGAAGTGCCCACCTGTACTGGGACCCGTGTTCTCGTGAGCCGAAGCCAACGGTATTAACGGCAACCAGTCTGCGGATGAAACAACAACTAGTGTTGCCACCCATAGGCAGGAGAGGGCGAGCGGCGTCGAGGTCCTAAATCGTCGTCATGCATATCCACCAGGCGGCCCGATGGATGACGTACGAAGTTCTCTAGGCCGGAGGGTAAAGGATCTGCCGGTAGCCTTTCGGCTACAAGAGGTGGGAGGGCCACCTCGGCAAGAACCTTCTCGTCCAACTTCTCCAAAACGATTTTCTTCCATTGAGAAGCGATGTCCATAAGGTTTTTAGTCCTTTTGCGACTCGTAATCGTTGCGCGGTTTAGAATACCTATATTCCGGATATCGGGAATAGACACAGGAGACGACCCTGCATCAACGGTCTCAAGAGACCGCAGCGCGTGTTTAACGTCATCACTATAACCGGGTGGCACCGGAGGGAACTCCATTGAGTAATCCCTGCGTTCGGCATGTTCCAGCCAAGCTCGCATGTATTCAAACATCGTTTCGCCTAGTTTTCTAGCGTGGAAGTAGTCCCATGCGGTATTAAAATGGGTTTTGAGAACTAGAACGTCCGCGGTCTCGCGTGCTTCGATACGTAATCGTTTGTTCCATCGTTCTGTGAAATTCTCTCTGGCCCAATAATTAACCAAATTGTTTGGATAACCACGCTTGATATAGAGGGTTCTTAGCCCAACTATTGCTTCATTGTAGTGTTCAACTTTACTACTAAGCGTGGCCAATCGACTCATCTCTCCTAAGAAAGTTCCTCGCTTAACATCTAGCGGGTGAGACGAAATCCATGGGATACGTTCCTGGTGGGACCGGGCCTTTCTGTACGGCATGTGATGGAGAGTGCCATCGGTGTCTATGTACACTTGCATGTCTAAAAAAGGTAGCCATTCGCCGGCTTCCCACGTTAATTCACAATCATCGATATGGACCGTGTCTTTTACAATCTGTAGCGCCTCGGCCTTCGATTCGGCGTATACGATTGCGATTAGGTCATCGATATATCTCCCGTAAAAGGGGATATTGATGTGTTGTTGTACTCGGTCGCGTCGCTCACAAAACCATCCATACAGATTTGCGAGATCTGGAGAGTCGGCGACGCCCATTGCAAGCCCATTAAGCTGCTCGTACTTAACACCATCGAATTGTGTTATCAGTTGTGTGTTGCCCACTTCCAGGCATCGTTTAAAAAGCTCCTGTTCCTCACGGTTCAGGGGCTCGTCGTGTTGCGGAATATTCCAGTAATGCTCCATATATAGATCGAAGACTCGATCTAGGCACTTTCGAAGCGGAATATTTGGGTAGAACGCTACGACATCTCCGGTAACGATATATTTGCGTTTGTAAGGAAGTAATTTCAACTGGCTAAATTTAATCGCGAGATCTTTAGTGCCACGGATAACCGTGGCTGCCTCATTAACGATAGGTTTTAGCATTTTACTAACAAATTTAGCGGCAGGGTTCTGAACGGCACTGTGACACGGCAAGATCGGCCTAAATTTCACTGGCATCTTATGGATCTTGGGGAGACCGTAAAATAACGGTATGTGGTGTGCCTCTCCGGGGGGCGTAATTTTACTCCGGAGGAATTCAGAGACTGTACCATATTTCCAGTCTATGTTTTCTGCGCGCTGCGATAACAGCAACATGTCGTTGCATTTTCCGTCAAGTATCCGCTTTGCGTCTAACTCAGACAGCCGTCTGTAGTCGGCTGGATTACTGAGACATACTTGAGTGTTACTTATTAACCACGACCTTTGACTAACCGAAGTCCCTAGGTTCTTGTCGGTAGGAGTGACAACGTAGTCGTTGTCCAACAGGAACTTTCGAATCTCATGCATGTTTGGTCCTAATGGTCGTAAGGGGTCCAGCGATGTCTCAAGAGGTATATTGGCGATTTCATTAAAGATAAACGCTCTGCCCTATTAGCTGGCATCACTTACCATTGTAGCAATGGACACCCGAACTCATTTTGAAGATTTGACCACCTTCCTGTGATCCATTTCTGGAAATTCCTTTTTTGTCTTAAAGCTGAGTTCCAATAGTATATTTAAAACTCCGCATATGATACCATATATGGTAATACTGACTCGCAATCAATGTTGTAAGATATTGCAGGCCAAATGCTTGATTCCGGCCACGCGGGCCGGCGCGTAGCGCCGGGCCGTGCTGCCGGTGTGGGCTGCATTCCTTAACCCATGATCTACATTTCCTACACCTACCACCATTGTCCCTACTGCCTCCCCTGTTTGCTATGTACTCTTTTGTATTTTAGGTTAACCCCCCCTGCGCGCCATATTCTGATTCACAACCCCCCATCCCTATGTGCTCAGCACCTTACTATATATCCACCCAATCGTGGTAGCTCGTCTTGTACCGCGCCGATCGTTATCCATCGTTCTAGGAATATTCCTTCATCTTTTGACTATATATAATAAATCCCTTGGCGCGCCTTACGTATACGCGGCACGTACAGTGTCCAGAGGCAAAGCTGCTCCCCCCGGTCCTTTTCACAACTTTCCCTCTTACCGACCCCCAGTTAGAACCGTCGTTGTTGCGTTGTGATGATGTTCCTCCTCCTACTGATTTCTAGTATTTCCTTTTTGGGTTATGTGACGCGGCGCGGAAAATCCCGCGCATCGTTACTCTCGTTTCGTATTGTCTCAACACCTGTATACGAGCCAGACTGTTTGTCCTCTCGTTTTTCGTGGTTAGGGTTCGGTCTCAACGTCGTTCACAACTCTGCCTTGCCCATTTGGTTCGACCAGTAACCGTGATCAGCTGCGATCAGTACTCAACGCTACCTACCGTTAATGTTGGGGGACCCCCCGAGCGGAGCGAGGGAGGGGGGCGAAGCCCCAGTTAGGGTTTATTAGGTTAGTTTTCCACTGCCATACTATCTCTATTATAGCTAATGCCCGAACGAGTCTTTAGCGTGCCCGACCCGCAGCGGGGTGGGACCCCCTTCGGATGCACCCTGACATGGGAAGGGACCCCCCGAGCGGAGCGAGGGAGGGGAGGGGCCCATGGAAGGGTGTAGGGATGCCCCCGGAGTGGTGGGTGCTCTTCGGGCAACCCCACGAAAACTATTGTACGCATCATTCTGACTATTTTTTATATTGAAACTCGGTGTCCCGCGTCGTGCGGTGCGGTGTGCGGCTGAGCCGATTGCAAATAACTGTACACCCACCCTCTCCCGTGTACGGAGACGCGAGCATTGCCTGCTGCTGTTTGAACCTGCGAACGAAGACCGTCTCTAGTACATACAATATTGTACACCGTCAACAGTTGTCCTGATGACTTCGCGTGCTTTTCCATCTGAATCTGAATCTAACCCTAAGCAGGTAGCAGTCCTTGTGGTATCCAAATCCGCCGTCGTGTTGTTGCCGTCTAATCCCACTCAGTACACATCCGTGATCAGTGGTGATCAGTCACCTAGACCAATCATTCGCTCGTTGCGACACAACGCGTCACCGCGCGGGTTAGGGTAAGAGGCAATCCTTTTTTTATATCGTATACCTTTATTTTTACCCTTTTATCGTGTGTGCTTAGATACGCCGTCGTGTTGTTGCCGTCTAATCCCACTCAGTACACATCCGTGATCAGTGGTGACCAGTCACCTAGACCAATCATTCGCTCGTTGCGACACAACGCGTCACCGCGCGGGTTAGGGTAAGAGGCAATCCTTTTTTTATATCGTATACCTTTATTTTTACCCTTTTATCGTGTGTGCTTAGATACGCCGTCGTGTTGTTGCCGTCTAATCCCACTCAGTACACATCCGTGATCAGTGGTGACCAGTCACCTAGACCAATCATTCGCTCGTTGCGACACAACGCGTCACCGCGCGGGTTAGGGTAAGAGACATTCCTTTTTTTATATCGTACACCTTTATTTTACCCTTTTATCGTGTGTGCTTAGATACGCCGTCGTGTTGTTGCCGTCTAATCCCACTCAGTACATATCCGTGATCAGTGGTGATCAGTCACCTAGACCAATCATTCGCTCGTTGCGACACAACGCGTCACCGCGCGGGTTAGGGTAAGAGACATTCCTTTTTTTATATCGTACACCTTTATTTTACCCTTTTATCGTGTGTGCTTAGATACGCCGTCGTGTTGTTGCCGTCTAATCCCACTCAGTACACATCCGTGATCAGTGGTGATCAGTCACCTAGACCAATCATTCGCTCGTTGCGACACAACGCGTCACCGCGCGGGTTAGGGTAAGAGACATTCCTTTTTTTATATCGTACACCTTTATTTTACCCTTTTATCGTGTGTGCTTAGATACGCCGTCGTGTTGTTGCCGTCTAATCCCACTCAGTACACATCCGTGATCAGTGGTGATCAGTCACCTAGACCAATCATTCGCTCGTTGCGACACAACGCGTCACCGCGCGGGTTAGGGTAAGAGGCAATCCTTTTTTTATATCGTATACCTTTATTTTTACCCTTTTATCGTGTGTGCTTAGATACGCCGTTATGTAGTTACCGTTCAATTCGACGATCATTTAACTATTTGACTACTTCCAAATTTGGTGCCTTTCGCACACATTTGTTTATCTTTGTTATTTGTCATGTTCAACTGCGACGACTTACCACCTTTACCAGCCTGATCTCCTCGTACTCCGCTCTCTCCAAGGCTTTACTGTTTTCTTTTCATATCATAGTACGTCCCGCCATATCCATGTACGAGCCCTGCGGTGGACCGCTTGGTTAGTACGCCCCGCCCTATCCATGTATTAGCTTTGCGGTGGACCGCTTAGTTAGTACCCCCCGTCATCCATACACGATCCTTGCGGTGGACCGCTTGGTTTCACCATATCCATGTACTCGCCAGCTCTTCGCGTTATTCTGGGCTTCATTCTTGACCATTGGGTTGTACGATTTTGTTTGGCGTTCACGGTACGTCGTCATCTGTCTCGTTGATTACTCATCGTCGTTGTGGTTATTCATATTCAGTCGTCCTTGAACATTTAATCCTCATCCCATGCACGAGCCAGACTGCCTGTCCTCTCGCTGCCATGGTGTGGGGCCGATTTTCTCTCTACCTTGCGGTGGACCGCTTTGTGCGAACCAGACTCTTTGCGTGGCCACCATTCTTGTTCGTTGGGTTGTACGATTTATTTGGCGTGTATGGTCCGTCGTCACCTGTCTCGTCAACTGTTGATCCTCGTTTTAATTATTCATATTCAGTCGTCCAGGAATATCTAATCCTCATTCCACGCACGAGCCAGACTGTCTGTCATTGATCTTTTCCCTACTTTGCGGTGGACCGCTTGGTTCTCGTTTCTCGAATGTTGACCTTTGACGAGTATCGATTCATCCAGATGTATATTTGCTCGTATATACTATCCTGTCTGCTTATTTTGATGGAACGCCATTAATACGCTTGAATAACGCTGTTGCTATTCTTTATGACGTATAATAGGTTGTAGCTTCGGAAGAAGCCTGTCACGTGTCAAGCACCCGCCACTCGTCCTGCACCTATTGATCTCTTCCGTACCTTTGGTTCTCTATCCTTATCGCTGTTCATTGTGTACGACGTTCCACTATGAGCTATCGCACGTGTGTGGTTTCTGTCCTCGTTATCTCGTCCTCCTCAACATCCCTTTAGATGTCATTTGTGCAAAACCAAAGTTCGCAACTTGACGCAGCATAATCGACTTGTCCATCAGAGGGAGATAACAGTTACGCGCGATGGTATACTCCCTCTGTTTTCTCTTCTTGTATAAGTTCTAATGCTTTGGATTCGTATAGATGGCTTTGCTACATTTCATCGCTCCGGTGATGGCCTTTTCCATTGCCCATGTGGACGATACGAAACTGAAAACCCTGATCACCTCAGAAGACATGTGAAGACTTGCCTTGACGATGGCTCGAATTCTGTCCATCCGTCTGCTCACGACTCCTTGGATCCACCCGATGATACTGGCGCCGAATGTCTAGTTACAGGATCGGGTGCAGAGAACGATGACATGGGTGGCTATATGCGTGTTGATCCAGCCTCGGCGCTTCAAGATTTGAGATATCATGTCGATTCTGGCGCATATACTCACGTCCCTGCCACCGACAACCTCCAGTCTTCTCATGGGTCCGGTGTGGCTATGCCTGATGGCATGGAACAGCAAGAAGAAAACCTAGACGGTTTTGGTGAGTTCAATGACATTCAATAATGGACGTTCATCGCTGATAAGTTTACTCGAGGTTCGGATGACGATGGAAGTGATTGTGGAGATGACCCCCCCTCCATTTCCCCCTTTCTCCTCGACATGTATCGCCGGGTTCTTTCACGCTCTGGTCTCCACATCGATTCCACGCAGGGGTTAATCATATGCGTGGAATGCTCTGAAGCCATTCCGTTTGTTCATATACGTTCTCATGTGATCGCGCATCACATGCCTTGCCCTTCCAACGAAGAATTGGACGACATCCTTGACGATCTTCGTCTAAGAGATTCCCCGAAGCTCACCCCCTTTGACGTCGTTCCTCCTGTTTGTGGTCTGAAGATAGAAGACGGGTTACTCTGCACCCTCGACTCTTGCGGTTTCGCTGTCGGTTCTAGGGCTTCGTTAAACCGGCACTATCAAGATTCCCATCTTAACCAGTCCGTTTCATCAGAATCGTGCAAGATCCATCGTATTTTCGCGTTCAAAGGACATCAGGTCGTCGTTCGTGTGGACCCTAACCTTGCTGTTAGGCGTGAATATGGAAACTTGTCGGAGTATCTTTCCGTCATGCAGCCTATCGACACCCCTGCTCACCGACCTCTAAACCCTCCTGACGACCCCCGCAAGGCATCGAGCTTCCTCTACTCTTCTCAGTGGCTCGAGGTGATCAAGGGTCATCCTTTGGATCAACTCTTACGTCTCGTCGAACAACCCTCACGTCAAGACGATCTTTCTGTCATCATGGACACAGTCCATGTTATGTTCTCTCATATGGTAGATAATGTTGACAA
Source organism: Boletus reticuloceps (assembly GCA_018397855.1). Lineage (NCBI taxonomy): Eukaryota > Fungi > Basidiomycota > Agaricomycetes > Boletales > Boletaceae > Boletus > Boletus reticuloceps. The sequence continues at coordinate 72,724 of JAGFBS010000018.1, forward strand.
GATGGACGTTCTACCACGCAGGCATATACACACACCGAAAGGGTACGTCGTTTATTTAACTTCACTTTGTATCATCGTATAACAGTCTCCCAGCAATCTGGATTCAGCCGAACTCGAGAACAAACCATTTGGTCGGCCTCAGACGCAGGGTTATCTCGATCGATGTGCTAAAATTTGGGGTCGCTATATATGCGCTTTATTACGTTCGTCGACATCTTCACGTTCGCTTTTTCATCTGTCACCCCAGCAAATCGAATGCCGTGACGCCGTTCTTCATGCACTGGATGATGATGTGCATATTGAACAACTTGTTCATTCATTTTCATTTTCTATGCTCGCAGCGCACGATCCGCATATTCAAAGAGATAACCTTTCATGTCCTCTCTTTCGCTTCATTGTCTTTTCACAGCTCCGTGAAGATGGCACCTTTCAACCCCCTACGTCGGTTTCTCCTTATCTTGCCTCGATAACCTTTTGTCTTCGCGCGATGGCGGTCTCGGAGGCATCTCGTTGCCTTCAGAGTGATCCAACCCTTTCATTCATGAGGTTAGTTTCTTCGTTTTTTGTGCAATTCACCGCTGATTCTTTTGCAGGTATTATCAGAACGTGTTACTTCCCCTTCTGAAAGAAGGGTATCCTACACCGTTCAATTCCTTACGACAGCTTGTACATTTAACGTCTGCCCATGCCTACAATGCCGACGCGCTTCCTAGGATGCATTGGAACTTGCTACGGGATACCCTTAGTGTGGAAGGCTTTCCCCTGAAAATCGATCTTATTCCCGAAGCAGTGAAATCCCTCTGTACCGAAGCGGAGTCTTTGCTCGACAAACTCCTGTCGGGGGCTTGTACGGATGATCTCGATCGCGCTATAGATACCGCCTTGGATCCCGATGATCCTGCTAAATGGCCCGTAGATCCCTTGCGCAACACCGACGATGGCTTTTCGTTCGTTAATTCACCCACGAACATCTTTTCGTCCTTTCTTCCCCTCGTGCTAGCCCGCATCCATTCCGAGGAGTCAGTTTTTGGCGCATACCATTTTATGGATGATCAAGGTATCCTTCATCATAAATGTGGTACGTCCGTTGTACGAGTTGCTTTCGTTTTCTGAATATTTTCAAGGCGCTATCAGAGCATACCTACATATTCACCATGAGTTCGTGAACGCTCTCATGGTACTAGCCCATATGACATCACCTGGTGTCGCCCGAGGGACAGAATTGGGTCCTTTGCGCGCTGTCAATTGTATTGAAGGTCCTCGCAACTTTTTCTTTCTCTCCGGACTGTGCGCCATCATTTCTCAGTATTCGAAAACGCGCGGTATCACTGGCAGGGACAAATTCGTCGCTCACTTCCTTCCAAAACGTGTTTCTCGCCTCTTCATTTATCTGATTGGTCCCATCCGTGAAGTTGTTGTGGCTTTCTCTCGCGTCACTTTCCCGGATACTTTTGCGCTCTACAAAACATATCTATATGTCGTCAATGCCAAAACGATCGATAGCAGCACCTTCTCCAACGTCCTTCGCGATTTTACAAACCAACACTTGCATGTCCCGCTCACCGTGAATCCTTTCCGGCACGTTCTCAAGGCCGTCCTCCGCACTGTTTTCCATTATAGCGACGATATCGACTCTGATGATGCCATTGACGCAGCTTTTGGTCATTCGTCCTCTGTCGGCAATATGTTTTACGGCCTCGTGTATGACGATCTTCCTGGACTTACCGAAAACCAATACGTCAATGCCCTACGTCTCGCTTTTCGGTATCACGCTTGGCTGGGTTTAGGGGCACTGCAACAATCTTCTCGCTCTATAGTCGGGACGCAGCCCTTGTTTTCTTTGGAGGGACTCTCGCCCTTGCTGTCTCGACTGGAAAGAATGGTCCCAAGGTTAGAAACATGTATTGACCAGTCCACCTCCGATGTCACCCTTGCAGAGAACCGGCTCACAGATAAGTGTATCCCGGTTATCGAGAACACGATCTCCACGACACTCTCTCGTCGAATTCCTTGGCCACTCTATCTGCGCACACCACCTTCGTCGCTACCCGTTGAATCGATTCTGATTCACCATTCTCGCCTCCAATATCTCCGAGCGTTGTTCAAACGTCCTGATATCTATTTTAAGTCATTGGGACAAGGTCAAGCAATCGAAGTCATCTGCCGTCGCAATCCACACCTTCTCGTCGTATTGCCTACTGGTGGTGGGAAATCCGCCATTTATCAGGCACCGTGTTTCATCCGAGAGGACGGTTTTCGCCTGGTCCTTGTTCCGTACATTTCGTTGATGGAGCAAGCCGTTGCAGAGGCGTCGGAGAAGGGTATCGCCCACACTGTATGGTCATCATCTTACCCCGACATCGAAGTTTTCAATGTGAAGCTCGTATTTGCTGCGGTGGAGCATATCAGCAAAACACGATTCCGAGACTGGCTTCAGACCTGCTTTCGAACTGGGTATCTCAATGGGATAATTGTCGACGAGGCTCATGATATTCTCCTCGCGAGAAATTATCGGGAAAGCTTTTGCGAGTTCAATTTTTTGGGCGATATCGGTTGTCAGATCGTCTTGTTATCTGCCACGGTGAGTCCGTCTATTGAATCTGTCTTGTGGAGGGTAGGTCATTCGTTGCTAGAGAGAACTTCGAAACTCATTTATTCGTTCAGGCCGTTGGTATCGACATTGAACGCTACCCTGTTCATGTTATCAGAGATTCCACCTCACGTCCCGATATTCAATTCATGGTTACGCAGACGAAGGAACAGACACTTCAATCTTGTGCTGTACGCCTATTGAACCACCATTCCTTCCATTCCTTGGCCGACCGTGGTATTGTCTTTTGCGACACCGTCGATGACGCAACCACTCTGGCCAACCTCATCAATGCCCCTTTTTATGTGGGACCCATGGATGGCGAGGCTCGATCCACGGCGTTACGGCGATGGCGCTCTGGACATTCCCGTTGGCTTTGTGCCACGTCGGCTTTCGCGCAAGGCGTTGATTATGGTCATGTCACCTATGTCTTACATTATCGCGTCCCGAAGCATATGACGCTGTTTGCCCAACAGTCCGGTCGACTCGCGCGAAGAGAAGGTGTTGTCGGAGTTTCTCATCTCCTTTACTCGGATCCCCCAACTCGTCGAGACAGCGCCGATGTTGATCTTGGTGGCTTCAATGCGATCGTCGACCTCACAACCAAGGCTCAATGTCGCAGATTGTCGATGACCGCTTTCCTTGACGCCACGCAGTCCAATTGTAATATGCTGGGACCTTGTCAATTATGCGATTTTTGTGCCCGCCAAAAGGTACACTCTTTCTTGTGTCGTTGGATCGTCACTGATACCTGTCCTTTTAGATTCCGTTCCCCCCTGCACACCACCCTCGCCCCCTTCCTGAAGTTCCCGCGAATCACTCCAGAACTTTCGATACTCCAGCTACCGGCTCGCGTCCGCAGATGTTTTCCAACGCGCTCGTACCCTCTGTGTCAGCCCTGCCTCGTCCGGATGCAACTCGGCGTCCCGTAGTGTCCAACATATCCAGCTCAAGCACGAATGTGTCCCACGTCTCTACACATCGTGATATCCCCGCTGCCTCGCTATCTTCCAAGTTTCAGAAAGAAGCCAATGTTTCCAGGTTTCTTCAAGAGTCTGAAGGAATGTGTATCCTTCACATTCTTGCTGGCGACGTCGCTTCCCATCGACTATTCACTTGCCCTATTTATTCGACCTTTTCTTCACCGTATATTCGGTTTCGTTCCAATATCCGTTATACAAGGACGGGCATATGTTATCGTTGCGCTGTGCTCACTTCCGACCGATTTAATCATCCCAACCGCTCCAAAACGGACGACGTTCCTTGTAAGTTCGACGATATCCTCAAACCATTGGCGTTCGCAATCTTTTCGATCCCCGAGATCAGGGATGTGGTGCTGCCCGCAGCCGGTGTGCAGTCACCCGAACTTGTCTCGTCAGACGACTATGCCAAGTGGTTAGGTACTGTTCCTGCTGGCCCTCAGGCCTTGTTCAACATCTGGGAGGTCTGTCATGCTTATGTCCATCTTACCGACAATAATGGGTTTGTTCTTTCGTACCGAAATCCGTTTCCAGTATGCTTATTCTAATATCAAAGGGTTCCCACCGTGTCCGTCGATGACATTCTCCGTGCTTTTGCGCGTTGATTGGATTGTTATATACTTTTTTTTTTCGTCGTCGCATCGAACGTTGATGAAGGATATCAGTACCGCAGCACCGTGATCAGTATTGTCACCAGTACCTAATCAGTATCGTTGTCAGTATCGTTATCAGTACCCTGACTACACTACTGTGATTAGTATGGTTGTCAGTATACCGCGCTACATTGATTGTAATTGTTTGTCAGTTGAACTTATCACCAACGCTCCAATTTTTTCTTCAAGGTGCCAGCGACACAGTTTCCAGGTGCGCTCCCATCAGCCTTGTCGTTGTTTCATTACTAATCGTCGTTTTCTATATCTTGGGTAGATCTAAAGCTTTGTCTAACCCGAGCCAATGCACGAGCCAGACTGTTTGTCCTCTCGTGTAGTTGCATCCTGTGGTATATTCACCATGTCTCCAATAGGTCATCGATGCAGTTCTCCTTTTTCGACTTTGTCTGCGCCCTCGTCGCCATCTGAAGCTCCCTTATCTCCGATACCATCACCTCCGCCATCACCTGATATTGACTGTAACTTTGGTCGAATCGACTGCATCCCTCCTATCGATACATCCATCATTTTCCCTGTAGAATCGCTTCCTTCTTTCTCATTTGCACCTACTCGACTCGCCGCGTACGTGGAACATTGCCTAACCTGCATCGGTTCGTTCTGCGAACTCTGCTACTTTCTTCAACGACGACGTTCTATCCGAATCATCGAGATGTTCCCCAATCTTCGGTTACGAGTACGTGAAGACTATCATGAGGGAGACGGCGAGAGGTGCCCTTGGCGTCTTCTTCATCCAAGCACACCCTACGACGACTTTCGACGACGACTTTCTTCAGTTATTCGTGGTCGACAACCATTATACCCGACTATATGCGATATATGCGACGATATCTATACATGCCGGACCGTTCACGAACACGATGACCATGGTTCTGGTCTCTTTATGATCGCATTTTTGGTTTGGGAGGATGTAGAAATTTGCGACCACGTCTTCTCTTTCCTCCACACGCACACCCTCGTCCCCGTCCCGACCTGCAATCGAGGTACGAATATGCTGTTTGGCTGGGGTCACCTGCTTGTCAGCCATGGTCCTCCTTCCTCAACCTCCACATTTTGTTTGCAACCTACCATATTCTACGAAACTCTAGCTTGTTGCCTCTGTGCGTGCTCTTTTTTCACCTTCTGTATTACTCATATCGGTCGCATAGGCCTGTCCTACCTGATGTCGAAGATATCGTAATTTATAGGACCGTGACTTTGCCATGAGACACGTCGGTTAATTTCCGTCTCCGTGTACTCTGCGCATTTGCTCTCGGTTCCTTTCTCTTGAAATGCACTATCGTTTAATACGCCCGCGTACATTTCCTTGTACGCTCCATTTTGCAGCCATAGGATCAATAATACTTTTCCTCTTTTGAACCTCATTGCGCTGTAAATCGTCGCACGAAAATAAAATGCTGTCATTTTTAGAATCTCACTTAACCGGATCTATCCTCGTTTGATATATATAACCATCATAGATGCTATGATTCTGATTCTTAGATCTCATCTTTTTTCACTCTGATTCTTCTGCAATGGTTTATTTGACTTCGGTATACTAATATTGGTATAGAATCCCTATTCTCCACCGATCTATGCCTTCCAGGTCTGCCGCGCTTCCCAAGTTCGTACGCGACTTTCGCTTGTCACTCAACTTCCATCCCTCCGGCCGTTTGTTCGTTCTGAGAGGGCAGTCCGGGTTCCCTGATGGTTCGAGATTCTGATGCAATGGCAGGGTGCGTTGTCTTGTGATCGTATTAATTGCCAAGGAAACTTATCAGTTTTCCGTGCCTATAAAGCCTATTGCAAAAACGCCGTCTCCCAACTACTTCCTCCCATACCCCGCTTGTCGACCTCCTATCATGTAGGAAAACCCATGTTTGAAACGCTCATAATAACCGCCTTTTAGGGACCATAGTGAAGCTGTGAATCCATCTATGCTGATATCGCGCCAGATCAACGAATTATTGGAAACTGTCCAGAATGCAAAGATCCAGATGGCGAAGGCCAAGCAAGCGATGCGCCTCGTAGAGAATTCTTTGAATAAAAGCTGTCGTTTGATAACACAGTTTAGCGCAGTGCGTTCATTGTATTTGTCTCGTCTCTATTTCATAGTTTGATTATGTTAGCTTCCTGGGTATACCCCCCGAACCCCGTCTCCTGTCCCTATCGGTTTTCGTAGCCCCCAACTGCGCTCTGGTTCCGAAATCCTCCAGTATAGCGATATCCGTTCTGCCCAGTCACTCGATAATCCGCCTCGGTCTACTACTGTCAACCCGCGTAGTATCCGCCGCCCTCCTAGGTATGCCCGTATCCTGTTTATCTATATGTATCTATCTTGATTTCATACACAGCCGTGTTTCGTTGATTCCCTCTATCGATCCTCCCCTTTTTCCGATTCCTCGTCACAACTCCTCTTCGTCTATCGCTATTTCTTCTGATGTTTTCGTGGAATGCCCGGATGATCATTCCGCTCCCCAGGCGACGCGCTCTCCCTTAGCTATTTTCTCTTCACCTTCATATCGTCCGTGTTATCCTCCCAAGCCTTTTGATCCTGAACTTTTTGCGCGCGTAGATAGTCTTTCTGTTCCTTCAGCAACCGAGTGTCTTCACCATGTCGACGACTTTCTCCTTTACGCTTCCTCAGACTGCTCTTCGTGTCTTTTCCACCGCCGTTCATGCAATGATGCGGCCCGTACCGCATCGGAGTTTTGCGTCACTCTGCCCCTTCAAGTTGCTGTTTATCATGAATTCCTTTTACTACTTCGTCGTGAACGACTCCCTATTTGTCAGATTTGTTTTATTCCGTTGTTGCAGCATCACACTGATGCTTATCCTTCTCTTTGCATGCATCCTACGAGTGTTGCACCGCTAGCCTTCCTTCTTTGGAACGAACCCTCCACACTTGGTTTGGTTGTGCACGCCTTGCGCCGTGTTATTTCATATGACCTGGTGGACGTGGTGGAATTCTCCTTGCCAGGTTACGTCAATTTTTTGGCTACCATCGTCGATAAGACTCCGATGATTTTATTGCTCGTCGGTGTTTATTGGTTCCTGTATGACCAGAACGGCATTCTTCCATTGTGAGCAGCTGTTCTTTTTTTTTTGTATCATTCTAATTCTCGTCAGGGTTGATTGTCCTGCACCTCCCGACCGGTAACACCCAATTTTTGTCGATGGTATTGTCGGTATGATGCTCTATTCTGCTTAAATTGTTTTTTAAGTCGTATTCAGCATTGTGTCTTCTTGTTGTGGCTGGTCACGACTGACCCAGCCGTAATCAGTCTGCGGTAATCAGTCGTAATTGTTCAATATAACTCGCGATCAGTATTATTTCCGCAATTCAGTCAATCGCGTGATCAGTACTATTTCCACAATTCAGTCAATCGCGTGATCAGTATTATTTCCGCAATTCAGTCAATATGACGCGTGATCAGTACTATTTCCGCAATTGGGCCGTGTATGTTTGGATTCGCTTGACGCGTTCAACTCAGTTGCGCGCCGCACTCATCACTTTTGCGACGTGAACGTCGTCCCATATCTCACTCTTCCTTCTGGTTGATCGTGGCGATTTGTTTGGTATGTTTTGATTTCGTCTTCTCCTTTTCTTTGCAAACGGTGTGTACGCCGTTTTATCCTTATACTCTTCTTGCGACGTGAACGTCGTTTTACTTCTCTCAACGGCGTGAACGCCGTCTTCTCCTTCTCGTGGCATGAACGTTGTTCCCTCGTCCACTCTTGCTTTTATTCCGCATGTAAATTCATCACGCGCTTTCATTCATTCTTACCGTGTTTATCGCGGCGGTTTCTTTGGTTTGTCTGGGGCCATCATCGTGAGTCTTCGATCTTTCATTCGAACCTAGTTTCGTTTTAATCTCATTTTCTCGCTTTTATTCAGGAATCGCCTTACGCGTTCTCGCAAGACCGCTGCGCTCGTTCGCCCCGCCTAACTCGTCGCCCACCACCTGGACCTTCGTCTTCACATCCCCTCTCCCCACAGCCGTTTGCAAGGGACCGGTGCTCTGCGCGATATATTTTCACCAGGCGATTTTTCCCGAGCAGGGAGCGCGCAACTCCGGTGGAGGTGTAGAAGATTTTGGGTCTTGGAGTGAGCGTGTTCCAGCTAGCCAGTGAGCGAGCGGTGGCCTGCCTCTGCTGCATTGGCTGTGCCATGCTAGTACGCAGTCGTTGGGAAGCCAGCGAACACCAGCTACTGCTCGTCTCTCTGGCGCTTTGGATGCACCGCGCATCCGAGCAGTCCTCGCCTGCACCCCGCACCTCGCAACTGGGGAACCTGGGACGTGGTCTACTCGGGTTTCGCACCAAACGGCTCCCCTTTTAGTTTTTCGAACCTTCCAACTCCTCCCCTTGCGGTTGCAAGCCTGGCCCTGCCTCTCTGCCATTCCGGCTCTTCTCGAATGCCTGCCTTGTTGGTGCCCGCCCGAAGATACCATCCAGAGCTTTGCTCCAGGCAAATCACGGAGCCCCAGGCGGAGTGCAAGCTCAAATGCCCATATGCGCGGTTTTAGCCCGTGCTAAATTAGGTTTAGTGCTATCTTTGGTGCGCCCCCCCTCACGCTTAGGTTTCCTGCTATCTTATCTTGGTTTGCAGGCGGGTTGCTAAACCATTCTAACGCCCGCCAACTCGCCGGGCGCAATTTTCTCTGCTTACTTCCCTAGAGTCCCCCAGCACCCCACGCTTGATCAGGATTTTTACCCGGGCAGACGGGCTGCTGGCCGGTGAAGCAATCAAGCCGGCATCGACCCCAAGACCAGCAACTTCCCGCGGCCGCCGCAACAAGATCGCGGTTCCTTTCTCACAAGCATGGTGGTTATCCTGCGGGTGCGCTGGCTGCAGCCCTGGTTCAGTCGGCAAATCCCGGCCTGCTTTGCGCTCAGCAATTCCACCTCCCAGTTCCCCCGCTGCCACCAGTTGCCAACCCCCGTGCTTGGCCTCATAGGAACTCGGCTATCCATCTTACCAGGTTCTCACCACTCTGCGGCGCTACCGCCTCCTCGCCTCTGCTATCACCTCGGGGTCCTCCTGGATTAAACTCTGCGCCTCGGGATTGGAGCTTTCCCTCCCGCTTCCTTATCCTTTCTCAGGACCAGGACTCCCAGAACGATGAAGAAGCAATTTCTTAAGGTTGCCTGGTGCTCCCCGGCTGACGCCCTTATCCTCTTCTCGCTGCCCCGGGCTAACCACCCGTTTTTCCGGAATACCGTAACCACCCAGCTCGCTGCGTGGTGGAACGAGCGATTTCCTCCCTCCAGGATAAACCTTTTTGCTGCGTTTATCGAATGGATTAGCGACCAGCGGGCCAAGAATCCGGACCACGAAAAACTTCAGGCGCTCTTTGGAGCGTGGAGAGAATACCAAGCAGCAAAACTCAATGCCAGAGTGTCAAGAGCCATTCTCATCGAACAGCTTCGCTTCAATTTTGGCAACGAGAAGCGCTTGGAGTTTGTCGCTTCTTTGCCAACAACCTCGCTCTGCAAACTAGTAGAACCGTACCCTCCGCAAGGCTTTTGGTGGTACGAGAGTGAGAGGGCGCAGAATAGATGGGAAGCTGCGCTTGCGCAAGGGAAGCAACCTGATAGTCGGAAGAAGAGGCACCCCCTTCTCAAGATCAATTCCAAGTTACTCCAGTGCACTGTCTCTGGTAACTCGTCTGCAGTTATCCGCGATGCAAAATCTGGAGAGCTAGTTTTAATGGTTGTCCGGAGGTTCTGCCGCGACTCGGGGGTTCTTGCCTGTGTTGATGGAGTAGTTCGGGAAGTTGTTGTGCACAAGCGGAGTGTTCAGGTGCGCGGTTTGATTCTATCGTTTGGCGTCGTCACTCAACCGCAAATCAAGTTAGAGGATCCTGGAAAGCTCACTTTGATTGGCTACTCAGCAGGTGCCCTTAGCGCGCCGAAGTTCGACTGGGTCAGGAACCTTTTGTCAAAAAAGGTCCCTCCTGAATTAGCCGACAAACTAGACCGCAACTCTAGCGCAGCATTTGCTGCTGTTTTGGAACATGCTTCAGAAGATTGCTCCTTCTGAGATTCTTGAAGACTTCGAGGACTTTTTTCGGCACACTGGCATCGTCCGGATGGGTGGTAACCCTGCTGATCCTGGCAGCTCCTCCATTGGCACTTACACCATCGCTGGAGAAGGAGGTGAAAGCTTTACGTTCTCGACTGGCTCCCTTGCACCCCCCCAAGGAGTATTTGCATTAAACTATAGCCGGTGCGCCATTTTTTTTTCCTTACCCATTCCAACTCATAAGAGCTGGGATCCAGAGCAGGTCATTTCGAGCACCAGCCTCACAAGTACGCGGTATCTTGGACAACTGGCCGCACCGGTGGACTCCCAAAAGGTGGCGCGTTCTACGTTGGCTCCTACGGAATTTGCGTGGAGCCTGCGCCTAACACTATGGTGATTTGGCAACCCCAGAACATTCACGGGACAAGCCTTCAGGATCGGCTCATCGACCGGGAAGATCCCTACTTCTCGCAAACTGGCCTTGCAATCGTAACTTCCAACAGGCTTCCAACTGTTTGGGCTCGATACCAGGAGGAGCTTCTGGCTCGCAGGGAAGCTGCTGACCAATTAGAGCATGGTCCCTCTAACGAGGATGATAGTGTTGCAGGGGCGCATTCTGCGTGCTACGTTGGGAAAAGTTGCCCTATTTGCCTGCCTCAGACCGAGCTCTCGGATAGTAACGACGCAGAGTAGTTTGTTCCAGCAGATCTTTTCCTCTTTATGGCCTATTTGTTTTCGTAGTTCAAACTAGCTTCTGCACTCCGGGTCGTTTATCACCTGGTGTACCTGCACTGAATTGTTTGGATCTGTTTGGCATGTTCAAGTCGTGCCACTCCAAGTCTCTCCACTCAGCCTCTGCCACATTTCGTCTTCGCCTCAGGCCGCTGCCAGGTGCAATAGGGCTGTCTAGGTGCGTCGTTATTTGTCTCGTTCTTGTTAACTATCGTTTTTTTCCCCTTTTAGTACTCTATCGGATCTCCAGGACGCCCAGCCCTATCCATTGACGAGCCAGACTGATTGTCCCCTCGTCGTATTGGTGCGGGCTAGACTTGCTTTCTTCCAATCCTTTCTCTGCACGACGTGAACGTCGTTTCACTCCTGTCTCCTTTCGCGTTATCTTGAAGTCTCTACCCCAGTTTTGTTTACTGTCTCCTTTCATCGCTATTCTATGCGGCGTGAACGCCGTGTACGATCCGCTAGATGCTTGTGTTTCTACTGCATCTCAATTCCAAGTCGTTCAGAGGAGTAAAGAAGCGATTCCAAGGTGAGTATCGCCATATCAAACGCATGGCGCAGGCGGTATTTCTATGCTCTCCCAAAATGTTCAGCATCTTTCGGATCCCGTAGATTACTCTATATTATCTCAAAGTCGTGTCGGTGTTGTGTTTTCTCTACCTAACGTTCTTCCCGCTTAATTGCAATGCACCGTTGCAGTTGGGTCAATAGTTAGATAAATCGACGAATTTGCATCTAACATCTGCAACCTGGTTCAAACTCAGTACCCGATCGCTTCATCAATCGATCATATTCGTGCGAGTGTAGATAACCATGCGCCCGTTCAGCTACTCGTCGAAAAGGCAAGGGACAACCCTATTCGCTTTCAATCACTTTCTTGTCGTTTTGATGCCCTCGGGACTGCCGTCAACAAGGCTGGGTATGCTGTGCGGAAAGCGAAGGAAGCTCTTGCCGGCGCCGAAGTATCGCTGTCCTGGGCTTCTCGGTATTCCAGTCCGCGTCTCCCGCCTTCTCTAATGTCTCTCTGCTGCTATGGCGACCCTTTTCCATCCATCGAAAGAAGACCTTGTCGATCTGAAGGCAAGTCGTCCCTTTATCGAACGTCTTTTTTAATTATTACCGAAATGCTTTTACTGATTAGGCATTTTTTAGTTCCATCTTTGCGCCTCGCTGGGCATACCACCTCCCTCTGCTGCAGACCTTCCGAGCGTCCTTGTTGATGGCCAGTTCTATCTTTTTGAAATGCGTTCTCATTTTTGTTATGGTGCGCCTCTCCTGCCGTCTTTTTTTTTTTGCTAGGCGTCTCGTGTGATCTCTTGGGCCTCGCAGCTTATCGTATCTAGTACCTTATTATTCCTCATTTGGTGATACACTTTCTTGCAGGGCCGTTTCTCGAGATAATTAACACCGCCGTTCCGATTCTTCCGCGCTTCTTCCTTACCCTCCTCCCATCGACTGGTGCGTTGTCTCAAACTTTCTGCCGTGTCACTAATTCCGTCTATAAGATAGACAATCTTTCCGCTTCCATTACTTGTCTTTTCTTTTGCCGTGTACGGGCCGAACAAGCTGCGACCACGTTCACAAGTGGCGTTGTCTCATCGATGTCTGGTTTATACGACCGTCCAATGCATTCAATGGGGGACTCGGACGCTGTCTCCCATTCGCTCACTTCTTCTTCTACCTCGTCTGCTGAGCAAGCTGTGGCTGCATCCGTAAGTGGTCACCGCCTCATCGATTTCTGGACTCATACGATTGACCAGCCTGGTCGCGTCGAGGACTCGGACGTTGTCTCGCCGCCCGCGTTTTCCTTCACTTCCTCGTTCGAGCAAGTCGTTATTCAATATGTAGGTTGTTACTACTTATTGGCATCGGGTCTAACGAGAGTGCCCAGCGGATTCATATAGAGGGCGCCATCTCTTCTGTTTGTTGGATTTGGGCTGCCTTTGGTCTTAGGTTATCGCATTGCGCTCGCACGTTCGATGTGTTTTATTACAGTGTGATGGAATTGGGATTTGAGCAGAAGATTCCTGCTATTAGGAAGGTCGCTCGTGAACTGAGGCTGCATATGCAGCTACTCGTGCAGCTCACCATTAACCTCTCTCCTCTGTGCGGCGATTTTACTACCATTATCTGATCTATGTTGGACCTAGTGTTGCTGCAGCTTGGCTAATTGAAGATTGATTCAGCTGTAATTCGGCTTCAACCCAATTCAATCTATCTCTGCATCTTAACACTGAACCCAACAGTTTGGTTGGGTCTGGTTATTCACAATAGCTGGCTTGGAGCTGCGAAACATTGGGCCACATAAAAAAATGACAACACTGTCTGACAACCACACAGAATGATACACAAAATACAACAGGACGGTAGCACAACAGGAACAGCACCAACTACAGAATGTACCAACTAAATAACACCCATTACTGTTGTATGAAGATGAGTCGCGGGCCCGAAGCTGTTGAGCGTAGACTAGCAATGTTCGTTAGATATGTATGATGCACCAATAGACTTGTAAACTTCACTTGCATTCGTCGAGGTGTCGATGGTGATTCTTTGTGTGGTGTTTGAACCACAGCAGACCGTTTTTTACGGTGTGACTTTGCCATTTTTGATGGTAGATGTACAGCTTGCACCGCCATGTCTGCCTCTGGAGGAAAATATCTGGGGGACAGCACTGGGACAACTGACGGCAAGGGAGAATGAGGTGGTGATGGCGTGAATGGCAGGGGTGAAATGTTTGTTGAATGGTTCAGGTGTGCAGAGGGATCAAGGTCCAGTGCAACATGTGACAAATCTGAAACAACCTGCTGAGTGTAAAGGGATTGAAGCAACGATCACATGTAATCATAGTCCAGCTCCTCGGAAAAGGAGAGTGTGCATGAATAGATGAGCAGGGTCGCGAACTCTCAAGGCAACCCACTGCACAACTGCTCAACAGGGGTATTCTTCTTCGGATCAAGTATTGATGGGGAATCGGTCTTGCCACTACTGGCCAACCAAGGCAACGAACCATGTAGGGAGTAGATGAGTAGGTATGCCAGAGCTTCAATGTCATCACGACGCCCTAGCTGTGCTCCCAGGTGGCTGTTAACCAAGGTAAAGGTGGGGGTACCAGTAAGGCAGTAGGCATGGTCCGCACGGATGAATGGAAAGTGACTCCCAGTTGCTGGATCGCAATAACGCTTGGTGACACCGAAATCAATGATGTAAATGGTATAAGCCTTGTCGCCAAGGCCAACCAAGACATTCTGTGGCTTGATATCGGTGTGGATATAACCACGGGAATGTATACTATGTTGAAGGTAACAGAGCTGTAGAGTTGTTGTGAGCGAAGTCGATACCATCAGAATCTCATACTCACTAATTGATCTGCAATGTGGACGACCGTATGGAGATGGAACTTGTGGCGTCGATGCATGAGTTCGTGTAATGATGGTCCAAGAAGATCGAGGACCAATCCGTCATAGCTGGCCTCTCTTCCGAACCAGGGGACACAGGGGATTCCATCACTACCACTGATGGACTTCAGAACCTCATATTCGTGCTCTATGGAAGAGCTTCTGTCAATGGAGAGTTCCAGCTTGATTGTATACGACTTGTCGGTGAAAATGTTCACCATTCTGTAGATGTTCCCTGCAGGTTTGCACCACTTGAGTGATACTTGGGATAGAAGAACATAAAGAAAAACCTCACCATATGCGCCCGAGCCCAATAGTTCCTTGATTATGAATCGACCGTCAACATGTACTGGAATGAGAGGACTCTTGGGATTGGATATGTCAGGCATCATTGGATAGTTGGTACTCGGGAGAGTGTTTGATATGGGAAGTTGCAGCTCAGCCTCAGCTGCACTGCCGCAGCTGTCAGTGGATAATTGGAGGTCCATAACTCCACATACTTATGCATTGCCCGTGGACTCCATGGATACCTGTTCTGACAGCAATAATGGCGCCTTACCAAAATCTGTCTAGCTGAGTCGCACATCTTGAGAAGTAACGCTCATCCGTTGAATTGTTTTAGAATCCACACCAAGCAGTCCAAGCCGGACTCCACTGCAGCTGCCAGAGTCGCCAGACAGCCTAGAGTCTAGACCCCTCAATATCGATACCAATGTCGGCTACTATTTCTGAATGTGGCTCCTATGCAAGCCCTATCCTCACTTACTACTCTTCCAGAGGACCCGGGTATCAGGTGTGTGGTATTTATGTGTTTGACTGACCAGTCACTCAGTGTCCAGGATCTACCGTCCCTAGAATCAGGTTATCACAAACCACCTTGACTCAAGGGCCAAGTCCAGACAGTCGACTCCACGCCCTGCACCGTGAGGGTCTACCTTGCAATCACCCTCACCACCACTTCACAAGTTTGAACCAGCAAGCGATGTGACCAATTCCTTCCTGCGTGCCAAGTGGCTGTTGAGGAAAACTCCGCAGCCTCTTCTTCCCGCATCTAGTGGGGACGAAGTGGGCCATGTGCCCATAGATGCAAACACAATTGCTACACAGCAATCAGACCCTGCAACCTTACAATTCCCACTTGGAACAGAGGATGCCGATGCCTCAGACATTGAGGAATCTGTTGATCTCACTGAACTCACTTGTAAGTCAAATGTCATGAGATATTGCTTCCCGACCACACCAAATTTGAGCAGCTGTATGTAGGAATGTTATCAATGCTATTGAAATGAACGTTGACAAAGAACATCAGGTGAGTGGTGCAATGAATTCAGTGACACTATTACAATCTATTAACTCTTTGCCAGGAATTTTCCGGTATCTCCCAGGACGAATATGTGACTTTGGTCACTTTAATCGAGGAAGACTTTCTTCAGTTGATGAGAGTTCCCAAGTGGGTTGTCTCGCTTTCGACTCTTCCATTCACCATGCTAATTATGTCATTACAGGTTGACATATTTAGCAAATCAGAAGTTCCTTATCGTCCATATGCCCAGCTCCATCCATGAGGCGCTGGTTACTGAGTTCCATGCAATGCTCATTCTGTTTCAGCAAGCCGAGTACCCCCGATCTCTCGTCTGCATTCACGCTACTGCCAACACTGATGTCGAAAAAGAAACCATCTCTGCAGTTCCCAACTTCACGTTAGTCTTCTCGACCCTGAAGCAGCCAAAGATTTGTCACAACTCCTTCATCCTTGAAGCTGCGTTTACTCAAACCGCTTCTGCTGTATTCAAGAAGGTCAAGGGACTGATCGACACCTGTCCTGAGGTGCTAATGGTGGTTATCATCTTGATTGATGAGAAGGACAATTATCATTCTCCCGTGGAAGGGTTCCCTGTGTGGGAAAAATTCAAACAGGACCACCACATACTTGGAGTAGAGGAATTTGTTTCGATGGCAGACTCCTCAGCTGAAGCTGTCGTGGAGCCATGCATGGCTCCTGTTGTTGTCGGTGCACACACCTGGACATACATTGATCATGTCGACTATTACATCTGGTTGAAGAAACCTCCTGCTGATGGAGTGCCCGGTGATGTCAAGATAACGATCAATGCTGAGAACATTGAACAAACAGATTGGAGTGCTCATGGCATACATTTAGAATTGAATACCACTCCCCGGTTCGTCTAATGAATAACATATCATAGGTGCTTCCTGGCAAAGAAGAACACATGGAACACGTCAAGACTGTGGTGAACAAGGGGCTTGGCTTGATCAGGACTACCATGCTGCAGTTCTGTGAGGAAACCGCTAACCACAGCAATGTTGCATTGTACACCATCAATCTTGATGAAGACATTTCCCTCCCTGCATCATGGGATCACTTTCGTGCCACACTCCTCAACTCGAGGACCATGTTTGCTCACAGTCGCTATGTATGATGGTACAAGAAGTCCTTCAGAGGAAAGAAATGTTCCCATCCTCGTGATTCCTTGCCCAAAGTCTCATTGGACCCAGTTGCTATCAGCAGCTCTGCCAACAAACACTTTGCCAATGGACAGCGGTGTGGAGGTTGAAATTGTTAACTGGCAGGCTAATTGGAGCTACTGCACTCTGACGTATCAAGGACTCGTGGACCGCTTATTCCTCTTCGCTGGATTGTATGTCTCCATTTGTTATCACTACCCATGCCCTGCTGTACATGCCTTTTTCCACATGTTGTGTAGTAATGAAGGATGTTTGTGACTGTTGACTCCTCGCTCATCCGCCGATTTTCAAGGTTCCAAATCTAAGATTGGCGGCCATCCGACATTCAATGGGAAGGTTAGTAGAAAAGCAGCTTAGCTCTGAGGCTAGTAATGCAATGGCTACTCATCATCGAGCACCGCCAATGCAAGCAGTTACCCACAATCCTCTCACCGATCCTCCAGATGTCCCAGTTCCCTCCAACCCTCCCAATCCTGCCCCCGCCCAGGAGGAGCTTGGTCCTCGCATTCGCTGTCCTCCTCGGCGTTATCTTCAGGGTACTGAAGATCCGGCTGCTGAGCTCTCACCTACTAAAGAGCTCCTCCCAATGGCACCCACTGCTACACGTGCCTTTCAGCCCATGGTGCCCACCCCTGGTCACATCAGACTCGAAGCTTGCCGTCCCACCCCTCGGTGTCAAAACCCAGCTCCAAGCGGCCCAGGTGTTCCAGCTGCCCCTCAGGATCTGGAGTTTATCAACATAGACGCCGGTTTGAGTGAGGATTCTGATGACGATGATGAACTGCTGATCCCTTGTGCCCGTGCGCCTCACGAAGGTGCTCTGAACACATCACGCACAACGACTTCGACATCCATTAATGACCCTACTGACCCGATGGAATTGACACCGTCGCATGGGTGGGCCCTCGATATCCACCATTTCTTTGAGAAACGCGCGAAAGAGGCATTGATCTGTCATCTGTGCAAGTAAGTGGATTTACGTCAGTAAGCAACGACCATGGCACTAACAATTCCTTGTAGGAATCTCAAGGAACAAGATCCGACGAACTTCCCTGAAGGTCGCAAATATATCTTTAGTCCCAACACTGGAAATTCTGGACTTCGTCTCCATCTGGAGAGGTTTCACCTCCTCGAATTTCTGGAGCTAGCCAAGAAGAATAACTGGCCTATCTTCGTTCAAAGTGTCAATCTCGCCTTCAGTTTAGGATATACTCTCACGACGCTGCATGAGGCTCTCCAAAAGCCAGGTATTTCTATTCGCAACTTACCCCCCCTCCTGAGCCTGCACCAGGTGACTTCCGGCCACAGCTCTCGGGCAAAAAACCCTCCCTCCATGATGGGTTACCAGAGTATTCCATAGCGGCACTGCAACACTACATCGTGGACTTCATTGTAGTCGATGACCAGGTTCATGTCACATTGATATATCACCGGTGTGGTTCTGATTCCTGGCTAGTCTATAAATGTCGTTGAATGTCCTGAGTTTAGGAGATTGCTGCTCCTGCTTCGCCCAGGCCTTCGCGACTCAGACATTCCAAGATGGACCAAAACACGTGAACTCATCCTTCAGGCGTGGAGGGAGTATTTTCGGGCATTGAAGCAAGACCTTCGGGTAAGTCTTCGACCTCACTATGGATTCTTGGATAACCACACACACACTCTAGAATGCGCTCAGCAGGATATCATTTACTGCTGACATATGGTCAGATGGAGCTCGACGACCATTCTTGGCTGTCACCGCTCATTGGATATCTCAATCACTGAAGACACCAACCCTCCAACTCAAGGCGGCCCTCATTGCATTCCACCACCTACCTGAAAGTCACACTGGCGAAAACATAGCAGAGAAGATTCTCCACCTCATCGGCCGAGCAGATGTTTCTCACAAGGTAAGCATTTTTGGTTGTATCTTCTCCAACCCCAGCTCACTTGGGTCCCATAGATTAGACATTTCACACTCGATGGTGCAGCAAACAATGATGCTGCAATGAGGCATCTTTCTACCCTCCTTTCATCACACAGAATCAGATTTGATGCTGACAAGCACTGAATACTGTGTCTACCACACCTCTTGAACACGTGTGTGAGGCACATTACAGAGAACTACAAAACAGCGGACTTCCTCAGCATTGTCATGCATGCATGGGTGGATTCCCTCGGCAATGTCATTGACAAGGGCATCTACATCAACAAACTCAGATGAGACCCCATCAAACTTGGCCAAAATGTTGTTCGTTGTCTTCGTGCATCACATCTCCGCCGGCAAGTCTTTCAGGGTACCATCAGAAACGGCAATGAGATGGGCCTCTGGCTTGATGCTGATGGAGAACACGTTGACATTACTGAACAGGAACTCATCCAAGACATCAAATTGCAGTGAGACTCGATCTACATCATGATCAATCGCCTTTGTGAAATGCGGCCTGTATATACACTGTTATTCACTGGTATTGTGATTTGTGACTCACGCGGCGTCGGGCAAATGCTTAGCCCCTCAATCATTTTTTTACATTGCCAACTCAACGTGACATCTTCCACTTTAAGCTCGAAGACATTGGTTGGCTTGTACTGCAGGACATGGAACTAGTACTCGAGGTAGGTCCTGAGAGTCTTCATATTTGGCAACCAACATACTGACATACCACTATCTTAGATTCCTCACCGTGCACAGTCCTCAGTCTCATCAGAGACTCTACCAATGCTTGGTGCAGTGGTCCCGATCTTTGAACACTTCATCAAGCAGTGGAAGCGATTGTCCGAGATTGTCCTGCGTTGTGCGCCGTTCATTCGCTCTGGCCTCCAATGTGCCAATAAGTACAATGATCATTTGGGGCACACAAACACTTACATTATTGCTATGTGTAAAACTAGTGCATTATTCAAACAATAGTTACTGATTATCGCAACCCAGTGGTCAA
Source organism: Boletus reticuloceps (assembly GCA_018397855.1). NCBI lineage: Eukaryota > Fungi > Basidiomycota > Agaricomycetes > Boletales > Boletaceae > Boletus > Boletus reticuloceps. The sequence continues at coordinate 92,507 of JAGFBS010000018.1, forward strand.
CCCAAATATATGTCTTTCCCACATCACGACGCAGTGGGACTCTGAATGACAAACGAGGGCATGGGTAGCAATTATGCAGACTGTAAGTACATTGCTGATATTCATTGTGATCTCCGTAGTTCACAATTCTCTAGATGCAAGAGTACCGTACCCAGATGGACTCAGTGAACAGGCTGTCCCACAATCCTTCAGATGCTCGGAATGCTCCTCCCCCCAGGAAGCCCCACAGATCATGATCCCTTGCAGAACACTATGGAATTACATCAGAAGATCCCATAGTTTCTGATGCCATTGAATCCACAATGCCGATTAGCATTGAATCGGAATTGCATGCATACCTTGGGGTTCAAGTCATTAGAAACACTGACCCCTTGATGTTCTGGCAAGTTTCGGAAACATTGTATCAGACACTATTCCATCTTGCTATGGATTACCTACCAATTCAAGCTTCGTCAGTACCATCTGAACACGTTTTCTCATCAAGTGCTGAAACAACAATGAAACAATGAAACCGCATCAGCCCAGCATTGATGGAAGCATTGCAAATGGCCAAATTTTTCCTCAAGAAGAGGCAGATTGATTTTACGCAAGGCTTACTCACCCGGGAGGCAGACATGATGATTATGGATCAGGACGACAGCAAGGATCTGCTGGGAAAACTGATGGTTGAGGAGCAGTCAGAAGATTTGATGGACACGATTATGGTATCAATTGCACAACATGAAGGTGATAAGTTTGAGTAGTAGCTTCATATTTCGTTGACTCATGCATGTAACAGACCATAACACACGAGTGACGAGTCACACCGTACACGACTCTTGTTTCCATCCATAGTGCACGCTTGCGGCTCGCCTGTCTCAATGGACTACTCATCACGTTCATTGTCTTAAATTCGATGCCAATTCCTTCAAGATCACAGAGATGTACGGTCGAACCATGTGACCATTACAACAAGACTTTCCTGGTCACCGTGGCTGACCGCTGGTGACATGTTCCCCCCTGGTGTCCCATTGAGAGCAACGGTGTTACGACAGACCACTACTACAAGAATCAAGGTCTGCGATGGTCCTGGTAATGTGCGCCCCAAACCAGTGGTTGTCGAGGGCAGTGATCACTGATACACAGGCTGCCAGCAGGTTACTGTATCACCCATTTCTTCTGGATTGGCCACAATGATTCAGCTATTTACTCCTGATTGCTCTGTTGTGTTTGCAACTGGTGGGTAACCGCAGGTTATCATTTATCGCTCCCCTCTGACTTTCTCCTTGTTTGCCATATCCATGGTCCTCCATCATACAGCCCGCAAAGCAAGCAGTTGCGTTTCCCAACACGCCTTTCCATCCATCAACCTTCTCTATCCCGTGTCCCAACTCCAAAGCTATTCCCATAAATTTTGTGTTAACCCTGCTGACCGCCAACCGGATCGGTGTGGAAACGAAGCGGTTGCCCATGGAGTACAAGTGTCATCAAATTGGGGATTCCTGTCAACATCGAACGAAATGCGCTGAATCAATCATGATCCAGAATGACTGTGCGTTATTGCTAGATCCCCTCAATGTCAACAATAACAACCTCGCAAAATTCTGCATCGCACGTGTATGTATGCTGCTCAGATCTCCTGTCGACATGAAGTTATCCGCATCGAGGGATTTGAGTGTGCATGAGGCTAGCGCCTGACCTGGGTAGTGACCGTGAGGCTGTGGTGGTGTGGCCCGCGTAAGTACTAGTAGTATACGGAGTCAGACAGACATGATTTTGCAGTCTTTGTGATGTAGTGAATATATTTCTCTAAGTACGTCTGAGACAGTGAGACTCTACACAAGTCTTTCGCCAGTGAGCGACTCACAAATAATCGGCAACCATTGGCTAGCTGGTTAACCACGGCGCTAAAGCCGTTCGTGTGAATTGCAGCTCGGTCCGTGGGTGTTCCAGTAAACTGGCACTTGACTATGTTTCATAACCAGCTTCAAGCTGGAGCTGTGGCAACACTAGTTGGACCATCTCTCTGACTCATCCTCTCCGATCCCCTTGGCATCATCCAATCCAACTTCCACATCTCAAACATTGCTACTTCTCGAGCAATCCATATGTCGCGTCTTGGAGCAAATCAGGGTTAATATCAATGTCGTTTTATCGATCTGCAACTCTCACACTGCTCTGGAGAAGGAGTTGTTGGTCATCGCTCCTGCTCTTGATGCACGTTACTGCAGCTGGCTTTCTTACTTTATGTGTATCGACGACGATGTATATGACCTCTCTCGACTGCTGGACAACATGTATTCAATTGCCGCTGGTATTTCACCAGATATTTGGTACATCCATGCAGCTCACTCTTTACTCGGTTCTAATTATGACACAGTCTCTCTTTCCATTTCAATACTGACGCCTTTGTGGTGTATCATACGTTACAATCAGTGTTCAACCCTGGTTATCTGGATTCCTACCTGGAAAACAGCCAGTGTGACGCATCACCATAGCAACTCATTTTACCTGTAGTCACGCAAGACTCTACTTTGTGATCAAGGGTTGTATTTAACTCCGTATTAGACTCATTCTCTAGTCTTGAACCACTTAACCTTAACACTTTTTTGGGGGTTTTGTGATTGATTGAATTCACATGTTTGCGGCGATTGTGATCTTCCAATTTAACAAGTCGTGCTGCCGGTCTGCTCACTGCTTCCGCTACTTTCTATCTGCAGTTACGGTTCAAGTTGTACCTTTCCGAGCTTATAAACCTATTGATGTCTCTATTACTGGCCCTCATCCACTATCATGTTGGACGAACGACGACTTTCAATCATTCATGTAGGTGCTCATGATCGGTCTAGAGCATATATTCACTTCATTCCCACTACGTAGCACGACCAAATGGGGGACCCCATCCCTTCCGCCTATCGACTTTTGGACTGTTTCGCTATTCAATTATCACGACTCTTTTTGCATTTCGGTGGTCTCAAACGTGACAGTTATGCTCTCTGCAAATATCACTATGGATGCTACAACCTACTTCCAGTCTGGAAGCTGGCTCTAACCTTGTGCCCCCATATGGACAAAATCCTCAATCTTACCGTTGACCTATCGCCATTGTTGGACCAGTTTGGCGCTATCGTAAAATCCACGTTTGGCGACCTGTCCAGTCCGTTGTCCACGCCATCCTCATCACCCGCTTCTGCAAACCCAAGTTGTAGAGCGCTGCAATCCATTGAGTTCTCAATACTCCAACGTTTACATCGAATCCAGAGTCACTTTGATGCCGTCATTTCCCTCAGTACACCCCCTAAGCAATCTGCATCACGGGCTATCGATCAGACCATCGCATCCTCGGTTTCTAGTTGGCTTGACCATGTCATGTCTGTTGCTGACAATATACGTGATTTTATACGAGCCATGGACACCGTTTTCTCTATTACTCAAGACACCTCGGATGCAACACTGTATGTGCACACTACTTATCTTTTACATGGATCTAACATCAGTTTAGTTCCTGTGTTTCGCACTCATCCGTGATCGATGATGATTTACACCCAAAGTTGGACCCACTGCATTTATCTTCTGATTTGGAGGAAGGCATTCTTTCCATCGTGTGATCTCTAGTCATGAGTGGTTATTTGTCACTGCTGCATCCCTTGCTCATCATTTTCTGTTCTACTTGTTGTTTTCGTGTGTTGTTAACTGTCAGTTTCCTTATTTTTAGAGAAAGTTTTGTACCATTCTTGATCGCACCCCACATTGTTCGTGTATTCTTCATACTTCCTTGTAGTCAGTAACTTGTGATTAGTATGGTGATGAGTACTGTTGTCAGTATGTTTTTATTTATTGATGTTTGCTCTTGCTTATGCGACATGCCTCGGCAGTCCTTTGTTTTGCAGAATCCTGCCGTTAGGTCATGAAGCGGGTCTCTAGGTTCATTGTCATTCTGTCTACTTTATCCCTTGTATTCAAGGTTTGTATTCAGGTGTAGGATTCTGGTTCGTGGCGTGGATGTCACTCTTACTTGGAATCTATTACTTCATCGCTATGACCGCTTCCTAAGCCTCACCTCCTATCAACCCGTGCACGAGCCTGACTGACTATCCTCTCGTCACGTTGGAATGGGGTCAATTTACATTGTTATGGTTTTTTCTAATGGCATGAATGTCGTTTTCTGTTTTTCTGCTGGCTCTATCCAATGTTTGATATTGCTATACCTTATATACCATAACCCAATATTCTTTGCTATTCCTGCAGCACTGTGACCAGTGTCTATCTTCGAAGTCTGCTCTACTATCCATCACGGCCCGTTACCTATATGTTTTCGCATGTGATAAAAATCAGTCATGTTGCGTCGCGTCGGACCGCATATAGACATGTCCTCTCTCTCTGCGATGAGTTGCATCCATGCCCCCCCAAAGAGTAAAGCCTCAACAATCTACCCGCCAACAACCCTCTGCACAACACCACTTCTCCACTGTGGTCGAGAAACGAGATATCGATGTGAGCTCTCTCGATCCACAGCAGCACGAGGTTTTCAACAAGGCACTTGCAGGAGAAAGCTTGTTTGTAACCGGGGGGGGGCAGGTGAGTGTGGTGTCATCAACATTTTTTTGGTGGTCTAAGATCATCTTAGGATGTGGTAAATCGTTCTTGTTGAAGGTGACCATCGAGGCATTGAAGCAGAAATTCGGCCACACATTCATGGTCGCCGTGATGGCAAGTACTGGAATGGCTAGTAGTAGGATCAGTGGTATGTCTTATTTTCTCTATGTCTACATACTGTGGTCTAACCATCTTTAGGGAGTACCTTACATTCTTGGGCAGGCCTCACTGGAGCCGAAAAAATGGTCACTGAAGCTGTGAAGCGAATCAAATCCAGTTCCCAGGCCCTGCTCCAATGGATCAAGACAAAAGTTCTTGTTTCTGACAAGGGTATGTCATCACTCTCCACCTTTGTCGTTTGTTGATCACAGCTTAGAATTGATGCTCGGAGCAGATGATGTCAATCTGTTGGAGGCAGTCGCACACGAGATTCGTGGAAACAATCTTCCATTTGGAGGGTTACAGGTGAGTGCACTCCAAACACGAAGGTCTGCTCCTTACATTTTCTAGCTCCTCTGGTCCGGAGATTTCCTCCAGCTACCCCCAGTAATGTCTAATGGAGCACAGCTGAAGTATGCCTTCCAAGTGAAATCATGGGCTATCGCCATCAAAAACCATATTCTGTTACTGTCTGTTTACCGCCAAGCCGAACAAGGTATTCTTTTGTCCGTCGCGATCTCATTATCTAATGTCGCTCTAGATCTCATTCATGCGCTCAACAGTTGTAGTGTCGCCAATCTTGACGCTGATAGTATCGCTCTTCTATCCACCCTATCGCGTCCTATCCAACAAGACTTTCTACCCAGCCATGACCCCATTTATCTGTTTCCAATGTGCAAGGAGGTAGACATTCAATAAACACCGTCTCTCATCCATCAAATCCCCCCGCCAACCCCCCGATCCTATGATTGGCATAGTGATAAGAGGCTAGATGTCCTTTTCAAGACGTTACCGGTCGATTCCACTGTCGATCTGAAAGTCAGGGCACAGGTCATGTTGGTCAGGAATCTGTACTATTGGCGCCATCAAGGGCTTTTACACAGACAAGCAAGCCACGGGTGATGGAAACTACAACAAAAAGGTTGGTTTCATGCGTAACATCCAGGTAACAAATGCAAGCATTCCAATATCATACTCCGATGCTCAAGATGGTTCCTCCATTTCGAAGAGCTTTCCTTTGGTGGAATTTTATCTCCACAACATCTCTGAACACGTCTTGATTATGCCAATGGAGTTTCAAACCGACATTGATGGCAAACCTGCTGTCAAATAAATACAGGTGAATTTTCTTATTAATTCTTTAATGTGTTTCTCATATGAGTCTAGATCCCGTTAATTCTGGCCTGGGCTATTACCATCCATAAAAGTCAAGGTCATTCGTTCGAGAAGCTCATCATTGATCTGCCTCGCATATTTGCCAGGGGTAAGCCAACTCTCTGTGTTGCAACGTATGACTCCATAGCGTCATAGGTCAGGCTTACATTGCCCTCTCGCATGCGCGCAGCCTGTCTGGTTTGCAGATCAAAAACTTTTCTCGGTCAAAGGTCATCTCTAACCTGAGTGCACATCCATTGGTCGCTGATAATTTCAAGGTTACCGCTCATCCTGTAGCACTCCAATGGTACAGGGATACTTTTGCAGTGCCATGACATTTATTTTGAGCGTTTTTATCGTAAATTCTCAAGTTTTGCTTTTGTGTCGTATTCTTTTGCTGCACATAACACCTGTTGGATCTGGTAGTTCTCTCAAATGATGACTGTTGGTTTTAGGAATACTGATCACCTGTGGCAACTACTGGTTACTCTATACAGAGCACAGCCGGTGTCAATTGTTTACACAAACACACACAAACAGTTGGCACTTCTCATCTTCCCACCACCCTTGCGCGCGAGCTTGATTGCTTGTCCTCTCGTGTGTCGGGAAGGGTTCAAATCCTATTCTCTTTATCCTATCTGACAATGTGAACATCGTCGTTTTTCACATATGCAGCGTGGACACCGTTTCTTCTAGATTACCTTTTGTAGCAATGTATGATCGTGATCTCAGTGACCGTTATTGGTATTGTGATCAGTACTATTATTTGAATGTCATCATATGGATGATCATACAGGCCTTACGGATATATATATAACTCTCGAACTCTCGACTCGGGAACACACCAGTTCTTGTCTGTCAGAACTATTAGCACAATTGTTTTGCTTTGTTTATACTATATCACCTCTTTTGTTGTCCACCTCCACTCCACTTCACACACTCTTCCCGCTACAATCATCTACGATGCCCAGGGTAAGTCGACGACTTGACTTGTCGTGACTGAACTGATCATCTTTTCTTGGTCTCAGGACTGGTCTACTGCTAACAAGAGAGCATTTGAACGCAAGATGGAGAGACTCCAATCGTAAGTATTTTTACTCTTTATAGAATTTACTTACTATAATTTCAGTGATCCTGTGGCCCTAGAGGCTTATAAGCGAAAGAGGAGAGAGATTCAAAGGGCATTTCGCGAACACCATGCAACGGGACCAATCACCACTGGAGGCCACTCAAACACTGATGCTCTCGAACCTGGACCATCGTCTGCTCCTCAGGCGACGACGGGAAACATTGGTCCTCCCCCAATCCCTATTGACCCGGCCCTCCTATCTGGGCCATTGTCTGCTCTGACACCCTCTGGACTATCTCCCATCTCTCCTCCGCCTCAATGACTCAATTTTGTTTCAGGTGTCCGTGATATTCAAGTACCTGAGTCTGCCACAGTCATTGAATGGCCCAGTGGACTCAGGACTGTCGCTCCCACTCTTGAATGGGACAATGTGAATCTCCTCCAAGATGACGAAGCATACATTTGTCGTGTCACTTCCTTTCTGCAGGCTCTTCCGGGAAGTTCGTTCGTCGATATAATTGATCCTTCCTCATATAGAGATCTGTTCGACCTCATCGTCGATATATGCAAATCCCTTTCCGTGGTTGCCCGGTCCTTGTCCCCAACTTCGAAGATTCTAGCTCTTTTCAGTTCAGCAAGGATGGCCTCCTTCGATCCATGGGTATATCATCCAATATGTTGATTGATATGCATGGTCTGTTATTATTTATTCTGTTCATTCTGCCCCTAACTCCTTTTCAAGATGCTGCTATTTGCATTGCTGACTTTGCATACCCCCACCTCCGTGGAACAATGTCCGGGTTGATTGCCGGCATCAACGACCCTTCTCAGTGCAGGTTTACTTTAGATATCCCCTTAACTCAGCGCGCGATGGCTTCATCCATCAGGTACATGAATTCAGTTTCTTGATAGCATCTATTAACCATGAGTTCCATGTAGTATGCTTGATGATGGGTTAACCGTCGGATGGAGTCAAACTCAATGCAATGCTCCATTCGACAAGCGCAAGGTATACGTGGACAACCTAGCTGTCCGTGGCTGGGGCTTGGGGCATCAAGCCGGAGTCTTCACTCACCCCCATCAAGATGCGGATGGTGATGCTACCTACATGGTCGGAAGGTCTGGACTCAAGATATGGTCATTTTATTTTCTCCGTGACTCTATCAAACCTCGTGACGAGATACTGCATCTCGTCACAGAGCTAATCACTATGTGAGTCCAACCTTCCCAAAATATGTGCTGAAACTGTCTATCTGTATCTGGGTGATCTGCTGTATGTTTCACTTTTTGTCTGCCCCTTCGTTGACTGACACTCTTTCAGCATCCAGCCACCTGGCCAGGTCCATTCGGTGTATACGCCCACATCAGCAAACCTACATTTTTTCTGGGTCATTGAAATCAATGACAAGACTGACAGGCCTGAATGGCCTAATCAATGATAGATTGACCTAACTAACTGAACTGATTTACTGACAAGCTGATAAGCTAATTTATTGAATGGACTGGTTGACTAACTAACTATCTAGCTGACAAATTGACAAACCTGACACACCTGACTGATTGACCAACTGACCAACTGATGTGACTGCCAGAGATGACTAACTGATTAGCTGATGGACTGATGGGCTGACTTGGCTGATTGACTAACAACCTGATTGACTGATAGACTGACATGACTGATTGACTGGTTGACTGACTGACTGATGGGATGACAAGACTGACAAGACTGACCAGATGATTAATTGATTGACTGGCTGGACTGATTGGACTGATATCACTGGTGAATTGACAAGCTGATATGCTGATAGCTCTGAGAATGCTGATAGCAATGAATTACTTATGAATGATAGCACTGATAGCATGCTGTCAGTCAAGTCAGACAACTCAGTAAGGTCATTGATTTTGATAACTCAGAAAAAATGTAGGTTTGCTGATGCATCGCCTCGTTCACCATCAGCGGCCACTTCTATTCGTATGACAGCCTCCATCTCACTGAGCTCGCACATCATTTTGATATGGCTCGCACAGGCAGTCTCACAAATCAGGTTCACCACCACGCGTTTGAAACACTCATCCAGATGATTATCGGTCTTCCTCATTCAGATCCCAATCAAAGTGAGTCGTGATTGATTCTTGCTTGGGGTTTTATCTGATTATGGTAGGCTTGAAGCAACGCTCCCTCATTGCCCTATGTCACATGGTCCTGCACCCCGAGGCGTATAAAATGCCTGGACACAACATCCGACCAACCAAGGTGGTACTTTATGGGCAGCAGATCGCAAAAGATCTTCTCAAGTCCATGGGCTGCAGTAATGGTGTGGATAAGGGACACCAGTACTTTTCTCATCCTGACTATCGTACTGACTACGCTACTGGTTATGATACTAGTTATGGTACTTAGGTTACTGATCATGATACTGACTATGCTGCCTATGCTACTGACTTGTGACTACTGGTTACTGATCACGGTAGTAATCACTTATCACTGTGGTGATCGAACTATACCTTGTCATAACATTTGTGTTGGTAGCTAATGTCTTCTTTTTCTTTTTCTCTCTAGTCGTTGTACACATTAATATCATTGTTGACTGTCATGTTGACTCCATTGTTTATGTTTGTGTATGCAACACATTCTCTACACGCCTCCACGCACCATCCACCTGATACCGATACACTGCACCTGGTTGTGTTCTACAGTGCCATCACCCACCACAATCTTGTACAATGCCGCCTTGGTAGGGATGCGATGGATGGGATCCAGGTATGCCTTTCTTCTATAATCCCAATACACTGCATCGTTCTTTCATTTCTTAGGTGCAGGATACTCTGAATCCGCCACCCGTTCTTGTACATGAGCCTGACTGTCTGTCCTCTCATGTGTCAGGGTAGGTTCCAGTCTCTTCCTCTCCTCCTCTCCGTCTCGGTTCATTCTATCCGGCGATGAGAATGTCGTCATTTTGTAGCCAGTACTGTTCTTTCCTGGCATGGATGCCAGTTCATCTGACGATGAGAACATTGTCCTTATTTCATTCATTGATGGCTTGGATGCTGTCCTATAACTCTTTTTTTGTTTGGGCTATGTTACTATCCACACCTTTGTTTATCGTGTGGGATATAAATAATGAATATAGTAAGTTTCTGGCCACAACCTGTTGTCCATCTCCCTTCATCTGCCTTCTAAAGACCGTCACATTTGGAAACATTATAATCATCGATATGTCCGAGTGTATGTCTTCTCTCCTTGATGAGGCGGAACTTCTCTCTGACGTGATGGTTTCAGTCTCGTTCAGTGGCGTTGACTTTGACAAATGGTCCACCTTGCCCGATGGCAATGTTGTCCTCACCCAAACGCCCTGTATATTCCTATTCCCGTTTCTCAAGACGAGTCTCCTTTTCCCCGTGCCGATGGATCCTGGGGTCCTCATGAAATCACACTATTGCCACAGGCGTACAACCCTGACCATCCTTATCCCTCCCATATCCTCGTCGACAGCCAAGACTCGTTTAACTTGCCCCGTTCCATCAGCTGTCATCGGTTCAAAGACTGCGACTTTATCACTACCCCCCTCTTCCTTGTCGCAGTTACATCAAAGAAACTATTGTTTATTCTTGGCTGGACAAGGTTTATTCCTATCGCCGTCATGTTCTGCGCCTGTACGATGAGTTACTGGCAATCAATCCCGGTCCCTACAAGGCTCCTATGATCGCCCTTGCACGAGCAGAAGATACACTATTTATAATAAACCACAACATCATGTTGTACCACGATGCTGTGGAATATACTTGCAGACTCCAGCGTTTCGTCGCTGAAATTCAGGCCTTTCTCATTTGGGGGCATGATATTCTTGGCCGCTCTCTGAAGGTTACCGAACCCGTTTGTCAATGTTTTCATGGTGCCTACGTTACCTTGCCGGCCAATTTCAGCTACCTCTCTTCCCTTGATGTCCCTGTCTTTTATCTTACACGTTTGCGGTCCTCCGAGTTACCCCCCTTGCGATATGTTCGCATCACCGAGCTCACTTCTCTCTGTGAGTTCCATAAGTGGACCAACATCAATGTCATGCAGCACAACAAGGATATCGTTAAAGGGAAACTTCTGCACAGCAAGCCTCTCATGTTCTATCCTCCTCATACCGACCACTCCAATCCTCTCACCTTTGAATGCGCTGCCCATGGTTATGGCCCTCGAGACGACAGGCAATCTTTTGATTGTCGTCTGGTCATAGACTCGCTGATAGTTGCTGGCCGTGGTGAGTATCGCAACCTTCCTGTTAATTTCCTTTGCTGATTTTCTATAAAGTACCCAAGTCCTCGTCCGTCCCCTGCAAACCCAAACCTCAAGACAGTGACTGGCGCCACCAAACCAAGCATATTCACGAAGAGTGGCCTTCTTGGGGTTGCAATTGGGACTATTTTTGGCATTACCATGCCGTTGGAGACAGTCTTCCTCAATATACACATTCTGACCAGAGAATGCCCAACCACTTCAACACCCCCCAAGTATACTCATCAACTCAATCAGAATAACACTGTGCTTTCACTCACCTTCACCCTCCTCTCATCCTCAGCACCGACTGTGCAATAAACAACATGCCTACTCCATTCCCTACCTTGCCTCAATATAACTTCCTCTTTGTCCTCACACCCTCCCCTATAATCTCAATCACCACCCTTATCCTACTTCTACACAATATCTCCTTTACTTTCTGCTTTTCTCTCTCTTCCTATCCTATCTTTAACATCCCTCTTTTTTTGTCCCTTTTTTGTCCACAAAGCTTGCATCTCTTGGTGGACACAACAGATCCTTATCATGTCTAAGGATGTTGATTCATTGATACCCGACAAAGAGTTACAGGATCGTAAGTGATACATGTCTAACTCATTTTGTTTCATTACAATACTAGGGCATCTAACTCAGACTTAGATGGTGATCTGGTGCCAGATAACCATGACAACAACCCACCAAGCCAATACAATGATGGTCAAGGCATACAAGTCTCCATTGCTTTCACCCATCACCCCCCACGGACAAGCAACAACCAAAAGCGACGCAAAAATGCAAAATCCAACCCACCAATTACATTTTTTATTTCCATGAAGCTGGCAGCATCTCGGATCTTCTCGATTCAGCTATTGAAGTCCTTATGCTCGATGCAAGTAACAGTCTATGCTATTGTATCAGCAACAGAAGTGGCCAGTTCTGTCCTGACAACTTCTCGGTCAAGTATACGGTTCCTTGGACACCATTCAAAGATGTCAACTTGACGGCAGTTAGCAACTTTGATACCCTCATCACGGAGGCCTGTAAAATGAAGAAGAATCCAAATATCAAGCTTTTCATTGTCCAGACAAAGGTACATATATACTAGCCACATATATGAGCCATCTAAGTCTGACAAGATTCTCAACCATTTGGAGTACCTTGATGAAAATGATGACGAGGAGCATGAGGATGAGGACAAAGCTTCCAAGCCTTGTTGTAAGGTTGATTGTTGCATTACAGGGCCTGATATTTGTGAGATAAACTAACATGGTTTCCTTCTAGCAAACTGTGCAGCCGAGCAAGGAAGAAATGAAGCTCAATGAACACATCGCGGAACTTTCACATTGTTATGCTTGTGAGGATCGTGCCTGCACCTTCCCGATCTGTTGCTTGGCAGGACCAACTGCAAAGCATGTCCACCTTACCCCACTGCATCTCAGGACATGGGCTTCAGCCATCATAAGTGCTCTTCATCACCTATTGATGATTTGACTGCCTATATGCATACAGATAACTGCAGAAACTGATGTGACTATGTTGGTCAACTACGACACATCACTGAACACAAAACTCTTTGACTCCAACACTGGTGGCACTGCAAATGCTGGCGACGCAGCACTGCTTTCTTGGCGTCGACACAACGAGCCCATGGCACCATCTGTGGTCATAAACAATGATTTCAAGGACCTTGCCAATATTCTTCTAGGTTCACGTCAACAGAATGATGCTGCAGCTCTAGCAGAGCCTCCAAAGGTGCCTTCTCAGCCTGCATTACTCCTGAAGATCACCCTTGAAGATTTTGGTTGTCGGTTCACTCTATCAAACGATATCTTACAGAAGCTTGCAACAATGAAGGTAACCGGCCCACACAGCTTATGGTTTATCACCGACAAGCAGTTAGCAAAGGGAGGACTTGATGTGGGTGAAATCGGCAATGTGCGTGATGCTTAGGAACATTGGATTCACCAATCAGACATGTAGTACTTTTCATTGGAACACTCTATCACATTGGCAAACCCAGGACAATGTCAACATGTACTACATAGCCTAGAATGCTACATTGTAGCTGGAATGATGAAAAAACCCTTCTGCCATCTCAGGTGTGATGATCTCACAAGCTTGGTAAAGTTCAAAGTAGGATACCTGCAAGTGATAAAGACTCTTGCCCTTACGGCGCAAATGTGCCTTGATAGCCGAAAATGCCTGCTTGACAGGATTCATGTCCGGAGAGTATGGTGGAAGGTATTCAATATGACACCCTGTGCTCGGAGACGTGAAAAATGCTACTAGCAACTTGAATCAACATACCATAGCTATGTACAAGCTCACTGATCTCATCTGAGTGATGAATCCTTGCATTGTCCATCACGAGGACACTCTATGATCCAGGAAATGGGTTGCACATGGGTAACTAAGGGAACAAGTTCAGTCTAGCTCAGGATGAAGTGGAAAAACTTACGACATCATCCCGAAGGTACTGGTAGAATGTATCGTGACAAAACGAACCCTCAACCACTCGTGCAGCAATGATTCCATTATCATCATCCATAGTAAGTCCGACAACCATGGTGAAATGTTGCTTGCGTACAAAGGGGTAGTGCTTCTCAGCACGTGTTCCAATTTGTGAGCAACCATATAGCCTGACATACTTGTGATCATCCTTTGATACTTCATCAATGGAAACAAGGTAGTTGCTCAGATATTGTGAGATGTGACACATATAGTCAGCTCGAAGCAGAGGGTCTCGTTCTGAAGCAAGCTTTTGAAGGCACTTTATGTTGATCCCAGCACATTCAAATGTGTGATGGATAGTTGCAAGGGAAGTAGTGAGGATGCGATTGTCATGGAGTCATTTGTGATATTCATCAAGAAAGAGGGTTGGATTATGACGAGAGAGTTGGACTAGATACTGGGCATCGTTGTGGGTAAGTGTACGGGGCCGACCACGACCAATGGCTTGAGCTTTCACAACACTGCCAGTAAGCGTGAAGCAAGATTTTGTACGAGTGATGGTGGACAACGAGACTCATGTGAGCTGGGTGATACGATGACTAGGAATTCCTGCATCAACCATCTGTACAATGGTTTCCTTGAGATTGTCGCTGATGTGTCGATTGGGCATGCCAGTGGTCATGTACTTCAAGTTATGTGGCGATGCGGCCGTGTCGTGATTACAATTTTTTTTTCTCACTTGTACATTATCTTTAAAAACTGCTATAAAGCAAAGTGATAAAAGAAAAGGGGGAAAATGTTTGGAGGCCATTGGAACTCTATCTTGCAGGGATCTGTTGAGATCCGGGGGGCGTGTGTGCCGCTGTGTTGAAACATTATCCGCTCGGGAACAGGATGGTTGTTGAAATCTGGGTATTCACTTATATTCTTCTTTTACATAACCCAGATTCTAGACCTGATTACATCAGTGGTCAAGACTATCGGACACTAGGTCCGTTTACACTATTACATATAACTCATCATATGTCGTCATAGATAACAGCCATTATTGCTATTGGCTAGATAGGTTCCTTATCATTCATCATACGATATGACTCATTCCTATCTCTTATCTTTACCTCCCCCAGAGTAGAGACCATACAGATACAAACAATATCTGAACACTATATAGAGGAGAGCTCTCTCTGTAATCGCTCTCCTTAGTTCTTATACAAGCTCTTCCACCTTGCTTCTATATTCAATCTGCTCCTCAAGCTAGCAGCCTCTATCCTCAGACCTAGTGAGTACCTCCCACTAGGCACATACCTTCCTCTTGTCACTTGCATTACACTTGTGGCACCTACTGTTCTCAGACAGTAGAGACAAACGGAGTACCGCGCACTTCATTAATGGTTTATGTGCATGCCAAGTGGCAGGGGTTGGTTTTGTCGTTTTTGGTTGGCAAGCGTGTTGGGGTCTGGTAAGGGGGTTAGCGCGGGTTTGCGGGGGGGCTTAAATTACTGAAGACACTGTGAAAATGGTGTGTTTGGTGGGCATATGTTAGAAGGGCTTTGATTCCTTTCAGTGTGGATAGTATTGTTGATAGGTGGCGTGCCTTCCATTTCAGTTGATCGTTGAGCATTCTTCTTTGTCTTGCATATGCTGGGCAGAAAAGGAGGTAGTGAATGACCGTTTCTATTTTACCTTCGCAGTTTGGGCATATAGGGGTGGGGGCTTTTTTGATGCAGTATAGGTGCT
Source organism: Boletus reticuloceps (assembly GCA_018397855.1). Taxonomy (NCBI): domain Eukaryota; kingdom Fungi; phylum Basidiomycota; class Agaricomycetes; order Boletales; family Boletaceae; genus Boletus; species Boletus reticuloceps. Next base: position 107,917 of record JAGFBS010000018.1, read on the forward strand.
GGTTGGTTGGGGGATGCCCCGAGTATAGCTGGAAGATGAAGGATGTCCAAGTTTGTTGGCGCGTTAGGTCACTTGTCAGTTCTAGGAATGCGGAAGATGGGAGGGAATTGTCTATCATTGAGGTTCGTTCCGCTCTCGGTGAGGTGCTGAAGATGTTTCTGGTAAGGTGCTTGAGGTGGGAGTTGAGTTCCTGTTTTGCGGCTGCTTTGCTTCACAGGAGTGTCTTGGCGGTGTTGGATCTTGTGCGTAGTTGCTGGGGTAGGAGGGTGGGGTCAGTAACATTACCTGATGCTGCTTCTTTGTCTTCTTCATCTGCCTGTTCATTTCTGAGGGCACCTGAGTGACCAGGTATCCATCTTATGTTGAGTTTTCAGAGGTGGTGTTTCTTGATGGCTGTGCAGAGGTTTGCATAGAAGATATCCATTAGTAGTGAGCGGGTTTGGACAAGAAGTTCTTTGATGCGAGGATTGTGGCTTTGTTGTTGAGGGCTAGGGATACCTTTCTTATGCGTCTTGTGTTTTTGAGGAGTTTGACTGCTAGGATCATGCCTACTATTTCTGCTTTGTATACTGTGTGATTTTTGTCAGTTCCGAGTTCAAAATGCAAGGAAGATACTTGATTACCTGAGCGACACATAATTGCAGCACCTCCTATTTTACTGTTGTGTCCGGACCCATCTGAGTAGAGTGTGACATCCTGGTTTTCTTCTTCTTGGATGTTGAGGCAGATTGCTTCTTCTTTGTTTTGGATGTTGATTTTAACGGGCGGTGACCATTTGGGGCTGTGTTGGGTTGGTGAGATGGTTTTGAATTTTCTCAGGTCTAGTGGGAATGCTTCCATTAGGCGGTGGAGGGGGGCTTTGTGATGTCACCGTTGTCTGAGTGCTTTTAGTACGTGGTGGTGGAGTGGGTGGTGGCGGGGGAGCATGGCGAGGTGGAGCGTGGCCCTTTGGCAGTGTTGGCAAATGAGAACTGGTATGGGAGGGAGGTTAGCATGTGCAAGAAGGACATCAGTGGGAGAGGAGTGCATGCCGCCCATTATGGCCAGGGCCGCCGTGTGCTATACCATTTCTATTTGTTTTCCTATTCCTCTCGTGCTCCATCCATTTTGTCTTGTTCCGTGGCCTTTCTTGAGGTGGGTTGTGGCCCATATGTCCGCTGCATACATCATTTTCGGGATTGCTACGCCTTTGTATAGTTTTTTCATCATCTGTGCTGGTACACCTCTAGAGGGGCGGGTTAGTCTTTTGCATGCGAGGACATACTTTGTTCCTTTTCCTATTGCATATGCGGTGTGGGCGTTGAAGCATAACTCTTGGTCAATTATCACTCTGAGGAATTTGCAGGATGGTGACAGTTTGATGGTTGTGCCTTGGATGGTGATTGAGGGGTAGTGGGCTGGTTTCGACTTTCCTGGGTGTTGGGGGTCCAGTTGACGTTGTCTAGACAAGCAGATTAGTGTGGTTTTTTCCAGTTCGAACTCAGCGTGGTGGGAGGTGCTCCATTGTAAGGCTCCTGCTTCTTTTTCCATTATCTTGCACAGTTTGTCGTTGGCATCTTCAAAGGTTTTGCCACGAGCGATGAATGCTGTGTTGTCGAAGAATCCTAGGCCTAGTTGATCTTTTTGTTTACCTGTTATTTTGATTAGTGATGCGTTGTAGAAAAGGAAAGCGATGGGAGATATTGGGCAGCCTTGGTCAAATCCGGTTGGGGTGTTGAATGGGTTTGATTTGAAGTCATCAAACACCATTGTTGTCGTGCAGTTGGTTAGTCTTTGTTTGTACCAGTTTGTGTATTCTTCGGGGATTCCCCGGCTTCGCATGTTGTGGATGAGTCGGTCGATGACTACTCTGGGGAAGGCGGCCTTGACGTTGAGGAAGCGCATAGATACGCATTTTTATTTGGGGTGGGCCCATGCATCGTGTGTGAACTTTGTTAGTAAGTGCAGTGAGTCTACTGTTGTTTTACCTGGTCATCCGCTGAAGTGGGTTTGTGGTAGTAGTTTGTAATGCTCTGCTATATATGTGAGGTTGTCAGCAATGCATGAAGACAGAATCTTAGCCAATGTGTCGAGGAGTGCTATTGGGCGGTATGCTTTAGGGAGGGAGTAGTCAGGGCATCCCGGTTTTTTGAGTACTACTGTGGTTGATGATTTCCATTGGGGTGGGTACCATTTGAGTTTAAAGGTCACCCTGAAGATGTGTCTGAGGTAGGGGGTGAGGGTGTCCACATTTTTGGCGAACACGATGTTGCAGATGCCATTGGGGCTAGGGGCTTTGAAAGGCAATAGTTTGTTGATGGCTCTGTATATTTTTTTGTCAGTGATTTTCTGGAATTCACATATGGGTTCGGGGTAGATGGCATCGGCAATGCTTGGGTCCGGGTCCCTTGCTGGTTTGAAGAAAGCCTCGTATAGAAGTTTGCTTTTATCTTGGTTCGTCTGTGAAGAGGGAGGTGCATCAGTGGGTGATGGTTGGAGAGTGAGGATACGCAATAGAAAGAAGTCAGAGGGCTCGACTTTTAGGTATTTGTGTGCGTTCCAGATATTGTGCGCGTCAACGTCCTCCAGGTAGTCAGTCCAGTGCTCGAGTTTCACTTTTTTGATCTGTTTCGTGAAGGCATTCCTTGCCGCTTTGTGGTCTTCGTGGATGGGGTGGTTATGTATGTGTCTTTTCATGAATGCTGTCCTTGAGAGCTTTTTGAGTTGTTTGCTTTCGTTTTCCAGGTTGCGGGACCACCATCATTTTACGAAAGGGGAGGGTTTTGTGACTGGGATGGTGTCTTGTATCGTGTCTAGTATCGATTTTTCGGCTGCCTGGGTGTTGTGCAGTGGTGTTGGCAGTGGAAGTTGTTGGAGGCATTGTCGGAGCTTGGTGCTGAATTTTTCCCAGCCGGTGATTCAGAAATTGGGCTTGGGGAGAAGGTTTGTTAGTTCTGGTGAGATAGTGTATTTGGTGATAATAGGAAAATGGTCTGTGTTAACCGGCAACAGGTGCTCGGCTACTTCACATCTAGTTACTGTTTCCATTATTGTTTCTGAGCAGAACATGTTGTTGGGGTGGGTGTAGTTCTTAGACGTGTTGGCGTGGAGTGTTGGTGTGGATGGGGGAAGGGTCATATGGAGGTTGTAAGTAGCTAGAATGTCAAGGAGGGGCTGGGTGGCTGTCATGTTGGCGTTTGTGAAGAGGTGGTGGTTGTTGGGGTCGTCCCACATTGGGTGGTGGCGGTTGAAGTCTCCTAGTAGGATTATCCCTGTGGTTAGCTCTTGGTCGTTGTCGCAGTCATTTTCGGAGGCGAGGTGGTCTGCCAGTTGGTCAAGCATGTTCTGGTGTTGTCCATCATTGTAGATGTTGTAGATTCTGGTGTTGCCATCTGGGTTTATGAGGTCTATGGCTGTCAGAGTCCATATTTCTCCGAGGTCTATCTCCGGTGGAGATCCAGAGGGGTTGGGATTGGTGGACCAAAGTCCGGAGGTAGTGGACCAAAGTCCGAGGGTAGTGGACCAAAGTCCTGAGGGAGTGGACCAAGTCCGAAGGTAGTGGAACGAAGTCTGTTCGGAGATGATACATAGGGGTTCCGACGTTGGTCACTGACTAGCAGCGACGTACGGAGGTGTCGGAGGACGGAGAGACCAAGGAGCGGAGGGGGTGAGGATATCGGCGCAGGACTTATGTGTCGCACCCTTGCCAGTCTCACGGATCCTCGTATTTCAGAGGTTCAGAGTTTTAAGGAAGATCATAAGGAGCGAGGTTGGAAGTATATGGCTTTAGTTGAGAATAACGAGATATTCGTACTGAAGGTACGACAGAGAAGTACAGGAGGTTTATATACGATAGAGACCCGGAAGAAGTCTGGGTCCGAACTACTGCGCGAAGGCAATGTACATAGGAATGACTGACGGAGGCGGAACACAGCCGGAACAGGCTGTATGGACTGGTACAGGGAATGCAGACTATGACTGAAGGAGATTAATGAAAAGTACAAGTTCGGAGATGTAACTCCGTGGATGTCCAATGGATCTGTACAAGTCCGAGGTTTCAGGATAGGGGCTAAGGAGATGATCTTTGGAGTTGAACTCCTAAGTGAACTCCTAAGGGAGTGGAATGGAGATGAACTCCTAAGGGTGGAGATGAACTCCTAAGGGTGGAGATGAACTCCTAAAGTGGAGACGAACTCCTAAGGGAGTTCTTCGGAGGTGTGGCCTTATTCAAGGAGTTAGTGGAGTTGGCCGGAGGTGTATGGAGATGTTCGGAGGTGACCAAATAGGGGTTGGAATGGGATATGACAATGGCCGTGATGTCTGGGTTGCATCAGGTAAATTTCAAAGAAACAATAATCCTATATAATTACCAAAGGGGTGTAGATAAAGGATTATATGCCATTGTCATCCTTTATATACCATTATCTAGGATTATTATTTTCTTTAAATTTCCCTGATGTTATCTATTGGGACTGTGTACCGCAATCTTTGGATATCTATTTGTTAATGAAGAGAACTGACTGGATTCGTTTGGCATTTTCTTTGTTGTGCATTGAGGAGTAGATGACGTTCCATTTGGAGTTGGCTGTGGTGAGGTTGATGCAGTTGATTGCTGGTTCTTGGATAGCCGCTATGTTGTATGTTGAGGGGTTGAGGTTGTGTAGTAGATGTTGTTGTGCCATGGCCGACTTGTTGAGGTTTTGTTGCCAAATGTATATGCTGGTCTGTTGGTTGGGTTGGGGTGCTTCATTGGTTTGCTCAATCATTGGGAATTTGATGGTTGGGAGGGTCCATGGTCGAGGTCAAGGTTGAATCTGATTGGCCAGCTAGGCGAGTCATCTTGGGAGGAGGTATTGCGAGTGGGTGTTGTTGATGGTTGGGAGTGCTGATTCGCTGGTGGGATGTTGGGCTGAGGTTATTCTCTTTGTATGAAGCAGTCGAGGCTGGTTTGGTTTCCTGTGGTGGACGTCAGCTGGGGTTGGGTTGGTTGACGCACTTTGGGTTGTGTTCTGTTTGTGGGGGCTTTCCTTTGGTGATGGTGTTCGATAGTCGTCCAGTTGTTGATGTTGTTGGGGCGTGGCTGTTGCGTTGGTGGTGGCGGTTGGTTGTTTGAGGGTGTTTGACGGGGGGGTGTCTGCTTCGGGCCAGGTGGAGGGGTCATCATTGATGGTGAAATACTTACAGCCGCCGAATTATAGACTTGATCCTGGGTAGGCTCAGGGATGTGGAGAGTCTGGATGAGATAATGGTGTAGATCATCACAGAGATTGTTCTTGGATGCCTCCCATAAGCAATCAGGATCCATAGGAGAGCAATGCACCAGGATGATCACAAACAAACAGCGCAACTGATAGCCCATGTTAAAGTGAGCAGCTTCCTGTAAACACAACATCCATTCCCTGTCATCCTGCAAAAGACCATGTGCATGACAGGCCTCTTTGAAGGAATCATCATGGAGATGACCATCAAAAGTACAAAAATCTTCATAGGAGATAGCACCTATAAGGAGAAGTGTGATCAGTCCTGATCTATCAATATATAATGAGAAATCCCACCTTTGACCACAGTGAGCAAAACACCCAAGTAGAATGCCTCACCAGCAGTGGCAGGAACAGAATACATGTGTCCAATGGCCTTGTATCTTTGACAAACTGTCCATACAGCACGTTGTCTGTTCCACACAAATCTCTTGGGAAAGTCCTGGTAGAGATAGTCATGTGCTCCAGCAGCAATGAGAGCAGGATCCTGGTTTGCCTTGAACCATCCAAGCAGTTGAGTGTCCTTGACATTATTGACCACTTCATCCAAGTTGGCTTCAGCACAAAAGACAACATTTTGCCAATCTGGAAGATGAACTGAAACACAATAAATGGCTGGCCACTCCATGTGCATGGGGAACTCAAAGATGTTGTGGCAGGCTTAGGTGAAGGAGATATATCTGGTATCAAGATAGGAGTAAATCTCATCATGCCCTTCTGTTTGAATGGTGGCACGATCTGGACCCTTGTGTATGTACTTGTGAATGTACTTGACAGCCTTGATAGAGCCACAGACTTCCAGGTTGATGTGACAGTCAAACTCCACCACCAGTTCTCTGGGATGAGCTACCACATGTCTATTGTCAAAGATATCCTCCCTCTTTTGAATAGTCCTGCCATTCTCAGGGCGAACATAGTCAGGATAGTCATCCTCCTTGATGATGGTGTGGGCAGAGAAGGACTTTGGAAAGCACTTTTTGCAGATATTGTTTTCAAGACATCTTTGAGGAGAGCAAGGACCATGTAGCATGCATCTGGTGATGGCAGCATGAAGTTGGGGATGTATCTGGGGATCTGGAATCTGGGCAGAGATGATGACATTGACTTGTTCCACAGCACGAATCTTGTCTGGTGCCTCCAAGAAGATCAAGAGATGCATGTGAGGGAGACCACACTTCTGGTATTCAATGGTGTAGATAAAGCCAGCCACCTGGCCAAAGTAGCCATCAAGAATCTTCCTGAGCAAGGCTTGCTGTTTGGCATGGAAAACTCTTGTGACCAGATCAGGCCTATCCACAGCACTCTGACCTATTGTCATACATGGTGATCAGATTGTGGTCAGATGCAATAAGAGAGAAAATAAACCTGAAAGCAAATTCTGAGTAATCTCTGGCCAGCTTCCATTTGCAGTTATGGTGAGAAAAAGGTCAGGCTTCTTGTACTCATGACAGATGGCCAGAGAGTCCTGAAGAAGCTGTTGCATATAGCGAGGACCGCCCTTGTGAGTAGAGGGAAGAATGACACGTCTAACCTGAGCCATATTTTGAATACCATCATGATCCATGCGGTCCCGCAATCCTTGATAGAGATCAGCCCAAGTGAGATTACACTGGTCAATGGAAGCCCAAGCATCACAGATCAACTGCTGGAAGAGTCTACAATCCTTGAAGACATTGGAAGGCTCTATCTCTTGTGGATGCACATGAAGCCTATAAGCATACCAGAGGAGCTGGGTGACTGTCTTGGAGCGATGGGGACGACCACTACAAGCATCCTGCAATGGAATCTCCAAATGCCAGCCTTCCTGTTCATGTGGAAAGAAGAGAACATAGTGAAGAGGCAGATAGGATGGTTTGAGATTGCTGATACGACGTAGGCCACCACCTTGAAGATGAAGAACAATGTCACAATCCACTGTAACAGCCTGAGAGCCATCACCAGGGACTATTGCAGCTATCTCATCCACAGTGGGCAGATTATATCTTCCAGGTTCATTGTCCTGTTGCAGATGAAGTCTCATTCTCACATTGTCATGTTCCTCTGGAGGCTTGGCCTGCCAATCATGAGTTTGTGTTATTGAAAAGGTATTGTAGACTTGGACTCACCCTCATGATTTCATAGGCCTGCTTGTAGAGTGGAGCATAGGGATTAATGTCCCTGAGAGTGGTATGCAAATCCAGCAAGATTCCAGGGTCCAGTTGAGGATTGTATTGAACACGTCTATTTGTTGCCTCCTCTGGATCATAGATATAGAGTTGAGCAAAGGAGGGTTGGAGATCATTCGGTGGTATAAGGGCACCCATGAGATGGTGGAGTGTACCATGGATACGAAATGATGAGGGACCGGAACCTTGGATAGCTTGATTGTCCATATCAACTCCCACAGAAGTAAATGCCAGAGTATTATTATACTGGCAAATTTTCTTCTTAAACTGCCTATGATCTTGAGCATCATCAAACAAATCCTGAAGAACACGTGGCCACTGTTGAATGGAAGGAAGCTGAACTTGACCCTGAAGACAGTAGATACCAAAGCGAGGATTACGAACACCAGAGTTGGTGAGCTTTTCTGAGATGAAGTGAAGGGCATGGCAATTAGGGCACTGGATGTTCATGGGACCCAAAGAGTGGAGATCAAGAGGCTCAGCATATGGTCTTCCATCAGGAGGAATACAATAGGGTGGTTGAGGATCATTGGAGTGATGAGAGCTACCATCAGAGCTAGAGCTGGAGTCAGAGCCAGAGTTAGAGCCAGAGTTAGAGCTAGAGTTATAACTAGAGTCAGAGCTAGAACTAGAATCATCAGGATCCAAATCAGGATTGAGATTGAGATTTGGTAATAAATGTCGAGATACAGAGGATCTGACTGAAGGACCACTAGCACGAGCATCTAGATCTGGGAAATCTTGATCTATATCATGACCAGATGATTGCTGTTGTCTTGCTTGATCTTGCTCATATTGTTCTGCTGAGCGCTGACTATGGTCTCTCAAAGCCTGTGAGAGCAAAGCCTGAGAAAGCTGTTGGACTTGTTGAACTGCAAGCTGCTCTTGATGGTCATGCTCCTGTTGTTGTTGTTGTAGTGCATGCAATTGCTTCTCAAGTAGTCTCTGATGCTGTATCTGCTGTCTCTGCAATTCCTGTTGCTGCAGTACCTCTTGCTGCACCTGAAGAAGTCTCTGATGATGTAACTCCTCTCTCTGCAGTGCCTCTTGCTGCTCCTGAAGAACTCTTTGACAATGTAACTCCTCTCTCCACAAAGTCACTTGTTGTTGCAATGCCTCCTACTGAAGCTCCAATTGCCTTTGATGTTCCCTTTCCTGCCTTAGCAATAGCTCATGCTGCAATTGCATTTGGCGATGATGCTCTTCCTGTTGCTGTTGCTGCTGCTCTCTTAGGAAATGCATTTGCTCTTGTTCATGCTGAACTTGCAGATGTCTGTGGTCCTCCATCTTATGTTGAAATTTGATAATATGCTAGTGAATTTGTGGGTTTTGTGGAAGAGGCTGAGCAGGGCCAGGATCAGGATGAACAGTAGAGGAACGATCTTGTCTTCTATTGTGCCTTCTCTGATGAGACTGATTGAACCCATCCAATAGGTGAGCATTGTAATCCACCCGAGCATCCATTTAAGAAAGGTTCTGAGGCTGTGGAGGGGGTGGTACAAATGGTTGATAGGGTGGTTGATAGAGTGGTTGATAGGGTAGTTATATAGGTGGTTAAGGAAAGGGTGGTAGCATTGGAAGGGGTGGGGGAGACATTCTGTTCCTGTACATGCATTGCACATCATGATGTGCAATTTGATGGCAAGGTATGCCAGGATATTGATGAACTGGAATAGGAGGATGAATCTAAAATGCACACTTAGCCTTTTGAACATTTAGAGTAGAATAATATAAACTCACTATCAAAGCAACAGGTACATTTGGTGGTTGCATAGCATGATTGGGATAACAATGAGATGGAGGGGAACCAAGCTGACATTGATTATGTTCAGCCTGGCGAGCAGCACATTGGGCACATTGGGGAGAAGTGGGGGGAGTGGACCTAATAGAAGGTTCATATAGTATATCAAAATAGAATTCAGAAATACTTGCATTTTAACTCAATGATGAGAGATTTTTAAATCCAAGGTATGGCAAGATCCAGATAAAGAAGGTCCAGGTAGAGAGAAGGTCCAGGTAGGTCCAAGTCCAGGTCCAGGTCCAGGTCCAGGATAAAAGGTCCAGGTCTTCAGAAAGGTAGTCAAGGATGCACACCAATCCCTCTATTTTACACAGTAGTGCCAAGAGTTAACTAAAAGGCAACTAGGACAGGAGTATGATAGAGATAAAGGCAAAATGCCTGAGACAAAATGAAAGGTGACAGAAGAATGAAAAGACAGATCAAAGATCTATCAGTCTCCTTGGCAGCCTCCAATCAGTTTCTACTCTGTAATGGAATCAGAGGTCTCAGGACAACCAGCAGATACACAGAGTTGAATGTGTGAAGCCAGGTAGTAGAGACTTGATGACACTTCTTCCCAGACAACTGATTCTCACTCTCATCACACTGTAGTAAAACAAAGATCAAGTGCCTAATCCAAGAACTTACACTTTCACAGTGTTTTTGGTAGATCCTATAGTATCCTATAGTAATAGCATGATGAATCTCAGGTCATAGAATAGCAGATATACATACCAGCGATGAAAGTCCTTATCAATGTCATCAGATCATGGCCAGAACATTATTCATAGAGTATTAAACTCACAGAGATCACTTTGAGACTTTGGGAGAATATATTTATCACTATAAGAGCAGGTGTAGAGAGGAATTGCAGTCATCTCGAGAGTTCCAACTGCAGTGTGTGTGACTGATAGTGACTGATGGGTGGTGGCTGTGCCTATTAACGGAGAACTGATTTGTAGTGTTGCACGTGCACGACAAAAAAGGAAATACATGTGGTAAAATACGCGACACCCAAAACACTCAAAATACTCAAAACACTCAAACTAACTAAATACCGGCTGAAACACCTGAAAAAAGTGTTGAGTAAGTTTCTCCCCCCGACATTTGCCATTAACTTTATGATAACATTAACAGCTCTTATCTAGAGCATCCTCATCATACCCAGTGACTATGGTATTAACCTTATATAGATAGATTCCTACAGCCATTTCACAGCTTGGCCTGTGCTCACACTTAGCCCCTATAAATACCCCTATGTTCATAGTACTATTCTCTAGTCTAGTTCTCTTGTTAGTTCCCCATTGTTTCTCTCCTACTTGAGACTACTCATTGCAAGCACTCTAGGATCTACCAGGCAACCTCCAGAACCTCCTATTGTCCTTGATAGGATATTGGGTTGTTACACATGTACCCTTCGTTTATAGTATTACAAGTGCACACTCCATATAGTCCTTATCTACCTATACTACACTACCATATAAGCTGCTTATACAATCATGTGTGTGTTGAATAGCTATTGAACTATCACTAGCTAAAATAGGCCATGCATAACACATATCTTATTGTCTTTTTCATTTCTAAATGAATCTTCATCAGCTTGCTTACATAATATGTTGCATTTCATTTATTTCCTTTTATCAACAGTTTTTTTTTTCTTCTTTATATGCCAACCAATGTAGATATCCATCAGCCCAGGGTCTATCAAAAGTATACCTAAACATAAGGCCGGAGTCTAGAAAAATACAATACCAAAACCATAGGAAATCCTTGCTGAAAGTGTACCAAAAGCAGGTTAAGTGTAGTCAAAGTGTAGGGAGTATTCCAAAAAGTGTAGTATATCCAAATTGTAGGAAACTGTATGACAAATCTAGGAAAATTTGTCTTCAAAAGTATGGCAAAGTGTAGCAAAGTTTGTCCATGAGGTATGGTCATGTACTAAAATGGTAAAATAACTATACTCAAAAGTGTGGCAAAAATCTAGAGAATTTTATCTTAGACAGTGTAGCAAAGTGTAGCAAAATGTGTCAGTCGATGTCAATCTGTGTCAGTCTGTGTCAGTCCATGTCAGTCCATGTCAGTCCAATTTCATGTCAGTCCAATTTCATGTCAGTCCATGTCAATCTGTTTCTGCTATTGTACATAGCTGTTACGTTTGGACCAGGTAGGTACAAACATAGCCTTTGTGAAGTGAGAACGAGGAGAGCGTCGAGTCAAAAGCACGATGAAGTCTTATAGAAGTGATGTCCTTCAGAGTAGGACGAAGACTACAAGAATCAAGGAGCTCGTGGGGATGTCCACACAAGGTTCAAGGTGTTGGGCTGATACCAACAGGGTCAAGGGTTCAAGGGGGGTCAAGGAGTGACCACAAGAGCGATAGATTGTACAAGTTATATAAAGGAGCTCAAGAGTAAAGAAAGTACATGGGGCGATAAACGACGGTTTATATACTACATGGAAGAGAAGTTAAGGGTAGGCATGGAATGCGAGGGAAGGAGATAGAATGTGAGGGAAGGCACACAATGACTAAGCAAGTGGTGTTCTGTTGGGATGCCAACGGGAAGGAACTGGAGATAAGGGAGAGTCATCGTGGAAAAGGAATAGTGTCTGAAGTACACATTGTACAAGGTAAGCGATAAGAAAAAGAATAGATCATAACAATAGCTCTCAACTCATATGGGCAGTGTGAGAAAGTAGAGGATCTTGTGGTATGACATAGGACTATCTCACATATGGAAGTGGTGTCGAAATGTGAGATAGGTATCTTTTTGGGTTGCTTACATCATCATGGCTGTGTTCTCCTTGAAATTTCCTTCCTAGCACCTGTGTGTCACCGGTCATGTCACTTACTATAGACAAGTGACAATGTCACACTTACACTAAGTTAGGGCGGATAAGCGCAATTTGGCTGCTTCGGTGGTAACTTCAGCACTCAGCAGTTGCCTCTAGGGAGAAAAAAAATCAAGTCATGGGCTAGGGACCTGATGTAGATTAGATATAAATACATATCAGCACAATTACATGACACTCACTGCCGTCAACACTGCCAGTGGTGGCCCGTGCTAGTGCTCGCTGCCATCAACACCACCACGGTGGCCCGTGCACGACAGCAAGTGGTGTTCTCACTCAATTTTCATTGTTTTTCAACATAGTTTTTTTTATTCTTATGTTAAATATGTTCGGTAATCAATATATATTGTTTTTATTGCCATATGCTGCCATATGACTGCCCAAGTGACTCTCCTGTGTGAAATTTTCATTGCACACTTTGAGTTTAGACTCTGATCGTGCGGTAGCTTGCACTCCGACACTACCAACGGAGTTTAAACCTTCTTGCTCATTGTTACCCCAATTGCCGTCATTGTGCCCACCGCCGTTGTCAACATTGCACCCGCTCTTGCAGCCGATGTTGTTGTTGGATGACCTCCTCCACTTGTGCTCCACTTGTCATGACAAGCTCAGAGTCCGTCCCCCATCCTTAAGGGCCTTGTCTTTCTACCCCGTTGGTTGAACGTATATCCAATGTCAAGACTGCTGTCACCAATGCCCCGTTTGTCCCCGCAGCCTCCTACAACATCAATGGCTTCCCGTTTGCCCTCACATGTGACACATGTCCCTGTCATGGGCAGCTTTGGCCTCTCACGTGGTCCATGCACAAAGCTGTGAGTTTGTTTTTCAACTCGTTCATTCACTCATCACTTACAAGATTGCTTGTCCGCCAGCACCACAACTACGAAATGTCTGGTTAAGGGATCTGTTCTGTCGGGACAGCTTTGTCGTGGGTGGCTTTGGCCTCTCACATGGTCCGTGTGCAAAGCTGTGAGTTCTTTTTAACTTCGCTCGTTTTGCTCGTTTACTCATCACTTACTCATCACTTTTTTTTCGCCAGCACCACAACCATGAAACAGCACAAGAACCTCTCGACCTCCCGTCGGGTTAAGGGATCGTTCTGTCGGGACAGCTTGTCAACCGAGAAATCTGTAACATTGCTACTCAATATCCACCTCAATCGTGTACGCGAAGAACAACGGCAAGCAGAACAGACTTCAGGTATGGTTTACCATTGCTTCCCAGCAATTCTAGTGGCTCACTGTCTCCAGCTGCTTGTCAGCTTCGAGAACGAATCATTGAAGCTGCTATGGAGATTGGTGACTTCACAGATGACTTCCCTTATCCTGAGCATGGCGATCAGCAAGATAACCAAGAGCCCACAGACGAGGAGGTGGACGCAGACGAGATGGAACTCGTAGGCACTGAACGGATGTTTTCAACATATTTTCTTACTGCCACTTAGAGGCGTGTATGACTACGTTTATGCAGATTTTGTTTTAAATGCTTTACTCTAGCCCGAGCATCTTGCACCATCGTCATGATACCTGCTCTCGATTGCAACATAATGAGCAAGCACACGCAGCTTGGCAAAATCATGCAAGTCGATCCGGATCAACATTTAAGACAGACTTGACGAACTGCTCAGCTTTGGTGGCAAAAAAGAACTTTGGGGTGGAGAGATCGTCAATAGATCCACGGACTGCAATATAAAATCCTTCTATGCCTGTTTGTGCACACAAGGAAGTCCACTGACCCTTAAATTAGTATGTGATCTAATTTGAGTAAAAGGGTAAAAACCTCATGATCCATGGTTGCAAACACAGCACTGATAGTATTGCTAACAGCCTTTGGGTTGGCGCATGCTTGGACTACCGGGTGTTGCACACGCGAGGCCTTAATGGCATCAATGAAGTTGTTCTGCTCTTCCAGGGAAAGCTGTTTATATGTCGCAAGTAGAGTGTCCTTGTTCTCGGCAACGTACTTGGTCAGCTTGAAGCACTCCCCATGCGCACGACCTGAGATTATACAATGAACCATAGAATGGGCATTGAGAAAAAAAGTACCTGAGTTCATGCGACCAAGCTTGGCCCTCAGAAATGCATTCCATGTGCTGACACGACGGGTGGGGCGCCCGATTGAGCTCTTCATGAAGAGTTGGGTCTGGGCCCATTTTAGCGACCTAAAATAAAGGGAGCGGTTAGAAATGAGAGCGAAGCATCAGTTGACTCACCAGCCATTGTTGTTTTCAATGTCGGCGGCCGTCTGCATGTATGCTTGCTTGGCTGCTGTAATGTCAAGCGCCAAAGCCTTGCGCTTGTGCCGACGGCGTTGCTTCTCTTTGGCTGTCAGTGCAGGCCTTGAAGGTTTGGTGGGTAGCATGCTTTCGGGCATGAGTACTGAAGCTGAGGTCCCACACACAAAATGTAGCAGACATGGCAAACCTCTTTTATATTCTGACAGCTAGCACCCCCAAAACAAAATTCAAACGGCATGAAAAAATGTCAGAGTCAGGAGGATGCCACAAACAAACATAAAAACCGAACAGGCATGAAGAAATAAATTTTGGAGTAGGGGCAACATATATAAATGAGGATGATCCTGGACGAGCCTTAAAATATAGCAGTTAGCCGAGCAACAGGGTCAAATTAATGCCTACACACCAGCCCAATGTTCACAGTTGTAAGTATTGTTGATACAACTCCAAATTAGATCTATAGTCAGAGCAGAAACCTCACATTGGCCGATCATGGAACAGATTGCTTCAGTAATGTGAACATAAGTCTTGGTGTCACATCGGGTGAATTCGCGTGGAGCCCAAGTATTCGGCACTGACACAGAACTGGAAGCATGCGCTTCCATCGGCTTTCGTAAGATTTCAGGGCAGTCGACAGACGCAGTTGATGTGGAATGGAGAGGATTATTCAGCACCACAGCCGAGAAGGTCTTTCCATTGGAACATGCCTCAGATTTGTCCGTGTTTGCAAGAATGAACTTTCAAGAAGGGGGACTAGTGATGTTGGGCATTCAGGAGGGCATTTTCAAGACGGCATTATGAGCCTTTTGACCGTGTCGTGCTGTTATTCCCGCTGCAAGCAAACGGAAAGATTCTGATGAGAGAGAGAGGGAAAGTGAGTCAGAGACCATCGAAGTGCCAGGTACAGCTGAAGATTTGTTGGAGCCGATGTTGGGTCCATGAGCGAGGTCCTGAGAAACATCCATGAATGCAGGAGAGTCTGAGTTCATGGAGACCTGGCTATCAGCGAGAGTGAATCCATCTGACTCAATTCGTTGAGGGGATGTGAGTGGAGTTGAGGTAAAAGGCTGGTGAGAGACGTCCGTGAATGTGAGACAGTCCCAGTTGATGGACTCGGAGAGGCGATGTGTAGAAACCGATGTATCAATGCAAGTGAATCCGTCTGACTTGACTTGAGGATGCAAGCAGAGCCGAGGTCATTTCCATGGGGTCAGGAAAGAGAAATGGTGGGGCGTCAGATGGCAAGTCGTCAGATGGCGGGTTGTTAGACATTGACGCATGGTCATTAGCATCGTTGTTAGTGAATCCTTTTCAATGAGTTTAGACAGGCAAACTGAACAAAGAGCAGACTCTTACCCGTTTTCATTGTGGCTGGAAGCTCCACAGTGCTCCAGCTGAATGCACATCGGCGATATGGGATGAGGAACTCAGATGAAAATATGTCATGGATTTTTGCTAGCGCTGCTTCCTTGACCGCGGAACTGATCGGGAGAGATGACAGAACAGCGGACTTAAACCCGGGGTAAATGCACATCATTTGATTTGTTTTCTCATACTCGAACGAGGCAATGAGTATGATCTCAATGTATGCATTCTGGATACCACATCAACACACAATGTGTTATCAAAACTGTAGAACTTACTGTTTGTTGGTCAGGCAAGCAGAGGTGATCAAGACGACGGCTTTGCACATCGTAGAAGTCGGTGATGTCCTGTGCGGGTTTGATGGGCATGTTGGAGTTGGTGGAAGAGGACAAAAAGGACATGTGTAGGTTGTATGTAATGGTTATTGCATAAACGAACTACATGACTGATCGGCTGAGGTGGTTCTATAGAATCAGAGTCCTAGTACAACAACTTACTTCATTGAGATAACACATTGTGATTGTAATATCGATAAGGTGAATGGAACAGTTGGACAGCTTGAAGGTCAAAGCATGCCGAAGGTTATAACATGATTTTCGCTCCAGTCACAGTAGAGTATCACGAAGATGAAGGTTACAATGTTGTCGAATGGGTAGACAGTGGTCAGGCCTTGCATGCTTCTCGAATGCAGTGAATCACGTGAATCACTCCATCACCCATTTTTTCAACGCAACGTGTGATCATTCATTGAAGTCCATACAACAGGAAAACTAGATAATAACTACGACATTCGATCAAGGGTTTCTGTGAGGTGAAGGGCATTAATACCCAGCATGTCATCTTCCTCCTGCTCTTCCTCAGCTTCTACTGTGCTCTTGGTGTGGACAGCAGAGTGACGAGAACCTGAGAACCCTTTCAATGAATATATCTTCTGCAGATGACAGCGATGTATGTCATTTATATGGTGGTGTTCAGTGAACAACCTATCCATCTCGCCTGCAAGATAGGCGTAACCGTCAAGCCTGAGCTTTTCAGTTGACGAACGAATTTTCTCATCATCGAAGTCGACCCATGCCACCAATCTGCGCACCTCAATGTTCAACTGTTCAACCTCTTCCTTTGAACGCAACATCTTATTGTATCTGACCGAAATTTCACGATTTGCAGGTACTGCCACGGTTTTGAGAGAACGTCCGTATTGGAGCTCTTGAGCAAGGCAAAGTCACCAAGGGTAGCTAATCCAATGACTTCTGCATAGTCAAGCTTGTGACGGGGAGGATTTTGATGAGGAGCATGCTTGTTATACCAATCAAGAGCATTGCGGATGGTTGCAGAGCGCTTAGCCAAGCCTTAGAGATGTGTTGTCGCATTTTATAGCCTGCTCATCATGTCAAAATGAGTCCAAATTCGAGCGTAACAACTTACCAGTGGAAGCCAGGTTGGCCTTGGATAATTCGAAAAGCCTCCAAACGACCAGTCCCTCCAATTCCTCTACTATGCGGATAAAGGTGCGATGTTTCACATATTCAATGGAGTCGAGATAATCCGGATGATCAATTGTCCATCATTCATGGATACCATTCACCTTCTCGAAGTGCTCCACTGCATTGAGTTGAATGTGGCACCTACGGAGCGTGGAAGTGTGCTCTGCAGTCACAGCGTTGGTACCCTGATGGGCCGCCACATTGAGACCAGACGTGGGAGTATACTGTGCTGGTGTGTATATCAGGAAAGGGGTGGATGTCGTGCTAGCATAAGTGACTCTGAAACAGCAATAATGAGTCAACATGGTATGGCAACAGTTTGACACAGACACGTACTCAGCAAATTGGAGCTTCTGCAGAAGCTCCACATACTCGACTGCAAGTGAAGTCTCATGCCGTTCACTAGCACAGTTCCGCAGGTAGTCCTTCTCTTCTTCATGCCATTTCTCGAAGTCTGCATCAGAGAAACCGGTCGCAGACTTGAAGGCAGCGAGTTCTGCCGAGTATTTGTAAATAATAGTGAGGGCTTGGCAGTAGTTGTCAAGCAAGAATTACCTGTGGTGGGTAATGGATGAGTAAAACGTACAGCATCTAGAGGCAGACTTACTAAGCTCGAGATACTTGTCACGATCCCATTGGTTAAAATGAAGGTCAAGCGATTGCTTCCAGTGAAAGTATGAAGCATGTCAGATAATGCTCGCGGTACTATTGGAACTAGCGAATATCCGCTCACAGGTCTCAAGGTCCTCGTTACCACATCCCCATAGATCAAGCGGGTGGTTTTCTGGTTGACATGCCTGGTTGTGGGTGAATCCATGAAACAAGATAAATTTTAATGAACTTATACAATGCCAGAGGACAAGGCCACTGGCAAAAGGTTCTTGCGTCGTTTGAGCCATGCACAACAAGGACAGAGGTCAAGGATTTGACATCATTCTTGAAGCGCTCCACTTCGTGTTCAGGGATGAAGTAGTCACTAGCACAGGTACACGGGTCCGTGTGACCCGATCCATCAAGTCGCTTGGCTGAATGGTTACCGTCCATACTGTGTAGACGAGCCGGTATCAGTACCGGTTCATTGGGCTGCTGTGGCATCCTCAGAGATTGATAGTGAAGAATGAAAACCAAAAAAATTACAACAAATGCACAACAAGGGCATGCGCCTTGTAACTTCCAACTGAGACCGTCTAATGCAAAGTGTATGTGGCGGAGTATGTTGAGATAGACGTCAAAGGCTGTGGTGAATTGAATACGTAGGTGGGGACTGTATGTCGTCTGAGGATTGATAATTACAACAATATTGTAAGATGGGGTGAAGGCTTACGTTGTGTAGGGCAGCTCAGATGAGTGCAACATTGGCTTGTTCATCGTGCCATTGGCTAATATGTGCGTGGGGGGTATAAGCTGTTACACGTCAACTACAGGGTGGGACAGGATATGGGAAGTTGACTCACTCAAGATGCTGACAACATCCATGTGGAAAACATGACCAACAGCATCATCAGTTTCATCTTCCACATCACCATACTTCCACTCCAGATACTGGTCAACAAGACTGGGAAATTGATCTTGCCAAGCTGCGTGTGCTTGCTCATTATGTTGCAATCGAGAGCAGGTATCATGACGATGGTGCAAGATGCTCGGGCTAGAGTAAAGCATTTAAAACAAAATCTGCATAAACGTAGTCATACACGCCTCTAAGTGGCAGTAAGAAAATATGTTGAAAACATCCGTTCAGTGCCTACGAGTTCCATCTCATCTGCGTCCACCTCCTCGTCTGTGGGCTCTTGGTTATCTTGCTGATCGCCATGCTCAGGATAAGGGAAGTCATCTGTGAAGTCACCAATCTCCATAGCAGCTTCAATGATTCGTTCTCGAAGCTGACAAGCAGCTGGAGACAGTGAGCCACTAGAATTGCTGGGAAGCAATGGTAAACCATACCTGAAGTCTGTTCTGCTTGCCGTTGTTCTTCGCGTACACGATTGAGGTGGATATTGAGTAGCAATGTTACAGATTTCTCGGTTGACAAGCTGTCCCGACAGAACGATCCCTTAACCCGACGGGAGGTCGAGAGGTTCTTGTGCCGTTTCATGGTTGTGGTGCTGGTGAAAAAAAGTGATGAGTAAGCGATGAGTAAACGAGCAAAACGAGTGAAGTTAAAAAGAACTCACAACTTTGCACACGGACCATGTGAGAGGCCAAAGCCACCCACGACAAAGCTGTCCCGACAGAACAGATCCCTTAACCAGACATTTCGTAGTTGTGGTGCTGGCGGACAAGCAATCTTGTAAGTGATGAGTGAATGAACGAGTTGAAAAACAAACTCACAGCTTTGTGCATGGACCACGTGAGAGGCCAAAGCTGCCCATGACAGGGACATGTGTCACATGTGAGGGCAAACGGGAAGCCATTGATGTTGTAGGAGGCTGCGGGGACAAACGGGGCATTGGTGACAGCAGTCTTGACATTGGATATACGTTCAACCAACGGGGTAGAAAGACAAGGCCCTTAAGGATGGGGGACGGACTCTGAGCTTGTCATGACAAGTGGAGCACAAGTGGAGGAGGTCATCCAACAACAACATCGGCTGCAAGAGCGGGTGCAATGTTGACAACGGCGGGGGGCACAATGACGGCAATTGGGGTAACAATGAGCAAGAAGGTTTAAACTCCATTGGTAGTGTCGGAGTGCAAGCTACCGCACGATCAGAGTCTAAACTCAAAGTGTGCAAGTGAAAATTTCACACAGGAGAGTCACTTGGGCAGTCATATGGAGGTGTATGGCAATAAAAACAATATATATTGATTACCGAACATATTTAACATAAGAATAAAAAAAACTTCATTGAAAAACAATGAAAATTGAGTGAGAACACCACTTGCTGTCGTGCACGGGCCACCGTGGTGGTGTTGATGGCAGCGAGCACTAGCACGGGCCACCACTGGCAGTGTTGACGGCAGTGAGTGTCATGTGATTGTGCTGATATAGATTTATATCTAATCTACATCATGTCCCTAGCCCGTGACTTGATTTTTTTTCTCCCTAGAGGCAACTGCTGAGCGCTGAAGTTACCACCGAAGCAGCCAAATTGCGCTTATCCGCCCTAACTTAGTGTAAGTGTGACATTGTCACTTGTCTATAGTAAGTGACATGACCGGTGACACACAGGTGCTTCCTAGTGGTGGTACATTCATCTCATTTCCTGTTTTGGCGTGCTGACATCATCATGGCTGTGTTCCCCTTGAAATTTCCTTTTTGGTGGTGGTCCATACATGGTCACATGGTCAATTGTGTGTCAGTCCATGCCAGTCCGTGTCAGTCGGTTTCTGCCATCGTAGCTCTCAACTCATATGGGTAGGTAGTACTTTCCATGGTTGTTGCTCACTCGCACACAGTTTTTTTTTCTACCCGCCCGCACTGCGCGCGAATTAATTAATTTTCCACGGACACAGTGATCCCAATGGTCCAGTTCAAAATGTGACAATGACTCTCCCTCCAAAGGCTTGAGAGCGACTTGAGGGCCAGCCCCTTCAGCCGTTCAACTGGATGAGCATCAATGAGCTCCTGAATCCAGCAACTGAGTCCTACAACATGTTTGATGCCATGGACGAGGACATTTACGAGTCAGTGATGCATGCAAAGGCACTGTGGGATAGTGGCAGCAATGATGACAACAACAACAATGAGTCGGGGGGTGAACCAACCCCAACACGCATGGAGGCGCTTCAGGCAGTGCTGACACTGAGGCGGTATGTCAACATCTTCAACAATCCACTTTCTCAGAAGCTGGAGATGACATTGGGGTCATTCGGACAGCAGACTCGTGTGATAGAGATGCAGGGCAAGGCCGATACTAGAATAGCTGATTATTTATCCCGAGTAGCTCTACAGCTGCTAGAAATTATAAGTATGGGAATCGAAGTGCCTGGGTGATTCTTGAACAACCGATACCGGCTATCCCGAGAGGTAGGAGGGTGTCGACTGTATCCGCCTGATCTGGGCTTTTCACTGCCATAGGATCATATAGATGGAACACGACACTAAAAACTCGATATCTAAACAAATAGATATTTTTGACTGCTGTATGGCCAGCTTGCCACACTACTCCCTGACCACCTCGTGTGTCAAATACACCTAGCAACACCTCATCTCACACGGCCAATCCCTACCAGAAAACTGGGCCTCCCGCCTTGAGGTTTTAGTGGGTATCACACTTCCAAGGACTGCTGACGCCACCGAGGACACCACATTTTTACGTTTTGTAAAGTGCGCATAGATCTTCCATCATTGTCAGTGACGACATCGACAACACCCCCTCAACCACCCTTCCTCCTCTCAAGTTCCCTCAGGCTCATCCTGATAACGATGCGACAACAATGATGCTGATGACAACACTGATGACTTGTTGCTGTCGACAGGCCATCTCGTCCTACCCACCTCGCCAGCCCTTCCTCCGACCCTCACCCTGACAACATGTTGTTGTCAACGCGTCCTCTCCCACCTTGCGACAACAAGGTCCCCCGTGTGCTACCTCATAAGGTGTTAAACATGTGTGTGGACTGACGCATCCACGTCACATGTTTTATACATGTGGGTGGCGCTGGGACCTCCTGGACCACTGTCGCTCGTCCTCTTGGATGCAGGCATTGCGGCGGCGATCGTGGCACAGGTCACCCTTGTTGTCATCATCATATCTAGTGGTGGTGCCCATCGCTTTCGCATCATCCATCTGGATGGGAATGGGATGGGATGGAGAGAGGTTGGCCCCGTTGGTGCGGTACAATGGGGGCTCATTAGTCACTCATGTGTACACTTTTTCGGCCAACATATCATCCTGAATAAATGTTGCCCTGGGTCCTTACAGCATTTTGATGTTGGGAAGTTTTCGCAGATGTGGAAAGTACTTGGTGTAGGTATCGAGTCGTAGATGCAAAAATTCAGTCATCAAGCAATACAACAGATATGTATCACTATCATATGGGTTATGAACGTATCAACCGTAGACATGAGCGAGAACTTGTTGATTAGAGTGAAGGCTCAGGATCGACAAGTGAATAGCATAAGAGACCTCCGTGCAGAATTCTGGACAGAAACAGGAACATCATGAAGTCTGACCATTGTTTTGTTGAGAACCTGTACAATTGTGTTTGCTGTGGAATTCACCCTCAATACCTTGGCATCTGTCAACTTGAATGGAGGGACATCATCGCAAAAATCGGTTGCAGCCTCAATGAGCTGCAATACATTAATCAAGTGAATCATAGAGTAGTGGACCAAACCTACCCACACACTGATATAAGCTACTGTATAGCAGCTGGGAGCTACCAGCAGTGTCCAGATGGGCCCACTCGCTCCAGGGCCGTTGGTATCTTGTAAAAATCCAAACCAACCAGGGCTGTCTGAGTCGTATAGAGCCTCTTGAACAAGGTTGCAGAATGTGATGTTTCCGAACAACTGAATGGCGGTGTGTAAGTTTCATTGAACCGAACAAGATACTGGGAAGTTGGACATGCCTCTGATATTGCCTCTGATATCACCGGGTCATCTGAATTGTGGCGGCCATGAAAAATTCGAGGGCCATATGTGCCGGTGTTCAAAGCCCTCCTGAGATCATTCTTGAGGGCAGGCGTCACCTCGTTGATAGGAGGGATGATTCCAATGTGTGTCGGAGAAGTGTGAATGAGATGAATAGCACATTGAAGTGCATGCTCACGGAATATGTGAGCCACACCCTTCAACTACAATATGAAGTCAAATTTTGTTCAGAAGAAAAGGAAATAAAATACTAGTACCTGCACAAACATTGAATCCTTGAATACCTTGTCGCTGAGGCAAGTCATCACCTGCATTTCATGAAAGTCAAAGCTTATACCATGCTCAGATGGTACTGGCACAGGCAGCATTACCACAACTTTGACCCCCAATACCTGAGCGAAGGATAGGACATAGTCTTGCAGAGCTGCTTACCTTCCTCCGGTGCCCAGTTTTCCTGAGCTCACTGTCGCCGCTGTATCACCTTGATGTAAATCTCATCACAGAGTTTGTCTGTGGGCAATCGACCAAGGGTATTGACCAACATGTGGATCCACAGAAAATTTGCCATATCCATGGCGAGGGACACTAAAGACACTGCCCCAGCACTTCTCAGGCATGCAACAAAGTCTTCAGGGATGCTTGGGTGGCCATCAAGGGCGTTGAGCTGTAGGGGAGTGTAGATCGCAGCAGGAACGATGGTGGAGGTGGGAACAACAGTAGAGATGGGAACGATAGTTGAACTTGAAGCAACAGACAAATTGCACAAGGTGGCAGTTGAGGTGGGATTGATGGTGGAATGAGTGGAAGGATAGGAACTAGGTGATGGGGCAAATGGGCTGGGGGAATTTGTATCGTAAAGCCTGGAAGTTCCAGCAGGAAGTGTCTGCTGTTGGGATTCCAGGAATATGAAGGACTGGAAGTTACTTGGAGTGTTCACCAGCTTCCCATACCACTCGGAAGCGAATTGACAGAAATATCTGTGGCCTGACTTGTTTAGGAAAAATACCACTGTTACTCACATAGCCTCAGCCATTGAAGGGAAGTTGATAAGAGATTTCATGCGGCGGATGGACAGCCTCATCATGCTAATTTGATCCCAGGTGAAGTTACTATGCCAGGTGTGAACCACCTTACCTCTTCTGGATTGTGCTTCTCACACATGTTTCTCATATCCACAGCACAATACACAGACCTTATAGACAGCATTTTGCTCATATGGTTATGAGCATGTGTACACTATTGAGGGCCGGCTCAGGGGCAATGATAAGGCATAACTGTCACGACCCAGATATTACCAAGTCCAACTCCGGACAACTCCGGTTAATCTCGGACAACCCTTGACCTAGGACCAACGGACATCCACGGAGTTGCAACTCCGGACTCGTACCTCTATTAGTCTCCTTTGGTTATAGTCTGCATTTCACCTGTCCGATCGTTACAGCCTTCTCCGGCTGTGCTCCGTGTTCCGTTACTCAGCCTTCCCTTCCTATGTACATCGCCTTCGCGCAGTAGTTCCGAACCCAGACTTACTCCGGGTTTCGAGTACTATATAATCCCCTGTATTACTCTGTCGTACCTTCAGTACGAAAATTAACTAAGTCACCTCCTTTCGAGTCTGGCTTCCATTTCACCTTCCTCTACTCTAAATACGAGGACACGGGATTGACAAGGGCGCGACACATAAGTCCTGCGCCAACGTCCTCACTCCTCCGTACCTCTGCACCTCTGCACCTCTGCACCTCCGACGACTTCGGTCGTACCTCCGTCCCTCAGACCCAGTACCCTCGGACCTCCGCCGGATTTGAC
Organism: Boletus reticuloceps; assembly: GCA_018397855.1. Classification (NCBI taxonomy): domain Eukaryota; kingdom Fungi; phylum Basidiomycota; class Agaricomycetes; order Boletales; family Boletaceae; genus Boletus; species Boletus reticuloceps. The sequence continues at coordinate 132,375 of JAGFBS010000018.1, forward strand.
CCCGGAGGATCTGGACTTGACAGTATTTTCGTACTGACTCTTGTCACAATCCCTTCTGAACTATCATGTCTACGCGCACTACCCGAACCTCACGCGCCACTATGTTGCAGTCTGCCTTTGGCAGCACTCGCACCGTACCAGGCGAATATGTCAGCCTAACCCAACGCGCCGCACCTTCGGCATCATCAAGGTGGCGCGCCCAGCCCACCCCATCTCCGCTCACTCCGCTCCCTGAAGAACGTCTCTCCGGAGTTCCCCGTATCCGGATTTTACCGGAAGACGAAGAGGACTTCTGGGGCGAGGACCGCCCTGGCACTCCTCTACCAGGAGCAAGAGCAAGGGATGATGGTGGTGGTAACGATCCCAATGACCCAGACGACGATGGCTCCTCCACCTCTTCCACTCCGGACTCCGAACGACTCTTCCGTCGTGATCGTCCAAGAGAAGAAGATGAGGCACCCAACGACGTCCCTCTGGCTTTCGAGCCATTCAACCAATTGGCTAACGCCATCCGTGATATGACTCGCCAAGCACTCCGTCGCAAGAGTCCTTCTAGCGACGCAAGGATCAAAGTCCGTGAACCGGACACTTTCGACGGGTCAGACCCGAAGAAACTCCGTTCCTTCGTGGTGCAGTGCGAGATCACCTTCCAAGCCAACGAAAAATCCTTCCGAAAGGACCGAAGCCGAGTCACCTTTGCTCAGTCGTATCTCAAAGGAATGGCCCTCGACTACTTCGAGCCGGACTTGCTCGGAGTTGTCACTCCGTCCCGTCGTCCTCCCTGGATGACAGATTGGCAGGCCTTCCTGTATGAGTTACAGTCGAACTTCGGCCCCCATGACCCCGTCGCTGAGGCAGAAACTCAACTCGAGCAACTGCGCATGAAGGACACTCAGCGAATCTCCAAGTACATCGTTGAGTGGAATCGCCTAGCGAACCAAGTCCGAGAATGGGGACCCGGTGCTCTCCGCCGGAGCTTCTACGTCGGACTTCCGGATCCCATCAAAGACGAGATCGCTCGTCAGGGCAAGCCTGATAACATCCACGACCTCCGCACCCTCTCGCAGCAGATCGACCAAAGGTACTGGGAGCGCAAGGAAGAAATTTCGCGCGCTCCGAAGGCCCCCGGTTCGACACCCTCCAACAACCACAACTCCAGTAAGTCGTCGAGCTCCGCTCCGACTAACTCCTCCACGCCTAAGGACGATAAGTCCAAAGGCTCCTCGTCTTCCAACTCCGGTTCTTCCGGGGGAGGAAACAACAATAAGAAGGGCAATAGCAACCCTTCCAAGGCAGACGCAATCGCCTCCAAATTAGGAAAAGACGGAAAACTCCTTCCGGAGGAACGTCAACGCCGAATGGACGCCAATCTGTGTCTCTTCTGTGGTGAGAGTGGACACTCCGCCAAGGACTGCCCGAAGTCCACTTCTAGAGTGTCGAAAGCCCGTGCAGCTACCGCAATTCCGGAAGCATCGGCATCGACCTCCGCTTCTTCGGAGGCGAAAAAATAGAACGCGACTCTCGTACGTCCGCACAGGCTGGGAGTCGCGTTGATCCGAACTGTGCCATCACGGAACTACGTCTCAACGCGTCCGCTCTTTCCGATCCAAACTCTCTCCGTCCATTTATCTCTATCCCCGTACATAACCTCTCGGATGTACCTATTCTTGTCGATTCCGGCTCTACTCATTGTTTCGTAGACACTGCGTTCGTCGAAAAACACAAGATTACTGCGTACTCCGTCCCTCTGATAAACCTCCGTCTCTTCGACGGCTCCTCAACTTCCATCATTACCCTCGCGGTAGATCTAACCATCCTCTTCGCTTCTGGCGTCTCCACCTCCGATACATTTTATGTAACCTCGTTGGATCCCTCATGCAGCCTTGTTCTCGGACACTGCTGGCTCACCCGCTACAATCCGTTGATTGATTGGGTTACGAGCAGCATTACTTTCCGAACTCCTGCAGACGGGATGCCAACCCCGATATCACCCTCCGAACCTCCGAGCGTTCCTTCTCCGTCGCTAGACGACACTCCTCCCTTGGAACGCTCACCGGACCCGCCTAAAGCTCCGGGACTACCAGCCCCTCACATTTCCTTCGTAAATGCAGTCGCTTTTCATCGCGCCTGCAAGATGGAGGGCTCAGTCCAGTTCTCTCTTTCCCTCCGGTCTACTGAAGACATCTCCGCTCGCGCAGCCTCTGCCTCCGTTGATTCCTCCGACGAGGAAATCAACCTCTCCGGTGTTCCCTCCGAATACCACGACTTCGCGGACGTCTTCAGCAAGCAGAAAGCCGATACCCTCGCCCCTCATCGGCCATATGACTTGAAGATCGAGTTGGAGGAAGGAGCAGAACCCCCTATTGGAAAGATTTACTCCGTTTCCGCTACAGAACAACAATCCCTCCGTGATTTCTTGGACGAACACCTCAATATTGGATTCATCAGACAATCTACGTCTCCGCACGCAGCTCCGGTATTGTTCGTCCGAAAGAAAGACGGTTCCCTTCGACTTTGCGTCGACTTCCGAGGTTTGAACAGTATCACACGAAAAGACCGCTACCCACTTCCCCGCACCTCCGATCTCCTTGACGCGCCCTCCGGAGCCAAGGTCTACACGAAAATCGATCTCCGACATGCGTACCATCTGGTCCGTATTGCGGAGGGAGATGAGTGGAAAACCTCTTTCCGCACTCGCTATGGCTCCTTTGAGTGGTTGGTCATGCCGTTCGGACTTACCAATGCTCCGGCGGCCTTCCAGCGGTTCGTCAATACCATCTTTGCAGATTTGCTAGATGTTTTCGTTGTGGTTTACCTCGACGACATCCTGATTTACTCCCATGACATGGAATCGCATCGTAAAAACGTCCGAGAAGTTCTCCGACGACTCCGAGCTAATGGCCTGTATGCCAAGCCGGAGAAATGCGAATTCCATACCACCACGGTCGAGTACCTTGGGTATGTTCTCTCCCCCACCGGCCTAACCATGGCCTCCGACAAAATCAAGTCAATCCTGGATTGGCCTGAGCCTAGGAAAGTCAAAGACATTCAGTCCTTCCTAGGCTTCGCCAATTTTTATTGTCGTTTCATCCAGGGTTACTCCGATATAGTGGTCCCTCTGACTCGCCTTACTCGCAAGGAAGTCATTTGGGACTTCTCCGACGTCTGCCGGAAATCCTTCCAAAGTCTCAAGGACGCTTTCACTTCCGCTCCGGTGCTCGTTCACTGGACTCCGAACGTCCCCATCACCATCGAGACTGACGCCTCCGATTACGCCGTTGCCGGCATTCTCTCCATCACCACTCCCTCCGACAATGAACTTCATCCCGTCGCGTTCTTCTCCCGGACTTTGACCGGAGCAGAATTGAACTACGACACGCACGATAAGGAGTTGCTGGCAATCTTCGAGGCGTTCAAGTCCTGGCGACATTACTTGGAAGGCTCTCCGACCCCCATAGACGTCCTTACGGACCACAAGAACCTCGAATACTTCTCTTCCACGAAGCTCCTGACGCGCCGCCAGGCCCGATGGTCCGAATACCTTAACCAGTTCAATATGGTTGTTCGGTACCGGCCTGGTAAGCTCGGAGCGAAACCGGACGCTTTGACTAGACGCTGGGACGTCTACCCCAAAGAGGGGGATAAGGACTTCGCTCGCGTCAATCCTGACAATTTTCGGTCGATTTTTACTCCTGAACAGCTCGCGCCCTCCCTCCGAGCCACTATTCTCGAGGCTCCGTTACTCCGAGCATCAGCATTAATCGACATGGAGCGACTCCAGTCCGACATCCTCTCCGCACTCTCCAGCGATCCTGTCACGTCCCCTCTCCTGTCTTCGACACCACTAGACCCACGATGGAGCATCAACTCCGAAGGATTCCTTCTACGGGACAATCGCATCTACGTCCCAGAAGCTGATAACCTCCGACTCCGTATACTCCGGACATTCCACGACCATCCGACCGCAGGACATTTCGGTCAGAATCGTACCCTGGAGCTCATTCGTCGAGAATACACATGGCCGAAAATCCGGACTTTCGTAAAAGACTACGTTAGCTCCTGTACAGCCTGTGCTCGTGCGAAGACTCCTCGTCATCGTCCTTACGGTCTTCTGAAGCAACTTCCGGTTCCGGAAAAACCATGGAACTCAATCTCCATGGACTTCATCGAACAGCTTCCATCTTCGGAGGAATATACCGCCATCCTAGTGGTAGTCGACCGACTCTCCAAACAATGTATCTTCATCCCGACTCATGATACGATCACCTCCGCAGGACTCGCCAAGTTGTTCCTCATCCACGTCTTCTCTAAGCACGGAGTTCCATCCCACGTCACCTCCGACAGGGGCTCCGAGTTTGTATCGCACTTCTTCCGGTCTCTCGGTAAAGCTCTCGACATGCGCCTCCACTTCACCTCCGGATATCACCCAGAGGGGGATGGCCAGACAGAACGAGCCAATCAGACGCTTGAGCAGTACCTCCGGATTTATTGCAGTTATCAGCAAGACGACTGGTCCGAACACTTGCCCCTCGCAGAGTTCGCCTATAACAACGCTCCTAGTGCTACCACTGGAGTATCTCCTTTCTTCGCCAATAAAGGATACCATCCCAACTTCTCCGTTCACTCCGATCGCGATCTTACCTCTTCCGCAGCCAAGTCCTATGTCACGGACTTGAACGAACTCCATGAGTTCCTCCGATCGGAGATGCTGGAAGCGCAAAAACGCTACCAAGGACCAGCAGACAAACGACGAAGTCCCGCTCCGGACTTCCAGGTCGGAGATCAGGTGATGCTTAAGGCGAAATACCTCCGGTCTACACGACCATCCAAGAAGCTCTCCGAGAAGTTCCTGGGTCCCTTCAGTATCATTGCGAGACCCGGTACTCTCTCCTTCACTCTCCGTCTACCCGAATCTATGAAATCCGTACACCCCGTTTTCCACGTTTCACAGCTAGAACCTTCAGTTCCGAACACCATTCCGGACCGCGTCCAACCTCCGCCACCTCCGGTTGAGGTTGAGGGCGAACCAGAATACGAGATCGAAGAGATATTAGACTCCAAGATCGATCGGAGAAGGCGTCATTGCCAACTCCTGTACTTGGTACGCTGGTTGGGATATGAAGGTACTGACGATGAAACTTCCTGGTTACTCGCTACGGAGTTAGGACACGCAACAGACTTTGTCTCGGACTTCCATCGGAAGTGCCCGGACAAGCCCGGTCCGCTCCCAACTTAATCATTCCATTTTTTGTTCTCTCTCTTTTTCTCTCTCTCTGACTCTGTTTATATTATACAAAAGACAAACACTAAAAAAGGAACTTATTTTACACTACTCTTTTTCTCCTTCTCCGTCCGCGTCCGTTCCGGACCCCTCCGTTTCCTCCGCGAGCAAAGCCGCCAGCTCTTGAGCGGTGTTCTCGCTCCTCTCCGTGGACAACTCCACCAATTCGTCCAGCGGCACCTCCTCTTCTTCCTCCTCCGAGTCATCTCCTCCGTACACCTCCGTCGTCTTCAGCTCGACGAGCCGCGCCAGCAGAGTGTTCTGGCGCTCGAGACGCCGGTTTTGCTGCATCATGACATTGCGGATGTCATGGACCGCTTCGACGAGTTGCGCCGACAACGTCTTCGCGTCCGGTTCTTCATCGTCCGACGCCTCCACTGTTGCCTCCGACGTCTTCTTCCGCTTCTTCGACGGGCCAGCCTCGCTGTCCACGCGCCTCCTCCGCTTCTCCGGCTTCTCCGCTCCGGGACGCTCGCACTTCACCTTTGCCTCGCGGCACTGCAAGCACGAAGTCGCCTTACCAGGCCCGACCTCGCACTCGAGTCCCCGGAACTCGCACCTGTTGCACTGCGGCGGTGCTCGTCCCTTTCCCTTATTGGCGCCTTGTTGCGCCTTTATCTCTGCGGCCTAGACTCCGTTAGCGCTACAGTGGCAACCCCGAAGTGGTCACTCACCCGCTTGCGCGCTGCCTCCTCGGCCTCCTTCTTCCGTTGCGCCTCCTCCGTCTTCCGGCGCGCCTCCGCCTCTTCCGCCGCTCGTCGTCGCTCCTCCTCCTCGCGTTTTTGTCGCTCCTGCTCTTCTTTGCGCGCTTTCGCGCGCCTCCGACGCTCCACGAATTTTGCTTCGGACGTCTCGTCGTCGTCGTCCTGGTGCTCCGCAAGGCGGGCTTCCGGCCACTGAGCGATGTTGGCGATGGAGTTGGACATAAGGAGTTGTTGGAAGTCCGACCAGAGTACGCCCTGCTTTTATACGCACAGGCCGGCGGAGTTCCATTTCCGTTCGTTGATCCATGGGTGGACCACATCACGTGACCTCGGATGAAATGTCCACACGGACTTCCCACTCAGGGGTTTTTCCTGGCAGGCCTCGAGGGCTCGGCCTAAGAGGGGGATACTGTCACGACCCAGATATTACCAAGTCCAACTCCGGACAACTCCGGTTAATCTCGGACAACCCTTGACCTAGGACCAACGGACATCCACGGAGTTGCAACTCCGGACTCGTACCTCTATTAGTCTCCTTTGGTTATAGTCTGCATTTCACCTGTCCGATCGTTACAGCCTTCTCCGGCTGTGCTCCGTGTTCCGTTACTCAGCCTTCCCTTCCTATGTACATCGCCTTCGCGCAGTAGTTCCGAACCCAGACTTACTCCGGGTTTCGAGTACTATATAATCCCCTGTATTACTCTGTCGTACCTTCAGTACGAAAATTAACTAAGTCACCTCCTTTCGAGTCTGGCTTCCATTTCACCTTCCTCTACTCTAAATACGAGGACACGGGATTGACAAGGGCGCGACACATAAGTCCTGCGCCAACGTCCTCACTCCTCCGTACCTCTGCACCTCTGCACCTCTGCACCTCCGACGACTTCGGTCGTACCTCCGTCCCTCAGACCCAGTACCCTCGGACCTCCGCCGGATTTGACCCCGGAGGATCTGGACTTGACAATAACCTGGTAAACTACCGAAAGTCTATTTCTGTATTGAGAAAGCTTAGCCCTCAGAGCATCCTGATAGCGGTAAGGGCCGGGAGAATACATGGTGATCTGTCATGCCTTCACACCAATGGGGAGAACTGGTGATTAAACACCAAGCAGCTACCTGCCATCACCATGCCAATCTCCAGTACATCCATCGCTGATGGATTCACGATGGGCTTGAGCAATTTCAACAAGCTGTGAAATGCAGGCTGATGAGGTCAGAGGAATTTTTGGAACAGGGAGAGCAAAAGGGGAAGCCGTCACTTTAAACCCAAGCCAGCTAGCTACTGCAATTCTCATCACACAACACATCGACAACATGTTTACTAAGCAATTGGACTGGCTGCACTCCTTGTTCATTATATCCTATATGCCACACATTCAAAATTGAAGTCCTCACACGTTCCACAGCTTGGCAATATGGCTCTCTGATGTAGCTTCGGGCAGTTTGAAGACATACATAAAAAATGATAACTGCCTCTGTGGGAGAAACATCTGTGCATGTGCCTGTATTTCCCACTCCTGGGTGACTCATGGCAATGGCATGTATGCCTATGGCATGACCTTGATCCTTCACTAACACAGAGAGCCAATAAAATTCTCCATCACCATGTACCACACATCTGCAATTATACAGTCTCATTTCCAAGGAGCAATTGTCTCCCACAAAAACTATCAAATTCGGCTCTGCCATTGCAAAATGATACAGCATTAGGTTCGTATTGTGTGTGGTCCAGCAAACTTAGAAAGTGATCAAACTTTTCAAATTCAATAAGAATTCTCCTAAGCAGGCTGACACTAGCTTCATCCCATTGTTCTTGGGTTAATTCCATCTTCAAGTTACATTTGCATAAGAAATGCTATACATCACACGTGTTGCCAATCGACCATATAATAGAAGTGTAGATAGTCCAAAACTGCCAAAAAGCTATTGACCATTAAAAACAGATAGAAGGCTGCCGAACAAACATTGCAAGCTTTGGCAGCCGTAAGAGGTGTGGATCATTAGTGAGTGAACAATGACAAAAATCCCCTATTTCCTCAATCGTGGTTTCAGCTCCGTGTAAAGCACCAATCATCAATGTATGGATCAAGTTAAAGGCAGTGAGGAGATACAACAAGAACTCAGTGCCTTCATCAACTTCCAGGTATTCATCAGCCCACTCAGAGTCGAGGATAGACAATTTTCCACATACAACAACAAAACTCAGTTCCAGAAATGCTACAGACACCACTTCAATTGCAGGCACTATCCCGCCTTCGAGAGACTCTGCTACTTGCTCAAGGTTGTCAAGTCTATGAATGGGGTTGCTTCGAGTGTGGCAGGAGCCTTATCAGTGACAATAACAATGTGATCTTGTAGACCTGAAAGCACAATAGATATGTCCTGTGCAGAGGTAGCTTTGTTAAGGAATTGCAAAACTGCATAATCCTCGATGATCCAAAAGATCTATTAGAAGGGAAAATCAACAGTGCTATGATCTGGAGCAGTGGCGCTTACCTCATGCCAAAACTCAACCATATTGACAAAGGCCCATGGGCCAATGTCAGTAAAATGGTTTGTCGAGATTTGGCTTCAGTGAATGAAAGGAGGTCATAGTGGCTTTGCGGCGGTCAAAGCATGGAATGATGGTGAACCCAAAAAAGGAGCATGGCGTGTGAGAATGATTTGCTAAATGTAGGCATATGCATCTAGTAATCACCCACGTATTGGAATGACATTTTCCAGTAATAGATTAGGTACAAGTGACTATTTGTATATAAGTGGATTGTGACCTAATACACCATTTCTAAGAAACTTGGTTTGCACAAATGGTCACATTTATAGCCTAGCTCCAGTTTCGAATCAGGCAAAGCACAATGCTTCTCTCATATTCTCTGATTTCACGGGATATGGGATTGGTCTGTCATGTCTGCTGCAACAAATGATGGCCATGCTGTGCTTCTAAAGGCGTGGCAGAGGTGAAGTGAACATGATGCAGATGGCAAGTGGCATAGGTTCCATTCTGCACATGACATCACTATTGGGCTGGCAGTTCTGTACCTTTAAATGGAGATGGTATTAAACCCTATTCTAGCTCCTCTCATCACAATGCTTGTCTCTGCTGTAACCACACCCAACAACTGATAGCAAACATCACATTCCATAATGGTGCTAGTTTTCCCGTCCTTCAGCACTGGTACTCTGGTTCTGAACCTCATCAAGTCACACCAATTTTATGCGCCATGAATTTGGATTGGTAACTGTCACACCTGACATTGGCCCATGGGCCTTTGTCAATATGGTTGAACTGTTGGCTTGTGAATTGTAGGGGGAGATGCATATGTGCTGAATGCCATATCGAGGTGAGTTCATCTAAAGCTTGGACAAAGGCAGGACCATTGTCAGTAACAATTTCCAAGAGGGGATGCCAATGGTAGAGGAGGTCCTCGAAAATGAAAGATGAGAGGGAGGTGGTGTTCTCTGAACACAACATGTGCCATTCCGGATAGGAAGACGAAGCACAGCGGGCTTGGGCAATATACTGATAGCTGCCAGACCAGGGCATCAGCATTGTGTCTATATGAGCCTCATGAAATAGTCCGCCCAGCATCGGGATGGTCTGCGGGATATGGAAATGGTTCATTTGACGTGCTTGGCACTTGTGGCAGGTCCTCATGCACCATTTAACATTGTCAACCAACATTGGCCACCAGAATCACAGCAAGAGCCTGGTCTGGACTGTGAAGACACCTTTGTGCCTGAGGTCGTTGTGCGCCTCCTTAATCAGTCCATACTGTTGAAGCTCTGATATGACCAGTTGGTGATGTCCGTGTGGTTCCCATCACCACAAGGAACTGTTTAGCATGAAGAATTTGGTGGTGGAGTTGACAAAGGACTGGAAGTCTGTGTCAGAGAGGTGAGTGGGGTGCTTGCGAGTTTCAAGAAAACCATGGATCACAGCTATCTGGGTATTGTGTGTGACAGCTTTAGCAGACCAGGGGATAGAGTCCGGAGAAGAGTCCAGCTCGGTCTGAGACGAAGAGAAAACAGATAGGTATGTAGATGGAAAAGGGGTAGGCGAGACGGTTGAAAGCATAGCCTAGTCTGATGAAGATAGGAGTGGGAGGCAAGTACACAGAGGGCCATGGTAATGGAAGCAGAGAAAGGAGGGCTTCTATTGTTGAGTAAGAAGGTGATGCAAAAAGAATAAGAATCATCCAACCAATGTCCGACACCATCATCCTCAGGCAGATCATCATTGGACCGAGGACACCAAGATAGTCTGTCAGGCCTGGTGTGTTTAGCAGCTGGGATGTGATGCAATTCAAAATGAAAAAGAAGAATACTGGTGATCTACCAATTGATGGTTGTGTTCGGTTGGAGGTCAGGGTTATTAATCATACCCTTTACGTATTTTGCATCCATTTCCACGACGAGGTTTGGAAGCCTGAAGATAAATACACAAACCACTCGGAGTGCCCAAAACCGTCTGTATAGCTCGAGCTTGGCCTGGGAGTAACAGCTCTCAATGCTTGTGAGGCTAATGAAACAGAACCGGTTCAGATAGCGCTTGCCATCCTCATCTTCCTGCAACAAAATAAAACCAATAGTGATGAGGGAAGTGTCTACAGCAAGGACTACTTCTTGACCGGACAAGTAGTCCAGGTGGCGGAGTGCAGGAGACTGGATGATCTCGTCCTTCAGACGGCTCATCACAGTGCACTGGGCATCACCCCATTCGAAGGGGATGCCCTTTCTCATTAGATTGACTAATGGGCAAGAGATAGAAGCGAAATTCTGGATGAAAATACGAATGACACTGCAGGTCCCGAGAAACCCACAGACTTGTGTGAGGGTCTCACATTCTGGCCAATCACAGATCTTTTGAACTTTGTCCTCCCTCGTGTGTGATATGTCCTTCAAAGGTGCACTTGTGCCCAACTATGGTGGCATCAGGCACTGCAAGAACAAACATTTTAGCCAAGACCATGGCATTGATGTTCTGGAGGCGCTGGAGGATTCTGTGGGCAACAGTGAGGTGATTCCATATAAATTTGTGAATGCCTGGGTTCTCTGGAATGGTCTCATATGAGCCATCCAGTCCTTGGAACTGGGTTGTTTGGTCTTGACCAGCAAGTCGTCGATGAACGGCATAGTGTGATGAGAGATTTCATCCTGTAAAATAAACACCACATCAGCTTGGTACATTTGGATGGTGTTAGTATGCCCCATGGGAAGAGTGGTGAGACAATGGGGTCTGAGTGGGTGGTCATGTCCTGAGACTCAACATGTAGTGGACGCTGGTCATATCCTGCGAACAGGTCCATCATTCCATAGACTGCATACCCCCAAAATGATTCAGCTAGGTGCTCGACGAAGGGGATGGACGAGTCCCAAATAGTAACAGTGTTGAGGGATTGGAGGTTGTGGACCAAGCAGAGCATCTTACTGTCCTGCTTGAGCACACAGAACCAGTGGGACCGGTATGCAGCGGCAGACAGCTCATATACTCCGGAACCAATCTGGTCTGGATAGCTTGGTCCCAAGAGGATGGTGGGATTGGGATGTTGCGTAGGATCCAAGGCATATGGGGAATAGTGGGATCTTCACTGGTGGGAAGTATTGCTTGTCTAATCATCCCTGCTCCATTGGAATCCAAGCAAAGGCAAGTTTGTGGTTGAGGACAATCCACTGGACTAGTCAGAGTTCCTCTGGCCAAAGCCAGTTGGTGGGGTCAAGGTCAAGTTTGTCTACTCGTTTCTGTGTGAAGTGATCCCCTGGTATGAAGTCCGGAGGGTGAGTAGGCAATGGTATAAGTCCAGCGAGAGGATTGTCTAGTAAATGGCACAGTACATGGTACTCCTTCTGAAGAGGGCCCGCAACTGACCGGATCTTTCTGGAAACCGGTTTGTAGGCTAGAGAATGGGATTTGAGGTTGAAAATGTATGTAGAGTTTAAGGCAAGGATGTGAGGGGGTGACAGAACAAACTGTGTGGCTGATAAAAATGGGTAGGTAGAAGATGGAACCAACAGTCCTAAGTCCAAAGATGGGCTGGTAGAAGAAGGGCAGTCCAAAGCTGAAGCAGTGGTGAATGATAAATACAAATGCGAAGCGGTCACTGTGTTGAAATCTCCCCAACCTTTTGGCGGCTCATCGAGATCTAAAAGCCCATCTTGACTATGGATTGGTGGTTAGCACAAAATAGTCCTTTACGACACTAGGGACATCATTCAGTCCAAGTGTGGGTCAGTAACTTGTACTCCTTCCCTGAGTTGGGGTCTTGCAGTGTGATGGTCTGTGTGCTGTCAGGGAAATCATCAGTAGATGTGCTCATGAGACAGTGGAATGGTAGACCGAGCGATGTCCATACCTGCTTGGGCATGGTGACGATCTCAGATCCGGTGTCGAGGAAGGTAATGATGGTCCAGCCAGCAGATTGTACAAGATGTAAGGAGTACAAAGGAGCTCAAGAGTAAAGGACTACATGGAATGATACGCGAAGGTTTATATACTACATGGAAGGGAAGTTCAGGGCAAGCATAGAATGCGGGAGAATGATATAGAAGGTGAAAGAAGTATGCAATGACCAAGCAAGTGGAGTTCCGTCGAGATGCCGATGGAATGGAATGGTGATAAGAATGAGTCATCATAGAAAAGAAATAGTGTCCGAGACATATGTTGTACAAGGTAAGCGATAAGAAAAGAATAGATTGTAACAGGAAGGGGAGACACATTGGTTTCATACCTCTGCAGCTGTGCCTTCCCAGTGGAAACTGAACAGTCCAATGTGAACTATTGCAAATGGACATACCGCGATCTAGGGAGGCTATGCTCCCTAACCTGGTACGACATCATATAGCTACCCCATCACTCATCACCAGTACCCAACACCATATTCATCACATCTCATCCAAGTCCGAAGCTCTTTCATCAAACCCAAATGAAGTCCGGCATGTTTGTCCTCACATCTCAAGTCCGAACCTTTGCATCACAAGTCCGAGCCATGAACTATGTATGATGTCCGTCCGGATCACATCAGGTGTTCTTTATATTGGTTTGTAATCAATTGCATGGCTTCTAAACTAAAATTACAGGCTCGTTTCGTGAGCGTCACCATTCATAGTGACAATCTCGTGTTTGTTCCTGATCACATTGTCCTTGGACTTAAGGAATCACATGTCACATGGACCTAGTTTGTTTGTTTTGTTTCATCTTTATATCTTTGTCCTTGGTTACCATTAAGTCCGGAATATGCTCCAAGACTATAAATCTTTGCATTCGGACATCTGAATACATCTTTTGCCCAATCGGTGTTGATCATCCTTTTCTCATCCACATCAACCCAAACACCTCCAATACGAAGTCTGGTGCCCATTGCACAACTTACCATCGCGCTCACTCATGTCTTGCACTCTCAAACATCTCACACTCTACAACCCAACGCTCAGGTGTCTCTCGGGTGTCCTTGCCTCCCTTTCTCTCATCTATCTGAAACTCTGGACTTGGTCTAGGAGCCTCGGACTTTCTGTTTCTTGTCCTCCCACTCTTCAACTCACGTTTGAATCCCTTTAGGGTCAAACCCATCACACCCTCAGCCCTTTTCTGTAGCTTGTGACCTGATTGGCTTAGTCCAGGAAGGTTATCAGTGACCCTTTGTTACCTACAGTGACATACTTAAGTTGCCAACCGATGAACAAACCCTCTGGCGAAAAGCCTGCCACAATGAGTTACAGATACTCAAAGATTGCAAGGTCTATGAAATTGTGGATCAACCCACAAACAGAAAGATTATAAAAAATTGATGGGTCTTTGATGTTAAAACTAATGGAAGAAAGAAAGCCTGCCTTGTAGCTAAGGGCTTCTCCTAGGTCAAAGGGATTGATTTTAACCAAATATTCTCTCCAGTTGTATGTTTTGAGATGGTGCTGTGGGAAATGCCTGTGGAAACTCTAGTAAGTAGTCACTAGAGTAATGCTATGGTATGGAGATTCTAAATAGTATGTGATTATGTAATATGGTGGCTGTATGACTGCACACCATTTGAAACAACCAAACCCACCAAAGGGTCTAGTGTTGTGAAGCAAGAGTACTAGGGAGTGCTCAATTGGTAGTTCTGGGAAAACTCCAAGAGAACAAGACTAGGGAGTCTTGTACTACTTCGTTATGGTATTTATACTACAAGTACAAGTGCACAGACTGTGCAGTGCTTATCTACATATACTATACTGGTACATTAGCTAGTTAGACTGGGTAACATGAGGCGAACATGAGTTACATTGTTACTGGAGGATAAGCATACCTGTGTGGGCATGTGTTAGATAGGGGGCATGAGGCGACCATGACGCATGACATGTGTAAGTCTAGAGCGCATAGCCTCAAGATCAATATTGTGGGTAAGTAATGGGCTTTGTGGGAAAGTGACATAGAGCTTGAGTGTAGGAAAGTGAGCATAGTGAAACGGTAGTGTCCGGGTTATAGGGGTTAACTATGTTATGCGTTGAACTAGGAAAAATAGGGGAAAATAGAGGCGATTGTAACACTACCCCCCATCTAAGATCAAGCATCCTGATTGATCAAAGGTCTGGATCGGTGTCAGGCCAGCTGACACTAGCATGCCAGAGCTGGAGAGCACGACAAGTGGTGGTGTCCATTTTGATGTATGGAGACCAAGAGGGTTCAAAGGAATGCAGATTGTCCCAATGCCTGGGCCTCCGCTGATTTCACTGATGACTTTGACAAGACAGGTTGGCCTATTGGCTATTGGGACCAGTGACAGTTTCCAGATCTGGAAGTGCAGATCCCCATATTTCATTGGTGTCATGATCAGTGAACACCTCACTGTTTTGTTCATACATAAGATTCCAGTGATCAATAGTGGGCATGTCATCCTGAGCCCAATTAATTGTTGGATCCCCAGCATTGTCAACAAAGTCATTGACATATTCGATCACGTGGGGTGTTGTTTTCTCATAGGCATAAAGTTCTTCAGGTTCACTGAAGCAGGTAGGCCAGCAAGGCAAGAAGCCGGGCATATTGATAACCCATTTAAAGCAGGATTGGGGAAAGGCATAGGAACGAGCACAATAGATGAATGCAAAGTAGGTGGAGTAAGACATTTGTGGGAGCAAGGCTCGACTGGAAGTAATTGTATAAGCACATTGTTAACCCTGACACACCCCAGGGGTTTAATCAGCATCAAGTTGATCAAAAGGGAGCTGAGTTTCCGTTACTTCAAGGATAGGCTTGCCACAATGTTTGAATAGATTAAAGAATTTGAATGATGTCATCCGGAGCTGTCTAGGCGTGTTAGGGTGTGCATTATGGAATTCATGCATAGCTGTTTGAGCATTGGATAAATTAGACTCGGGTTCCCAAGTGCAATCGTCATCTGAGTATCCTTGCCAATGTACAAGGAATTCGAGGCAACAGCCTTTCCATCTAGAGTCGATGATGTAGTCAACTTCAAACTCAACATCTCGTTCCTCTGTGACTTCTATAGGTCCAGGATGAAATGTGGGTTGTCCATCAAGGTGTTCTTTGTATGGTTTAACACAGGATATGTTCACAACCAGGTGAATGCACATAGATTTTGGCAGATGCAGCTCAACTGCATTAGGATCGATTAATTTGGTAATTGCGTAAGGTCCAATCCATTTCTCGGAAAGCTTCTTAGAAGCATGGGGTAATTTCAAATGTTTGGTAGAGAGCCAAACTTTATCTGATCCGGCATATTGAGGCACAGCGGATCTATGTTTATCAGCTTGTAATCTTATTCTATTTTGAGTGGATGCAAGATTAGCTTTTGTTTGGTCAAGGATTTGAGTGATATCGGCAATGAATTGCTCTGTAGCGGGTGCCTTGGTAGTGTGTTGCTCAAATCCTATATATGGATTATATGTTCAGGTAACAGAGAATGGAGTTTTCTGCATAGAAGCTTGTCGCTTTGAGTTGTAAGAAAACTGCACAAGTGGTAGCCAATCAACCCATTTGTTCTGTTTTTCAGATGTAAAGAGATGAAGGTATTGTTGTAGATCTCTGTTCATTCATTCTGTTTGTCCATCTGTTTGTGGATGGAATATGGTGGATAATTTAGGCTGTATCTCTAATCATTTACACAGATCTTGCATCACTTGTGAGGCAAATTGTGGTCCACGATCAGATATGATAGTGCGCAGAAGTCCATGTTGTTTCCCAACATAGGACATATATAGTTTCACGGTTTCAAGTGCGGATATAGCTTTATTGCAAGGGATGAATTCAACTTCTTTAGAGAAGTGATCAACAACCATGAGGATTGAATTGAATCCTTTGCAAAGGGGAAGATTGGTGGTAAAGTCAACTGATAGATCTTACCAAGGACCATCCGGAATAGGTAACAGTTGCAACTTTCCAGCGGGTGCAATGTTCAGCCCTTTGAATCGAGCACAGTGATCACAGCGTGAGACATAGTCCTTGACTAATGTGCTCAGTCCTGGCCATGAATGACTGTGTTGGATTAACTCTAATGTTTTCTCTGCTCCAGGATGTCCAGCAAGCAGTGTGTCATGATGGAGTCATAGAATTTCTATTCTGAGATCATCGATATTGGGGACGAAGATCTTTCCATTCTTGTCTGCTAGCAATTCTTCCTGCTCCATACAGACTTGATTTTCCTTACATAGCTTTGAGATTTCAGTTTCTGTTAATCTAAAAGTGGTGTTTCTGATCCGTTCAAGGATAGTAACAGCATCAGTTTCCAGGCGTATGGCAGTGCAAATCTGTTCTTCAGGGATCACCAATATTCCTTTGTTATCATCTTCTTTTCCTTCTGCGTGATCTTCTCTGTGAGATAGAGCATCTGCTTTACCATAGAAGTGCCTGCTTTATGTAACCATTTAAAGTTAAAGCAAGAGATATATTGAGTCCATTGGGCTTGTCTGTGATTGAGATTCTGACAGACCATAAACCATTGGAGGTTTTTGTGATCATTCCAGATCTCAAATTCATGTTTAGCTCCTTCTAGATAGTGGCGCCAGAGTTCTAGACTTCTGATGACACTGAGCATTTCTTTGTCTGCAATAGGGTAGTTGCATTCTTCAGGTGACATGGAATGTGAAGAGTAAGCAACAGTGTGCCATTTGCCATCAATTTTGATAGAGGGCACAGCTCCTGTGGCATAGTCTGAGGCATCTGATTCTAGGCAGAATGTTTTATCATTATCCGGAGTTGCAAGGATAGGGGCAGTAGTGAATTTGTGTTTGAGCATATCAAACATGGTTTATTGTGAATTAGTCCATTGGAAAGGAGTATCTTTCTTGGTAAGATCATTGAGAGGATGAGCGACTTGCGTGTATCCACCAATGAATCGGCGATAGAAGTTAGCAAGGCCAAGAAAGCTGCGAACTTGTTTAACAGTTGTGGGTGTAGGTCACTTGAGTACTGCTTCCACTTTGTCCTCGTCCATATGAATACCATCTGGAGTAATGGTCATTCCTAGGAATTCTACTTCTTTGATGTGAAAGAAGCATTTCTCTGGTTTTACAAAGAGATCATGTTTGAAACAACCCTAAAGACTCACACTTAAGTGAAGCTTTGTGCTAGGTTGCTTGCACAGAGAAAAATACAAGAGAGGAAGAAGTAGAGTTGCCTATAGGGGAAACTCCAAGAGAACAAGACTAGTCTTCTCTGGCGCTGCATTGGGGTTTATATACTAAGTACATGTGTGCACAGACCAAGCAGTGCTACTACTAAATATGGTAAGTATCCTTGGTACCAGGTAACATGAGGTAAAGGCATGTAGTGGACATGCGTGATGTGCATGTACACTGTGGCAGCATGAGGATGCAATGCGGATCTAATGTGAAAGAGAAGCATAGATGTGGGAGATTAGATACGCATGTGTGAATAGAAGCAATAGAGCGGAGATGAAAGGAATGCATGTGAATGCGTGTTGGAAATAGATAGGGGTTGAATGAAAAGAAAAATGTTAAGTCCATTAGCTTGAGTAGCGATCGTAACACTTTCCCCGTCCTATGGTCAAACTCCTGAATGACCTAGATGGTTTCGGCGTCCTGAAACTCCTTGTTGTTCTGCAGATCACTAGCCTAAGTGATCGGACTGCCCGGCATGTCTCCGTCATTCCCATGAATGAATTCATGCAGGGTAACCCCTGCTTCGATATTAAGCGGAGTGGAATGTTCCTGAGAATCCGGATGGAAGAGTTCAAAGTCCATTGGATTGTGACAGCGAAGGGTCCTGGTGTAGTTTAACATGGGACTAGGGTCAAGGGAGTCAATCCCAACTTCCCAAACTTCATCGTTATGGGCTGAAGCATTCCTGTCTCTGTTTCACTGTACACTGAGTAGTTGTCATAATGTTCATCATCATTTCCCCATGTGGCATCTGGGTTGTAGAGAGTGTCCCAGTGAGCTGGTTCAGGGGCGATATGTACACTTTGGGAAAGGCCGTAAGGATAGGGGCCATGGTCTGATGAAGACAATGAAGAGGAGGAGGATGATGCGACAGTGGAGGGGAATGGTCCATGGGAGCAAGAGGAATTGAAGCGAGGGACACACAGGTTCCTTTGCCAGTACCCTTCATCAAAAGGGGTTAGTCAGCAAGGAAGGATACCTGGGAGGGGAGTGACATATCACGAGCGTTCTGGAGGAAAGACAGGAAGGATCCAAAGATAATAGAGGTGAAAGAAAGTAAAATCATAGGTGAAGAAAAGAACAGAGAGAACATCGTTCCAAATGGGGAGTGAAGGCATAGATAGTAAAGTATGTAGCCCTCAAGGGCAAGGCGGAAGAGGAGCATGATGAACAAGGTTGATGTTTGGTAGTAAGGCATTGTGGGCGAAAATGTGAGATGGGTTCGTTAAAGAGTGAATGCACTGTCTTATATACAAAACTACCCCCTGCCTAAAGATCGACTTCCAGATGATCGAAGGGGAGACGGCATGGATTAAGCGTGGTGAGGCTTTCATATGTCCGAAAGAGGGAAGAAAACGCCTTAGGCGTCATAGATAAGGCCCTAGGGGCAAAAGGGTGCTGTTTGTGAAAGTCGGAGATAGCATCTTTAGCATGCGTGAGATTTGCCCGTGGCTCCCACGTCCGAACTGTTTCATCATAGCCCTTCCAATGCACCAGAAACTCGAGGCGACGGCCCTTGTACTGTGAGTCAACAATAAAATCTACTTCATATTCGTCATCTTGGTCCTCGGTTACCAGAACTGGACCAGGCCGAAAGGTGGATTGACCAGGCAATCTATCCTTGTATGGCTTCAATCACGAGACATTGATAACAGGGTGAATCCTCATGGAGGAGGGCAGCCTGAGCTTTACAGCATTGGAGCCCATCAGCTCCGTTATCTTATAGGGGCCAAGCCATCGCTCGGTTAATTTCCGTGATGCACGTGTCAAGCGCAAGTTTGATGTGGACAGCCATACCCTATCTCCAATTTCATATGCAGGAGATTCGGAACGGTGGCAGTCCGCGTTTCGTTTCATGCGGTCCTGAGCTGTGGACATATTACTTTTAACTTGTGTCAATGTATCAGCCATGCGGTCGGTGAACTCGAGGGCAGCCAGTCCCTTTGAGTGACACGATTCTATACCCATTCTGGGCTCATATGACTGTGTGACTGCGAAAGGGGACTTTCCCGTTGCAGTGGCTTTCTTGGAATTCATGGAGAACTGGGCTATGGGTAACCAAGCGGCCCATTCATCTTGCTTTTCAGAAGTAAATAAGCGAAGGAACTACTGTACTTCGCGATTCATGCGTTCAGTCTGACCATCTGTCTGAGGGTGGAAAGCTATGGATAATTTAGGTTTAATTCTGAGAGAACGGCATATGTCGGCCATGACCATGCTGGCAAACTGGGGTCCTCTGTCGGATATGATAGTGGTGGGAAGGCCGTGGTGCTTCCAAACGTGATCTAGATATAATTTAGCCGTATCGAGTGCCATGGCGGTCTTCATGCAGGGAATGAGTTCAACTTCCTTGGAGAACCTGTCAACTACTACCAGAATAGAATCATAGCATTGGGATAGGGGAAGATCCGTAGTGAAATCCGCTGAGATGTGTTCCCAAGGGTGATCAGGTATGGGAAGAGGCTGTAACAGACCAGGTGGGGCCTGATTAGTTCCCTTGAACCGTTGGCATCGATTGCATCCAGCGATATAACTTTTAACAAATGTAGCCAATCCTGGCCACCAATAGCTGCGCTGCAGCAAGTCAAGCATCTTGTCTGAACCGGCGTGTCCAGCCATAGGGGTGTCATGGTGTAACCACACAACTTCCATGCGTAAATCATCGTCATCAGGCACGTACAGCCTGTGGAGTGTGTCATAAAGGAATCCATCATGTTCGTCACACACTTTCCAATCTTTACATAATGTGACGATATCTTCTTCTGTGAAACAGCTGATTGCGTCAGCGATTTTGTGTTTTATGTGGTCCCCTTCATCGGAGAGCAGAACATGTTGTGCTCTAATCTTCTCCGGGGAAATTACTAATACTCCTTTATTGTCGTCTTCAAGACCGACTGTATGATCTTCTTGTCTAGAGAGAGCATCTGCTTTTCCCATAGTGGCTCCTGGTTTATGTAACCATTTGAAATTGAAGCACGATAAGTATTGCACCCAACGTGCTTGCCTCCTGTTGAGGTCCTGACGTGTCATGTAGAATTGCAAATTTGTATGATCATTCCAGATTTCAAATTCGTGTCTTGCCCCTTCTAAATAGTGGCGCCATATCTCGAGTGAGCGAATCACACTGAGCATTTCTTTATCGGCGATAGGATAATTCCGTTCCTGTGGAGACAGGGAGTGAGAGGAATAGGCAACGGGGTTCCATTTGTCATCTTTCTGAATAGATAGTACTGCCCCTGTCACATAATCAGAAGTGTCACATTCTAAGCGGAATTGAGCGTCATCAGCGGGGAATGCGAGTACAGGGGCTGTGGTGAAATGATGTTTCAGCGTGTCAAACACGTCCTGTTGTTCCTGCTTCCATTCAAAGGGGTTTTCCTTTTGTGTTAGATCATTAAGTGGTCTAGCCACCTTTGCGTAATCTTGGATAAACCTTCGGTAGAAGTTCGCTAATCCCAAGAAGCTTCTAACTCCTCGGACATTCTTAGGTGTAGGCCATTCAAGAATGGCTTGTACCTTTGTTTCGTCCATCTTTATTCTGTCTACTCCTACAATCATTCCTAGAAATTCAACTTCTGTGGCGTGGAATGTGCATTTCTCTGGTTTTATGAATAAATCATTTTCTTCAAGGCGTCATAGTACTTCTAGAACAATCTTGTTGTTTGTTTCACGATCGTCTGTTTTGGTAAATATCATTAGGTCATCAATGTAGACGACGATGCAGTCATCCATATCTGCAAAGATCTTGTTCATCATGACCTGGAACGTTCCAGGGGAGTTGCATAGCCCAAAGTACATTACGAGGGGTTCAAATGCTCCTCGGAAGCAAATGAAAGCCGCCTTCCATTCATCACCATCTTTGATGTGTACATTATTGTATCCCCATCGGAGATCCATTTTTGTAAATAGTTTAGCCCCTTTTAACTTATCGACCAATTACGAGATTAGGGGTAATGGGTAATTGTTTTTGACCGTGTGTTCATTTAGATAATGGTAATCCTGTACCATACATTTTCGTCCATCCTTCTTTGGTACAAAGAACACGGGTGATGGTTGTGGAGATTTAGAGTATCCCTTTTTGAGTTGATCATCAATGAATTCGGAAACTTCCTGCTGTTCTGTGACAGATAGGGGAATGATGTATCCTTTCTTGGGTGTGAATGTATCTTTCATATCAATGGCATGGTCCCATGGTTTCCGAATCGACATCCGCTCAGATTCTCCTTTGTGAAATACTTTTAGATATTTATGGAACTCTTTTGGCACGAGTTCCTCTGCTGTTTCTTTCTTAGGAGTAGGCTTATCTAAAGCCGTGCGTACTGCATATGCAAGGTAGGCATTTTCTTCCTCTTCTTTGTCAGCATGTTGTAAGAATGATTCCTTATCCTGAAGGAAAGAGCATGTCCTTGGGCAACGTGTCATCTCGACTGTGCCTTTGGTCCAGTCTATAATAGGATTATGCTTCTTCAACCAGCAGAAGCTGAGTATCATTTGGTTCTTTCCAAGATCCGTGATCTCAGCGGTAACACGTTCTCTGTGTCCCTGGTATTCTATAATTACTTCTGCAGAATGTGTGATATTTCCAGCGGAATTCTTAGTTCCATCCACGTTGTATACAGGAATAGGGTGGCGTAAAGGGATCAGGGACAACTGATGCTTTTGTGCCCATGCGTGATCAATGAATATTATGTTTGCTCCGCTATCTGACAGAGCTTCTGCAGTGATGAAATTCCTTGTGCGAGAGGGAGAGACCCGAATGGTCATATAGATCTCCTTCTGCAGATTTGTGCTGCGTACACACGCTTCTTCCGGGATTTGGATATTGGTGTTTGAAAGTGAATTAAGTACAGGTGTGAAGCCCCTGCCGAGCTCCACTGAGGGAGACCCACTTGGCATTATAGATGATTCTTTGTCTGATTCTTCAGACTCTTCACCAGCCAGTGGCAAAAACCTGTTATCGTCAGTTAAGTTAAATTGTACCTTCTTAGTATCCGCATGAACACCTGGTTCATTCATGTGTCTTTCCCTTTTCCCTTCTTGGATTCTGTAACTTGGGGATCGAAGAAGTATGTCTTCATCTCATCATAGGACATGCCGTGGATAGCCTGATCCGGGCTGGATGACTCATTGTCCCATGAGTTGGTACCTTCTTCTTCGATATCCCTGACCTTGCGGCCGCCTCATCTACAACCCTTTTTGTGTCCTCCTCCGAGATACTTGCAGTCTGGGCATGCGAGTTTCGATTTGGGACATTCTTTGATGAAGTGACCTCCTCCACAATTGTAGCACTTCATTTGTGCTTTGGATGCCAAAGTAGAGGGGCGATGCTCAAAGGCGTCTATGTCCATGGCATTGGGATGTCTAGATCTTCGGCTATTGCCGCCGCATAAGAAGCTTATTAATTGCTTCCTTGTGCCGATTTCTCTGATCTTCTTGAGATAATCAATCACTGTATTGGGGTGGGGCCCTTCCATCAGGATCCTGTCTATTATCGAGTGTTGGACATTCTGCTCGATGAGTTCAATCAGGTGGGAGGTGTCCATCCCAGCCTGTGGTTCGTATCTTTGGAAATCGATGATCCAATCATCTATGGGCGTTGCTTCCGTTTGTTTAAGGGCTTTCAGCTTCTGCCTGGCCCACTCTTGCTGATTGACAGAACGGAAGAGAGCTTCAACTTCCATTTCCAATTCTGCCCATGTGTATGTACCGCTGTTTAATAGGCGATCTATCCTTGTGTGGGCAAAGCCGCCTGCCTTTTGTCCATCAAGGTGTGATAGCACAGCTGTCACTGCCTTGTGAGAACTTTGTGGGAATACAGTGGGGTTTTCACCTATCCAGGCATTCATCTTAGTCCACCATTCCTCAAACTTTTCTTTTGACCTGTTAAAGTTTCCAGGGTCTTGGAACACTTTGCTCATCTTGGGTACTGTTGGCTGTATTTGTGCCTGTGCCAACACCATCTGCTGTTGCATTGTGTTGATCTGGGCAACACATGTTTGTAGGTTATGATTTTGCATATCTTGTTCTGCAATAAAGAAATCAAACATAGCGAGAAGTTCTTGTGTAAGTGGTCCATTGATACTCTTGGCCATGAGGGTTTGTTCGAACAGAGCTCGATCGAAAGTAGTTGCCATTGTGTAATACTATTTTTAGATACGAGGAGGGAGAGGGGGGTTTGGTACTCGTAAGTGGGGGGTTCTAGGTTCTGCTGTGTGTGGTGCTAATGTAGGGCGTCTCTTCGCCTGGTAACACTTTTTCCGTGGCCTAAGGTATGGTGTGAACTGTAGTTCGTCTTCAAATGGCCAGAGAATCCTTGGTTCTTCTTCCCTAATCTTAGTGGCTGCTGGCCACACTTTTTTCTGTCGAGGTCGTTGGACTCTGTGATACAGGGTGGGTTCCCTTTCCCTGATCTGTTCTCTCCTAACTTGGTCCACTAGCCCTTCAACGAGCCAATCTACAACTCTCTCCGGCATGAATAATGGCACTAATGCCTGCAGGATCTGGTGGTGTGCTGGCGGGTTGTACTCGTTTGGGTCGTAGCTTTCGCTGCGTACCGAGGGGGCGTGGGCTGCAACTGGCACTCCCTGTAGACTCTCATAGTCCGAAAGGACAAGAGATGATGGGGTGGGGCTTCCTGGCTCCTGTGCTTGTCCTATATGCGCTGGCCCTGCCTCCGCTGCTTCTACTACTGGTGTTGGAGGGTAAACTAAATCTAACAACTTGTTTTCTTCTTGAGCTGGCCTGAACCACTCCCGAACCTCTGATACATGCTCGTTGGGCACGAGCAACGATCCTTCTACCGATGTGACGTAAGATGGACGAGCAGACACTAAAAAGATCTCTTGAGCTCCGTGTAGTGCGTTGTATCCCCTTGAACATACTGGAGGGTGCAATGCAAACACAAGAGTATGGTGAGCGGTAGGAAACATCTTGGGTACTTCGGCGATCTGCTTTAATAGTCTTCCGCAAGTGAGGTAGCAATGTTGAATAGTCTTGTTCTAGTGAAAACTAGTGTTCTCTGGCGCTGCATTGGGGTTTATATACTAAGTACATGTGTGCACAGACCAAGCAGTGCTACTACTAAATATGGTAAGTATCCTTGGTACTGGATAACATGAGGTAAAGGCATGTAGCGAACATGCATGATGTGCATGTGCATTGTGGCAGCATGAGGATGCAATGCGGATCTAATGTGAATGAGAAGGATGAATGTGGGAGATTAGATACAGATATGTGAATAGAAGCAATAGAGCAGAGATTAAAGGAATACATGTGAGTGCGTGAAGGAAATAGATAGGGGTTGAATGAAAAGAAAAACATTAAGTCCATTAGCTTGAGTAGCAATCATAACACTTTTCCCGTCCTATGGTCAAACTCCTGAATGACCTAGATGGTTTCGGTGTCCTGAAACTCTGTTCAAGATCCCAAGCTGTTGGATACCATTGTGACAATGATAAAAGATTTACTGACATCACAGCACTCCAACATCAAGCAGAAGGTATATTGTCAACATCCCAGTCGTGAGCCACTCATCGATGAACATCATGCAAAGCTCGCAAATAGCATCAGGTCACATGGTCATGTCTCACTCTTTGCAAGGTCATTAGCACTGGGCAGTCACTTCGAGATCACACTCAGTCACTGGGCATGGTATGAGTTTTTGGTGCATATACACATACTACATGAGCTTGACAACTACTAACTCCTATCTATTGTTGCTGTTCTTTCCCTTCTGGCCAAACAATGATAACACTCTTCAATGATCATGTTCAATCATTTGGTTGACAAAGGTAGGTTGGCTATGATAACTTGCAACCAGTCTTTGTGCACTGGCAACACGAACACCAATAGCGACAATGGCATGAATACATCTGGGACAGAAGATGCAGCTGCAGCTGGCGGGACCACAACAGCCGATGAAGTCCCCACCAAGGCTGGCATGAATGGTGAAGAGAAGATATGGTTGTCCAATGAATTCTGGGAATTTGTTGACACACTTCTCAGTCAAACCTGAGCAGATGCGAGGGCACAAGATAGTACAGTCCAAGGCCAACAGGGGAGATTGGAGATGTGCATCATAGTTTTGATGCATCAGCATGATTATCCCTGCTCACTATCTGATGATGCTTACAGAACCTTCACCAAGTGTCTCCAGGCCAACATGAAAGCCTTTCCCCCCAGTCCCTCTCAATTGTCTATCTCCCCTTCAGACAAGTTACTCTTCCATGGTTCCGTGATATCAGCAACCACCTTCTCTAGACCAACCCTTAATTCCCTTCCTTTACCACTGCTCATCATTCCCTCATAATCCATCATTGTAGATGTGCATATCTCTACCCCCTCATCATTTCGTCATACTAGTAATTCCTGCATGGCCGATGTACCCAGTCACAGCATAATGAAGTTGGTTTTGTTTTACTGATGTGTGGATGTGGATGAGCACATCTCACTGTAACCTTGCCTGAACATCCAGTCAAACATGATCAGTGCATTGGGCCTGAGTAACTGCATGATGTGGGGCCTGTCATATGTATGGGGTGAATCCTGGCAACCCATGTATGTTGACCACTTGGTTGTTTCAGTGCCGCTTCCTACATTTGTGATACATAGACTACACTGTGGTAGATGTATTCAGCCTGACCTTCGATGAATCTCAGATGAAATGGCAACAAAACCAGTAATGTAAGGTTGTCTAGTTATGTTGGCCCACCCCTCCGTAAACCAAAATTGATGACCGCAACCAGGTGCTGAAAATTAATGCTGGGTGGACAGCACCAAAAGCCAGTGGTTACGGTGCAGGCAAATGCTTACAATAAACTCGTAGTCTGACATAACACTAATATATTTATATTTCTTGTGGACAGCAAGGTATATGTTGGAAATCCACTAACAAACCTGCATTGGACCCATTAGGAACCTAATCCTCGCTTAGCCTCAGTGGAACCTTTACAGCAACCGACTGTGTAGTGTTCATGTGCACTAGTGGAACTAGTATTAGTGATTAGAAAATGAATGATAGTGAAATATAATCAAGAAATGTAGTGTCTGTAACATTACATTCCTTTGGCTAATTCTACCACTTTTCAGTGGTGAATGCTCAACCATACATGGAGGAATGGCAGTTGACAGAGCAGGATGAGTTCGTGATCATTGGGAATCAGGTCCTATGGGATTATGTCTCATATTAGCATGCCAAGATTTAAAAGCTGCTCTCCATGAAGCATGATCTCCCTGCAAATCAATAGCATGTCACCAGTTCTTGAATGGCAACAACATTGTTCTACAATAGTGGGCATCCATGGCTGAATGACCACGATAGGGTAAAGGAGGTCCTATGGGAACAGGAATGAAACATTTATGAGGGTGTCTCACTCTCACCACATGACTGCTGAACTCACTGTGAACAGCATAAATCTGTATTAGGCCAAGTAGTGTTTTCCAACTCCAGTATGTCAAATGCACCTCTCTGCTGTTGAACATCCATTTAAGCAAGGTGAATCTGTACATTATTTTATTTTATTGATCTGGGCACAAAAATCCCAAACTGAAACCATCTCCAGTTGATAGGGCCACAGACAATAGTCATCAACCAGTGTTGCATGCAAATGTAAATTTCCAGCATGGTTTACATCAACAAGCTTATCATCATCCTCATTTGTAGGCTCAACATCTGATGATTTGGATGATGTATCAGAATCATTGGAGTCACATAAGCTAACCTGAGTATATAAACAGTCTTTACTGCTGGAATTTGCTGCTTCATGAGTAGGAGAGGATTGATGTGCATGGGGTATACGATGTAGGAGCTTGATGCTCTCTACAGTGGTATAGCCCCTTTTTTCAACTTTCCAGATTGTCATCAAGGTCATTTGAATATCCATTCATTTCCTATGTTCATCTGAGTGCGATACAAGGTATCCATATATATCCAGTTCTGAGTCTCATCTGGTCCAGGTTTGTCATCAGGATTATTCTGGTAAAGCTTTAGACATTTCATCTCTGTTATATTGAGCCTGGTGGTAGGGTCTCATGTATATTTTCCACTTCCCTTGACTACAGAGGGTTAATGAGCTTTTTCTTCTGTGGCTCTGAAATCTTGGGTATGCCCAGACTATAAAGAGTTTGTGTCAGACTGGAATAAACATATTTCTTTCATGCAAAGGTCTCTTGCCCATGTGTAGAATTATCTTCCTCATTTCCAACTTTTTTCTTTCTTCATTGTTCTGAGTGCTCCAGTGTTTTTCCCACAGTCTTATGAGCTTAAAAGAATCAACCTTTATCTATCTTCATCCTTTGACTGTGTATCTGTGCTTGTTTCTTTTTGTTTTTCCTTCATTTTATACTATTTCTTCTCATTGATCTTTATCCCTTTCACTTCCGAACTTGGAACCATTGTTCCAGCTCCTTTTCTGTTCCAGTTTTTGTTCCAAATTTTCTTATTTGCACTCGAGAACAGGCTTAGCTTCCCCTTCTTCCAGTATCCAACCTTAGCTTGAACCTCTGTGACGAGCCATATTTGTTTTCCATTATTTGTCATGTGTCAATGAGGACTAGGCAAATCTGCCTCTAGGAAATTCTTATACATTGTCCACAACAAATTGCAGTATGAATATATGGTGTAATGGTCTTCATATTCCATCAGGTACAAATAGACTTGCTGTACAGATAGTTCCTAAGGAGAAATAAGAGTGTACACACATTTCTGGAGCAAGTGTTTCACATGTGTTGCTAGATCATTGACATTCAGATCAAAGTCACCAACTTTATTGAGGGTGGTCTGTAACACAGTGTAAGCTAGGTGCACCTTTAGCTTTAGCTTTGTCTTGATGATATAATTGGTCACATAATATATTACTACCTTCGCAGATTGGCCTAACCACAAGAATTGTATGTCCATGTTACATTGAACTGTGGCCAGTATGATCTCATTATAGTGATTGATCATGTCATCCAAGCAATGTAGTGAAATTTCCCATTTGTTAATGTCCACAGTACTTAATGCATGGTAATTATCATAATCAAATCACCGATGCACCTGAGAGATGAAGGTGCCAGCAGTGCATTTTTGGGCTCTGATACCTCAGGGGATATAAGCTAGTCGCAAGGTCCGTGTTGCCTGTCTTGCGACTTGCTCCGCTCCCATGACAATTGGCTGGGTTCATGGTGTTATTTCACTTAAAGATTAACTTTACTCCATCCTTCCATTCCACCACTTTCCATGGTTCTCCCTCTTTCTCATCCAGAGGTTCTTGAGGTCTCCAGCCCAGCTTTCCCTGATCCTGTTAAGGATTTAGACAGAAGCCCAGGGCAGGATCATAACAGTATCATGGATTTCTCTCCTTCCCCATCTCACCAGCCTAGCTCCCTAGAAGTTCCTAAAGCTGGCCCATCAAATGCCCTAGACGGCAATGGCCACATTGATATCATACACGCTGCCTCTTTGGCCAAAAACATTCCCAGAGTTACACTGATTGTTCCCTCTGAGGAAGGTAACACCCGCAGAGCTTTTCTTACCCTCCGGTTCGCTCTGTTGCTCATCCTCACTCTGGGGGATCTCCAGAAATGTTGCCCCAAAGAAGAAGGGGAAGTGCTGGGCTGATCAGCTGTCCCCCCATGTGGATTTTGCTGGAGTAGATGACATAACTCCAGTCTTGAAATTTACAATTCCCCCACTGTTCTCTATCCTTGAACAGCTTGCCTCTTGGGCCGCTGCTCCCACTGTCACTCATCCCCTTCCTTCTGTCATTGCTAATCATTCCTACAAGTCAATGGTCTTTGCCACAGCCTTGAAAGGGCAAACAAGGAGATCCAGATCATTGCACCCACATCACCAGCATTGTTTCAGAGGTAGCTCCCAGTGTCAACTTTGATGACCTACTCACTGCCCTGCACACTCAACCATCCAATTTTTCTGGTAAGTCTCACTCCCATCCATTACCCTTTATTACCCATTACCATTACCCATTACCCATTACCCTGCCTTACCTTACATCACTACCGTTTGGGATGCTTCTGGCACTCTTTTACCTTTAGGATACTTACACCATTACCCCACTTATTCTATCCTTTACCTCAGATGCATACACCCGCCTTTACCCCCTCCCTTACAGCATTTTTATGTCTCCTCACCTCCGGCTTTCCATCTGGGCCACTAGTTGCTTGCCTTTACTCACTAGATCTCTCAGACCCAAATCAGTGGTCCTCACTACCCATGTTCATCCCCCATACCTCTTCATCCATGTCTCAACCTTACACCCTTCCAGATAAACCAGTCATTCTTGACGGTTTCAATCTGCCTATTCCTGCCAAAGTCATATTTGCTCTCAAGAGCAACTGGACAGTACACATCCCCATAACAGCTCTTACTACTCACTCCATCGCATCTACAACCTGGTCATTCCACGAAGCCAGCCAGGCCCTGCTTTTCAATGAGGACCAGCTCACAGTGTCCTCAGAAAAATTCTTGAGCACAGATGAGAGCTCCAAGATTCTGCACACAGGACTGGGTCCACGCTTACCCCCGCCTTCTCAACACTATTTGCTGTTATCTTCCTGGCCCAAATGCTGGCCATATTGAAGACACATGGGAAACTCACTACACCCATATTTTCCACTGCACAGACTTCTGGGACCTCTTCCATGTCATCCTTTTCTATGACATCCACTTATATATCCATTACTTGACCCAAAAAGTGGGATCGATCCTTCAATCTGGCAAGAAGAAATCTGACATAAAATCATTGACACTTACTGCACATACACTCGGCACACCTTACCAGGCCTCTATGGCATGGCTCCCCACAAAGCCACATTGCCCACCTCGATGTCCACAGCTCCCTCCTCCTCTACAGTATCTACTTTACCTCACCACTCTCTCCCTACTCCAGCACAACACCAACCTTCTTCGGGACAGGCTTGAGCTCTCCACCTCCTTCCTGTCAGCACAATTTTCAACCCCTCTGTTGCATCTTCTGCAGTGTAACAGGGTGTAGGCAATGTGCTTGTGGTCTTTCCAAAACTGCTTACATTGCCTATGCAAATGGCACCTGGTCCACGGCCCAAGGTGGCCAAGTCTGTTTCCATTTCAACGGTTGTGGGTGTGGGGATTCCAATTGCTCCCATGCCCACGTCTGCTCTTGCTGTGGCTCCTCTGCATACTTGGCTCAAGCATGCAGCACTTGATAGTTTCCTGCCCATTATAACTCCCTTCATTTGGTCAAAATGTAAGGAGCTTCTCTATAAGGCTGGAGCCTTAGAGGAGTTTGCAGATGTTCCGAAAGGCATCCACTTCGGTTGGAGGATTGGTGTCCCAGATTCATATTCTCAGTCTTTGTCTTTTACCCCAAATAATCACCACTCTGCTTGAGACCACTTAGATTTCATTCTCACATATGATGTCAAGTCCAAATTGCAAGCCAAATGTTACTCTGGTTCAGTTCACTCTCATTCCCCTCCTTTCTCCTTCATCTCGCTGGCAGTTCATTTCTCCCCAGATTACTTAGAATCCATCATCGGCCCATTTTGCACTGCCCCTCTGGGCATCATTCCCAAATCTGGGTTCTCCAAGTTTCACCTAGTTCAAGATTACTTTTTTCCTCACAATAATCCTTCTCTCATTTCCCTCCATGCTATAATCGATTCCTCAGTTTTCTTGATAGACTGGGGTACCTTCAGCAACTGCTGGCTGTTGGTGGCCAAAGCCCTTCCTGGTGCACAGGCCGCACTTTTCAATGTCAAAGTCACTCACCGCCACTCTCCCATAGCCCCAGAAGACCAACATCTCACTTGTGTCAAGGTTGCACTCAATGGCACTGACCAAATTTACATAGATCATTGTGCTTGCTCTGGCTGTGCCAGCTCCAGCCCTTTTTTTGACCATCCTGGAAATGCAATCATCACAATCTACCTTCACCACAGTACAGACAACATTCTCCACTGGTCCAATGACTATGCATTTCTCTGTTACCCATTCTCTCTCTCCCCTAGTCAGCACATGGTCCTACTCCTTCAATGAATCCCTCATTTTCAGGGTAACATTAGAGTTGAGCTGGCCGTGGGCTCCCGACAAACACATTCTGTTCAACTTGTCCTTCCTTTACTTAGGTATTCTATGGGACCTCAACACAAAGACAGTTTCTCTTCCTGTGAAGAAATGCCAAATCTACTTGGACTACATTGCTTCATGGACTACCAGGGTGCTGGTTTCTCTGAAAGACTGCCAAAAGATAGTAGGTTGCCTTCAACATTGTACACTTGTCATTTCAGATGGCCACTCACATCTTCACTCTACAAAACCTCCAAGAATTCCTTCGTCCATCATGAGATTCCCTCCCTTGTCCTGGAAGACATCATCTGGTGGAGATCAATCTTAAGTGCAGACCGATATGGCTGCTCTATATTCTTCCCTTCCACTCCTCTGCCAAATTCCATCTTCATCAATGCCTCCTCATCATTCAGGGTCAATTTCCTTCTGGACAGCCACTAGCTGGCCTGAAAACTACTATAGCTTTCTGTATGGAGACAACTGGCTAGGGAGTGTGACAGGTTGCCCCTGACTCTGGGCTTAGCAACCAACTGGCGGTGATACATGACAAATGCTGGATTGACAACTGGGCTCTGCAATGTTCTGTGACATCCGAAAAGTTAGTGACCAACTCAGTGTGACATCCAGTGAGTTAGCGACTTGGAAAATGAAGGCTCAGATAATGAAGGACATGATGTAGTAAAAAAATTCAACATGACCCCTAGATACATACTACTTTACCCATTCCACTATGAGCAACAATCCCAGTGGCCCATCCTCAGGGCTCATTGCCTGAGTCCACCATTTACAATATTTACTATTGCCCTCAAATCTTTCTCTCCATTCAATTGAGACATCCTATCACTTGACCTTGATTCTGAGTATGTTGATGACAAGAGTATCGGTATCTGGTATGTATTCAACCACAACCTGGAGGTGTGTTTCGAGACACATAAATTCCGAGTGGTGGTGTGATTGTCTTCCAGGAGCGAGATGATCAATATAAGGCCCTAATAGAAATGATCAAGGCAACTTTGAAGATGCTTTCCAACAAAGAATGCATCTTTATCTGCAACATTTGGCTTGAGCACTTGATAAGTGTAGCAGAACTACTAGGCACCAAGATCTTACCAAAATATGTTAAGTACTCGATTCATAGTGATGTCTTACCCAGCTGAACATTATGGAATATACATAGATGAAAGTGTGCTGTGGAGACTATGGAAGAGTGTGTAGAGCCCACCAAACATGCACATACCTCAGTCTGCAATGATGACATCATTGAGTTGTCTGACACATCTTGCAGACATTAGCCAAGGTGTATAAGGTATGAGTTGGCCAATGGTAATAGTTTGTACTAGCTAATGACACAGTCTATTATTAAGAACTTCTTCATTTTGATGTACTGCTTGGCGACGTACCACTGTTGTTCTGTCTTCGTTTGGGTGAAAGTCGTGCCACAAATTGTATCCTGTTCGCGAGTTCCAGATGACGAGGCTGTTAACGTAGTCAATCTGTCCTCGTGTCACGAGCCTCTGGGTAGGAATTACCCCTGGATGTTGCCAGGGTGCAGCATCAGAAGGAAGTAGAAGAAATCGAACAGACTCCAATGTGTGCGTGTAGAAGATCATTTGAGCGGCTATTATCTAAGGACCAAGCTTTTGAAAATTTGTGGTGTGATCAACGGATGTACTTACTGCTTCCTTGTGCGAATTCATGAATACTGGGTCGCCGAAAGCGGTGGTACACCACCTGTCGCCAATTGGAATGTAGACTATGTGAGTATCAGCATCAAAGAGACTTGAACACAGGATTATTCTGAATCAGTTACCATTTTCCACACTCCAGGTGGGGTCGATAGTGGTGAAGGACTCAATCACTTGGTCTATCAGAGTGAGGGCGAGGGCTCGCAGGAGCGGATGAGCATCAGTCATCCCGTGCCAGGAGTACAAGCCAACATACACTTCGTTCGCAACATGGTACCAGTGTGGCGCACAATTCCTGAGGATGTCGAACAGGGTACCTGTAGGTTAGCGACATCAGCGTTAGCAGACACACAAAATCGTTCAGTAACTTACCACCATGATTACGGACCAACATGTTCTGTCCATTGACAACTAAAGTGTGCGGGGGGTAGTAAATTAGGTCATCGTTCAGGTTTGCAATGATCTCTGTTGTTGTTTGAGAACATTGTGTGATCCTCCTACTTGTGTTCTTGTGGACATCAGCCAAGGTATCTACATAAGGTACGAGTTAGCTAATGAACATTATTTCAAGTGAAATATATTGACCAAGATAGATATCATGTATTGGCCGAGTCAAACATCTCAAGTGGAACAGATTGGCCAGGATAGGTAGCATGTATTGGCTATGTCTGATATACTCAGCAGGTTGGGATGTCAGGGTGTGAATTGGTCAATAATACTCATTTGAGTGAGCATCAGCCAATAGTTAGATATATGTTGGCTGATAGTGGATGTGTGTCGAAGCTGATGAGATGTCCTAAAAAATCTACAAGTGACACATTTTAGTGGAAATAGGGATTGAGTATTGGTTGAGACAGGAGGTGAATATTGGCCAAGGGAACAGTGGGCATTGTCCGAGATGGGATATAGATTTTCACTAATCAGGACATGCTCGAGAGACTTGGGCTATCTGTGTATGAATTGGCTGGTACTGTACATATTGGGGGACATGCTAACCAAGATGGGAAGTTTGTAGTAGCTAATAACCAGCCTAAACAAAACATTATCAGTGAAACAGACTGGCCAAGAGGGAGGCATGAATGGACCCATGCTTAGGAATTAGAGCATTGACACTAGGATATGTTGTGCTAGAATATTCCTGTGCTATGAACAGTGGTGACTTGAGAAATGTATTGGGTAATTCTATTGGGAGAGAAAAAATAATTATCAATTGGAAATGAGGATTGAATCTTCTCTGCAGAAGTGCAAGGGTCCCCCCATGACCCATATGCCACAAACAACAAAGCTCTTCTCATAACATCTACCCTGCCATATTTTCGATTTTTGGAAGGGTTGATACCAAATGTTTCAAAGTCCAGTTGGCAACTGGTCACCCAACTGGATTGCAGTTGTAGTTGTGATGAACTGTCAACCAGTACAGTTGCCAATTGCAACATCGTGGTCAACCAAAAATATCAGTTGCAACCAATGTACAGCCACATTCTCTAATTAGTACAATCTTTTCAGAATTTGTAGTAATTTATTTCAGTTTTATTTACTCATATAGATTTTAAGACATTTCTATGGAGTGTCCACTGATTTGGGTAGGTATTAGGTCAGCAGAAGGCTCAGAGTCTGTACTACATTCCATATAACTACTATAAAGTGTGATCTCCATGGGATAGGGATCAAAGAACCAGTGTTTCAACAGACTGATTGCAGCTGGTTGTAATTGATGTATGATTCTTTTGGACCAGTTTATTTTGGACCAGTTGTGTAATCAGGAAGGTCAAAAACCACTCTAGACTGGACTTTTAAATACTATTGATACCTGTGGATTTTCACAGTGCAATCTTTATACAAAGCACAGATTCCAGTGCAGATTTTGCAGTATATATCTACATAAATACATCTACATTCTTCACAAGCAGAGCCTGGCTTCTCCATGTAATGATCCTTCTAGGGTAGCCACTCCCATAAGAAGTTGTTTTGGGACTGATTAGGAGTAATGGATTAGAACATTAAATAAAAACCAGAGACATAACCTTGATTTTCCTTGGCACCTCTGGTAGGGTTTCCCAGGGGCATCTTCATCAGTTAGTTTTTGGTTTTAGACTATCTATATCTGAGACGCTTACCACTTTTCGCTTACCACTTTTCTCTCCATTGGAATGTGACATTTGCTTTGTGAGTTCTTGAGAGTATCAGCTCATAAACTGCATCTTCTTTCCTTCTCATGGAAGGGGTATTTCAAGCAGATTCTTTTGGGTTAAATGATGAAAACTTCTTCTTTGACCAGACATTGTTTCTTTCAAGAAACAATAAGCTTAAGACTAATCAAATGGATTAAATGCATACAAGCCAAAGCTAGAGTAACCAGAAGTTTGAGACAAGATCAGATACAGTTGTCTGATTAAAGGAGAGACTGTTGGATTCTGGGAAGAGTTGGCTGAGGGATACCAAGTGAATTGTGGACAGCAATCTTTGATAAAATCTACCACTGCCATTCATTCCTCCTCTCCCACCTCTAAATTCTGTGCCAAAGAGTCTTTCCAGTCAAGTATATAATAGGCCCTGGCCCATATCCAAAACTAGTCTAAAGCTCTGAAAGCTCGAACCTAGCCTTGTGAACCTAGTCTAGGCTAAGGAGGAGGTCATTAGCCTGGCTGGATGATCTGCTGTCTTGGTGCCAGGAGGTCTCTTGGTTAATAATCACTTCCAACACAGAGAATGAAAACAGTCATGAGCCTGAGGAGAGCTTCCCATTGCTTGGGAGCTAATCAAGGAGCTGAACATAGGCATCCTTCAAAGAAGGATGGACTATTCCAGTTATCTCATCTCAAAGGTGTTCAGTAGCACTGACTTCTTGCAACCACTGAACAACCACTGGGTCTTGAAGGCATGGAGATAGGGTCTGATATTCTCTACCAGGAAGTTAATTAGTAAGATGAATGAGAGAAATAGTGCCAACCTTGCAGAATTGCATAAAATATGCAATTGAAATTATGAGTTTCCCCTGCTGGACTTCATTGAAAGAACAAACCCCTGTATCCTCCAAGAGGCATTGCTTGAGGAAGAGTAAATGGCTTTGTCTAGTTGAGGTTGCAGATAGGGTATAGAGTCGTTATAAGAGGCCTGCATGGAATTCAATGAGAGGGATGAACGAATAAGGTAGAATGCATAGCTACCACTCTGGCAGTGGATATAAGCAAAAGGAGGTGCCATGATAGCACCTTGCTCTCTTGGTCAATAATGGTGCATAGCTTATCCAATTGTCCCAAATTAGATAGGTTGAAGTATTTTTGAAGCTTCTGGAGCCATGCAGAGTTATTGGCAAATATTGACAAGTGTTTTACCATGTTGACAAACCTGTCAGCATGTAAATCTACAAATACTGGGAAATAATGGAGTTAGAGTTGCTTAACACAGAGAATGAATATCTACTATGATTTGTCAAAGTATAAACAAGTATTAGAGTAACTCTTGTTCACTCTGCTTCGGTAACAACCCCCTTTCTGGCCAAATTGGCATTGGGAATTAATTGCTTTCAGGGCCAAGGACACTTGCTAAGTAGCTGTATGATTCTCTGAACATCATTGCTGAACCATTGCAAAACAGTACTGAAAGCCACAAATTCTCTTGTATATGTCACTGTAGCAAGTTGAGAAGTAGACCAGAGTGCAAAGGAGTGTATAAATTACCAAATGAAAGATGCTGAATCTTTAAACTCAGAGCAGGGACCTCACAGCTGTTACCTGTGAAAAAAAAGTTAGCTATGAAAATGGACAGTGATGACAGTGTATGCCTGATATCACTGTTTCATTTCCAGAGCCCTTGGAGATTCTGGAAGTCTTGGGATGTAGACTTAACAACTTCTGTCATTAGCTTCTCTGCTAAATTCTTCACATTGTCTTGCATGTCCAGCTATTTTTAGCCCAGGGATTGTTTTTTTAGGGATTACAAGCTCAGTCGGACAAATGAGTGATGTATGTCATCTGAGTCACCATGATGTAATGGAACAGCTTTAATGCTTATCCAACTGATGACAGACACATCAACAAGCAAGATCTCCTGGATATAGCATTCTAAGTCCTCAAGTTGTATCAATTGTTGCAGAACCTGCTTACATTCATCATGCAGTGGCTTCAGGGCCACACCTGTACATGTGCAATGGAGTTCAGAGAGCTGGTAAGTTCCCATCACATCTGAGATTGCTTCCACTGATTTACTATCAAACTAGGGATGCATTACAATGAATTGATATTTAGGTTGAGAATTATGATCACCTCCATGTGGTGTTAGATTGATGGATGTTGCTGGGTAGTTTTCTTGTTCAGCTATATATTCCTTTATATCAATTGATCTGTGTTTTCATTCCATTTGTATTTAAATCATAAGTCACTGGAGCACTATCAATGAGCAAATAGGAGCATCATCTAGATC
Source organism: Boletus reticuloceps (assembly GCA_018397855.1). NCBI lineage: Eukaryota > Fungi > Basidiomycota > Agaricomycetes > Boletales > Boletaceae > Boletus > Boletus reticuloceps. The sequence continues at coordinate 170,121 of JAGFBS010000018.1, forward strand.
ACTTGGGTAGAATTGTATAGTACATATCCATATCATGTTACATAGATAGGATAGCTGGTATGTAGGTGTGATCCATAGTCCTTCATGAACTAAAGCACAACAGCTTGCTCAGACTATCTGTCAAGCTTGGACCTTGTTGTGATGCAATACTAACTTCCCAACACTAGAAAGCTCTCTGAAACTAAAAGTGATTTACTGATGTACTGCTGGCCTCCAACAAATAGCACTACATTTTTCCCACTCTGTTTACCAGGCAAACCAGGGATCTCTAGTATATTGACATTGTAGGATAGGTGTGTACTCACAGGCCAGATGTGGCACAAAGGGTGAGCTGGAGTGTACAGTAAAGCTCTGTTAAAAGAGTGGGGTCACAAAAAGAAATCAGATTATCTCTGCTCCAACTGTGCACAGTGCCAGAGAAATGCCTCAATTACATTGTGGTAACAACCCAAACCTTGTATTCATCGAAAGAATGTGGTACCACCAAGTTACAATAGGTAGAATACAGCCTTGAATACAAAGTGCGCAAAAGGGTAGCATTATCCCTTCTCAAATTTGTGCCCTACATGGCAGCTTGGTTTCTCGCTGTTCTGGTTGATCTCTTGACTGTGGGAGGCCACAGTGATAGCAATAGGTGAGTGGCTCGAATTTGAATTTCATCTTGAAGCTGTTGTATTGCAACCAACAAGACATTCCCATCTTGAGGACATGATAATGGGAAATGATTCAATGTAACCTTGCACATTAAAACAAAGTGCTCTGTGCAGCACCCCTTTAGCATCTTCATATATCAGTTCAAGCATGAGGTGTATCCTAGGTAGGAGCTTCTTGCAGAGGGAATACACTTCACCCTAGAAGTATATAAGCTGGTCAGATTTGGTTGTTAGGCTGGGTACCAAGGAGTGCTCAACTCTATTTAGCTCTCTGGCTAGGAGAAATATTGGTCCCCATGCTCCTTGCATGCCTCATTCACATCTATGCTCCATGCGAAGTGCTCCATCACCTAGAGTGCAATGGCCACTGAAAGTGTGATTTCTGGGCCATCACCATATAAATTGTTGCTATTCTCACTGGCAGGAAAGGTATACTACTGGGCACCAGGTAAGATTAAGCACTACAGGTGTCAATTTTCATTGGCTAAGCTCACTGTTCATTCATGGTCTGCTGCTGCCCCTATGGCTATGATGTGAGAAATGGGCATGGGTGGCATCTTCATCGTCAGACATTTTGACTGACCAGCCACTGCTGGGTTTGCCTGTAGAGTTCTCTCAGTGCACCTGGTGTTCAACTGCAGGTTGGTAGTGGGCTGGGCTCAAAGTGGCAGTGGACGTGGAGGGATTCTTGATTGCCTTCAAAGCCATCTGGTGGATTGGTGAGTCCTTTTGACAGATGTCTCAGGGGTTACAATCTGACTTCTCTCAGCAGCAATATGCATGCATGGGGCAATCCAGTACCCACATCAATGTGTAGTCCTTGCAGTCCTTGCCAAACACCAAGTCGACCATCTCCCACTTTAAGTTGGAGTCAAAAGAAGTGGAGTCTTTCAGCAATGACAATGGTATGTCAGAGATGAGGAAAAAGCATATGCCTCTGTGCCATTCCTGCTAGAATGGCTGACTTCTTGCATGTGTAGGAGCATGCCATAGCTTGACTGGAATACAACCACAAACTTCATGTTCAGTCAGTCAACCCCTTGAGCAAAGGCACTAGTGCAGGCATGACCCATATCTCTCTGTTGTCTCATTGTGCAAGGTTGTAATCCCTGACAATAGAGGAGATATCACTGTGAAAAAGTGCACTGACAGATTCCTTGGAGTACCCTTCTACTGTGGGTCATGAGGAGAAAAACACTAAGATTTGTTATAATTTACTCTTTTCCTTCTCTTTCTATGTTCTTGTACTACTATACCATGTCTCTTCTTTCTCCTCAAACTTACTCTCTATTTTCTCAATGACTAACCCTTATCTCTTATCCCTTTCTGATAGCATTCCGTCTTATCACTTGCGACCTCATTGAGTACTTCCTTCACCTTCTATGCCTACCCTTAACATTCTACTGGGTTCTATATCACGCATATATAAACACTTCTCTATACTTATGTATTCCTTATGCTTGAGCTACCTTGAATATCTTCACTCTTGCCTCCTCACTCTCACTGGGCTAGCCAGTCTCTTGAAACTCTTGTCCCTGTTGGTATAGCCAACTCCTCAAACACCTGTGTGGACGTTTTCACGGATTCTTGAATCTTGTAGTCTTTGTTCTACTCAGAAGAACATTATATCTATAAGTCCTCATCGACCTTTTGACTGGATGCTCCTTCATACTTCATCCCCAAGGTCTATGCTCGTACCTACCCGGTTCAAGCATAACAAGATTCACTTGCAGTTCCCCAATACTTTCATGAGTGTGATTACCAGGTGGTGTAAAGTGCAGCATGCTTCATGTATAGAGTCCACTTGAATAGTGTGGAAGCCAATCTCTTGTTGGACTGTCAGACCTCAGATGGTGGTGAGCTCTGTTGTGACTAGAACATATGGGTCAAGAAGTTGCTGAGTAAGTCAAGGTGGGGATGTTGCAGACAAAATAATGGTTTTTGCATGGTCCCTTGGATGCCATGGGGGAGTGATCAGGGAGGAGCTGGACCTGCTGCCTGCAGCATTTGGTGTTGGCAGGTTTTTGCTACATACTCTGGCTGAAGGCATCTGTGGTGAATCCATTGTTTTGAAGAGGTGGGCTTTGCACTTTCCTGGGACTGATGCGTAGATATTCACTTCACATTCTAAGGTGCAAGGACATGGAGGAATCCCTTGGTCGGTAAGCAAAGGTAACAGAACAACTTTGAAGTCCTGGACCTGCCCAAGGGGAGGAGATCTCTGTGGGTGAATATAGTTAGTGTTAGAAACCTATGGCAGCTGAGGTCGAGCAACCAACCTTGCTGGGTGAGAGGGTAAAAGAGTTTGGTTGACACTGGTGAAGCTTCTTTGCCACAGCAGTGATAAAAGGATGGTAGGACCTTTTGAATTGCTGCTTTGATATCCTCCACTACATTGGATCCTCCAAGGCTTGTGAAACATGAAACCAACTCCTGAGGTAGGTGTGGTCCAAGGTCTCAGAAACTGTGCCATTGGTTAGCAACCCATTATGGCAGGCTATCTCTGGGGAGGATAGGGTCAGGATGTCTCCAGCGGTTATACCATAATGAGTGTGGTCTATTTCGACTAAGTGATTAGTGAACTCAATGAGAATGTTATCTGCACAGGCAAATGACTGGTTGGGGGCAATGAACTCCCATGCCATTGTGATGATGCCTTGACACAAGTCCTACATACCCCAAGTGCAATCAAAAACTTCCTTATTCCATGCCTTGACTAAATTGTAGAACACCTCTGCTTTTATACACTTTCCATCACTGGTCCATAGGTAACTGCATGGGGGCAGAGAAAGTTCAGTCACTATGGAAGGAAGAGGGACACTAGATTTCATTCATGTTCAGTATTCAAAGACAGCCTGCAGCCCATAAGCGATGCCTGCCAAAAGAGCCTCTGCTTCCTGTAGACCACTGCCAATAAACTCAGTCAACCAATGCCCCACATGCATATGGATGTATGCTGGCATGCAGGAGTCATGGTCAGTAAGGTTTGTTGTTTTACTGGTGTGAGTCAAGAGCTTCATGTCTCTTTCATGGAATACAAGGCTTTGATGATTATGAATCTGGTGAAGGAAAAACTGCTTTGCATGAGTGGATATGCCAGTAGTGAGGTAAAGTGCATGCAGCAGGAGGTTCCAGAGGTGTTCTATATGATGTAGCAGCAGCTTCACTTTGGGTATGTCTCAATGAGCCTTACCCTGTGAATCCAGCATAGCTAGATTGAACTTCCTCAGGAATAACCAAAATAGGAAATGCTACTTTTCATGAAACAATGACTCAGATGTGAAGGGATAGCCACGCCTGCTGTTTGACATGTCATCATGCACTACCTCAGGAAGCTCAGAGACCACAATGCAGCTGTCAGTCAAGGTGAGGTAAGTTGTACATATTGCCTTAAGCAGTGCTTGCATGCCAAGTCTGAGTTACTCAAAGTGTGTTGTTTCCATGCCCACTGTGATCCATTTGAACTTGTTGTCGACCAGCACATTCAGGTCATTTTTCTGCAAGAACACTAGAGCAGAGGCATAATGCTGCATCTTATACACCATAGTCAAAGGTGTAGGTCAGCTGAGGTGCATGACCTTGTCATGCAAGTTGGTGAGATGGCTTGAGAGTGCAGACATCAGGAGGTTCAATACAATATATGCAACAAATGAGCACACACTCCACAATAGACAACTCACTGCCTTCACTAAAAACCATCATGTGAAGAAAAAAGTAGCTATTCATATGAGATACTTAAGCCTTTCAAGGTCAAATGTCAGGTGGGAGGCTTCCTTGAAATTTCTATCCTGGCCAAGGGCATTCAGCTACAGGAAATTTTGGTCCTCTTGGGGGGTATTCAAGGTAGCCATTAGCAGCTCCAGTCATCCCTTTTGCAGAGAGGACAGCAATAAGAGAATCCAGGCAGTGGTTGCAGGTGACACCTTATAATCACTTGCATGAAAAGTAGGAAGAGGGCAGGTTAGCTATCATTAGTAGGAGAAACTTGTCTTCAACCGTGTGCTCTGCGAGGGATGAGAGTGTCAGTGGTATCTGTGGAGGTGGACTTGGCAGCTTACCCTATTGCAGGTATTGCACTTCCATAAATGAGCATCTTGGTGGCTGTCAGCTGCTGTGGATGCCCATCCAAGCAGCTAGCAGCCAATTTGGCATATGAGATGACAAGGTGCCATAGGCAGATGAATATTCCACTATGCTCATTCTCCTTGTGTCTATTCTTGAGAACAATGATAGGGTCACAAGTCTGCTGGTCAGCACACAACTCCAGATGGAAGTTGTCCCAATCCATGGCTTGAATGAGGGGAGGTGGTGTGTGGTCTTCCACTGCAGGGAAATGACTCTCATTGGCCTCATGCAAGGCAAACAGAGTCCTGGTGATCGCCACCTTCAAGTTATCATGGCCAGCCACAGCTACCAGGGGGCTGACCTCAAAGCAGACCCTTCCCACCCCAGTGAAGAGCATCTGAACTTTGGTGGAACCTGAGCAAATCTCACTCATTGCAGGCCCTTTGTGCTTCTCCCTGCTGTAGCACTGCATTAAGAAGTAGTCCTTGACACTGTAGAGGCAGCTCTTGTCTGCTGTGCATGCAAAGCTGTCCACTGGTCCACCAATGCCTTCTACAGGGGAGCTCCTAGGGTAGGGAGGGATGACCTGCTTCAGCTTGTTGAATACACATTTCTCTTCACAAAATGCAGTGAAAGATGCCAGGCCTTTGGCACTATGGTTTTGCCATGGTGGCCCTTGTGGTGGCTTGGAACCATCTGAGATATGAGGCCAACTCAGCATTCCTAACAGATTAGAATGCTCAACACAGGGTAGAGCCAGAGGCCAAGGATGTCGAGAATACTACCACCTAAGAGGTACAGTTGGCCTGGTTGGAGGACAACTTCAGTGGGAATTCCTGCTATATGGCGAGTGAGTGCTGGCAAAGCCCAATTAAATAGTAGACTTATGTGTGGTGGCAAAGGGAGCCCTCTGTTGAATTTCTGTATCAACTGTGAGAACCACGACCATGGGAGCCTTCTCTGCAAATTTCACTAAATGAGATCAGGTGACAAAAGAACGAAGATTACCATCAACACTTACCTCCAGCTTTCAGATCACCAAGAACTTGATATTTTTAGGGACCATATGGTCATTGTGAATGTATGTCTGGATGTGATCCCTGTGTGCAAACCCCATGCCACAGTTATCCAGAGGACAGATAATTTGACCATCATTGATTGTAATGGCTGTCTTTTTTCCATCAAAAGTGAAGGGAATGGGAGCCAGGTGATACTGGTATTGGTGGCAACACTCCCCTGCTGTTGTCCAGTCATAGAGGCCAGATGGGTCAAGGTAGCCAGAATACAAGCACTCCTCAGCATTAGACATGATATAAGAGAATGCAGCAGATATAGGGTCTAGCGATGGGAGTAGTGCCAATAGGAGGGCACTGGCAGTAGTGGCACTCAGGGGTGGCCTGTTTTATACTACAAGACCAGGGGGTCTGTAGGCAGAGCATGCCAGGCACAATGGATGTTATCACTGGTGTTACAACACCATGGAATTTACAAAGAAGAAACTCTATTGCAGGTCCCGGTTGAGTGGTTCATGCCAAGAGCTAGGGTTGGTAAGGTCGAAAGGCAATGCAGCTGGGGGTAACATAGCATGGCAGAATGGTGCTGATTTCTGGACTGAGTGGCTATTCATGTGTCCAGGCATTCAGTCCTGCATGACTATAGGCTAAAAAATGCACTATGCATTCACAGTCAATACTTAAGCCTCCATAGCCTTTATTGCAGATTGCACTGCAGAACCAAAGGCACAGTAGCCCTAACAACCATAAATCCAGAGGCAGATGGATACGAAAGGTACACTTACATTGTGATATTGACCGCATTGGGTGGGCAATTGAAATTATCTGATCAGAGCCATTTCAGGGTTGGTTGACTATGCTTGTTCACATTCACACTTAGGTACATATAAATTTCAGAGGTGGCTAGAGAGATGCCCAGATGCACCACTAATCTAGTAGTAGTAATAAATGATGTATCACTCAGCACCTGTTGAGTTTAAGCTCTGCTGCTTCAGTGCCCAGCCCAACCACACAACACACACGTCCCAACAGGTATGGTGCTAGTTTTGAACAGAAAAGCCCTTATATACTTGCATCTTCCCTTTCTTGTTGTACACACTTCACTTTCACCTCCCCTGATACTTTACCTTGTAACTATATATACACATAGAAGGAGCATTTTTAACACAGTTACTGTGACAATGCTACTAGTAATGTACATTGCACTGCAAATTGAGGTGTTCTAGTTAATGGACTAATACCAGAGGAAAGATGGTGTCCCAATGCTGAAAGACAGTGTCCCTTTGTTAAAAGAAGGTGTCCCTGTGTCACATAGTGTCTCTAGTACTCACCCAGAAAAGGAAAGGCTTGACAAGATCTTCCAAACAAGACAAGCGGGAATGGGAACAGCTAGACTCCTGCAACCTTCGACTCAGATAGATAGCGTCCTTGAAGACTTTCATCATAATGGATGTTGTGAGTCTGTATCATAGATGGACATTCATCTCTTTGTTCTCTGGATGCTCCTTCCATGGAAGGCTTGTGATGTGGTTGGCGAGCTGGCTCATGTTGGAGTTCTTTGGCACTCCCAGAGACCTTGAAGGGAACACGTGAGATCTTACCCCAGTGAAGATGTGGGAGATGAACAACATGATGGCATGCAGTGGATTGTTCATCAGGTTGCAGTTCACCTGTATCCACTGGTATACCTCCAGATAGAAGGTGTCCCTATCTGGGATGGAGGCTTGCCTGATGGATCACTCAGAGGAAAGGGACCATTTGTGGAGCACCTTGTGGTTGTTGGTTATCCTGTAATGACAGGCAGACCACAATGTTCAAGGATCCTTGAGCACTGTCTGATTAGATGAGAGCAGCACCTCCACATTTTGTGCCTGTGTGGCTGTGAGCACCTAAGTGGTATGGTCCAGGTTAGTGGATTCTGCAGCTCCAAGAGTGAGCCATACAATATGAACCACCCATGCCAAAGGTCAACCTGGAGCACAAGGATCAGGGTTTGAGCTAGACCTTGGGATGTGATTGATCTTTAGCTTTGTTATCACTCATGATATGACCATCTTGAACTTGTTGTGTTCTGGGTCAAAATCAAGGAAGTGTTGACATGTTGAGACAGCACATCTATGGCTGCAGAGATGACATGTTGAAACATGCTATCCTCAGAGGTTCTCAATGTTTGTTCATCTTGTTTCAAGGACATTGATGCCCTGCTTGCCCTATCAGTAGATCATGATATTATGATCATTGACTTGTGTGTAAATGGCAGTCAGAATGGTATGAGTTGAGGTCAAATGAAGCTACTTGAATCTGGGATTACCCACTTGGCAAGACATATGGACAAGTTAAACATATGACATTAGCCACAGATATTGTATACATAGTATGAGTTTCTAAAATAAAATAAAATAGCAAATCATTGATATTGCAACTCAATTTCTAGACTCATCTGTTGAGAGACTGAATATCAGAACAATTCTCAGAAGTATGGAAGCACTGCATTAGAACTCAGACATGCCAAACACAGCTCATTGAAATAAGAACACACTTTGATAACTTGTTATTTCCTACATGGCAACACTCCATCTGGTATACTTAGGCTCACAATGGGAAGTGCACAACATGAGTCAGGATTATGGACAAGTATGAAATGCACATGAAATAATCAACATGCATTGCTGAACCTGATACATTTGATGACAAGCTTTGCAGCCTCATTTCCCATTCAAAGTGTTTGCTCTTGAGTAGGTCCAGAAGAAATTTGATGTGGAAGTTGATGATGGCATTTACTGGTTGGGGCTGTTTGGGTGCAGGGCCATCTTCAGCACTTTTGAATACAAGTGTTTCATAGTGCAAGAAGAATCAAGAAAGCTATACTCTCTGGCATAGGGCTGAATCCTAAGGGCGCAGAGATGTTCATAGCCTATGTATAGTAGGCTATGGATATTTTCTACTGAGGCTAGTGAATACTCCAAATGGGGTAGTCACAAATAACCACACTATTTGGAGATTGAGTCTCATCTGGTTTTAGTAGCAGGTTGCACTCAAAAGAATCTGCATCCATTAGTGTTCTAGGGAAGGGGCTCCCAATTGTACCCCAATGGTCTGAAACATCTGATTGGGATCTACAGAAGTAGTAGTGTTAGCATTGTGTGGTTGTTCATGTTGTACTCACCTGCTACTACTTGGAGGGGGAGTTGTCTTGGGGATCCGCATCCAAGGTTCTAAGTGGTAGGGGAAAGGCTTTATAGGTTTGGCTATGTGAGATTATATAATTGTGACTTTGAGAAGGGATGGCTGGAACTGAGTTGGAAATGAATAGGGACTTTGATTATTGTGCAGGGGATCACTTTACACCCAAATTCTATGAAGGGTTAAGTGACATGATATATAGGCATGTTTTGCTAGTGGGTTATATGAAGGGTTGATTTGGCTGGTAATTAGTTCTTGCATGGTTCCTACAATTAACACAGCATGTATATGTTCCATTGGTTCCACATGTAACTGAGGTCATTGGGTGACAGGTTGCCAGCTGTCAGTGGTTGCCTGTTATAAGATCCATCAGTCATGTGTGATCAGTCAAATAGTCACACATGGTCAGTCTGGTTTCAGTTGTATGTACTGTATTCTCATGCTGTTGTAGGTTAGGGTACTGGTATGCAGTACAGTTCCTCAAATGGCTATAAAATATATGTGAGTAAGTATTAGATTGTATGTATAAATAACTTGGGTTGAAATGTCCATGTGATGACAGCATGGGATTAGAGATGGACATGGGTAACCCCAGGGGTATCCCAGTACTAACCCGCACCCATACCCACTCATTACCCATACCCATGAACCCATGGGTCTCATATTTCACGGGTACTGCACATGGGTACACAGGTACTAACCTGTGGTGGGTCTACCCACGGGTTTGCATACACTAGTACGAAATGTATCTGGTTACGTGATACAAGCAACACTAGTAATCTACTCGTCAATTGCATCCCATCCCTCAGGGAGCACTATATCATTGTCCCCATGTACTTCATCCAAAACGACTACCTTTCTGATATCCATATCCTTGATGAACCCAACCAAGCTCCATGATCCCAGGCAGAGCAACGCACGAACACTTTGGCTTGATAAGCGATTACGCACATGGGAGAGAACATTGCGACCACGGCTGAATAGACGCTCGACGTCAATCGATGTAGCTACTGTAATGTTTCAATAATGGAGCACCAATACATTGATTGCTTACCAGGGATACTCAGGTAATTGATGGCCATACGTGAGAGACAAGGCATCATTGTACGATTCTGAATCCACCATTCTAGTGCATCCGTAACATCATCGACATCCACTGCAAGGTAGGCATCAAGTTCATCATGCGAGACCTTTGGCTTCGGCTTGACAAGACACGGGAGGTTGTCAAACATGTTACCCAATGCTCGATTGCTCTCTGGGGTAGTCTCTGTGTTATTCTCAGCATTCGCCACACTTGGCAGGGAATAGGTTTGATACGAGTTTTCATAGACATCTGTTACCAATTGTTTTGCCATCGCGATCCAATCCGCGGGCCATCCAGCATCCTTGAAATACTGGAGTTTGTGTCGGGGGTGCAAAACTGGACTAGAACATTCAGCAATTGAAATCAAGCTTAGAAGTACTTACCCATTGCTATCCGATACACATTGGATGAGTCCGTGAGTGAATAGTAGTGATTCAATGTTTTCTTCGCCAGGTGGAGTGTGGCATGGATGGCGGGGCTGAGCGACTTGCTATCCATTATCCCATTTGTGAAGGTTTCATTGATATAGTCCATGGCCAGAATGACCATGGCGAGGTTGGGCATTGAGCATGAAAAAAAGATGTTGCGTCCTTCAAAATCTGTGTGGCTGATATTAGTAAGCAATGCTGTGCAGCTGCGCCCACGCGGCCCACCTTCAGAACGTCACGCAGCTGCCTCAAGAGCTCCCATTCCTCATCACCCAGGCTGTACTTACTCAGTCCCAGCTTGTGCTTATCCGTAATCCCATCAATCCCGGCCTGGTATTTCAGTGCAAAGTCAAGCATATCGAACATCGAGTTCCAGCGTGTCGCCACATCGCATGGGAGATTTCTTACCGCCATCCACAACTCCTCCAAGATCGCTTTCCAAGCCGGCAGCAACTTGGTGCTTGAATGGATGATTTTGAAGGCGAGTTTGTGAACCTGAGCATGATGTTAGTCCATCCAAAGTATGGTCTTCATACTCACCTTTGCCAGCAGCAGTCGAAGTGGCCGGAGATGTGCATCCAGCTCTGCACGCTCCCTTTCACTCAGCGCTTCCAGCTCGTCAACCCACCCATCGATATCATCATCTGTTGGTGTGTCTCCCGCTCCCTCACCGCTTTCATCTGTCGATCGTGACTGATAAGCGTTGAATCTTGTCTCCAGCTCCTCAAGCTCGAATTCATCCCCAAGCTCCTTCAACTCATTGTCCAAGCGTTCCCGGTCACGATTACCTTTCTTTTTTGGTAAGTCAAATGCCCGAATCAACGTCTTCGCTACCAAATTGATGATATGCAGGAAACAACGTGTGCGCACTGACTCGCCGCCGAAATGCGCTACACAGTCAGCTAGCTCGGCCGTCATCGTGTCATTTGATGACGCATTGTCAGCCGTGAGACTCAGGATCTGTGGTGACACATCAGGTGAGTGCGCTAGTCTTTTTCTTCAATCTAGATACCTTGTCTGATGCTCCAAACTCAGTCAAGATCTCTGCGAATGCCGTCGCCATGTTAAAACCACTATGGGACTAGTATCCGCGCGCCATGATGTTTCAACAAACAAATGCGGACGACGACATTGTAACGTACCACAGCCAGCTCAACTACATCTAGGACGAGGGCAAGCAGCTTACCCTCATGCACAAGGTGGACTGTCACAGCCACAAATGCCTTGTGGTTGGGTGACGTCCATGCATCAGTGGCAAAACTGAGCTCGCCATCGTATTCCTGGCACATGTGGTATCATTTGATCTCATACAAACTTGTGCACAACTCACACGTAATAATTTAGCAATCCGCTTCCGTACGTTGGCAAAAACAAGTTGAATGTCGCGCGAGATGGTCTTTGGATGCGGTATGTAATATTCGGGTTGGCTCGTCTTCATTAAACACTGAAAGCCTCGGTCGCTGACGATTTTGAATGGACGCAGGTTCTCTGCCACCCATCTGACAATCTCTGCCCTATTACGAACATTGTTAGTCATGCTCAATCAAATGTCTAAGTGCACACCTTGTCTCGGATCGGGTGTGCTGCCTGTGCATATATGTAGCTGTTCCCTTTGCTTTCTGCTCAAATGCGACTGATATGGTTCTGTTTTCAGCTTGGTTTTTGATGACTCCTCGTGCCGTTTCGAGATCTTTGGCATTGCTGATCTGATTCAATACAGTCTCACCCCAGCATGATTGAACGTGCTTCCGCATGTTTCCCGTCGATGCTTTGTCACCCTTATCAAGGTAACGGCAAACTTTGTGGTTACACCCCTTGGCAAGACACCTGAAGACGTGGCTGCGTCGACTGTCGATGTACTCGATCTCAGGCACAGGGCTGAAAAAAGCATATACAGGGGAGTCCCACCCCCCCATCATTCGTTCTGATTGTAATTTGTTAGCTTGATGAAATCCGAATGCATTGGACACGCACGAAGTTCAGCATCAGAAGACTCTTCAACGTCGGCATCTCCATTTGTCTTGGCCCGCTTAGCCTTATTCTTAGTTTGTTTTCCCTTTTCTTGCCCATCTTTCGGGCTAGGCAGTTCCTGGATATCCTCATCTGTTTCCATAGGATCGTCTGGCTCAGAATCTGCTTGGGCACGTTTCGTCATAGACTGGGGGCCTTCTCCTGGCATTATCTCATGGAGACTATGAGATTTCCCTTGTGTGCAAGGCTGAGCAATCGTGTTGCCTATTGTAGGTTCATCAGGTCTTGTGGACTTCCTTTGATTGGCTGACATATTGGTTGCTGTAAGAGCTTGTGCCTTTTCCGTGGGACGAGATACCCGCTTGGAGAGCATGGTGGGAGTGTGGAGATTGGAGAGCTCCGAGATGGATCTTGAGAGGATCTCGATGTAGCTACCATTTTTGTGGTCTGTTCGAAATAAGGTTTGGTGAAACTGTATAGTACTTGTCACACACCAGCTGGTATGGATGAAAAGGGCATGGGTAAGTCATGGGTCATGGGTATGGGTAATGTGGGTATATGGGTCAGTCAGCCACAACCCATACCCATACCCCAAGATACCCCAACCCACAACCCGTGATGGGTAGTGCATACCCGTGTCCATCTCTACATGGGATCAGTCAGTCACATATGCTCAGTCACATGTGCTCAGTTAGTCATCAAGTGTCAAATATAGTAGTCTTGTAGTCTTAGGTATAGCTGACTCATGAGAGTTGTTCAGGATCATGGGAGGCCATATGATTCATGAGTAGGTAGTATATGAAACATGTTACATGGTATGTACACAATAAAATTGAGTTTGTGTGGTACAATGTGACAGTATGGGAATGGATAAGGATATTAAGTTAATTTTTAATTTATTTAATTACTTAGTTTATTGTCCATGAGGCTTCGCCTCTTACTGGACAGTACATGTAGTGATGGTAGTGGCCCATGGTTGTGTATCTGGGTGGTTTAGTTTATATGTAGATATGTATTAGCTCGAGTCCTGTGTGTGGGTAAGCAGGTAGGCTATACAGTGGCTCAAAAAAGTGTCCCAATGTTTGCATGCTTTTCACTAAATGGATAATCCCACATAACCGCTAATCCTTGCCCCAATATGTAAGTGTATGAAATAAAGTACTTACTATTGGCTTTCTATTGGCCCAAGGGTCAAGGAATGCGAATAGGATTGGATGAAATGGCAGCCATTTCAAAATGATAACTCATTGGGACACTTTTTTGACCTTAGGCTTTGGTTACATATATTGGACTCTAGCTTGCTGTAATGTGATTACACTTAGTAATCATTCTATAATGTTATCTTTATGTAACTGTATGTAAGCCAGCATGTACAATCCCCACCATTTCATGTTATTTTCCCACTATTACCATAAAACTCATCCTCACTTCTCAAAGGAATGATTCCTTTCTCTTGATCTTTTCATAAGGCAAAGTGTATCCCAAACTGGCCTAGGGAAGTCTATAGTATCCAGGCTATTCAGGAAATCCAGCCAGAGAAGACTAGGCCTCTTGGTGGCTGTTCTCAAACACTTACCCCTATCAACAAGAGAACTAATGCTCAACAAATCATTACTGGCAAGGCCAAAGATGTTGTTTAGGCCACCCAATTAATAAGTTCCATCCTTTATACTCCTGTAAGTCCCCAGACAGTAAAAATGTCCTCAAAAAAGCCTCCTTAAAGGCTGTGGTAATGACAAAACAGCCCTTGCTTTCTGGGAATCATAAGAAAAAGTACCAGCGTTCAACTGTGGAAGACTGGAAGAGGGTTATATGGTCATATGTGATCAAAATCAATAGATACAGGTCAGATGGGCAAGAGTATGTGTGGAAAAAGGGGGATATAGAGTTGATTGCTAGAGTAATCAAAGATACCAGTAAGCATAAAGGAGATTGATTAATGATATGGGACTGCATAGAGTGAAATGGAGTTAGATTTTTGAATGAGGTGGAAGGTAGAATGGGTGCTGACTAGTATGTGGCAATTTTTAAGCAGGGGTGGCTGGTTTTGCCTTGCCAGTAATGATTTGTTGAGCATTAGTTCTCTTGTTGATAGGGGTAAGTATTTGAGAACAGCCACCAAGAGGCCTAGTCTTCTCTGGCTAGATTTCCTGAATAGCCTGGATACTATAGACTTCCCTAGGCCAGTTTGGGATACACTTTGCCTTATGAAAAGATCAAGAGAAAGGAATCATTCCTTTGAGAAATGAGGATGAGTTTTATGGTAATTGTTATGATCTCTTCTTTTCTTATTGCTTACCTTGTACAACGTGTATCTCGGACACTATTCCTTTTCCACAATGACTCTTCCTTATCTCCAGTTCCTTCCCGTCGGTGTCCCGTCGGTACTCCACTTGCTTAGTCATTGTGTATCTTCCTTCACTTTCCATCTTGTTCTTTCGCATTCCATGCTTGCCCTGAACATTCTCTCCATGCAGTATATATAAACCTTTGTTTATCACTCCATGTAGTTCTTTACTCTTGAGCTCCTTTGTAATCCTGTACCTTGTACAATTCATCGCTTGTGGTCACCACTTGATCCTGTTGGTAATCAGCCCAACGTCCTTGAAACCCTTGAACTTTGTGTGGACGACCCCATGAAATCCTTGATCCTTTGCAGTCTTTGTCCTACTCTGAAGGACGTTACTTCTATAAGACCTCATTGTACTTTTGACTCAATGCTCTCCTTGTTCTTACTTCACAAAGGCTATGCTCATACCTACCCAGTCCAAGCGTAACAGTAATAGTGGGAAAATAACATGAAATGGTGGGGGTTGTACATGCTGGCTTACATACAGTTACATAAAGGTAACATTATAGAATGATTAGTAAGTGTATGTAATCACATTACAGCAAGCAGGTCAAAAAAGTGTCCCAATGAGTTATCATTTTGAAATGGTTGCCATTTCATCCAATCCTATTCGCATTCCTTGACCTGTGGGCCAATAGAAAGCCAAGAGTAAGTACTTGATTTCATACACTTACATGTCGGGGCAAGAGTTAGCAGTTATTTGGGATTATCACATTTAGTGAAAAGCATGCAAACATTGGGACACTTTTTTGAGCCACTGTATGGTGCCCAGAGGGTTGATCATAGTTGTGTGTAAGGTGTAAAGAGAATTTTGAAGTTGAATAAAATGCATGTGAAGTATAAGTGAGGAGAGAAGTTAAGGTAGTCAACCGTGAACACGAAGGTTAAGGGTATAATAGGATGTGGTGCTTGGGGTGGTGCAGGGTAATAGGTGGCATGTTGCGGTTCAGGGTGCTCTCTCATTTGGTTTTGTCATCCTTCGGTGGGGTTAGGTCACCATGGGTTTTGCAGAATCAGGTGGCATTGATGTATATCAATGTGTGCTTAGTGAAGACAGGGTCGGCTAGCAAGGCTTCAAATTGTCGCACTCTCTCCTAGAGTTTGCCTCTAAGCTGGTAGTGTGCTTGCTCATACTGGGGGCAATCCAGTAAGAAGTGTTGGACTATCTCACAGCAGTCAGGGCAGTGGAGGCAGTATGGATTTGGCATTTTTTGGATATAATGCAGATGCTTGTTTAGTGGGATGTGGCTGGTACACTGGAAGATGATGGATGCATGGCACTTTGGCACTTTGATAGTTTGTCCGTCACTTTTAGGAAGTTCCCTGTGGTGCAATGACATATACCCGGCGTTTCCGCACAGGGTAGGGAAAATGCTCAGATGGTACTTACCTATGGTGGGTTGGTTTCTTACTGGAACATTGTGGTACAAGAGTAAGAAGAGTTAGTTATTATTCAGACTTAGATGAGTCTTATATACTACTAGGAATTACAGGTCACGTGACTATTCTCATGTCACCTTTCAACACTCCCCCTTGCCTAGTATCCAGTAGGTATGTAGATAAACAAGTGAGAAGTATATAGTAGTGAGAGACATCTGCACAATCAATTACAGCACTTTGCAAAACTTTGTGGAAATTTCGTTTTGAAAACTTGCCCAGTTATCAACCAATTAGGAAATGCCAGAGCAGGACCCCGAAATCAAATAAGTGGGCAAGTTGCCATGCATGCTATCATGGTTGCCCATGCCCCATCACACCCTGCCCGCTGCTATGCATGCTGTATCCAACAACACAAAAACCTACATCCCAGCTCTTTTTGAAGAAGGCTTCTCCATCAATGATATCTGCTCTCTCCTTGGTGTCAAGAAAATGCTCGTATATAAGACTCTCAACTTCTACAAAACCTTCAGCACTATCAGCAACCCTCACATGTATTCCTGTGCAATTGGACACCATCGCATCCTCAGCATTGCAGATACCTTATTCATTTGAAATATAATCCAGCGACACAAACCATCTACCTCGATGAACTTCAAGATGAGTTATGGGAGAAGCACCGTGTGTATGCTACGGTGTCTACCATTTTCCATACTCTCCAGTGAATCCACCTCACACAGAAGTCAATCTCTTTCTCTGCTGCTGAGTGCAGCGAGGAGTTGCAATCACGCTACATGAATCACATTGGACAGAAGCACCAGACACAAATATGCTTTTGTTTATAGATGAAGCTGCAAAGGACCAACAGACATCTACTCACCCTTGTGGATGGTCACTTAGGGGACAATGTTGCTGTGGTTGGCGATATTTTATATGTGGTGTGCGCTACTCAATCCTTCCTGCCATCACACTGGATGGTGTGATTTCATATGACATTATTGAAGGCCCAGTGGATGGCGCACATTTTATATGGTTTTTACAGGAACATGTGGTACATATGATCTACTTTCATGTTTGGAAACGACTGATGCCTTTAGCAGATGCCTTATACCACTTCAGATGCCTTATACCACTGCATATCCTGGTCCACACAGCATGATTGTCATGGATAATTGTTGTATCCACCACGGTGAGGAAGTCCGAGCGCTGGTAGAAGACATGGACTGTAAGTCAATTATGGCAGTATATCTCATCGTCCTGACTCGTTTTTAGTGTGTAAACTCACCTACTTGCCACCCTACTTGCCCGATTACAATCCCATTGAACAAGCTTTTTCTGCGATCAAATCTTACTTGTGCTGCTATGACGCGGATCTCGCTCTGATGGCAATTGTTCGAGCTTGTCAAAGTATCACCCTGGAGAAGGTGAAGGGCTATTTTCGAGCGTCTGGGTATATAGCATAGTGGTAGTAGCAAATTGTACCATGTACTATCTATTACCAATGTGATCAAGAGTCATCCTCTTCTACAGCATCCTCGATGACTATGAAACCATGCAGAATGGGAAGCCATTGTTTCTGAGTGTCACACTTGTCATATAGAACAAAATCAGAGTTCGGGTCAGCATCACCTTCCTCCATCGGCAGTCCCAAAAAGCGGTTACCACCACCAGCATGATATCGCTTCTCATATGTAACCCTTTTCTTTGGTGGCTGGCCTTCATGTGACGCTGTATTGAGGCTCCGCTCAGTGCCCGAAGACATTACAGTATCACTCTGCTTGCACTTTGCCTCAGGGCCATTCCACCAAACAATACTACCTTTTTTGAGATGGACAATATCACCCATTGAAACGACCAAACCCACCAAAGGGTCTAGTGTTTGGAATAAGAGCACTAGGGAGCGAGCACTATTGGTAGTTCTGGGAAAACTCCAAGAGAACAAGACTGGGAAGTCTTGCTCTCTGGTTTATAGCATTTATACTACTAGTACAAGTACACGGACCATGCAGTGCTTATCTAGAAGTGCTATACTAAGATATAAGCTGGTATAACTGGATAGCATGAGGCATACATGAGTCAGAAGGTAATTGGAAGATAAGGATACCTTTGGGGCATGTGGGGCATGAGGTTTGGCAAACAGTTTGGCAGGTTCGGCGGATAGGGGCTATAGTTTGCAAGTTGAATAACCAGTGAACTAGCACTAGGAAAAATAGGAAAAATAAGGGAAAAATAGAGGATGTGAAAGATAGGGAGTTCGGCGGGTTCGGTGGATAGGGGCTATTGTTTGTGAGTTGAATAACAAGTGAACTAGCACTATAGGGAAAATTGTTCGGCAAATTGTTCAGCAGGTTCTAGTGCATGTGTAACACCCATTGAGATACCAATTCCAGCCAATACTTGGTTGTCCATGTCCACAAGAATATCTGGCCCAATGCCTTGAAGGTTGAGCACATGCCAGTATGTAGATGCATGCTGTACACTGAGATAGGTTTCAGCATAAGCAAGGAAACATGTGAGATGAGACAGCGATGGAACAGGTGGAGAGGTGGGCTGCTTGATGGGTTTGTCAACAAGTTTGCAGGATGGCGTTGTTGGTTGAGAGTGAGTGAGAGTGTAGGTTGTGCTAGTGGAAGGCCTGGGAGCTGGAGAAGCATTGGTGAAGGGACCAGAGTTCATGAGTATTTGGAGAAGCAACACAGATGTCAATGAGTTGACATCAACATTCTGTGCTGCTGGCTGAGCAGGCACTTGTGCTTTTCGTGACGGATATAGATGAGGCCCTGCCATCACCAAATTCAAAGATTGAATGTTCGGTGGAGTGTCCAGCATAGCCAACCTGTCCTCCTGTACATCCCAGTTAGGGCATTCTTACAACAAAAAACAAAACTTACTATTCCATGGTACCAATCCAAAATCAAGGCCGGTGTGAGCACAATTGTTCCTGCTGGACTATTGTATGTCCTCCATCCGACTCGTTCTTGTAATGCTCCTAGAGCTTGAAACACCAATGTGTAAGGTGTACTTCCAAGCCAGACATCAAGCTCTATTGATTTCATCAGTGACTGAGCGGCAGCGGCACAAGGGATGTGTACATACCATGCCAGCTTCTGTATCTGAGGTCTCGTCTTCTTTGTCCTCTGAGCTGCCTGATGTAGGGAGTTTCTCAATGTTCCTCATGTCAATAAAGATCTTGGTTGTACTAGCATTGCTTTCTTGAATCTTTTTAACCATTTCTTTGTAGTTATCTTTGTGATCAACGTCCATCGCTTCACTAGAGCGCTGGCTACATGAAGGTAATTAGTGACATGGAAGAACAGCAATGAAAAAAACGAGCAACTAACCTTTTTGCCTTTGGCTACACATACTTGAATGGAAAAAGGCTCTTTGCTGACACTTTGTATTGCTCCTGCCCATGCCTGTTGAGCATGCTTCTCAGAAAGTCAACATAGTTGTCATCGTCAATGGTAAATGGTAGCTCTTTGACCTTGATTGACTTCTCTGCTTTCGAAGTAGATGCTTTCCCCTTAGGGATCTTCTTCTTGAGCAGTGAATAGACAGTAAGAGAGACATTGAATATGTGGACTTTTTCTTCACGAGCTGGTAACAGCAACATTGTGTGGATGGTAGGCTGCATTCACGCTGGTCACATAGGTCACACAGGTGAGAATGATTTTGGGGTCCTACTCCGGCATTTCCTAATTGGTTGATAACCGGGCAAGTTTCAAAACAAAATTTCCACAAAGTTCTGCAAAGCGCTGTAAGACAACAGATAGAATTCCAAACCAAGCTGGGAGCAGAACTCCTTGAACTTTACATGTCCAAGGTTCTTAGTGAACATATCTGCAGGGTTATTGGTTCCTGGGATAAAGAGTAGCTCTACCTGCTTCCATAACATCATGGTATCACGTACAAAGTGATACTGGATTTGGATATGTTTGGATCTCTTTTCGGTGGCTGGATTCCATGCTATAAATAGTGATCCTTGATTGTTACCACAAATAGGGATGGGGTCAAGGTTATAACCGAGTTCACCCATCATCTGATGAATTCAAATAGCCTGGCATGTGCAGTCGCTCAAGGCCATGTACTCAGCCTCAGTGGAGGCCAGAGCTGTGTTTTTTTTGTAAGTGTGAGTTCCACAAAATCACACTGTCCGCAAGTTTCAGGTAGAAACCTGGCTGCGAGTGGGAGGTGACTTTGTCTTGTCCCCAATCGGAATCAGTGCAGGTGATGATGCCTTTACCGTTTTTGCCCTTGTAGATGAGAGCATAGTCTCGGGTGCCTAATAGGTACCGGCAAATGTATAGAGCTTTGTTAAGGTGCTCTTCTGATGGATTGGCTGACATGTGGGCTAGTTGAGTAATCGCATATGAGATGTCTGGCCTTGTGCCTATCATGAGATAGAGTAATGAGCCAATCACTGTCTGGAACTGTGTACAAAGTTCCAGGTTGACAGGGGTATCATTATTCTCTGGGTAATAACCCTGAGGGAGGGGAGGTAGAAGTGATCTTCGCATTGATCATTCCGCATCGCTCTATGACTTTGTCAAGATATTCTCACTGGTCTATTTTAATAGTTTGACCATCTTGATTTTTTGCATGTGTCTCCTAAGTCATGACATTCCCACTATTTCATAAAGGCAGCTTTAATCTTATCTACAATTGTGGCCACAGAAGATGGCATTGTCTATGTAGATAATTGCTAGGATGAGCTCTTTGCCTTTGTGATATATAAAAAGGCCAGGGTCTGATTTAATGTGTATGAAGCTTAGTTCTCTCATGGCTTGGTCGAGTTTGCACCACCAAGCTAATCCTGCTTGTTTAAGGCCATATAAGGCGTGAAGTAGTCTCAAGACCTTTCCCTTGAGGTGGGGTGGGATGAAGCCATTGGGAAACTCCATAGATAGTTCCTCATCCAGTTTACCATATAAATAGGCAGAGCGGACATTGAGACCAGTAATATACCAGTTCTCCAAACCTGAAAGGGCAAGCATGTGTAACAACCCAATATCCTATCAAGGACAATAGGAAGTTCTGGTGATTGCCTGGTAGATCCTAGAGCGTTTGCAATGAGTAGTCTCGAGTAGGAGAGGAACAGTAGACCACTAGGGTCTTATGGTATTACTATCAAGGGAGGAACAATGGGAAAACAACAAGAGGAAAGTGGGAAACTAACAAGAGAACTAGACTAGAGACTAACTACTATAACATAGGGGTATTTATAGGGGTTATGTACGAGCACAGACCAAGCTGTGGAATGGCTGTGGGAATCTATATAAGGTTAATACCATGGTCACTGGGTACCATGAGGATGCTATAGATAAGAGCTGTTAATGCTATTGGAGGATAAGGGAAAGTAAGTCAAGAGGAAAGTCATGAGGCAAGCATAAGGATGCAATGTGTATACCATGAGGTGGCATGAGGTGCACAGCCTAGATAAGATCATGTGACTTGGTCATGTGACTAGTAGCATGGGAGACATGTGACCTGATGAGGTAAGTCTTGGCAAGTGAAGGAATACTATGGTACACTTTGGTAGTGTTCGTGTGCACTAGTGGGACTAGTGTTAGTGATTAGGAAATGAATGGTAGTGAAATGTAATCGAGAAATGTAGTGTCTGTAACAGCATGCACTGCACTTGTTGGAATTAGCAAACAGTGTGCAGTCATACAGCCACCATATTACATAATCATGCACTATTTATAACCTCTGTACCATAGCACTACTCTAGTGACTCCTTACTGGAGTTTCCACAGCCATTTCCCACAGGTTATGAGCCCTGCCTGAAGCTCCTCAGTAGCTGGACCAGCTCACTCATGAAAATAGTCGAAGCTCTCAAGCTGAAACTGGACGGATGGAACTGGTTAGCATGGCGTGAGAACACTTGGAAGATAGCTAACATACAGCAACTAGCCAATTACCTCGTGGGAACGCCACCAGACCCATTTGAAGATGTTTATAACTCACTCATGAAACGTGTCATTGAATGTACAGTCCCAAAATCCATATTCAAGCATATTCTGTTGCAATAGCGTGTACCCGGTGTAAACACCAGGTACAGAGAAACTGCCCATGGGGCCTTACCTTTGGAGAGAGGGTACTCAGAGATGATAGCGGTAAGAGATCAAGAGAGTTCTAATGTATTTCAGACTCAGCAGAGTCTTATATACTACTATTTACTGATTACTTAAGCAGGTCATGTGACATCAAGTACGTGTCCTTTCAACACTCCCCCTTGTCTGGTATACGGTAGATACGTAGATAACAAGTGAGAAGTACATAGTAATGTAAAAAATGTCCGCACATTTAAGGCGAGTTGAATTCCAAACCGAGCTGGGAGCGAATCTCCTTGAACTTGACATGTCCAAGGTTCTTGGTGAACATATCCGCGGGATTGTCGGTCCCTGGGATAAAGAGCAGCTCAACCTGCTTCCATGGCATCACAGCATCGCGTACAAAGTGGTAGCGGATCTGGATGTGTTTGGATCGTTTTTCGGTAACAGGATTCTGTGCTATGAATAGCGATCCTTGGTTGTCACCACAAACGGGAATAGGTCCAAGGTTATAACCAAGTTCCTGCATCATTTGATGTATCCAAATAGCCTGGCGCATACAGTCGCTCAAGGCCATGTACTCAGCTTCAGTTGAAGACAGAGCGGTGGTCTTTTGTAAGTGTGAGTTCCACAAGAACACACCATCCGCAAATTTCAGGTAGAAACCTGTTTGCGAGTGAGACGTGACTTTGTCTTGTCCCCAATCAGAGTCGGTGCAGGCTATGATACCTTTACCAGATTTGCCATTGTAAACAAGAGAGTAATCTCGGGTACCTAGGAGGTACCGGCATATGTATAGAGCCTTGTTAAGGTGCTCTTCTGATGGGTTTGCGGACATGCAGGTGAGTTGGGTAACCGCATATGCAATGTCAGGTCTTGTACCAATCATGAAGTACAGTAATGATCCAATTACTGTCTGGAATCGCGTCCGAAGTTCCGAGTTGACAGGTGAATCATTCTTCTCTGGGTAATAACCCTGAGGGAGAGGGGTGTTGGCGATTTTTGCGTTAGTCATACCGCATCGCTCTATGACTTTGTCAAGGTATTCTCGCTGGTCGATCTTAATGGTTTGACCGTCTCGACGTATGTTCATTCTTAGGAATTCACATGTTTCTCCTAAGTCACGACAGTCCCACTTCTTCATAAAGGCAGCTTTAACCTTGTCTACAAAAGGTTTGTTTGGGCCGCAGAAGATGGCGTCGTCTACATAGACAATCGCTAGAACAAGTTCTTTTCCTTTGCGATATATGAATAGGCCAGCGTCTGATTTGATGCGCGTGAAGCCGAGTTCTTTCATGGATTGGTCAAGTTCGCGCCACCAAGCTAATCCGGCTTGCTTAAGGCCATATAGTGCGCATAGTAACTTTAAGACCTTTCCCTTGAGATGAGCGGGCATAAAGCCTTCAGGGAAGTCCATATATAGTTCTTTGTCCAGTTTGCCATATAAGTAGGCGGATCGGACGTCGAGACCGGTGATGTACCAGTTCTCTAGTGCTGAGAGGGCGAGCATACACCACACTGTCTCAAAGCGTACGACAGGAGAGAATATTTGATCGAAATCAATCCCTTCTACTTGGGAGAATTCTTTGGCTACAAGCCGGGCTTTCTTTCTTCCGTCGGTTTTAACATCAAAGACCCATCGTTCTTGATAACCTTTCTGTGTGCGGGTCGATCCACAATTTCATAGACCTTGCGATCTTTGAGCATTTGTAACTCATCGTGGCAGGCTTTACGCCATAGGGTTTGTTCGCCTAGGGGCAACTTTAAAATGTCACAGTAGGTCCATTCCCGGTAGTTCACGTTGGACTGTTCATGTCCGATCGGAAATGCATGGCTGCAGAGGTATGAAACCAATGCGTCTCCCCCTTCCCTGGTTATGCGTTCAACGTCATCTTCCGATGAAGGCATACCGCTAGGCATCACGGGTGAATCCGAAGGTCCAGCCAGTGCTTCTCCAACCAATCTGCGCCAATCAGAGGTGTGTTCAATGTCTCGAAGCTGCCTTACTGGGTTGCGGCGCTCTCCATACACGTTTCTGGGTCGGAGAGGTGCGCGGCGGTCCCGTTGTGGGCGTGCTGGGCGAGCAGGTGGAGGTGGAGGCGGACAGCGAGGAGGTGTAACCAGGGCTGCCGGTGCTGTCGGAGGTGGAGTGGGAGGCCGGGGGGCCTGCTGACGAGGGGTAGGGGGTCGAGGAGCAAGATCCACATCAGACTCGTGATCATCCCCTGATGAATCGGACGAATCGTCATCATGTGAGTGAGAACACGGCGGGTGGTTAATGGGCCAGTGAGGCGCTGCTTTGGAGCATCTGGGGAACAGATTCTCATCAAAGACGGCATGCGCCGAAGTGTGTAGTGCATTGTTAGGGCGCATGAAGAGGTAATTGGATTCACTACCGGTGGAAACACCAAGGTAGATCATCAGCTGCGATTTAGGCTGCAGTTTACCCTTGCGAGTCTCGACTGGAATGTGCATGTAAGCGCCACAGCCAAATACCCGAAGATGCGATAAAGAGGGCCGTTGGCCAGTAAGCATCTCGGAAGGCATTTTCCAGTTGAGCCGAGCCGAAGGGGTGCGGTTATACACATGAAGTGCATGAAGTACCGCGAACTCCCAGTAGGAATCAGGCAGGCAAGCCTGCAGTCGCATGGGTTGTGCTTTGTCCATAAGAGTACGGATGAAGCGTTCCGCGCGTCCGTTTTGCTGGTGAGCATAAGGGGCGGATTGTTGGATGTTGATGCCATTATTGCGCATATACTCAGTGAAAGCTTTAGAGGTGTATTCTCCTCCAGCATCAGAGCGCCAGTGTTTTACGACGGCATTGAACTGAGTACGCACATAGGCGTGAAACTGTTTAGTGGCTTTAAGGGTCTCATCCTTAGTTTTGATAAGGACCACCCAAGCCATAGATGTAAAGTCATCATAAAAGACGACAGTGTACTTGTACTTATGGTACGACTCAATTTCAAACGACTTGAGGTCAGAATGAATTAACTCAAAGGGAGCGCTTGCGCGCTTCTCACTATGAGGAAAAGTACGGTTGTGTTGTTTGCCCAGCTCACAGCCGGGGCAGATAGGAGGGTTGGACGGAATATCGACGTCCGGGAAATCCTTTATGTGCTTCTTTGCAGCGCGGAGCACATCACGCGAAGGGTGGCCTAGACGGCGGTGAAGGAGTTCATAATCCACAAGGGTTAATGACGCAAGGTCTGCCTTGGGATGAACTATGGGTGCGCGAATCCAGTACATTGTGTCACCATGAGAATGGAAACTTAGTACCAGATGGTTAGAACATTTGTCATAAATGTCGATAGTGCGGGGACGGGTTTTAAGTGTCATGCATTGATCAACTAGTAAGGTGCCCATTGAAATGAGCTTTACTGAGCATGATGGCATGTAAATGACTGGCGATAACCGCACAAGTCTACCTTGGAACTCCACAATTGCGGTTCCTTTTCCTAGGATCTTTGCTTGGCCATTGGCCGTTTGAGAGAAGGTGGGTGCACTGAATTCTTTATACTCGATCAGATCGTCGAGATCACTGGTGTAGTGGGATGAAGCCCCTGAGTCAAGGAGCCACATGTCTGGTGGCATACAATGACTGTGTTCCTTTTCCTTTCCTTTCTGGGATGGCTTACAGCGATCACACATGGAGAAAGGTACAGAAGTAGTGATATTGTCCAATTTATCTACTACAGGTGTACGCGCGGAGAAGCTACATACTATCTGTGGTGAAGAAATCTGCACATCAGTACCTGCGAGACTTGGACAAAGGAAAGTGGGGACTTGCCAGTTGAGGGTGTCCTCAAAGAAGCGTTCGACGTAATCGTCGACCTCCATTTCCTCACCCAAACTCACCACATCGTCGTCGTATTCGTCATCGCTATCAGGCGACAACTCTACAATATGAGGAGTCTCCTCAATACGCTCTAGGAGCGAGAGGGTGGCGGGCTCTCCAAAAGGACCGTCCTTGGTGAAAGCCGAGTGGGTGCGCTGGTGGAGGCGGCGTGTGGCAACCGGTTCGAGGTTGCGAATGGTCTGGGGAGTGGGAGTGACCCCAATCCGGTGAGCGAGGGAAACGGTCTCAAGGACCTGCGGGAAGGCGGGGGGACTGGGATACTGGATGCCAGTGGTGTGCGCGAGAGCGCATGGGTCAGGGACCGGAGAGGAGAACTCCATGGAGGCCGGGCTGTAAACAGCGGGCTCGTGGATGAAGTTCGCGAAAGCGAACGAGGTGGAGGACTGTTCCGCGGCCATATTGGTGCGGTCCTTCCACTTCTTCTCCCCATCGTCGGACCTCTTTCCTCGACGCTGCTTCTTCTTCCCCTTATCCTCGTCCTTCTTTTCAGAGGAGGAGGTGTCCGGCTGCTTTTGTTGCTGCTGGAACTGGGGGTCGCCCTTCTGGCGACGCACATTGGTGATCTTATTCGCCTGCGCTTGCTGTGGCTTACGGCGGGTGAGATAGTGCTGCCATGCAGCGGTGAGGGTGGTCTCCAACTCAGCCATGGTTAGGACCTTGTTGGGAGTAGCGGTGGTGGGGGCCAGATCGATGGCAGCGTTGAGCTGCGCGTGTAGTGTTTCCGCATACTTGGGCAGCTTGGTGACCGTGATCAGCGCCTTGAGGTTGTCGGGAACCTTGTGCTGAAGTTCCTCGAGGAGGGAGAAGCTGGCGTTCAGCTTTGAGAAAGCTGGGCCAGGGTGCTGGTTGTCGGGGAAGGTAATCCCCAACATATTCTTCCACTCTGTGTACATGGAGGCAAGAGACGCGGCATTGTATTGTTGCTTGAGGGAGTCCCAAAGGGACTTGGCGGTGATGTTGCCGGCAAAGCGGGAGCCGATGTGGGGTTCGAGGTGGAGGCGAATGGCCCCAAGGGCCCTATCGTTGTTCTCGTCCCACTTCTCCATGGCTTCATCCTCGGCGGTGGTAGCGACTGTGCCAGCTTGTTGCGGGCACACTTTCATCATGGCCTTCTGCCAGGATCCGGAGGCACGGATGTAGGACTCCATGTCCTGGGCCCAACGCTTGTAGTTGGTGTCGTTCATCTTGGGAATGGAAGTAAGAGTGGAGGAAGACATGTCGATAGTAGGATCTGAAAAGATGATGTGTCAGCATTAGAACCAATGAAGGGAGCAGGAGGAAACCGCATCGCTGAACAGTCAGAGCTTTCAGGATGTAGGGTCATAGCGACCCCCTACAACTGTAGTCTGATGGCTGTTACCCCAGGGCGTTGCCGCACTGCCAGGGTGTCCAGCATTTCTGCTCAGGACGGCCGATGTCCAAAGGCATTTGCCCATGTGCAGATGACGAGCGGGCAATCCGCTCAGTCAGAGCTGCGGGGCTCATAACCTGTTGCAATAGCGTGTACCCGGTGTAAACACCAGGTACAGAGAAACTGCCCATGGGGCCTTACCTTTGGAGAGAAGGTACTCAGAGATGATAGCGGTAAGAGATCAAGAGAGTTCTAATGTATTTCAGACTCAGCAGAGTCTTATATACTACTATTTACTGATTGCTTAAGCAGGTCATGTGACATCAAGTACGTGTCCTTTCAACATATTCGACACTTAGGTACAGCACAGGAATACATCAACTACCTAATGGAATGATTCGACCACATGCACAGATGCCAGGCAGTCAGGAAGGTGTCAATGAGTCAAAACGACAAGAAGTTGGGTGAAACATCACATGGGAGAGTTGATGAAGGCACAGCTGCAGCGAGTGGACTGGGCATAGCGACCATGGCCAAAATGACTGACAGCATGAGCCTCGCAACCCTGGTGAGTGGCCCACTAGATGACAGTGAGGGCACTGAAGCCTGTTGAACACCTATCAAACCCCAGACACCCCAAACGATGAGTCGGCAAGTCCATGAAGAGATTGCTGATGTCAAGAACCTGTATGCGACACATGCCGGCCTACAATGCCAGCAGACAGGTCACAGAACCCTGGGACAGCGAGTCAGCAGGTCCATGAAGAGACCACTGGCATCGCAAACTCAAATGCAAGCTGTGCCGAGCCAACGAGGCCAGCAGGCACATCACACGATCCACCAGATGAGCTGCTCGAGGAGCGGGCTTGGGATGAGGTCGGTAAGATTGATAAGATGGCCGATGAAGAACATTGAGCACATGAGCACATCAATGACAAAACCAGTCAGGTGAACATGTCCAAAGACGATGGTACCACCATGACAATACCAGACACATCCCTGAGCATGCAGCTCGAGGGGGAGTGGTCAGGACAGATGAGTGGCGGCAGCACCAAGCTGACCGCACGTGACATGGACTGGCCAACAAAGACCAGCACGAGCACACGACATGTGTTGTGTGACCACCCAGCCGAGACGGAGCTGATGACAGACCTAACCAGACCATCAGAAGACCGTGCAGACACGATGGGTGATGCTGAACATCATCTGGATGCACCCACAGAGCCACCTGACAAGCCTGAGAGCAAGGAGGGGCGAAGTGGCAAGCAGGGGGCCAACTCAGCCAAGTCGACAGCATTGAGAGTGTTGATGAAGGCCACAGGTGATGATGATGGTGATTCTGAACCCATCACAGAGGAAGCGCACAGAGCACAGGACAAAGGGGAGAGTGCCAAGATACGTCGAGAAGCGTTGATTGAGGGGGAGAGATGAACTGTGACCACATGCAGTCAATCAACGACAGCAGTCAAAGAAGATGGTCAGCACATCTTACGTGTCGACGAGGACATACCAGGAAGTGATCCCCACCTCCATGATGATTCCCAATGTGAGGTGAAGGACGCGGGTGACAGTACAAACAACTGCACTGATGATGAGAGTCAAAAGGGAGCAAGCCCGGATGGCAAGCTGCCAGACCATACAGGCACGATGGATGAGCAGGATGGCTGTATGAGAGTTG
The DNA here is from genome assembly GCA_018397855.1 of Boletus reticuloceps. Taxonomy (NCBI): domain Eukaryota; kingdom Fungi; phylum Basidiomycota; class Agaricomycetes; order Boletales; family Boletaceae; genus Boletus; species Boletus reticuloceps. Next base: position 199,186 of record JAGFBS010000018.1, read on the forward strand.
AGGAGAGTCACGGGGAGTGCCAGGGAATTGGAGACAACAGTGGATGAGGCAGCGATGACAGCACAACAAATGGTGCCAGTGGTGACTCACAGGGAGTCACGCGGAAGTCATTCACTACGGATGAATCCAGTCAGCACCAAGAGCAATGCGCAAACAACCCAGACAACTCACCTGTGCCACCAGAGCCACCTGACATATGTGTGAACCATGCAAGCAAACCTTGTGAACCATTGGTTGAGGGGGAGAGAATAAGCATGTTGGTACACGGACAATTGATGATGAGAGCTGATGAAAACAATCAACGCAGCACAACAGACATTGATGACATACCTGACAAGCCCCCAGTGCCACCCAAGCCACCTGGCGAAGCCGTGAACTGCACGAGCAAACCCCGGAGCATCAAGCTCAAGGGGGAGGGAGAAAGTGATCCGAGCTTCGAGCCAGAACTCACAGAGGACGAAGCGGATGCGTCAACAGCGTCAGGATGTATCGAGGACATCAGGGACGAGTCAAAGAAGCTGTGCAATGTGTCAGAACATGCACATTAATGGTTGGAGCAAGGAAGTTGAGAGTACTCGCCCATGGGAGCTCAGATTGAGATAACCGAGCCAGGACGCTAAGCAGTCGTGCAACGCGAGTCCCACAGCATCCAGGGACGTCCTAGGAACGTCAGAAATGAGTGTGTCGACAGAATGAACACACCAGATCGAGATACCAGGCCAGGAGGCCATATGGGTCCACAGGAGGAGTCGAAAGTTGTCGAGGTTGATTGGGACTGCCAAACCATTGTCGAGGGTGGAAAAATCAATGGGATATACCCCTGGAGCGACAGGAATGAGAACATTGTCGAAACAAGTGCACCACATTGAGATAGAGGGCCAGGAGGCCACATACAGGTCCAGGAGGCAAGGAGAGATGTCGAGTGCGATTGGAAGCACGAGAACAATGGGGAAGGCATCCATACAAATGGGAAATGAGGTGGAATGGACTCGCTAGCTGAATACAAGGTGAGTCAGCACGGAAAACATAACCGCACAACAGTGCACATACCTGAGGCATCCAAACTGCCACACAGCTATCCCAGGTCGCCTACTGACCACGCTGACCCACCATGTCGCCGAGGATGACTGAAATTGAACCCTGTCATTTCGGTCATCAAGGAACTCACTCTCATTGTTCGCTTAGAGTCGGTGAGACTAAACAGATCCACCAAGCTATTCGAGAAGGAATACAGCTTGGTGTTGAGCAATCCAGAGACCTTGAGAGGATTGAGATCACAAGACGCCAGGTACAGGCAGCCACAGATCCTATACAGGAACGGATATACATTAGAGAGAGATCTGATACCCCTTTTCCTAATCCTCCTAATCTCCCTCGCTGGTTCCACATTCCTGATAGTACTACTGGTTATGCCCTAGTACACTCTGACCCCACTCAGCTCTTAGGACATCTCTTTGTTTTCGTCCGTATTAGCTACACAAAATCCATTGTCCAAATAGATGAGACTCCTGAAAACATTGAAGTCCAGCCTGAACCTGAGAACCAGGAACAAGTAAGACACCATCAGGAACAAGTAGAACAGATCAACCGCACTAGACTTGCCGGACTTTGCCGCAGAACTACTCATCTCCAGTTCACTATCCAACACTGCGAAGCACAAGCGCAAGAAGCCGCATTCGTCAGACAAAGACCTATCAGAGTACCACCTCCACAAGTCCCTGATGAACCACAAGACATTCAAATAGTAGAACATTATCAGAACATTCTTATCCAACCTAGACCTAGACCTGGGAACCCCTTTGAAGCGGATCACTCAGATTCTAACCCCAAATCAGAAAAAAACTTTAATTACCCCACTTAAATCATCATATCTAACAAAAGTAATCCCATTACCAATGCTTTCAATAACTTCGCTACTATATTAGAAAACTCAAGCATGGCTCAGAATCAGGATAGATGGAATGCTGTCATCAATATTATACATGCTACTCTCGCCGCATGAAATAATCTAGGAATTGAAATACACACGCTCACAGCAGAAGTCTCTCAATTACAGAGTGAAACAGCAAATCTCGAAGAAAAAGTACGAGATCTCACCACACAATTGAATGCAGCCCCTGCCACATCAACCACTAGAGGCTATTCCCAAAAAGTCAAGATCTTCGCAGATCCAGGAGACTATGATGGAAGCCACGCCAAGTTTGATGAATGGTGGGCTAAGATACAAGCATGGCTACACCTTAACACTACAGCCATACCACCTGATTCCTACACTGCTGTCCAAGCAGTCCTATCATGACTCAAAGGACTCACTGCAGGAAAATTTGCTGAAACTCAACTAGCTCGAGGACCCATCTATTTATGGAATCAACTAGAAGAGGAACTACAAAAGTTCTTCCGCCACACCAATCAGAAAGATTGGGCTCTTATGGAAATTAACAAATTCCATCAAGGAGACCTCAAGACCAGACCGTTCATTACCAAGTTTGAGTCCATATACAACATGGCAGGTGTAAATGGATCACACACTTGTGCCATACTCGAAAGAAGTGTACGACCTTCTATTCTTGCTCAAATTGTACAAGAGAACAAATGAGAAACCAAGAACATTGTTGCCTATGTCAAAACAGTATCCATGATTGGATCTACCCAAGAGTCTATTGGACTTATACTTGGCCGATCAGAAAAGAAGTCCTATCACTCTGATACAATGAACATTGGACTTATTGATGAAGAAGCTACCCTTGACATTGGTTATACCAAATTGCGCAAACCTAATAACCGATCTGGAGGAGGATCTCCAGGATCAACCTCTGGAGGTTGCTTCAACTGTGGAGGCACAGGACACCTTGTGAAAGAATGCAAGAAACCCTCCATGCGCTGCTCTCATTATAATTGATCCAGAGGACAACATAAGTCTACATCTAGCAAAGGTAGAGCTATTCATGCTACTACCAATGAACCCACTACATCATGGGATCAGGTACAGGAAATCTTACCCCACACTTGTCAAGGAATGACCTTTGATGAAGTCCGCGCACTTTTCCAATCAATGCCTTCCAACTCTAAGGGACAAGCCAAAGCAACTTGAATGGTCTGGGAAATCAAGTTGCATCTCGATTCACAAGTTCCGAAAATAACTCCACATCTATCTATTCTAGTCTAGTGGGGCCTTTGATTGATTCGGAGCTTGGCCAGGACTTCACACTGGTGCTTCATTCCTCTTCTTCCCAATTGGAATACCCAGATATACTAGAACTTCCCGAAGTGGTTGAAGTTAACTCGATGTCCACACAACCAACTACCATTGAACAGAAGCATATTGACATTCACCAAATGTATTCCTTTCTATCTGATGAAGACATTAAGGAAATGCTTCCATTACCAGAAATTGCTAAAATCCGAGGCAAACCTGCCAAGGAAATTATGTTACCCATATCCATTATCCTACACAAAAACTCAATGAAGACACTTGCGCTATTAGACTCAGTAGCTAATACTACCTTAATCGACAATGAATGGGCAACTAAAAACAAACTACCCCTTAAATCCTTGGATTGTTCAATCCCAGTGTTTAACGTTGATGGAACACATAATGCTGCCGGCAGCCTAACACATTATGCCAAGCTTATGATTAACTATTTGGGACATCAAGAAAATACAATTGCCGAAGTAACTGACTTAGGCAAACACCAAATGATCTTGGGCTATACATGGTTACAACACCATAACCCAGAGATCAATTGGGAAACAGGAACTGTCTGCATGACGTGCTGCCCTGCATCTTGTCATAATCTAACTATGGGCTCTTTCCTAAGGACAACTGAGAAAGAAGAGCGCAATCTACTTGTTCAGATTAATGCCGCCAAGAAAGATCTACCATCTAAATCAAATCCTAAACCCACAGATCTAGTTCCAAAAGAATATCACAAATATCTTCACATGTTCGAAAAGAAAGAATCAGAACACATGCCCATTAGGAAACCATGTGATCATGCTATAGAATTCAAAGAATCATTCACACCTAAGAACAGTCGATTGATTCCCATATCACAGAACAACAAGAAGTCAGTGACTTCATAGATGATCAACTTCATAAGGGCTACACCAGACCCTCCAGATTACCACAGACTGCTCCTGTTTTCTTTGTACCAAAGAAAGATGGTAAGAAATGAATGGTACAGGACTACTGTTATCTTAATGAACATACCATCAAGAATAACTACATGCTGCTGCTCATTTCACAGCTTGTTGACAAGCTTAAAGGAGCCAAGCTATTCACAAAAATTGATCTCCGCTGGGGATACAACAATGTACGCATTAAAGAAGGAGATGAATGAAAAGCCGCCTTTATTTGCCATCAAGGAGCCTTCGAACCCCTAGTCATGTTCTTTGGCTTATGCAACTCCCCTGCCATATTCCAAACAATGATGAATGATCTATTCACTGACATGGACAGTGTCTGTGTCATCTATATTGATGATCTGATGATCTTCACGAAAACAGACAATCGCCAAGAACACAACAAAATAGTACTTGAAGTACTACATCACCTAGCAGAACATTGTTACGATCGCTACTCAACCTAATGGACTTAACATTTTTCTTTTCATTCAACCCCTATCTATTTCCAACACGCATTCACATGCATTCCTTTCATCTCCGCTCTATCACTTCTATTCACACATGCGTATCTAATCTCCCACATCTATGCTTCTCTTTCACATTAGATCTGCATTGCATCCTCATGCTGCCACAGCGTACATGCACATCACGCATGTCCGCTACATGCCTGTACCTCATGTTACCCGGTACCAAGGATACTTACCATATTTAGTAGTAGCACTGCTTGGTCCGTGCACACATGTACTTAGTATATAAACCCCAATGCAGCGCCAGAGAAGATTAGTCTTGTTCTCTTGGAGTTTCCCCTACAGGCAACTCTACTTCTTCCTCTCTTGTCTTTTTCTCTGTGCAAGTGACCTAGCACAAAGCTTCACTTAAGTGTGAGTCTTTAGGGTTGTTTCAGTTCTGATGACATAGCCGGTCAGATTCAGTGATAGTAAACAACACCAAAGTTGTTCCTTCAAGATGTCTTTGAACTCTTCGGATGCAATAAACTTTCGTGCTTCATCTTTTTCACTCTCTGGTTTGAGAGACATGACCAATGCTCAAAGTTCAATAATCATGTCAGCCTGATGCATCTATTCCAAGTCAGCAACAGCCTGGTGATACGAAAGGGAATGAACCTGTGAGAATTCAGCGAGCATGTCAGGAGGAAGACCCTGCTCTGTGCATGTCTTCTTTGCAAACTCTTTGCATCGTTTCAGTTCAAATTCAGGAACCTGATCCTCGTCTGATATGGATGACATTGAGCTGGCATGAATGGGAACCTATCTTCATTGTCAGTGCTTGATGCTTGCTCAGGCTCTAGAGACATGTCCCCTATGACCCCTTCATCGAAACTTCCCCAACTCTGCCCAGAACTAGGAGTAGCACTGGCATCAGGGTTATCATTGAGCCCCATGTCAAATTGGAAGCAAGAGAGGATGCTGCCCTGTATTGTAAACCACAGTGGTAGGCAGAGTTGAGTGAGGAAGAGGTGATGGAAGTGGCAACAATGAATATGTCAAGGTGCATGGCGGCATTTTTATTTGTAACAACAAAGTTGCTGCTCAAGCACTCACTTGGTGACACCACCTGAACATTTGAAAGTATACAAATCTTAATGACTATGTCTGCAATGTAGATCTACAGAGTAGCTACAAAATGAACTCATAATTACTGCCAGACATGCTCCCCAATTGGTGAGATGAATAATTGACAGAGATATTGCTGTCAGATTGTGGAGTGGGATAAATAGGTTGGTGTAAGCCAGCAGGACTAATGTGGCAATAATGTCCTTGACTGGAAACCACCTATGGAGACATGGGTGTATAGGGATGAGGAGAGGAGACACCATCTAGAGTTGGTGCATAGATAGGTTGGTGCAAGCCAACAGGACTAACAGAGTAATAACTGCCTTGACCGGGAACTGCCTGTGGAGACATGTGGGTATAGAGATTTGTATAGCTTGATACTGATGGGGGAATTGAATAATAGTCCACATGAAGTGCAGGGAGAGCGCTCAAGGCACCATGATTGTAATCGTGGGTGAGAGTTGGATATGCTGGAACATTGAACCCTTGGGACAATGCTACCAGAGGCAGCTGGAGCATGGGCTGGAACAGGCAGAGCGCTTGAGGCACCGGGATTGGAGGTTGATGCTGTGATGATATGATTGACTGAGGTCGATGCTGCGGCGTCATCTGGAGCAACTTCATGGCATTTTCCCTTTCCTTTTGCTTTTGTCATCCTGGATCCCTTTCTATTTACATTTGCTGCAACTTTGACAAATGCAGGTGCTGGTTGTTCCAAAGTGTCCACAGCAGAATCAGTTGTAGCCAGTTCTTCTTCAGGTACTTTTGCAGTGCATAGCAACATCATAGCAGAATGCAGTCACAGGCTGTTGTGGTTTGTGACAATAGCTACCGTGAGTTGTTTGTGAAGGTTGGGGGCGAGGACGGATAGAATTCAGCAATAATTATGCAGTGCATGGGTGTTGAGAAGGTATGTGCCACTTGGGGAATGCTCAACATTCTTCTTCGTCCATATTGAAACCAAACATTCTTGGTACTCATGCACATCATGGAAGGTATTGCAGCAAGAGGTTTCACAATTGTGCTGGACGTTTACTGCACAATATAATTCCTTGTGATCTCATTAGTTGATCAGGAAGGTGGATTGAAGGCCAATTTGACCTACATTTGGTATAACAACGACTCTTTGCTCAGGTACAGCTTCCCTAAGGCATGGAACCTGCAGGGGAGGTTGTAGGTTGGGCAGGATTTCGAACTGACTAACTACAATGTGAGACACAGTGTATGGCAAGTCACGATGACTGAGGATTTCGATCACCCGTCCAACCCACTCTTCGGATGTGGTTGAGGATTGCAAAATAGTATAGCCTCCTGGGTGAACCTTGTCACTGTCCATGGTTATGACAGAATCAACACAATAGAATAGCTTGATTGCCTGGATTTGATGTACATCTGATTGAGAGAGTTTCCCTTCTTCCATCCGCAACCCAGGTTGGTAAATTGGTTGCACCCGGTTGTTGGAGATGAAGATCAGGTATCCCCATCAATCTTCACTGCTCTGGGTGGTCATTAATGTAGGTCCAAACGTGCATGCCTGCTTGCACCCAGCATTGGGTATTTAGATCGAGCCAAAAACCGCCAGTAATAACATGTTTCACATCGTCTTGTTGAGCGAACATATGGCATGTATCACAACTTGGGGCTTGGCGATTGCTGAAGATTGCTAACAGCCAGAAAACATGATTGAAGGACTCAAAGCACTCAATGGAGAAAAGTATTTGGGGTCTGAATCACTGAATATACATGGGGAGATGAAGAAGAAAGTGGAATTTAGACTTCGAGATGAGGATACTGGGTGCACACTGTGCCGAGATCATTAGGAAGTCCTCAATGATAGGTGATAGGTCTGCCTGTAATACCATTGAGTCAGCACTGTCTATGTCAGCATGATATTGTTAGTACAAACCAAATACATCTCTGTGTCCTCAATTTCCATGTGCCAGAGAAGTACAACAAGCTGCCCAATAAATTGTCCACCCATCCAGGACCATGTGTGGTACAAGGTCATAGATTAGATATGGCATAACTTGTGCAAGGCTCTTGAAGTGTCGCCCAATGAGGCTCCCTTTGTATCAGACCATATAATCAGCACCAAGTGTTACGTCTCCTAACCCGTCCTTTGTGAGGGAATCCAGACGAGCTTGGAGGGTCCCAAGCGAATGAGATTTGTCTAAAATAAATGCTGTTTGACCCCAATAATACTTGACAACTCTGAGAAGCATTGTATGGAGAATTTCAGTTGGGGTGTCCTTGTGAATGTCAAGACCAGGTATTCCAAGTAGAGGATTGATGTAGTTGTCAATTGATTTACCCTTCAATAGCTCTTTTAGATCCTTCTCCAGCACTGCATGAACGTCATCTTCAGCTAGGCTGGGCTTTCTGGCAGTCCATTTTCACAGATGCTTCCCAAGCTCCAGGAGATGGTGGATGATAGCAGCACTTGCTGTGTCATGTGTGCCAGTCGTACTGACATTGTTCTTGACTTTTCCAGTTCCGCCAGACAGTTTGGCCAAGTTTATTTGTTTCTTAATATTCACAAGTGTTTCATCCACTGTCCACAGCTTGCCACACTGGGAAAATGAGTATTACAATACCACAGTGAGAACAACTGCTACAAACCTTGAAATTTGATGTATACCCCTCGTCTGTTTTTTTGGCTGCCATCATTCCACCAACCTTGCAAGTACAACGGAAGAAATTGCATTTCAGACCCCCATGACTGCATTCCTCAGCCTGCATTGGATTGTCGCCTGCATGAAAGAAGTCATAGGGAATCAATATGATTTCTTCTTGATATTTTGAGTCCCGTGTGAGAACTCCACCCTCAGCAGCTTTCCTTTAAGCCCTAGCATCAGTACAATTGCCAGCCCTAGCAGAGTGGGAGGCATCGTATCTTAGAAAATCCCGAAATCCATGCATTAACTCGAAGGGGAATGCATGCGGTGATAATGAGATAAAATGCACACAGAACTCCTTTTCCAGCATCCCATGTGGTATGGAAGCATTGGACATGTAGATCACATGAAGTTTGTTCCATTGCTTTGAAATGTTCGCTGATACATCATCCATAACGATGATGAGGGGCACAGTGAGAACCAACTGGCCCCCTGACTTTTGTGGAGTGGATTGGGCATGCACTCTAGGAAAGGAGTAGATGACTCTTATATTCCCATCTGCTCAGCCCCCATTTCAGTAAATATAGTAGATATGGAATGAACCTGTGAATGTGAGTCCCACCAGTGCACTGGAATGCCTTGAAAGCTCCTCAAACATGCAAGAAAATGTTGAGACAGGAACAATGACTTGCTCCGGATCAACCGCAAACCCTTTCTGCACAAGCTCAGGTAAGATTGAGAGAAGCAACAGATTTCGCTACTCACATCAGTTTGAGAAACCCTAGGCCCTAAGGAGAGGACTTCAGTTTCTGGCATTGGGCCGACTCATGCCTGAAACAGCTTCATCAGGACAAAGTATCTCTTGGTGCTCTGTTGCAGCAGCTCATTGACAAAATAAACCTTGCCATCGACTCAAATGGACGGTGGAGCTAAATCATCCAGGAGATCCATAAGCATCTTCCTGCCATGCTGTACCTAGGGTCTGTCATGGGTAAACCCATGGGTATCTGAGTCCATACCCACACCCATACCCACCATTATACCCATACCCATGATGTGGATATGGGTTTTTGCGTGGGTTGAAAAAACTTGACCCATGGATCTTTCACTTCAGGGGTAGACTAGCAATAAATAAAATGGACAATTGCTAATCCTAATCCTCCCCAGGGCCAGTCCTAATTCTTACTAATTCCAATTCCAATCCTTACCAGCCCTAATCCTCACTAATTCTAATTCTAATCCTAACCATTGCATTCTGATCACATCTGCATCTGTAATTCTCATTCTCATATCCTATTCTTATTCCAACTGAATCCTTAGTGATTCTATTCACTGCCAGTACAATCAGTCCTTACTAGTAAGACCATTGCATTCTAATCACATCTACATTCTCATTGTCATATCCTTTCTTATTCCAATTGATTCTTACAGCACGTTGCAAAATGATGGGGAAAGTGAGATTTGAAAAGTCATGCCTTGGATAAGGCTGGAGTGAGACCCTGAACCCACCTGAGTGAGCAATGGCACTGTGTCACAGCTGGCTCCCTTCACTCCATGCCACCACACACTGTGCCGAAAAACACAAAAGCCAATATTCCAATGCTTTACCATGACAGCCACAGCGTTGAAGAAATTTGTGGTATTCTAGGCATCAAGAAAACTCTAGTATACAAAACCCTTGGCCTCTACAAGCGTTATGGTGTCACCCATAACCCTCACACCTATTCTTGTGTCATCGGACACCGCTTCATCCTCAGCATAGCTGATATAACCTTCATTTATGCCATGGTTCAACATCGGACAAACATCTACCTTGATGAACTCAAACATGAACTATGGGACAAACGACGTGTTTATGCCACCAATTCTACCCTTTCACGAGCACTCCAGCGCCTCAGCCTCACATGAAAAGCCATCTCATTCTCTGCTTCTGAGCGGAGTGAGGAGGTACCAGTGCACTACATGAACCGTATTGCCGCAAATGCACCTGATGCAAATATGTTGCTCTTTGTGGATGAAGCTTCCAAGGACCTGCGTACGTCTACTCGCCTTCATGGCTGGTCATACAAAGGACAGCATTGCCCTGGAAAATGGTGCTTTGTATGCCGAGCTCACTATTCCATTCTTCCCTGTATCACACTCGATGTCATCATTTCATACGACATCATTGAGGGTCCAGTTGATGGTGCACACTTTTTGCACTTTTTGAGAGAACATGTGGTGTGTGCACAACATACGGTTCTGTGTTGATGCAGCACACTAACTCTTGGTTCTCCAGATGCCCTTTACCAATCCATATCCTGGTCCACGGAGTGTTAACTGTTATATTCACCATGGCGAGGATGTTCGGGCATTGGTTGAGGATATGTATGGTACGTTCTCATGTATTTAGGATTATCTTTTCATGCTGATCAGTGCTAGTGTGCAAACTAATATACTTGCCACTGTACTCCCCTGATTATAATCCAATTGAGCAAGCATTTTCAGCAATCAAATCTACCTGCATCGTCACTCTACCAATGCTTCATTGATGGCAATTGTCTGTGCATGTCAGAGCATTACACCAGAGAAAGCATACAGATTTTTCAAAGCATCTGGGTATGTAGTGTAGACATAGTACAAATCTATACTACACTAGTGAGAATCCATTCATGTTGTCCTCGTCCCCTTCCTTGTCAACTATGAAACCTTTTGGAACAGGAAGCCAGAGATTCTGTGAATGACACTTGTAATATAAGATAAAGTCAACATTGGGATTGCCAAAATCCTCATCATCAGGTGGCATTGGTGATCCTGAGGAGTGAGATCCACCACCACCATGGTACTGCTTCTCATATGCCACCTTCTTTCTAGCTGATTGGCCGGGATTGCTACCTGATGAGGTTACCGTGTCGCTCCGCTTCCACTTTGCATTGGGGGCCATTCCACCAAGTTAGACTACCATTTTGGAGACGAATGGCATCACCTTTCCTGATACTGATTTTGAGGAGTGTCTTTTCATCGACTTGCGAGAGAATGTCAGGACCAATGCCATGGATGTCCATCTCTCGTTCATACATGGTGGCGTTAGACACTCCAAGATGCTGCTCAGCGTAATGGAGAAAATGTGGAATGGAGACGGTAAAAGCAGAGAGCCAGGGCCCTCTTTGGGTACATGGACAGGTGTCATTGGGGCAGGGGCAGCAGGCTGAACAGGAGCATTGGCCACAGCAGGACCAGGAGGACTGACAGTGGATGAGAGCAGGCCAGAGTTTGTCAGGGTTTGAAGGAGAAGAACAGATGCAAGTGAATTGAGATCGATGGCTGGCGCAGGCGCTGCTGGAACTGGCAGCTGCACTTTTCGTGCTGGATGCAAAAATGGCACCTTGTCTGCCAAGTTGTTGAATGAGTCAATGTTGGGTGGCATCTTCAATGTGGCTTGCCCTCCCTCCTGTGTACCTGTTAGACAGTTTCTTTGTAGCAAAAAAGATACATACCAGAGCATGGCACCAGTCTAAAATCATTATTGGAGAGAGAGCAACAGGCCCCATCGGTCCAATGTATGTCAGGCCTTCATCGTGTTCATTCTTGTAAAGTCTCTGAAGCTCGATGCACCATCGGGTAAGCCGCGTGTCCAGGACTTGGGCCTTGAGTGATGGACTCTGTTGATGATCACTCAATGGCGTATGAGCTTCAAAGGAGTAAAAAAACAACCTGGGATCCATCTGGCATGTCAGAGCTTTCATCTTCATCTTCAGACTTGACAGAGGACTGGAGTTTCTTAACTGCTTTCATGTCCACAAAAATTTTCATCGGGCCAGATGTTGTGCTTTGAATTTGCTTCACCATTTCCTGATAGTCAGCCTCGTTATTGACATCAATTCCATCAGTTGTGCACTGGCTAGATGAGAAATATCATGTAGGTAGTATGATAGAGTATCAGAGTACAATAAACAGACATACCCTTTTGCCTGCGGGTCCACAAATTTGAATGGGAAGTGCTTCCTCTCTGAGACTCGGTATTGCCCTTGTCCATGCTTCTCGAGTATGCTCTGTAAGAATTCCATGTAGTTGCCATCATTGACCGCCAAAAGTTGCTCCTTCCTCTTGAGTGACTTCTCCTCCTTCGTAGTTGTTGTGACTGACTTTCCCCTGGACTTTTTCTTGATGGTAGAGTAGATAGTAAGAGTTACTGAGAAGGAGCACTCCTCAGGAGGCTCCTCTGAGTCATGGTGTTGTGTCAAGGCCATTGATTCAAAGCAGCAGGTACACACACGCAAACTATGCTTGCTCACTCAGATGAGTTTGGGGTCTTACTCTGGCCTTATCTGAGGTGCAACTTTTCAAATCTCACTTTCCACATCATTTTGCAACGTGCTGTAATGATTCTATTCAATGCCACTGCAATCATCAGTCCTTACTAGTAAAGATTTTGTTAGGATCAAGATTCAAAGATTGAGGTTAGGATGAGGATTAGGATTAGGATTAGCCAGTTGAGTACAAAATATTCAACATCCATAGTACCCACCAGATACCCACACCCATACCCATACCCCACACCTACACCTATAGCCCACACCCATATCCATACCCCACGCCAAAACCCACCAGATATCCATACACACAACCTACATGGGTTACCCATACCCATGACAGGCCCTAGCTGCACCTGCAACATCCATCCCTGTCCGTCTTTGGATTAGTCCTGCATGGTTAATCAATCAATATGGGTTGGCAAAATCCTGTAAAAACATCAATAAGCTTTGTCTAAAATCGCAGTGGTCGGCCCATGTACCAGAGCAATAGCCTCGCTAATTAATTATTGAGTTCAAGTAGAATATGTTGCCAGAAGAAGAAGTCATTTTTTTCAGTTGGACTTTGAAGGAGCTCAGAGATATGGTCTTGTGTCGACTTAACAGCAAAAAGACTGGGGACATCTGGTGCACCAAGTGCTATCGTCCACTACAGTATGGCCTTCTTTTGTTGGTCAGAGAAGTGGGTCTGAGATGAAGCAAATAGTATATGAGTGACAAATTCCCATCAAAACATCAGGAAATAATATATGCAGGGTAAGTAGATGCAACATACTGCCTTTGAATGCCAAGGATAGTATGGGGAGTCATTAGAAACACAGCGTCCCTCCCATGTGTCCATGTCCTCAAATGATAGTTCATTCCAAGAAACAGGCCTGATCAGTTGTCAGCATGGACCATCAACGTGTACATGTGGTCCAATAACAAATCATCACAGAGATCTGCTAGTGGATAATCCACATCATCAAGGAATTCCTCGGCTTGGGGTGACAATAAATGAGGTGATGGCAGGTGCATATCGTCAGCAAGAGACATGGGATCAATGGAGATCAAAAGATCAGGTTGCTTCTTAACAGGAGCTGCACTGACATTCACGGGAACATTGTTGACAGGAGTATGGAAAACTTGGAGGCAGCGCTTGTGCTTTTTAGTCCCAATATGATTGGAAACAAGGGTGCGACACATTGAATGCACAACACCAGTGAACCTCTCACAAGCTTTGCAGTTGACTAGCCCCAAGATCAACACATCAAATACTGGACAAAGAAAAGTGTGATTCACCATGGAGCAGCGCAAAATCATTTACATACCATTTGGATCAAGTGAATTATTGCCCCTGGTATCGGACAACTTGTGCATCAGACCATAGCAGTAGCAGCAATGAGCTAAGGGCCCTGAATATAGTCCAGGAAGAGGAAGATGCTATACAGTGTATAGTCAAAAAGAAAAACTGCCACATCTGTGTGCGTGGTCATTGTCTTGCTGCCTGCACAAGGTTTGGTACATAAAATAATTCTAATTCCTTCCTGGCAGATGGGGTGAGAGATGGAGATAAAGATCAAGCGTCGATGGAGGCAGTTCAAGTCACATGATCCAGTCTACATTGATTGTGATCAGTTGTGATCCTTTGCCAAAAGAGCCTTTCATTGATGACAAGCAGTCTTGCTTGTCTCCCGATACTCTGGCTGATGAGTCCGACTCAGAACAAGATGAACTCAATGTCCTTTGTACAAAGTCTGTTGGTGAGTTTCCTCACTGTGTCATGTACTTGTTGTTGCAATGGCTGCTATCTCCACCCCACCGCATGTATCATCACCTCTTCCTACTCCTAACAAGAAGCTGTGGTGTGGCCCAACCTTGCTTGCGTCTTTCCTCACCCCTTTTCAGACCGCAGAGGCAATCACTGCCTTCTCATTGGACACCCCCACCAAAGCACCCCTACCAAAAAAGCCTTTCATTGATGACAAGAAGTGCTCCTCATCTCCCAATACTTTGGCTGATGAATCCGACTTAGAACAAGACGAACTTGATGTCCTTCATACCAAGTTCGTTGGTGAGGTGGATCTTCCAGAGTGTACATCTTCCTCCCTGTGTGATGTACTTGTTGTTCATGCCCCATGCAGGTGAAGAACTTCTCTTGAAAGAGTCCAGATGTCGATTTGTTCTCTTTCCTATACAGTATCACAAAATAAGTCTCACTCCATAGTATCTCTTGCAAATTGACTCACCCACAATCAGATATGGCAAATGTACAGAAAGCGGAAGCGTCCATCTGGGCTGCAGAGGAGATGGACCTTTCAAAAGATGTTCACAACTGGAATAATTGTTTGAATGACAATGAACACCGCTTTGTCTCTCATGTGCTTGCGTTCTTCGCTGCCTCTGATTGTATTGTCAATGAGAACATCATTGAGCATTTCTCAAATGAGGTCCAGGAAACTGAGGCATGTTGCTTCTACAGTTTCCAGATTATAATGGAGAACATCCATTCTGAGACCTACTCTCTCTTAATCAATACCTACATCAAGGATCCCGCACAGTGTGAATATCTTTTCAATACCATGGACACTATCCCTTGTGTCAAATGCAAAGCTGACTGGGCTTTCCGATGGATTTTGGACCAACATTCAACATTCACTGAGTGCTAGGTAGCCTTTGCTGCAGTCGAGGGCATTTTCTTCTCTGGTGCTTTCACATCTATCTGCTGGTTGAAGAAGCATGGCTTGATGCCTGGTCTCACATTCTCAAATGAACTCATTAGCCATTGTAGGAACCCCTGGTTCCTTGAGTCCGCATCCCCTCTTTTCCCCATCTTTACAGTTAACAGGTAGTTGTGGCCATACGTCCTCCAAGGTATCTCTTGCATCCGTGTCCATCAGAGTCTTGTCTGAGGTCCATTGTTTCTTTGTGTCTAGTCTGTGATGGGTCTGTGTCCATGTACTGATTGGATTGACGATGGTTTGTAATGGAAGTCAACTCTCCTTTATTCATTTACTCTCTTTTTTCATCCTATCGATGAGTATGACATTGTAGAGACAGTGTTGCCATCATATGTGGCCCCGAGTCCATTGACTCGGTACCGATCGCTCTCGAGTCACTACCTAACCCAGGGCAGAAAAGCTTTTGACTGCCACCATTTTGCTTATAGCTTAAAAACTATTTTCTATATCATCCGTGGGATTGCCCATGTGCCTCTGAAAGTTTTCATCAATTACAGTCTCCGCTTATAATATATCGGGATAAGGTTCGGACACAGTCTAGGGCATGCCCTGGACAATAAAAATTCTTGTCTTAACTACCAAATGCATCTACCTTTTCATCCCCTTTCTGTTTGACTCGTAAGAGGCTCCGTTGGTTGTTGTCATACACCATCCAAACCTCTCTTCTCGTATCCATTGTCGTACGCCGTCCAAACCTCTCTTCTCATATCTGTGGTCATCCATGATCCGGATCATTGTTTCTGTTTCCGTGTCTGTTCACATCTGTCTTGGATAACCTCCAAACATCCTTTATCCCACTCAGGAAGTCACCGCAATGAATTGCCATGAATTTGGGACTACCTTGGCCAAACTCTTTGGAATCTGTGTCTTGGAGTTGTGTGATGTCAGAGAGACATAGAACTTCAACAAGTCAGTCTATGTTGCGATCCAGAATAATTGCAATGAACAGTACTCACTTTGGAAAGGAGGTGGTTGATAACCTTAGGTAAGGTCGGGAGGTGTCCTTCATACCTCCTGGGTAGAAGTCTGCAAGCTTAGCGATAAGATCAGCTTAATCATCAACAGCCTCGGCATTTGCTGCCACAGTCTGTTCTTGTTGTGTTCACCATTGATTTGTCTCTTGATCCATGAGTGCATGAGGAAGCTTGTTCACAGGGTGATTGTGGTCATATGCAGTCTCCACCAAGATTTTGTGCACATGCACATTGTCAATGTCAACATCACCATCCTCATCCATGATTTCCAGAACACCAGCTGATGTAGGTGATTTAGCTGGCCAGGACAAGATGTCGTCAATGTCAGTGAGAGGGGGGCTGTAGGGGGTGGTGGGAAATCAGGAGGGATTAGCACATGATGTTGAACGAGCACCACGCAGTAGCTCCTTAACATTACTTACTTACTTATCGTAGTAGCGTAGTCTTCCATATAAGGAAATAGTCACACGCACATGTAGTATATAAGTTAGAACTCAACTGTCTGAGTTCGAATAGCATCTTGTGTTCTTACCACAACCACCACATTACAGCAAGTGACCCATAACCCCCATGTGAGTGTTAGGCGTACTCTACGCTTTCACAGACTTTATTCAACAGGTTATGAGTCCCGTTAGTGCACAGTAGTGTTCGCTGCAAGGCTGAACCTACTTGTCACCTAACTCTCATGCTCACTATCGCTGTCGCAATCGTAGGCATTAGTGAACACTTAACAGCAGTTCCTGACGCCAATGGTAACGAACCTATGTCCAGATTGCACGCTAACGCTGTTGCTCTCCAGACACCTTTACTATGTCATCTTCCTCGAAAGATTCTCAGATCCCCATCTTCAACGGGACCAACTGGTCAACATGGCATCCTGCCATGAAGGCCTACCTGCAGTCAACAGGCTGTACCTGGGCTCTCGAACTTCCTCGTCCTACGGCTCTGACGACAGCATCAGACCACGAGGAGAAGACGGACTTCATTGCCTGGATATGGGCAAATGACACCTTGGTTGGCAACGTCAACCTTTACCTCACTGAGCCCATTTGGGTGAAGTATTCGAGTCATGGCTCTGCCATTGACCTAATCACGGTGTTGCACGCTGAGTACTCCATGCCAGGATTGGCCGGAGCATACGCTCTTTTTAAAGAGGTATTGGACATCAAAGTCCCTCATGTGTCACAACCCTGCCCCCGCCTTATCTGAGGTGGAGAACCTCTTCACGCGGCTCACCGCCACAGGCTTTGATTTCCCCACCAAGATCCAGGCAATGCTGCTTCTGGCACAGCTCCCTGCCTCCATGGACGTCGTCACTCAGATGATCATCCAAGCGAAGGACACGGCTGGCAAGCCGAAGGACCCGTCTGTCGAGGACATCCACAAAGCTGCGGTCCTCTCGTGGGACCAGCGCTCCCTGATGGGTGGTGGCAAGCTTGCTCAGCAGGCTAATAAGATTTCGGCTGTGAAGCGGAAGGGGAACGACTCCAACTTCCAACAGCAGCAGCAACCTAAGCCGCAGCAACAACAGCAGCAGCAAGGGGAAGCTAGCACTGACAGGAAGGGGAAGAAAACCCGTCGAGGCAAGAAGAAGGCAAAGTCGCCATGCCCACATCGCCTCCGCCACCATCATCACCACCGTCGTCGATACACCCACCACTGAGGATCCCCGCCTTGCTGCCCACGTCTCTCCTCAGCTCTACCAAGGGCAGAGCAGTGCCCCCACCAACACCCGCATTCTGGAGGCCTTCTCCCTAGCCGAAAGGCTAGATGTTCATCCGTCGATCAAAACGATCCGACAATTGGATCGGGAGAAGCGCAAGGTGAGCAAAACTCCCCTTCAGAACCGCATGTGGGATGCTGAGACGTTTGGTCTCCTGTCCGGCATCGTTGAGATTTCCTCCGATGACGACACGGACGTGCCTGCCGCCCCCGCTCCGAAATGTGGCCGCCGCTCCTGTAAACGCGCCATCAACCCACTGCCGCAGTCCTCTTGGGACAGCGAGGATGTGGTGGATGTCTACGGCTTGGAGATTGATAGGGACATCGCCGCCACTGCTTTTCATAGCAGCGATGAGGACTTCCCGCAGATGATCCCGCGGATTACCAGGCAAGTGAATACACTACCTGCACCTTCTCGAACTAACGGTTTTTCCTCTCTGAACGCGATTTCATCCGCTCGAGTAGTTAATATAATGTCTTCCATTTTTGACATGGACACCGTAGTTACAAATTGTTTGTATCTACCACATGGTGCAATGACATGTCACGCTTGCAGCGCCCCTCCAGTTCAAAACATAAGTGTGCATGCCCTAAAGGCAAGTTCTGGATCTTAGATTCAGGTGCTTCAATGCACTTCACACCTGAGCGAAGTGACTATGTCACATATGAGAAGCTTGAAGGCAAAGACCGCCCAGCAGTCTTTACTGCCTCAGGTGTTATCTATGTCAAAGGAAAAGGGAAAGTACTAGTGCACTGGATGGATAGTGCGACACAAAAAACGCACATCCTAGAGCTACACAATATAGGACATATACCAAATTCTGGTGTCCGCCTAGTCTCCCTAGGCCTATTACTTGCACATGGTGCGAAAGTCCAAGGTGACGTTAAGCAGTCACGGTTACATACAGTGACGGTGTTACACTTGCACCGTTTATACCTGGCTGTTTAGGTCAGGGAATGTACACCATTGAAGCGCTACCACTGAAAGGACAATCAGCAAACACAACTTGTACTATCACATACAAAATAGTGCATCGACGTTTTGGACACCCTTCCAAAGACGTGATCAGACATGCTCGTAAGCACATCAAGTCTATGCCTGACATTGAGATCCCCTCTGAGGACTCTGTCTGCCCTGGCTGTGCTATGGGCAAGCTACCTAACAGGAGTTTCCCTCCTACTGAGCGATGCGATACACGCACATTTGAATTGATTCACTCAGACTTGAAGTCTTTCCCCACCAATTCATACCATCAGTATAAATACATTATCACATTCCTTGATGACTATACGTCAATGGCATGGGTTAGTCTTTTGTGCACCAAAGATGCTGCATTGACGGCCACCCGACACTTCTTAAAAATGGTGTCCATGCAATTTACCGCAACAGTACAAGGATGGATGTCCGATGCAGGGGGAGAGTACAAGTCTCGAGCTTTCGATGACATGCTCAAGGAACAAGGGATCCGCATTTACCAAAGCGCACCCCATACTCCACATCAGAATGGTCGTGCTGAACGTTTCATGTGAACAGTAATGGACAAATCCGAAGCTATGCGGCTTGAAGCCTGCATTCCGGAAAGTTGGTGGGAATTTAGCATTCAGCATGCTACCCACATTTACAACAGAACACCGCTGTGCCGCCATAACTGGCGCACTCCTTATGAGTTGCTTCACAAGCAGCAGCCGGACATAGCGCATCTACGCGTATTTGGGTGTGCCGCATATGTGCACATTCCGGACGATGTGCGGACCAATAAAATGGCCCCTAAGTCCGAACTTATGGTGTATCTGGGCATCACACCAGGAAATGAATCAAATTTCCTGTTCATGCGTTCCCCCAACAACATTTTGTTCCATTCCGCTCATGCAATATTCGATGAGACGTGATTCCCCCGCTGTGCGTCATCTCGCACACACCCTGCTGCACAACCAGTGCCACCTGTCACAGCTGGGCCTGGCCCTCTTCAAGGACCACCGGCGCCCACTGTTGACAACAATGATTATCGACCCAGTTGACCCACTCCGAGAGTACCATCTCCTCCCATCCCTCCTCGCACACACTCGCCTCGCCCGGCACCACCCCCACCGTGTGCACCTAAGAAAGTTCGTGGGGCACCACCTGCGATCCCTCCTGCCTCCGCTCGTCCCCAGCGTGAACGTTGCATGCCTAACAGGCCTGACAATGTTTATGGAGATAAGCATCCAGTTGAGCAGATCAAGGAGATCGAGCGCAAATTGCGCTGGCCTGACTCTCGGGAACCTGGCCCATCAAGGCCACGGCAGCCACAGCCTCTGTCATCTGACATGCCTGGCAATTTTCCCGACTCTAATGTGCCTCCCACCCCTACCAATGCTCCTGACTCTGACAGTGAAGCAGAGGTCAAATGATTAAGTCGTGAAGGGGGAGCTGGATTGGCTGCATTTTTTATGTCAAAGGCAATACCACTCGGGTTAGCAACTGCAGATGCTAAGCCCTTACGCGAATGGAGTCTAAAGGACTTACAGAGACTGCCTCAGGCAGAACAAAAGGAATGGAAAGCCGCATGTCGACGTGAGCTAGACATACTCAAAGAACGCAAAGTCTTTGAACTGGTCGACCCCCCGAAAGGGCATAAGGTCATTTCCAACTGATGGGTCTTTGATCAGAAACCTGATGGTCGTAAACCGCATGATTAATCACAAAAGGATTCTGTCAACAAGAGGGAATCAATTTCGACCAAATCTTCTCTTCGGTTGTAAGGTTTGAGACTGTGCGGCTTATGCTTGCACTTGCAGCCTTAGAGAACTGGCACATCGAAGCACTCGATGTAAGAAGTGCTTACCTATATGGTAAGTTAAACGAGGAGATCTACATGAAACAACCCGAAGGTTTCATAATCCCTGGGCAAGAGCACAAAGTGCTCCGTCTCCAACGTGCCCTGTACGGCCTTAAACAAGCTGGATTAGCCTGGTGGGAGACTCTAAACGAGTCCATGAAAGAACTCGGCTTTGAACGTCTGAAGTCCGATGCTGGCATCTTCCTCTACCGGAAGAAAGGCACCACTATGGTGGTTGCTATCGTCTATGTAGATGATGCCCTATTCTGTGGCCCTGACAAAGCCATAGTAGCAGAGGTGAAAGCCGCATTTATGCGCAAGTGGGAATGCAGAGATCTAGGTCCTGCAACTGAATTCCTGCATATGAGAATCTGCCGAGAATGCAGCAAGATCATGATTGATCAATGCGCCTACCCTGAAAAGGTACTTAAGCGATTCGGAATGCAGAACGCGAAGACAGCTTCCACTCTCCTTCCTCAGGGGTATTATCCTCTCAACTACAATGGTCCAGTTGACCCAGAATTGTGATCTCGCTTCCAACAAGTGATCAGATTGTTGTTATACATCACACTAGGCACCAGACCGGATATAGCCTACGCTGTGACAGCCCTATCAAGACATGCCACTAAGCCCTCAAAAGAGCACCTCGACAAAGTGTTATATATTTGCAAGTACCTCATTGGTACTCGCTATTATTCGCTAGTCTTTGATGGAGCTTCAAAGGCAGGCATGATCGCTTACACCGATTCCGATTGGTCATCCGATCCTAATACCTGTCACTCTCAGACTGGCTGGTTTATCAAACTGGCTAATTGCATCTTCAGCTGGCAGTCGCGCCAACAACAGTGCATTGCCTACTCTTCTACAGAGGCTGAATATGTTGCACTCTCTGATTGCAGCAAGCAGGTTGTATGGTTGTGCTCCTTAATGGAGGAACTTGGATACAAGTTACAACCTATCCCCATCTGTGGTGATAATCAGGGTTCCATCTTCATGGGATCAAACACCGTTACTGAAAAATGTAACAAACATGTGGACATTAAATGGCATGGTGTTAGGGAGTTCATCCGTGAAGGTATGGTAGAACTATTCTTTATTGAAGGGACCATAAACCCTGCTGATATGTTCACCAAGAACCTTGGTCACATTAAACTTGATCAGTTCCGATCACAACTTGGACTAGTCTTCTATGACAAACCCATAGCACCTTAGATGAGTGCTCCCTTCCTACTTCACTCTATGCACAAGTCCGACACTCAATGTCCATCCTGATGACTTTGTTGCAAAGGTGTGCTCTCTACGCTTACACACCTCATTACCGGCAGCTTAGCGAGGGGGAGTGTTGAATGAGCACCACGCAGTAGCTCTTTAACATTACTTACTTACTTATCGTAGTAGCGTAGTCTTCCATATAAGGAAATAGTCACACGCACATGTAGTATATAAGTTAGAACTCAACTGTCTGAGTTCGAATAGCATCTTGTGTTCTTACCACAACCACCGCATTACAGCAAGTGACCCATAACCCCCATGTGAGTGTTAGGCGTACTCTATGCTTTCACAGACTCTATTCAACACATGAAACATCATCTCTGGAAGGTCTTACCCTTGAGATTGTGAACTTTTGATGACTGGCTCACTTCCCCAAAGTTCAAGGTCCCACAGAAGTAGATGAAATTGACTTGGGAGGTAAAATTAGATGGCGACAATTGGGTGAAACTGAATATACACTTAGCAGTTAAGGATTCAAAGAAAGTATCGGACACCTTCAGGTCAGTACAATCAAACTCTTGAGCAGCTTGATGTTCCTCCAAAACTTGACAGGAAAACATGGGGGGCATATGGAGGGAAAGCGAAGCTTGCATCTGGCAAATTGTTGGTGCAATGCAATCTTTGACAAAGGTCTGAGAGGGTCCTGTCACTCGGTGAGAGAAAAGCCTATTAACTAGGTATAGTCCACGTACCCTGGGCAGGCGCACGAAAGAACCTAGCGATGTCAGTCAACATTTGACCAGGAAATGAAGCGACTCTGGCTCTTCCTCTAAGCCCCACGACCAGGATGAGGATATAAACAGATTTTCCTGCAGCTAAATCAGCAAACTTTGTCAGAAAAATGTTAGGGCACATGCCAATGGTGTAAAATTATAATAAACATTATGAAGCTTGACAATGCATGTTGTAATGCTACTATAATGGAACTTAGCTAAGATAATCCATCAGTGCACCATTATCATGTCATTTTATTATGTCATAAGATAATCAGGAAGCATTGCAATTGTCCCATATGCCCACGCCGAATGCAACATGGACTTCTGAGCACTGTCGTGCCTTGTCCTGCTACTCCCATCATCACCATGGCCCCAGTTCATCAAAAATATCAAAGATCTGAACAAGCCCATACAGCTACATGCCGCTGTCAGTTCTGTGGGAACATATTCAAATCCCAAGGCTTTAGGGATCACGAGAAGCACTGTGGAAAGCGCAAGGGGGGGCAACAACAGCGTACTCGGCTCGCAGAGGAGTATGAGAGAGACATAGAACAAGGTATGTTCCAATTTTCTGAATTGAATGACCGACCTTTTGATGGTTTTGTGTTCTTCAGCGAGAGAGATGGCATCAGAATATGCATTGTCATTCACATACAGCAGTGCAGAAGCTGGTCCTTCAAGGCCAGTTGGCTCGAACAATGATCATCTACCATGGAGGTTTTTACTCTTTACTTATAATGCTTTCGCTCATACTTTTTGTGTTACTAGCTGTGCAGCCTGAGGCTGTCCGCTTCCACTCCCCTCATGTACCATCAGAACATGAAGATTTTGTCGCCAGACAGGACACTTGAGCAATTACTCAGGGTAAGTGTATGTAGTGTGCTCGAAGGTAGATTCTGCTAACCACGATATGTATGTTAGATCGCTCATTGCAATGCTCTCGCTCGTCTGTCTCGATGGCTAGCAGTAGCAGCCACCAT
Organism: Boletus reticuloceps; assembly: GCA_018397855.1. Classification (NCBI taxonomy): domain Eukaryota; kingdom Fungi; phylum Basidiomycota; class Agaricomycetes; order Boletales; family Boletaceae; genus Boletus; species Boletus reticuloceps. The sequence continues at coordinate 222,995 of JAGFBS010000018.1, forward strand.
GACCAATCTGTATCTGTGGAACTGCCACATGACTTCAAGACTCGCTTTCATCCCCACAGCAATTGCCCTCCTCTCTTCCAGTATCAAAACGACTTTGGCCATCGGGATATTCATGATCTGGCTCCTGATGCTCAGCCATGGCACCTGTTCGCAGAAGAAGGAGACTACCAGTTTGCAGAGATTGCTCTGCAAGCTGGTCTCAATATGTCACAAGCAAACAGCCTGCTCACCCTCATATCACGCATCTCCCAAGGAATGGCGAAAGTCACCCTCCGAAACGAGGTTGACCTTTGATGTGCATGGGACAAGGCAGCCATAGCAAGTGACACCAGTGAGTACAATCCCTCATATTCCATTCCATTTATTTTTTTTCAGAAAATTCATCATCTAGCTATATTTCTAGTTTTTCCGACACAACGTGGTTGCTTCATACCAGGGGGAGGACAGGTCATTCTAGGTCTATGGCAGCTCATTATTGTATTGGGCTCTGGACCTGCTGTCTAACCCTCTCCTGGCGCCACACTTTGTCTGGGATGCTCAACTTTTAAATACAATGGTATTGAATATGAGTGGTTCTACACAGAACTGTGGACAGGCAATCGTTGGTGTGATATTCAAGTACGTTGTCATGTACTACTTTTCTAGTCTTGTTGTAAACTGTGAATCTCTGTTGTACCTATTTGTAAGTCTAGATGCAATTGCCTCATGACATTGAGAACGCTGTCCCGTTTGCATTCATTCTCTATGCCGACTGAACACGGCTTTCATCCCACGGGTCTGTCAAGGGATATCCCATTGTAGCTTGCTGCACAAATCTACCGGCAGACATTAGAAATGGGGAGCGATATGGTGGTGGATGCATCGTCGGCTGGCTACTGATCATAAGTGAATATATTTTGACAGGTGATGGTCTTGACTATGCTATCTCACAGGTTGCGGAACCAGCCAAAGACCAAGGCAAGCTTTCATACACAACCTATAAGCATGTCATATGGCACGAGGCATTTCTTTGTATGCTCAAGATGCTTATCGAGCTTGCAAAGACAGGATATTGTCATGTATGTTACAACAAAATCATCTGATGGCTATTTCCCATCATCCTTATCTTATCTGCTGACTACGAAGAGCTGTGAGCCGGCATCTTGTATGTTATAATGAGATTACTGATTGTTTTATTTAGGTGTATGATATGTCTACTTCGAGGTACAAAGGGTAAATGCCCATGCCCCGTTTGCCTTGCTCCCCTCAAGAAGTTATCAGACTTATCCAAGACGTTTGAAGCACGCACTACAGCTCAGGTGAAGGATGCCTACGTGGTCTACCTGCGAAAGAAGTCGGATGGGGAACCAATCCTCAATGCTCTAGGTCTTCGACCAGTCGAGGTATGCTCTAAATGTATTCTACTCAAACATTCACGAATCACAGCTGATTTAACTACAGAATGTTTTCTAGAAGATCCCCCACTCAGAGCCAGAAGCTGCTGCAAGTTTCAACCCACTTCATTATTTGCACCATGGCATCTGGGGATACCACTTACTCGAAGAAATCAAAATTATTCTCAACAAGCTGCCATGTATGTATGCGGCCGAACTTGAGAGCCAGTGAGTCATGGCATCCTTTATCCATAATTTGTTTCAGAACTCTCTCATATAGGCTCGACAAATTTCCATCTTGGCGCAACCTTGCACGCTTCAATGGCATCTTACATGTAAGCTATGCCAATCAATTCTTAGCCTTCTCAAGCTGTCGATGAGCTGATGGGCTCTTTAGCAAACATTATATGCAGCCTCAAGTGTGCTCACAGAGAATGTGAGCTGTGAAGGTTACCAGCTCTTTCGACTGCTTCGAAGTTACTTGGAGCTTGACAGCCTCATTGTGCTGGATGCACACACTGAGAGGACACTCGGAATGATTGAGGCAGAGCTGCTGACATTTGGAAACGAACTCAAGGTATCTACTTACAACTTACACCTTACTTCATACTCTGAATCTCATGCTACGAATTGATCACTATCACTTTAGGAGTACATTGTGCATGTGAGAGATGGAAACCTCTTGGAGCACCTCAAAACAGAGTGGAACTTTCCCAAAATACACCTCTGGAAGCATGTTGTACAGGACATACGAACAAAAGGAGTGGTACGAAATTACAGCACGAGGCCAAATGAGAAGATGCATGGTGCACTCAAGGACACATACCAGGATCACTCAAATGGAAAGGATGTTGCAGTTCAAGTATTTACACATGCTTCTGGTCCATGCTGTTCTCTGACGTTCTGACAGATCCTCCGTATTGACAACCACTGTTTAGCCATGAAACTCATTAAGGATCGGATTGATGCCGAAACCGAGCATGCTACAGCAGAAAGTAGTGCCGGCAACGATGAGGACAGCAATATAGATGACAAAGCTATTGATGTTTTTACGAGTTTTGAAGGGCATGTTAAACTGTGCACCACGACCATTGAAGACCATCCGGGAAATTATGGGTGATCATGCTACGCGGCTGGAATTCCATAGTTTTGGCGGGAAGCTCACCAATTTCATTAACCAATGTCTTCCTGTGTATCTCGATCGTGACCCTTATCTTTGGGTTAACGTGTCATTCCCAGAAATTTTCCAGGTGTGTCCGACTCAAATTGTATAGAATGATATTCATTCAATCTCATCATACTCTTGACACGTAGTTAAAGGAGCATGCTTGCCTCAAAGTACATTACAAATCAAAGATGGATTGGCGAGAAGCTACTGACTATGTCCACTGTAACCCTGCATTCCATGGGAAACCTCATTATGATGCCATCATCTTCCAGATCTCCCTCGACGAAGTTGCTTTTGCCCGTCTTGAAATCATGTTTTTGTGCGACATTCCTGGATTTGGCAAATATGACTTTGCCCTCATTTGCCCCCTTACTGCAGCCATCAGCACAAATTGGAACTCGTTTGATGAGGCCTTGAGGCTTACACGCATCAAAGCATGTCCCCACACTGCATCCATGTTCATCCCCATCTGGTCGCTCGTGCGGGGTGCATTACTTTACCTTGACCCGAAGCACAAAGACAAATTCCTTGTGGTAGAGCATATTGATGGGGATATGTTCCTCCATATGAAGGAGTGGTCTGTCAACAGAGGGTAAAAGTTAGTTATTTTGTCCTATCACTTATCTACCCCTGTGTCATATCATACCATCAAACTTTGCCGACCAGATCTGCTGAGTCTGTGGTTTCTACACACCACAGTTTTAATTGTCTCAGTATTCCCTTTATTTTCCCATTTGCTCGCTTCAAGCTTCGCACCAACTCTCTCAGTCTGTTGTCCATCCAGCTGTGGCTCTCCCTCAATTTCAGATTCATAAATGAGGGTCCGTTACCATCGTCACTCCCCACCTATTGAGTTGTCACTCCCCACCTCATCCGCCTCACCTCCTGTCCTTTCTCCAAAACCCAATTATCACCTACAATATGCACTCCATCTGAATCTATCCCACAAAGTCCAACTCGACTCTGCAATGTTCAAAAGTCGAGGTTTGCCCTCAGTCTCATCGGTGAGTGACTCGGCATCTCAGATCTTTCATCATGTTTACTTCCCTCTTGCGATCAAGACCAAGCCATGATATGACACTACCAATGCTACAAGAACAAGCGCGATTTCAGGTGCACGATTTCGGTGCAAATATTGCTCTCCCTTGCCTTAAATTTTCCATTGTTACAGGTCTCATTGTCGTTTCCATTGCTGACACCAACACATGAACAGGAAGTCTGCCGGCAGGAGCGGCTCAGGACCGTCAATGACCTCACTAGCCTATCAACTGTCTCAGATGATGTCATTGTTGCCTGTCTCTGCAAGCGCTGCATGTCCGATACAATCCATCAGTTTCTCTACCCTTGTCGCCATCAACCTTCACGAGTATATCGCTTCAAGCAGCAGCTCAAGACCGTCAATGACCTCGCTAGCCTATTGGCTGTCTCAGATGATGTCATCATCACCTGTCTCCACGAGCTTCATGTCCGACACAATCTATACCAACATCAGTTCCTCTACCCTTGTTGCCATCAACCCTCACAAGTGTGTTGCTTCAAGGAGCAGCTCAAGACCATCAATGACTCACTAGCCTATTGGCTGTCTCAGACGATGTCATCGTCATCCGTCTCCATGAGCGCTTCATGTCCAACACAATCTATACCAACATCGGTTCCTCTACCCTTGTCACCATCAACCCTCACAAGTGTGTCGCTTGAAACGCGGGCTCACTTCTTCAAAGGTATGCCACACTATCGGGATACGACCAAGAACAAGACCTCCCTTCTACCCCACATCTTGTTTTTTCTTATTTCGAATGTAACTTATAAAGATGCTCTTGGAGTTGTCAGTTTCCAATCCAGGAAATAAAGGCTCCAAGCTTGCAACCCAGGCACCTGCAACAGAGTTCATCACTGAATCGTTCGGGAATGCTCGCACACTCGTCAATCCAAATGCATCTTGCTTTGGAAAGTATACAGAGGTCCAGTTCACCGACAAAAGGCATTTGTATGGTATCAAGTCTCTTGACTACTATCTTGAGCGCAACCAAGTCGCGTTCAGAGAGCAGAACTTCCATATTTTCTACTATCTGATGGCCGGTGCACATCAGTAAAATTACATGCTTCTTTATTTGGCTTTATGTGTCTTATTGTACTTGTCAAACTACGAATCATGTACAATACTACCATAATTAATTCCAAAACATTAGAAACATCAAGTACACTATATTTTAACAAAAATCCAGCTTAGAAACAGGTTTTTGTAACAAGTTTGGAGATGTTTTAAAACTTGTGATAGTCAGCTAAGCAGAATAAGACACATAAAGCCAAATAAAGAAGCATGTAAATTTACTGATGCATCTCCAGAAGCACGTCAGCATCCCTACCTCGCTGACAAGACCCAGTACCGCATCAACCAATGCCTCTGCCGCTGGGACTCAGGCTCAGCTATTCACCAACCCTGAGTGGAACAAGGACAAGAATGAAGGTGTTATACAGACCACAACAGTCCAGGTACATTTCACAATCTATCCACTCCTTTTAGTTCACTGATCACTTTGAATAGGCCTATTTCAGGGAAGTGTACAACATCATGCTCAGGTATCCCGATGCTATTGGCATCAAATTCAGGAGTGGAAGTATTGTACCTATCGAGCTGTGCATCATTGCTCCCAACCAGCGATTCACCGATTCATGATTGTGCGCTCCTATACATCAAACATACTTCTCAGTCTCTCGTAAGTGCTCCTCCCTTCTCTTCATTATCGCTGTTATCCTCTTCCCCGCTAGGCAGACCCGGGCCTCGTTCTCAGAGTCATCTTCTTTTGCATCGGTCCTTTACTAATCCCGTGCTTACAGCAGCTCAATTCACCAACACTTGTAAGACGCCAGATGACTGGTTTAATCCTAATATCAAAATGCTCCCTGCCTCATCCCTCCCTCACAGTGAACGGTCACTTCAATGGAGCCATTTAAGAGGCAGTGTATACAAATTTATGTAATTTGACTACACCCTCGCCATATATCTCATTAATACTGATCCTGGGCTACGTTTTCAGGATCTGATTACCGACAATTGCTCTGCTGTAGACGAGAGCAGCAAATCCACCTGGGCTCTGAACCAATCAAAAGCTGAGACTTTGTCAATGCTTGGCAATCCATCACTGCTTTTTGACCTCATCTCATATGCTACAGAATAGCCTAACACAAGGGACAATTACGCTGAGTAGCAAGACCTTTCCAACATTCACCCCGAACTTTCCGGTAGACACCGAGATGCTGCCAGTGCAATATTTCATCTGGCAAGTTCCATTCCCTGCATTCTCAGACTGTTAAAAGGCAGCTTCCTCTCCGTTGAATGAGCCAATATCTTTCTCCTACCCATTGCTCTTCATTGATTGGCTCTGTCCTGCGTTCATAGATCCTTCCCACTTCCAGTCATGGTAGAAGACTTCGCTGCAGCTTTTGCTGCTGTTAGCAATGACGTCAACTTATACAACAATGCTGATGGCGACAACGGTATTGTTGACCCAGACTCTGCGAGTCATGGAGCCAATGTTGGAGGCTTCGCTGTTGATGTGATGAGGGAACTTGACAAGATGCGCCGTGTTATGGTTGTCCTGGCCCCAGACTCGAACACGGCTGAATTATGCAAGGTGTGCTCTTGAGCATCAAAACTCTAACTCTCCAGCACTGATCATGCACTCTAGGCGCTGGGAGATGCCCAGCTTGCTTATACGTGCATACAACAGGACCTCAACACATTGAGAACTGAGCATAACAAGCTGCAGGCTCAGCTGGCAGCCCGGACATGAACCCATGCTCTCAAGATGGTGGCAGCAGGCCTGTTGGACACTTTTATCACCAACATGGTGAAGAAGTATGCCTTGCTCTACCATCTTTGGGTCCCTAGTGGCATCTTCCCACTCTGCGCATTTCCTGCTAACTTCAATTTCAACGATCCGAGACGTTTTCAGAGCAGCGAAGCTAGAACTGCTGCTTATGGTGCTGAAATATATCTCATGCTACCTGTTACTCTGCAAAAGCCAGTCACAAAGTATGAGCAATTTGAACACCTCATAAGTGACATACTCAACTATAGTATCCAGGACTAAACTTTGACTTATATAGTTCACGTCCACGGTTAACACAGAGCGCGCCAACATCCTCAAACCCCTCAAAGACTCTGTGGTCCAGCTCTTCACCCATTTGTCTCCAGCGCTCGACCCTGCAGCGATAGGAGACTGGAGAAAGTGCATGGGCAACCACACATTCTTGTCCCTTCACAAGCGAAACCTGCAGAACCCAGACGACCCATATACACCGCTCGCACCGATACTCTTCCAAGATCCAAAGAACATGGACATTCAAGGTCTCTTCAAAAACAAGACATTGACTCAGGTAAGCCATACATTCAATACAGCACATTGTAGTTTACAGTTCATCACCTCATACTTAGATGGCTTGCTTGTTGTTCAACGGAAAGGGTATCCTGACAGGGAAAAAATGTGGCGGTCCACCAGGAAGGGGCAAGAAACTCGGGGCCACAACCACGTCTGATGGCATGATAGCGGCTTGTTGCACAATTGTGAGTTCAAACCGTGTTCTGTTCTGCTGACACTCAGCGCACCTCACATATGAATAGACTCGTTATCTTCTCTCTGGTGACAAAGAATTCTCATTTACTGGCAATCACACTGGCATTCCATACAAGAAGGATTTTGAATACTACGTCGAAATGCTTCAAAAACCCGCTAATAGAGAGTGGGCACTTGGAGTCACGAATCACTTTAATGATGCCATTTTTGGTACAGGCCAAAAAGTCCAGCAACAGCCTGACAAAGCCATAGCCGAAATCGAGGATCCCACGGAAGTACAGAGCTGGGAAAACAATATCATGGCCCAATTGGGTGGCTTTGGGGGGATCAAGGTGCAAATCCTCCCATAGTCAATCTCTCTTCTTCTGCTGCAGATCTTCCACCTCCCGATCGTCCCGCTCAGCTATCCACAAACCTTAACCTCCCCGACCACTCTATTATTGCTATGAATCCACCCACTCTCACTGGTGTCACTTGAGCGACAGTTCCTTCCATCTCTGGGCATACTGGGATCCCCACACATGCTGCCATCCCTGTTGCCTTTGGATCAGCCCAGAATGCTAGTGCTCCAGTTATGCATACTATGAATGAGAGCAGTATGTTGTCTGCTCTCATTGACACCCTCCTTTGCTGACCATCTCAGTTTCAGTCACTTCAGACATTAGCAAATCTCTCACTCGCTCCTCAGCCCAGGCCCTCTGGACCGGTTGTTGTCCCAGCCTTAGTGAGCATACCTTCTTCTAAACCACCTCGATCTAAGAAGGGCAAGAAATTGGATCCACCACAAGCTGCAGAGGAAGAGACAGGTGTTCCCATTAGGGCTACCCGTGCGAGAGTGAGGTGATCCTGATTGTTTGTTTGCTGAAGTCCTAGTCCCTTTCGCAGAGTAGATAATTTTCGATTATGCATTTTGTGGTCCCATAACTACATATGCGAATCTATTGTGCTGCTTGAGTTGAGTCTTGGTTTGATCATTGTACGGGCATTGCAATCACGTGTTGCCATATATCATCCAGACTCAAGCGAGTTGGGCTTTGAATTAATCTTTACCTTGAACCACTACCATCCCTATGAAAACCCCATTGACATACTTCACCTCTTTATCGTTGTCGCTGCCTCCTTGTCCTTTGTCACCATGGCTACTACTGGACACCATTGGCTTTCCGTCAGTCCATGAACTTGGACCACCATTCGCCATTGCATGCAGATCCACAGATCTAGTATCCTGATGTTCGTGTTGGCATTGATCCCAAGGTCGCCCCCGAGCCTTTATTAAATCTTGTCCGCTGCTGCTGCCGACATTGAGGTACGTTTCTATTTTGTAATTATCTACTTAGACTATCAGCTGACTTAACTGCTAGGCACACTATTAGTTTGTCGACGAGGTTCCATCCACATTGTGACTCCTAGAGACAGCTCTCAGTCCAGGTATGCTTTTTTTACCAGTGTGTGACACCAACTAGATGCTGATTGTAACCCATTACATTGCTAGTTGCGTCGTCACATGATATTTTCTAAATCATTGTTGTACGTATTATAAGCATTTTGGGGGTTTTAATGACCATAATAGCAAAGTAATTGTACTGGTAAGGATTACAATGGAAAATGGAGAATTTGGAGTAGAATCCCACATGTTAATGGGATTTGAATGGCAACAGCAACATGACAATATAATTAACATGTCATAACCATGAATTTTACTCTGGTGCCATCAGAATTACATTATTGGACTTGCAAGCATTTGCCAGAATGGCATCTGCCCTGAACTTGCAAATCGTTCCCAAAGCCAAGCCCAACAGCCCAGATACGGGTGCCATGAGGAGGTTTTCCATCACCGGTTTGCCATCACCTCACCACCACAGCTGTGTATGCACAATCCAATCAGACCTGTCACAACGAGAGCACAACTACATGGCAATGCACCAAAACCTTGGTTTGAGACTGAGAAACCAGCCATCTCAACAACATCTTGACCAATGGAGCCAATGGCTGTAACTGACCCATATTGGATAGTGAATGACAACATGAGGTTCTTGAATGTTGACAATGAGGATGGGTTGAATATGCTAAGGTCATTGCAGGTGAAACCACATGAGCTACCAATGACCTAGAGGTCCCTGAACAGAAACATGTATATATTGAGAACGACCAATGGGCAAACCCAGTTCAGCTGGTGTGCAGTGACAGCTTGGAAGAGAACTTTGGCGAGATGAGGTGTGACTGCACCAAGATTGACAGCGGTGGGTCTAGCAGTGAATAGATACTTGAGCTTTGGGAAAATATACACCTTGAGTGAGCCTGGAAAAGCCTGAAAGTTGGGGCATGGCATCGCTTTGATGGCACTTGAGCCACCTGAATACACATTGTAACGACCCAATATCCTATCAAGGACAATAGGAGGTTCTAGAGGTTGCCTGGTAGATCCTAGAGCACTTGCAATGAGTAGTTCTGTTATCAAGTACAATCACTAGACCACTGAAGGGATTGGGGCCCGAAGGGCCCCAATGTACGATTTATGTGCGAGGGAGAGGCACTCGGGCCATCAATCCAGTTTGCCCATCTGTCGGGCACCCCTCTCCAAGGATCAGGGTCGGACCACCATGAAATGGTGTACAGTACGGGTAGGGACTGGCAGGGACAAAGCGGGTGGAGCGGTTTCGAGCCTGCAAAAGCTCTCGTCAGGGGGCTACCGCTACCCCAACCGCCTTACCTTCCGAGGACGTGTAGGATACTTCCACTGAGCCTTGCGTCGAGGGAGTTGGCTATAACCGATGAGTGCAGGCATGCAGGGGTGCTGCAGAGGCGATGGGCACGAACAGTGAGCAGCGACCCCAGACGGGGTGGTAAACTGGGTGGGAGTGGCGGGTGGGAGATAAAGGAGGCTTCTTATCTGGTGTCGAGACCAGCAGATCCCTTGTAGAGGACTGCTCCCACAGGCCATGCTGGCACAACCAGCCCTTTCGGGACAGGTCATGTGCTTTCTCGTATCCATGCGCCACTATGGCGACATCATTTCGCCATAGATCCTGTCTCCCGCCTAGCAAAGAGGCAATCAATAAGCGACATAGATAGGGTCTATGGTAGATTGCTAGCAATGAGAATAGAGGGGAAAGAACAGAAAGAACATGGGGAACTAACAAGAGAGGGGAAACAACAAGAGAACTAGACTAGAGAATAGTACTACAAACATAGGGGTATTTATAGGGGCTAAGTGCGAGCACAGGCCAAGCTGTGGAAAGGCTGTGGGAATCTAAATAAGGTTAATACCACAGTCACGGGTACCATGAGGATGCTCTAGATAAGAGCTATTAATGCTATTGGAGGATAAGGGAAAGTGAGTCAAGAGGAAAGTCATGAGGCAAGCATAAGGATGCAATGTGTATACCATGAGGTGGCATGAGGTGCATAGCCTAGATAAGATCATGTGACTTGGTCATGTGACTAGTAGCGTGGGAGACATGTGACCTGATGAGGTAAGTCTTGGCAAGTGAAGGAATACTATGGTATACTTTGGTAGTGTTTTGTATGCACTAGTGGGACTAGTGTTAGTGATTAGGAAATGACTGGTAGTGAAATGTAATCGAGAAATGTAGTGTCTGTAACACACATCTGGTTAACTGGCACCTCTGCAATTGTTCTCTTTGTGTACTATGTGCGAAATGGCATTCAAATACACCCATGCTTGTCACTGATAGAAAACCCTTTGCAGAGGTATATTCTTCAAAGACTCACACAGTTTACCAAGCCTGCTTTGCTCTTCGGAAGCACCAATCCGCACCTATTGCATGCCTTACAGAATCTGTTTCTACTCTGAAGGCAACCCAAGCAGAATAGTACAAGGACCTGCCTCAAGCAGTCCCCGTCTATGAGCATTCCCAGTATGCACAGTGCCACACCATAGACAATGTTTTGTCCCATGTAGCATGCGCTTGGGAGTAAACCTGTCAGCTAGGTACAGATATTCAAGTTCCAGCAAAGACAGATGGCATGTCAATGGAGGAACTTTTCCATCACCTTGTGAGTAAACTCGTGTGGTTGTGTGGCAAGGAAAGTGCAGCTTGCCAGGTCTAGTTTACTCTTTTTGTTGTACATTGTCTAACCCCTCAGATTCCGAACCATGAGTTACTTGCACTCGAGCTCTTGTATGTGCTCATTCGTAGCATTGGGATAAATCTCTTGTTGATGCCAATACGGTAGATCTTGCTTGACGAGTTCATACTCGCACCCACCCTTTCATCCCTCAGTCTCTCTCTACAGAGGACACCACCACCCCATTTCTCATCACTACACCAGTATGAAGTCCGGGGGGGTGAGTAGGTAATGGTATAAGTCCGGTGAGAGGATCGTCCGGTAAACAGCGCAGTATGCGGTACTCCTCCTCAAGAGGGCCCACGACTGACCAAATCTTTCTGGCTACCAGTTTGTAGGCCAGAGAATGGGATACGGGATCGAAAATGTACGTAGAGTTCAAGGCAAGGATATGAGGGGGTGACAGAACGGACTGCGGGGCCAATAAGAATGGGTAGATAGAAGATGGAACCAACAGTCCAAAGTCCGAAGGTGGGCCGGTAGAAGAAGGGCAGTCTGAAACTGAAGCGGCGGTGAATGATAAAGATGAATGTGAAGTGGTAAGAGTGTTGAAATCTCCCCAACCTTTTGGTGGCTCATCAAGATCTAAAAACCCATCTCGACAACAGATTGGTGGTTAGTGCAGAATAGTCCTTTATGACACTAAGGACATCCTTCAGTCCAAGGTTGGGTCGGTAACTTGTACTCCTTCCCGGAGTTGGGGTCGCGGAGTGTGATGGTCTGTGCGCTATCAGGGAAATCATCAGTAGATGCGCTCATGAGACAGTGGAATGGTCAGCCGAGTAATAGGTTGAAGTTAGCCCAAGGGACTACTTGTACCTGGAGACACACCTCGCCAGCACCAAAGTCCAGGTGAAGGTTCTCGAGTACTCTGATTGTCGACTCTGTGCTAGTGTTAGCATTCAACATCGTCATAACATGATCCGACCGAACTGGTAGACTGAGTAACCTCCATACCCACTTGGGCATAGCGACGATCTCAGATCTGGTGTTGAGGACGGCAACAATAGTCCTGCCAGTGTCAACAACTCTAACCTCAAGGGACTGCAATGGCACATTGTGGTGCACTACAATGAGGCTGTCATTGTTCCGGTGAACTTGGTCCCCAAATTCACGTTCTACAGCACTGGGGTCTTTACCGGTGAGTTCGTTGACCTGTACGACATTAGTAGAAACTGGAATATGTTTGGTAGTAGAGAGTTCTCGGAGTTGCTTGCAGAACTCCAGAGCCACGGACAATAAGTCTTTGACCAGTATGGGGATGGTGGTCTTGAGTACTCGGTCAACAATGCGCTTGGGAGCGGCATCGTCCTCGAGGGGAAACATATATCTAAACTGCCCAGCTGGGGAGAAGGAAGAGGTGTTAGTCTGCTCGGGTCTGATTGGGATGGTACTTTTAGAAGTGGATGCTATGGGTTGAATGGTGGGTGGCATTTGGATAGCAGGTCATGAAGGTCCGGAAGTAGTGGTGTGAGTTGCCTCTACAGCTGGCGAGACAATTTCTTTGGCTACGAAGCGGCGCGAGGGCCAGGACGACTGGTCCTGCGAGCCGGCATCTCTACACCGTCAAGTGGACTCTGGGGCCTTTGGTCTTTGATTTATCTGCCTGGAAGGATGCCCAGGTGCGAGCAATATACAGTTCGAAGTTGGGGTAACCAAGCACCAGTGGTTCATCATCATCATCGTCATCACAGTCAACTAGAGTGCTGAAGACCGATGGTTCGATCTACAGAATAGCATTGGTATTGGGGTAGGTGAGAGAGACAATACCCATGGTGACGGTAGAAGAGGGAGCGGATACGGTGGTCGTCGGTGGGGGGAGACGATCTAAACAGTCCTTCAGGTATCTAGTGCCAGGATACGGGGATGCGTTGCCCATCTGGGAGACAAAGCTGGCTGTCTGAGCCTCAGGTGGCTCTACCGGTCTGTATGTAAGGTTCAACGTGAGGACAGTTACCCATGAAATGGGTGGGGTCTGTGCAAAAGGCACAGTTCCTGTTGATGACTCATTGGGCGGTGATCTGCTCCTGTTTGATTACTGGAGCAGTGACTGGTGGAGCAGTCTGAGGGATAGGGAAGGATGGACCTTGCGAGGGCCAAGTGGGGAAGTAAGGCTGAGCGACAGGCGTGGTGGCATGAGAGAGTGATAGGAGTGTTCAAAGAGCAGAGCCGGTGAGTAGGAACTTTGTCGCTTCTATGATGTCGTCAACCGGGTAAGGGTCAGATGGATGGTGGGTGGTTTTCATAATGAGGAGGTGCTGATGGACTTGCATCTCAAGTTGCTCCAGTAGTCCGGAGAGAAAGAGCACGTCTCAGTCAAGATCCAAAAGCTTCCTCGCTCGAATGAGGAGCTTCGTGACCTTCATGAATTTACGCTGGTACTCTCCTAGATTCTCTATAGTTCTCATAGGCTTCGTGCGGAACTCTTGGACCAAGTACTGGATGTCAGCTTGGCAGTAACGGTTAGCTCCTTCGCAACCTGGATACATTTTTTTAATGGCGTCAATGAAGTCCATCCATACGGCAGGCACGGCGGTCGCCTCATTGAGAAGCTCCCAGGCTTTGGACTCCTCAAGGGCCGCATAACAAATTGCGGTGCGGATTGTCTCGGCTGGCGTAAGATCGGAGCCTGTGGCGAGTTGGTCAATGTCCTCTAAGAACCGGGGCAACAAGGCCAGGGTCTTGCCGTCACACTTGGGGGCATTGGAGGTACCTCGAAGGGGCATCTGAGGTATCAGGTTAGCCATAAGGGCTCTTAGGAGCTGGTAAGCAGCTAGGAATGGGTAAGTGGTTAGATACAGGAAGTGGTATAGGTGATGGAGGAGAACGAGAAGGAAGAACTACGGGTAACTGGGTTGACGATAGTCTGGACGATGAGGGGCTTGATGGTGATGTGGTAGACCGGCCCGATGTGAAGTCCAATGGTAGGGGAGAGTCTCGGAAGGAGACAGCAGAAGGTTCGAGGAGGAAAGAGAGAGACAGTGAGGATGATTCTGAAGATGTTGACGAGGAGGAGGAGGAGTTTGAGATGAGGGGTGTGAGGGGTGAAGAAAGGTGGAAAGCGGGGAATGATGATCCTCTTGGCAGTGTCAAGTGTATATATGCTCCAGGCAAGTGATCACTAAAGCTAGGGCTTTCGGGTAAATCACTCTGAGCTTCATCAGCTCAGGCAGTGCGATTGGTCAGGGTCTGAACAGGCTCTGGTGACAGGTCACTGGCTGAATGCGGCGACGGAGAAGTATAACAGGAAGTACTAGACCAATTAGACCAATTTGAAGTTAGTGATGAATGGAGAGGGTCATAATCTGACAGAGGGCTAATTTCTAGGTCGGCTATGGTAGGGAGGTCAAGTCAGTTGTGTCAAGCATTGTGAGGGGAAACCGGCTAAAGGAGTTCAGAATCTTTGCCGATTTGCAAATTCCAAAAGTAGTTGAGGAAGTTTTCAAGTTCCTGGCGCTGAGTTGTAGGTCGGAGGCTTCTTCGTCTGGAACCCCATTGTGAGTCCCTCACAGTGGGCTCCAGTTGTAAAGATTCTAATCACTCTGGTAGGACAAGTCCTACGGAATAGCGTGAGAGAAAGGGACTCTAAGAAAGAGGGGAAGGTCAGTAGAAGAAGTCTGATGTAGTATACTCAGAAGTCCAGCGATGGGCCGATGGTTTTTAAAGAGGTAGTCCGGTAGTCCAGTGAATTTAGGAGACGGCAGTGAGAAGGCTTTGAGACGTTAAGAGGTCTATACCCATATCCTCCCAGTCATCATCTACAGGGGTGATGGATAATGGTGTGACTGTGGTAGTGGTGGTGGCCATGGGTGATTCTGCCAGATCAAGCTTTGTCATTGTAGACTATACTTTCAAATCACAAAACGCTGTGCGAGAAATTGAGAGTGAGATGACTCACAGGCTAGGGATGCAGGGAGGTGGATGAAAGACTGAGGATGAGTGTCAGGAGAGTGCATACCCATTGAAAGAAGAATCTGTGATATGTTTGATTTGAATGGCTAAAAAAGGGCTAAGGAGAGGAGAAAGACAATGTACCACTGGGGACTGCATGACAACATCATGACAAGTGAAAGAGCCAGCAGAAAATAGGGAGGAGGGGGACTTCATGGTCTGGTCACCATCAGAAATCTGAGCTAGCTATTTTCCCCTTTCCCCCCAAAAAAAGAAACAAATGTTAGACTATCCAGAAAAGAAAAGGAGGTGGAATTGCACTTGCCTCACTGGACTTCCTTGAGTTGGTGATGACCTGTAAGGAAACCTGTATGGTGATGATGGTCCTGGTTTCCCCTGAGACTCTTGGATTCTTGAGGGGAAAAAAAAAGGAGATTATCAGCATGGTTTGTGTAAAAACCAGAAATGGGACCAATGGGCATTTTTACCTACTTCCCCTCAGATCGTAGCCAATGGGACTTCATCTTTCTCAATGTGCTTGGTTAGGCCATCCACGGTGATGAAACCATTGGGCTAGGGGAGCATTAGGGGTCGGAGCAGTAGCAAAGGAAAACACCTTGCTCATTTCTCTGTAGGGTGATGGCTTGGCCAGTGTGGGAGTCCACAAAGGAGCCAATAGGAACACACTTCTTCCGGTGACTGGAGTATAAGTTCTAGTTGTTGAAGGTGAGTTGACAATTGCCAGACATTTTTAGTTACACCTCACTATCACATCATTCAAGCCTGCACAAGTGTCTATCAGGTATGCTGTCCAGATTTGGATCCCAAGTCTTGATGACGTTTTTCAGAAGATCTACTGTCTGTAATGCTTGCATTACCCATGGCTCCAAATGTTCTTGGAGCGTGGGTGCTGAGAACCAGAAATGGGCCTGTCAAGCATGTATTTCTATGAAGACTCGCTGCCAGATTGAAGGTAAGTCTGGAAATGTTTCTGTGTATATACCCATACTAACTTCCCATGATCATTGAGAATTTTAAGAAGTTTGTGGAATAGGGTAGGTTGACTGTTCTCTGTTTTTTGTGCCAGACTGGCAGAAAATCAGCTGAACAATGATCTCTGAGTCTGGTCCTATGTAAACAGTGAGAGAGTTGGTAGGACCCAGAAATCATGTGCCTAGATACTTGTAGTGATCATGGAAAGTTGAAACATGTCCTTGAGTCTTCTTTGTGCTAGCTCTGGAATTCCTGGGATCTTCTGTTTGCTTCCAAAGTCAGGTATTCCAGCTGCAACAGAAATTCCAGCTCCTTGACAGGCAACTGGATCAGTATATATACTCACAGCTTTACTTGAATGCTTGCCACATATGATGACAATTCCTTTTGCATTCAAGACAGCTGACAACAGGGACTGTGTGTGAAGGTCCTCTGCTGTGAAACTGCACTTGGGGATTGACATGGCTCCAAAGCTGTATAGTGTTTGTTTGGAAGGATGGAACTGATGGGAAAGAAGATCAGACATGGATGACAATGGGGCATTCATGATTATGATTATGTAATTGAACCTTGATTTGTGATACAGGGACTCAAAGGTGAGAATAAAGTGATCCTGTTAGGATTACTATTCATTCATGACTATGGTGAGAAGTGTAGGACAGGTTCAATATCGGACAGGCTGTTCCTATGCCAGTTCTGAATTTTGACATTTGAAATTTCAGATCTGGATGGAATATGTGTAAACAAAATTCCTCTCAGCCACTGATGGTGGAGATGTGACATGTGTAAGTAAAGGTGTATATGCTATGCTATGAGTGGCATGGTTACTGTTGACATAGTATCAACAAAACCTGAATTCCGAAAGAAATTTATGAAAGCATCATAATAAGTCCAAGAGGGAGAAAATGTTTCCCAAAAGGAGCAGGGACCAAGGTGGACCTGATCCTGTAGTGTCTCCAGGCCCTCCAGAGAAAGTACCGAGGAAAACAACTCCAGAATGGCAGCCAAAGAACCAGAAAGAACCGGAAGAGCGTGGAACTCAAGGACAGAAAAGCTACTCGCCTGCCATTTCAACCTTTCTTTGTCATCTCCTTGCCAACAAAGACATATTTGTCATGCAGGTCATGGGAGAAGAGTAAAAAGGAGAAAGGGTAGAGTTCAAAAAATAGAAAAGAAAAGCAAAGGAGTAGAGCCCAAAAACACATTGCCTCCTGGGTAGGTGCTTTGGGGTCCTCTTTGCTTTCTTTTCTTATATTCCCTCTGCTTGGAGTGACAGAAGTCACTTTCATGCACGAAAAGAAAAACACATTGCCTTCTGGGTAGGTGTATTCATGCAGGTCTTTTTGTTTTTTTATGCCAACCTAGGTGTTTGCATGGGAAGTAAAAAAAAAACACCTGAACATATGAGCACATTGCCTCCTGGGTAGGTGCCTCTATGTCAGGTCGCTTTGTCTCCCATGGTAAAGAAGACAGTTGGGATGTGATTTCATAAAACTTCTTTCAGGCGGAGCTTGAAGTTGGGTTGTGGTTAGGTAAGCAGCCAAATTAACGCAGTAGAGTCTCAACATTCTCATTGGTCGATTTAATTTTTCACTGTACCTACACCTATAAACCTACTGCCCATGGGTGGGAATGGGTGCCTTCTCAGGATCTGAATCCAGTAGGTCCTTTGGCCATTACACACATTGTTGGAAATTAGTTGTAGCATTTCCAGAAGTGTTTCTGGATTGGGGATTCCGAGATCTGAAATAGTTGGAACAATAGCCATTTGTCAATTAAATTAATTCCCCTGCACGGATCGTCAAAAGTAAAATTCAGATCCTCCCTGGCTTTGGAGGAGGTAGTGATGACAGTCTACACAGTAATATGACTCAGCCCTGAGGTTCCTGTGCTTCCTGGCTAACAAGATCTGAGAGGAAGTAGTGGTTGCTCGATACTGCAGTACATTAGTTAGGTATGAAAAGCTAAGCAAAGGTAACTCACCTCAGCTGGTGCCTAAGATGGGAGGAAACAACTGAGGTGCTTGTAAATGAGGTGCTTGTATATATATGCTATGGATGGAGATATACTCATATTATTTTACATGCAATATTTCCATGATGAACCTGAATGAAGGCTTAAGCGAATGGATTGTAGTGCTTCTGGTACCTTCAGTGCTTCCACACTCTCTGAGGCTGTTCTGGGAGTGTTTCCAGGGCCCCATGTTTGGAAGAGATTTGGGAATACAGGCTCCAAGAGCAGAACGAGAAACGGTTGGAACGGTTGTCATTTCTGATGATTTCGCTCGGACACCTGGGATCCCAGAACCCTGGATTAATCTACACCCTATTTGAGGTTTATTACTACACTATCCCAGGTGACATCAAATAATATACTTCCATCAAAAACTGCTTTCTGTTTTGAATTCCAATTCCGACCGATTTCAGCTGTGGAAGTGAAGTGGAAGTGGTGGATCCTGGAGAACAATGGCAGCTGCAAGTTTCAGACTAGGAAATATTCCTGTCCCACATGGACTCACATGAGCTTCCAATAGCTGACGTAATGGAATGGTGCATAGATCGTGGGAAATGCAAGCGAAACTGTGCAAGTCTACTTGTGCCTTGTCTGATCACTCATTTTCCATTCCATTTGTAAACATGTCTGTGCTCACCACATTCAACAAATTTTCCTTCACGAGTTGATATTTGGCCATAATGAGGTGCGTGCTCTTTTCATGCGAAACTGAAGAGGACATCCGGGAGTGGGAGACAAATGTGTCACAGCTGTTTAGTCTCGACACCGATGTGGTGAGATATCAGAGTTGATCTAGAATGTGAATGGATTTATTTATAAACAACACAGGGAACCTTGGCAAAATCTTATCTGGAAGACCATGGTGTGGTGTGGAAAAGTCTTAGTGTACATGAGCAGGCACTGCTCATATGTCAGAACCTCTGGCTGGAGATGTTAAACCTTGCACCAGAGACAGATTCCAGACTGGATCTGGAGCACAGCTTGGAGTTGCAGCAGGCATTGGGAGTAGGTGTAACGACCCAATATCCTATCAAGGACAATAGGAGGTTCTGGAGGTTGCCTGGTAGATCCTAGAGCACTTGCAATGAGTAGTCTCGAGTAGGAGAGGAACAGTAGACCACTAGGGTCTTTATGGTATTACTATCAAGGGAGGAACAATGGGGAAAACAACAAGAGAACTAGACTAGAGACTAACTACTATAACATAGGGGTATTTATAGGGGCTAAGTGCGAGCACAGGTCAAGCTGTGGAAAGGCTGTGGGAATCTAAATAAGGTTAATACCACAGTCACTGGGTACCATGAGGATGCTCTAGATAAGAGCTGTTAATGCTATTGGAGGATAAGGGAAAGTGAGTCAAGAGGAAAGTCATGAGGCAAGCATAAGGATGCAATGTGTATACCATGAGGTGGCATGAGGTGCACAGCCTAGATAAGATCATGTGACCTGGTCATGTGACTAGTAGCGTGGGAGCCATGTGACCTGATGAGGTAAGTCTTGGCAAGTGAAGGAATACTATGGTATACTTTGGTAGTGTTTTGTGTGCACTAGTGGGACTATTGTTAGTGATTAGGAAATGAATGGTAGTGAAATGTAATCGAGAAATGTAGCGTCTGTAACAGTAGGTGGCTTAGGTTTCTAGATTGGAGTTGAAACAGATAACAAAGCTGGTCGATGACAGTGCACAGCAAGGAAAAGTCAGTTCGTGATGGGCTCTGACGATCATATCTCTAACAGTGAATCAGAGATTAAGAAGGTGGTGTGGGAAGCAGTCTAAGTGCAAGAAATGGCCGTGAATGGCTTGTCTCAGGATGGATGAAGGGCTTAGATAATTTCTTTCAGAATCCATGTGAGGTGGGCCATCATCATTGCATTGTGGGATGCTCTAAATTCATTTGATATGGCAATTAACTCAAATGTCCATCAAACAGGATACAGAAAAGGCTGCCATTCAAGTCCTCCATGAGCTGAGAGAGGTAGAAAGGAGGAAAAGATATGTGGAGGATTTACAACCGTTCATTCATGTGAGTGAGAGGCCTACCTATTCCACCTCTTATCGCTATTTTCAGTTTCCTTTGGTTTATCAACACTGACATGCATGTCTATTCAGAAGTCAGGCTTTGCAAAGATGATTCTCAAGGTTGCGAAGGAGGCGATGGAGATCGATTCCCACTCAGTCTTTCTGCAAAGTAGCTTCAGAAAGTACCAATGGAGACAATCTCTATTGCTTTCTCTGGCTAAATTGACTTTGGGGTTCTCTATAAAGGATTCCCAAATCATATCAACAGAAATAGATGAGCTGACCAGCCAGACTACCGGGACAAGCCGAGTGAACCCATGGAACCTGCTGGAACAGATTTCCGACTGGAACATCATTCCAATGGCTGTCAAGCCCCACTCAATATTTTTTCTGTCGTCCGAGGGAAATTTCATCGCTGCATGTTTTGACTGGCTTCTATGCACTATCAACAAGACCAAGGAGATGGATGTGAGCATTCCATTTTATTTCCCACCATCAAATGTCAACATTCCTTAAAGTTCAAACCTGAAAATCTCAAAAGAATATATACCGCCATATGTAGGCTGGATGAAAATTCTTGGTCGAACTGGAACCTATCACCCTTCATCAAGGACATTCTCAGCTTAAGCAAAATGCTGTGGGACAACCACAAGAAGTGGAAGGTCCAAGCACAAGGGAACCGGGATCCTATAGATGAGCTATGCTGCACTTGCATGCACTTAGATGACTCAAAGAAATGCATTCAGTATGTCCAAGTATAGGAGAGTGGATTACAGAATTCCGTGAAGAATCATTTGGTAATACCTGTAGAGGGTGATATGATCAGTCCTATGGTATGTGCAACAGTTCATCATTCTATCTCTGTGATATGACAAGTCTAATCATTCTCTGACAAGATCACTATAAATGTCTTGGAGTGCAAGACCAAAAAATGTGTTCCATTGAGTGACCTAGAGCTATCGCCCCTCAGGTTCAATCCAGAGATCTATGGTCGCTTTGGGCGGTTTCAGATCCACCTGGTTCACTCCAGTACCGGAGAGGAGGTGGGTCGCGAGCCTCAGGTCCAATATGCAGTCAAGGTTTTGACATGTTCACAGGTAGCTGGTATAGCTTTTGAACTGCTAGACAACAAGGAGATTCTGAAACTGGCAGAAAATCAAGCCAAGATCAAGACATTGACAACAAAGCTAAAGTGATGGAAGACATTCTTGCACTGGGATTACGGTGAGATGTGACCAGTAGGGTGACGCCAGCCTTCCAGGGGACGACCCGGAGATGGATACTCTCCTTATCTAGCAACTACGATTGTAACCCTTGAGGATGTCCACACCCTTTTCGGTTATGCATCGGTCAGTCTCTCATGTTCATGAATCAGCTAGGAATTTTTATACATTATCTTTTTCTACTAGGATATCGAGTGTGTGCTTTCAAAGCTTGAGCCACATGCTTTGTCAGTGGTTCGTGAAATGAAAAAAAAAACTTGGTTTGGAGTCAAATGTGCTCAGGCACTATGGAGTTTCAGCTTACCATTGCTGGAACTACATTGCACCGCAGCACTTTGACAAGGATGGCAGCTGGACGGTATCATATCAGCTTTTCAAAACGAATTGCATGAAGGAGGAGTTCAACTTTTGCTTTTCCCACTGGGGAATGGTGTTGGAAACCTGGGAGAATTGCGCCTGGAAAGTCATGCTTTTTTCAATCATGTCCATGTTATCGAAACTTATCTATATGTACCAGGTGGTTCAAAGGAGAACACTTGCAAGGAACTGTGGCCCCTTGGGCTTCCACCTTGTGTCAGGGTGTATTTCTCTCCCAAGGCATTGGAATTACCATTCTGCATAGGACCTTGGAAATGGCCAGGAAATGTCTGCAGGCACGGTGGAGCTTGGAGCCTCTGTGTAAGCCCTGGGGTATAGACATTTAGTTTACATCCATATGAACAGTATGTAGCTGTATCTAGCAATTTGTATTAAGAGACCTGGAAGTGGTTCTGGCAGAGTAGTTCTGACTTCGGAGCTGCGGAAGGCACTGGAACTGTGTAGGTAGTGATTGAACTGCACTCTGCATTTCCCTTGGCAATTATGTCATGTTTTACAATTCCAAGAATTTTTTACACATTGCCCTTCCAGGACCCAAAGCCCTGGTTTGCATGGACTTGGCAGGCATCATCATACCAACTCGAAGTGATGATCAATATTATCATTGATTCATCCATGAGTGTCACATGTACAGTTTGGAAAGGTGAATCCTGAGCCAAAGGGAGACCACATTTCACGGAGAGGTTCACGTTTGCCATGAACATCAAAAGGCCAGGTTCTATTCCTACCTTATTGGTCTAAACTTGTGGCAGCCGTCAGAATAATGTTAGCAGGCCACATTATACCTTGAGCTGATGGACACTGGGAAATCTAACTTTTGTGATCACCTATGTGCGAGAGGCTAGATATTTTGTGAATGTAGTGAGATCAGGGAAACAATGAGAAAGCTCAGTGTCATAGGTTCTAATGTCTGATGTGCACTTTATTTCGTTGCAGTGGCTTGTTGAGCACATAAGTGTTTCAGGATTATAAGGACCAATCTAAGCAGTATAGTTCCGACCGTCCTGGTGTCCTGACCTTGGAGTCCTCTTGAAGTCCACATGCGTGATTTACCCAAGTTCTACAATACATGTTCATGGATGTGGTGAACAATTGAAAATATCCCATCAGTTGAAATTTTCAGGACATGTGTAGGATAATAAAAGGATCAATCTGAATGGTATAGCTGTTATGATTGCTTCAAGCTATATTGGACATAACATTTTTCTTTTCATTCAACCCCTATCTATTTCCTTCACACATTCACATGCACTCCTTTCATCTCCGCTCTATCACTTCTATTCACACATGCGTATCTAATCTTCCACATCCATGCTTCTTATTCACATTAGATCCGCATTGCAGCCTCATGCTGCCACAGCGTACATGCATACGACGCATGTCCGCTACATACCTTTACCTCATGGTACCCGGTATCACAGATACTTACTATATCTAGTAGTAGCACTGCATGGTCCGTGCACTCATGTACTTAGTATATAAACCCCAATGCAGCGCCAGAGAACACTAGTCTTGTTCTCTTGGAGTTTCCCCTACAGGCAACTCTACTTCTCTTCTCATTCGTCTTCCTCTCAGTTCAAGCGACCTAGCAATAAGGCTTCACTTAAGTGTGAGTCCTTTAGGGTTGTTTCACTAGAACAAGACTATTCAACATCGCTACCTCGCTTGCGAACGGCTATTGACGTAGACCACCGAAGCACCCCAAAGACGTTTCCTACCGCCCACCATACCCTCGCGTTTACATCACACCATCCAGTACGTCTAGGAAGGTACAACGCGCTATACGGGGCTCAAGACATATTTTTAGTGTCTACGCCACCATCTTACGTCACATCGGTAGAAGGATCGTCGCTCGCACCCAACGGGCACGTATCAGAGGTTCGAGAGTGGTTCGGGTCGGCTCAAGAAGAAAATGAGTCGTTAGATTTAGTTTACCCTCCAACACCAGTAGTAGAAGCAGCGGAGGCAGGGCCAGCGCAGACAGGACAAGCGCAGGAGCCAGGAAGTCCCCACCCATTGTCTCTCGTCCTTTCGGACTACGAGAGTCTACAGGGAGCGCCAGTCGCACCCCACGCCCCATCGGAATGCAGCACAAGCTATGACCCGAACGAGTTCGACCCGCCAGCACACCAGCAGATCCCGCAGGCATTAGTGCCATTATTCGTGCCGGAGAGAGTAGTTGATTGGCTCGTTGAAGGGCTAGTGGACCGAGTTAGGAGAGAACAGATCAGGGAAAGGGAACCAACCCCGTATCACTGAGTCCAAAGACCTCGACAGAGGAAAGTGTGGCCAGCAGCCACTAAAATCAGAGAAGAAGAACCAAGGGTTCTCTGGCCATTTGAAGACGAACTACAGTTCGCACCATACCTTAGGCCAAGGAAAAAGTGCTACAAAGTAAAGAGACGCCCTACCCTAGCACCACACACAGCGGAACCACGTACACGCCGCTTACGAATACCAAACCCCCCTCTCCCTCCTCGTATCTAAATAGTATTACGCAATGGCAGCTACTTTCGATCGAGGACTGTTCGAGCAAGCGCTCACCACAAACAATGTCAATGGAGTCCTTACGCAGGAACTCCTTGCTATGTTCGATTTCTTCATCGCAGAAAGAGACATACAGAATCATAACGTACAAGCATGTTTGGGACAGATCCATACATTGCAACAGCAGCAGTTGGCAGCGCAAGCACAGCCAACAGTACCCAAAATGAGCAAAGTGTTCCAAGACCCTGGAAACTTTAATGGCTCAAAAGGAAAGTTCGAAGAATGGTGGACTAAGATGAAGGCCTGGATAAGCGAAAACCCCACCGTATTCCCACAAGGTTCACACAAGACAGTGACGGCTGTGCTATCACGTCTTGAAGGACAAAAGGCAGGCGGCTTTGCCCGCACAAGGATAGATCGCCTATTAAATGGCGGCACATACACGTGGGCAGAATTGGAAACAGAAGTCAAAGCTCTTTTCCGTTCTGTCAACCAACAAGAATGGGCTAGACAAAAGCTGAAAGCCCTGAAACAAACGGAGTCGACACCCATAGATGATTGGATCATCGACTTCCAAAGATATGAACCACAAACAGGAATGGACACCTCCCACCTGTTGGAATTCATCGAGCAAAATGTCCAACGATCAATAATAGATCGGATCATAATGGAAGGGCCACGCCCCGATACAGTGATCGATTATCTCAAGAAGATCAGAGAAATCGGTACACGGAAGCAATTAATAACCTTCCTACACGGTAGCAATAGCCGAAGATCCAGAGATCCCCATGTGATGGACATAGACGCTTTCGAGCGTCGCCCCTCTACATCAACGTCCAGAGCACCGATGAAGTGCTACAATTGTGGAGGAGGTCACTTCATCAAAGATTGTCCCAAACCGAAACTCGCATGTCCAGACTGCAAGTACCTTGGTGGAGGACACAAAAAGACTTGTAGACGAGGCGGCCGCAAGGTCAGGGACGTCGAAGAAGAAGGTTCCACCTTGTGGGACAATGAGTCATCCGGCCCGGATCAGGCTATCCACGGCATGTCATATGACGAAATGAAGGCATACTTCTTCGATCTTAAAGACACAGAATCCAAGAAGGGAAAAGGGAAAGCCACATGAACGCACCAGGTGTTCATGCGGATACTAAGAGGGTAAGGTTTAACTTAACTGACGATAACAGGTTTTTGCCACTGGCTGGTGAAGAGTCTGAAGAATCAGACAATGAATCATCTGAAATGCCAAGTGGGTCTCCATCAGTGGAGCTCGGCAGGGGCTTCACACCTGTACTTAATTCACTTTCAAACACCGATATTAAAATCCCAGAAGAAGCATGCGTACAAAGCACAAATCTACAGAAGGAGATCTGTATGACCATTCGGGTCTCTCCTTCTCACACAAGGAATTTCATCACCGCAGAAGCACTGCTAGATAGTGGCGCAAACATAATATTTATTGATCGTGCATGGGCACAGAAACATCAGTTACCCCTAACCCCTTTACGCCACCCTATTCCTGTATACAACATGGACGGAACTAAGAATTCCGCTGGAAATATCACACATTCCGCAGAAGTAATTATTGAATACCAGGGACACAGAGAACGTGTTACCGCTGAGATCACGGATCTTGGAAAGAACCAAATGATACTTGGCTTCTCCTGGTTAAAGAAGCATAATCCTATCATAGACTGGACCAAAGGAACGGTCGAAATGACACGTTGTCCAAGGACATCCTCTTTCCTTCAGGATAAGGAATCATTCTTATGTCATGCTGATAAAGAAGAAGAGGAAAACGCCTACCTTGCATACACAGTATGCGCAGCTTTAGATAAGCCTACTCCTAAGAAAGAAACAGCAGAGGAACTCGTGCCTAAGGAGTTCCACAAGTATCTAAAAGTATTTCATAAAGGAGAATCTGAGCGAATGCCGATTCGGAAACCATGGGACCACGCCATTGATATGAAAGATATGTTCACGCCCAAGAAAGGACACATCATTCCCCTATCTGTCACAGAACAGCAGGAAGTTTCCGAATTCATTGATGATCAGCTCAAAAAGGGATATATCAGACCCTCTAAGTCTCCACAAACATCACCCGTGTTCTTCGTACCAAAGAAAGATGGACGAAAACACATGGTACAAGATTACCATTATCTAAACGAACACACGATCAAAAACAATTACCCGTTACCCCTAATCTCGCAATTGGTCAATAAACTAAAAGGGGCTAAATTATTCACAAAGATGGATCTCAGATGGGGATACAACAACGTACGCATCAAAGATGGTGATGAATGGAAGGCGGCTTTCATCTGCTTCCGAGGAGCATTCAAACCCCTCGTAATGTATTTTGGGCTATGCAACTCCCCTGGAACGTTCCAGGCCATGATGAACGAGATCTTTGCAGACATGGACGACTGCATCGTCGTCTACATCGATGACCTAATGATATTTACCAAAACAGACGATCGTGAAACACATAACAAGATCGTTCTGGAAGTACTACGACGCCTTGAGGAAAATGATTTATTCATAACACCGGAAAAATGCACATTCCACGCCACAGAAGTTGAATTTCTGGGGATGATCGTGGGAGTAGACGGAATAAAAATGGATGAAACAAAGGTTCAGGCCATTCTGGAATGGCCTACGCCCAAAAATGTCCGAGGAGTTAGAAGCTTCTTGGGATTAGCAAACTTCTACCGAAGGTTTATCCAAGATTACGCAAAAATAGCTAGACCACTTAATGATCTGACGAAAAAGGAAAACCCCTTTGAATGGAAGCAGAAACAACAGGAGGCATTTGACACGCTGAAACATCATTTCACCACAGCCCCTGTACTCACATTCCCCGATGACAACGCTCAATTCCGCTTAGAATGCAACGCTTCTGATTACACAACAGGAGCAGTATTATCTATTCAGAAGGATAACAAATGGCACCCAGTTGCCTATTCCTCTCATTCCATGTCTCCGCAGGAACGGAATTACCCTATCGCCAATAAAGAAATGCTCAGTGTGATTCGTTCACTCGAGATATGGTGCCACTATTTAGAAGGCGCAAGACACGAATTTGAAATCTGGAATGATCATGCGAATTTGCAATTCTACATGACTCGTCAGGACCTCAACAGGAGGCAAGCACGTTGGGCGCAATATTTATCGCGCTTTAATTTCAAATGGTTACATAAGCCAGGTGCCACAATGGGAAAAGCAGATGCTCTCTCTAGACGAGAAGATCATACAGTCGGTCTTGAGGACGACAATAAAGGAGTATTAGTAATCTCCCTGGAGAAGATTAGAGCACAACATGTTCTGCTCTCCGATGAAGGGGATCACATAAAAAACAAAATCTCTGACGCAATCAGCCGTTTCACAGAAGAAGATATCATCACATTATGTAAAAATTGGAAAGTGTGCGAGGAACATGATGGATTCCTTTACGACACACTCCACAGGCTGTACGTGCCTGATGATGATGATCTCCGCATGGAAGTCGTGCGGCTGCACCATGATACCCCTATAGCAGGACACGCCGGTTCAGACAAGACATTAGATTTGCTGCAGTGCAGCTATTGGTGGCCAGGATTGACTACGTTCGTTAAACGCTATATCGCTGGATGCGATCGATGCCAACAGTTCAAGGGAACTAATCAGGCCCCAGCTGGTCTGTTACAGCCACTTCCCATTCCTGATCACCCTTGGGAACACATCTCGGTGGATTTCACTATGGATCTCCCCCTATCCCATGGCTATGATTCTATTCTGGTAGTAGTTGACAGGTTCTCCAAGGAAGTCGAACTCATTCCCTGCACGAAGACCGCAACGGCACTCGATACAGCTAAATTATATCTCAACCACGTTTGGAAGCATCACGGCCTTCCCACCACTATTGATTCCGACAGAGAACCCCAGTTTGCCAGCACGGTCATGGTGTCAAGTCCAGATCCTCTGGGTTCAAGTCTGGCGGAGGTCCGAGGGTACTGGGTCTGAGGGACGGAGGTACGACCGAAGTCGTCGGAGGTGCAGAGGTGCAGAGGTGCAGAGGTACGGAGGAGTGAGGACGTTGGCGCAGGACTTATGTGTCGTGCCCTTGTCAATCCCGTGTCCTCGTATTTAGAGTAGAGGAAGGTGAAATGGAAGCTAGACTCGAAAGGAGGTGACTTAGTTAATTTTCGTACTGAAGGTACGACAGAGTAATACAGGGGATTATATAGTACTCGAAACCCGGAGTAAGTCTGGGTTCGGAACTACTGCGCGAAGGCGATGTACATAGGAAGGGAAGGCTGAGTAACGGAACACGGAGCACAGCCGGAGAAGGCTGTAACGATCAGACAGGTGAAATGCAGACTATAACCAAAGGAGACTAATAGAGGTACGAGTCCGGAGTTGCAACTCCGTGGATGTCTGTTGGTCCTAGGTCAAGGGTTGTCCGAGATTAACCGGAGTTGTCCGGAGTTGGACTTGGTAATATCTGGGTCGTGACAGTATCCCCCTCTTAGGCCGAGCCCTCGAGGCCTGCCAGGAAAAACCCCTGAGTGGGAAGTCCGTGTGGACATTTTGTCCGAGGTCACGTGATGTGGTCCACCCATGGATCAATGAACGGAAATGGAACTCCGCCAGCCTGTGTGTATAAAAGCAGGGCGTACTCTGGTCGGACTTCCAACAACTCCTTATGTCCAACTCTATCGCCAACATCGCTCAGTGGCCAGAAGCCCGCCTTGCGGAGCACCAGGACGACGACGACGAGACGTCCGAAGCAAAGTTTGCGGAGCGTCGGAGGCGCGCGAAAGCGTGCAAAGAAGAGCAGGAACGACAACGAGTAGCGGAGGAGGAGGCGCGTCAGAAGGCGGAGGAGGAGGCACGTCGAAAGGCGGAGGAGGAGGCGCGTCGGAAGGCAGAGGAGGAGACACGTCGAAAGGTGGAGGAGGCTCAGCGGCAGAAAGAGGCCGAGGAAGCGGCGCGCAAGCGGGTAAGTGACTCCTCAGGGCTTCGGACGCATGCTAACGGAGTTCAGGCTGCGGAGATAAAGGCGCAACAAAGCGCCAACAAGGGAAAAGGACGGGCACCGCCGCAGTGCACGAGGTGCGAGTACCGGGGACTCGAGTGCGAGGTCGGGCCTGGTAAGGCAACCTCGTGCTTGCAGTGCCGCGAGGCAAAGGTGAAGTGTGAGCGTCCCGGAGCGGAGAAGCCGGAGAAGCGGAGGAGGCGCGTGGACAGCGAGGCTGGCCCGTCGAAGAAGCGGAAGAAGACATCGGAGGCAACGGTGGAGGCGTCGGACGATGGCGAACCGGACGCGAAGACGTTGTCGGCGCAACTCGTCGAAGCGGTCCGTGACATCCGCAATGTCATGATGCAGCAAAACCGACGTCTCGAGCGACAGAACACTCTGCTGGCGCGGCTCGTCGAGCTGAAGACGACGGAGGTGTACGGAGGAGACGACTCGGAGGAGGAAGAAGAGGAGGTGCCGTTGGACGAGTTGGTGGAGTTGTCCACGGAGAGGAGCGAGAACACCGCTCAAGAGCTGGCGGCTTTGCTCGCGGAGGAAACGGAGGGGTCCGGAACAGACGCGGACGGAGAAGGAGAAAAAGAGTAGTGTAAAATAAGTTCTTTTTTAGTGTTTGTCTTTTGTATAATATAAACAGAGTCAGAGAGAGAGAAAAAGAGAGAGAAAAAAAATGGAATGATTAAGTTGGGAGCGGACCGGGCTTGTCCGGGCACTTCCGATGGAAGTCCGAGACAAAGTCTGTTGCGTGTCCTAACTCCGTAGCGAGTAACCAGGAAGTTTCATCGTCAGTACCTTCATATCCCAACCAGCGTACCAAGTACAGGAGTTGGCAATGACGCCTTCTCCGATCGATCTTGGAGTCTAATATCTCTTCGATCTCGTACTCTGGTTCGCCTTCAACCTCAACCGGAGGTGGCGGAGGTTGGACGCGGTCCGGAATGGTGTTCGGAACTGAAGGTTCTAGCTGTGAAACGTGGAAAACGGGGTGTACGGATTTCATAGATTCGGGTAGACGGAGAGTGAAGGAGAGAGTACCGGGTCTCGCAATGATACTGAAGGGACCCAGGAACTTCTCGGAGAGCTTCTTGGATGGTCGTGTAGACCGGAGGTATTTCGTCTTAAGCATCACCTGATCTCCGACCTGGAAGTCCAGAGCGGGACTTCGTTGTTTGTCTGCTGGTCCTTGGTAGCGTTTTTGCGCTTCCAGCATCTCCGATCGGAGGAACTCATGGAGTTCGTTCCAGTCCGTGACATAGGACTTGGCTGCGGAAGAGGTAAGATCGCGATCGGAGTGAATGGAGAAGTTGGGATGGTATCCTTTATTGGCGAAGAAAGGAGATACTCCAGTGGTAGCACTAGGAGCGTTGTTATAGGCGAACTCTGCGAGGGGCAAGTGTTCGGACCAGTCATCTTGCTGATAACTGCAATAAATCCGGAGGTACTGCTCAAGCGTCTGATTGGCTCGTTCTGTCTCGCCATCCCCCTCTGGGTGATATCCGGAGGTGAAGTGGAGGCGCATGTCGAGAGCTTTACCGAGAGACCGGAAGAAGTGCGATACAAACTCGGAGCCCCTGTCGGAGGTGACGTGGGATGGAACTCCATGCTTAGAGAAGATGTGGATGAGGAACAACTTGGCGAGTCCTGCAGAGGTGATCGTATCATGAGTCGGGATGAAGATACATTGTTTGGAGAGTCGGTCGACTACCACTAGGATGGCAGTATATTCCTCCGAAGATGGAAGCTGTTCGATGAAGTCCATGGAGATTGAGTTCCATGGTTTTTCCGGAACCGGAAGTTGCTTCAGAAGACTGTAAGGACAATGACGAGGAGCCTTCGCACGAGCACAGGCTGTACAGGAGCTAACGTAGTCGTTTACGAAAGTCCGGATTTTCGGCCATGTGTATTCTCGACGAATGAGTTCCAGGGTACGATTCTGACCGAAATGTCCTGTGGTCGGATGGTCGTGGAATGTCCGGAGTATACGGAGTTGGAGGTTATCAGCTTCTGGGACGTAGATGTGATTGTCCCGTATAAGGAATCCTTCGGAGTTGATGCTCCATCGTGGGTCTAGTGGTGTCGAAGACAGGAGAGGGGACGCGACAGGATCGCTGGAGAGTGCGGAGAGGATGTCGGACTGGAGTCGCTCCATGTCGATTAATGCTGATGCTCGGAGTAACGGAGCCTCGAGAATAGTGGCTCGGAGGGAGGGCGCGAGCTGTTCAGGAGTAAAAATCGACCGAAAATTGTCAGGATTGACGCGAGCGAAGTCCTTATCCCCCTCTTTGGGGTAGACGTCCCAGTGTCTAGTCAAAGCGTCCGGTTTCGCTCCGAGCTTACCAGGCCGGTACCGAACAACCATATTGAACTGGTTAAGGTATTCAGACCATCGGGCCTGGCGGCGCGTCAGGAGCTTCGTGGAAGAGAAGTATTCGAGGTTCTTGTGGTCCGTAAGGACGTCTATGGGGGTCGGAGAGCCTTCCAAGTAATGTCGCCAGGACTTGAACGCCTCGAAGATTGCCAGCAACTCCTTATCGTGCGTGTCGTAGTTCAATTCTGCTCCGGTCAAAGTCCAGGAGAAGAACACGACGGGATGAAGTTCATTGTCGGAGGGAGTGGTGATGGAGAGAATGCCGGCAACGGCGTAATCGGAGGCGTCAGTCTCAATGGTGATGGGGACGTTCGGAGTCCAGTGAATGAGCACCGGAGCGGAAGTGAAAGCGTCCTTGAGACTTTGGAAGGATTTCCGGCAGACGTCGGAGAAGTCCCAAATGACTTCCTTGCGAGTAAGGCGAGTCAGAGGGACCACTATATCGGAGTAACCCTGGATGAAACGACGATAAAAATTGGCGAAGCCTAGGAAGGACTGAATGTCTTTGACTTTCCTAGGCTCAGGCCAATCCAGGATTGACTTGATTTTGTCGGAGGCCATGGTTAGACCGGTGGGGGAGAGAACATACCCAAGGTACTCGACCGTGGTGGTATGGAATTCGCATTTCTCCGGCTTGGCATACAGGCCATTAGCTCGGAGTCGTCGGAGAACTTCTCGGACGTTTTTACGATGCGATTCCATGTCATGGGAGTAAATCAGGATGTCGTCGAGGTAAACCACAACGAAAACATCTAGCAAATCTGCGAAGATGGTATTGACGAACCGCTGGAAGGCCGCTGGAGCATTGGTAAGTCCGAACGGCATGACCAACCACTCAAAAGAGCCATAGCGAGTGCGGAAAGAGGTTTTCCACTCATCTCCCTCCGCAATACGGACCAGATGGTACGCATGTCGGAGATCGATTTTCGTGTAGACCTTGGCTCCAGAGGGCGCGTCAAGGAGATCAGAGGTGCGGGGAAGTGGGTAGCGGTCTTTTCGTGTGATACTGTTCAAACCTCGGAAGTCGACGCAAAGTCGAAGGGAACCGTCTTTCTTTCGGACGAACAATACCGGAGCTGCGTGCGGAGACGTAGATTGTCTGATGAATCCAATATTGAGGTGTTCGTCCAAGAAATCATGGAGGGATTGTTGTTCTGTAGCGGAAACGGAGTAAATCTTTCCAATAGGGGGTTCTGCTCCTTCCTCCAACTCGATCTTCAAGTCATATGGCCGATGAGGGGCGAGGGTATCGGCTTTCTGCTTGCTGAAGACGTCCGCAAAGTCGTGGTATTCGGAGGGAACACCGGAGAGGTTGATTTCCTCGTCGGAGGAATCAACGGAGGCGGAGGCTGCGCGAGCGGAGATGTCTTCAGTAGACCGGAGGGAAAGAGAGAACTGGACTGAGCCCTCCATCTTGCAGGCGCAATGAAAAGTGACTGCATTTACGAAGGAAATGTGAGGGGCTGGTAGTCCCGGAGCTTTAGGCGGGTCCGGTGAGCGTTCCAAGGGAGGAGTGTCGTCTAGCGACGGAGAAGGAACGCTCGGAGGTTCGGAGGGTGATATCGGGGTTGGAATCCCGTCTGCAGGAGTTCGGAAAGTAATGCTGCTCGTAACCCAATCAATCAACGGATTGTAGCGGGTGAGCCAGCAGTGTCTGAGAACAAGGCTGCATGAGGGATCCAACGAGGTTACATAAAATGTATCGGAGGTGGAGACGCCAGAAGCGAAGAGGATGGTTAGATCTACCGCGAGGGTAATGATGGAAGTTGAGGAGCCGTCGAAGAGACGGAGGTTTATCAGAGGGACGGAGTACGCAGTAATCTTGTGTTTTTCGACGAACGCAGTGTCTACGAAACAATGAGTAGAGCCGGAATCGACAAGAATAGGTACATCCGAGAGGTTATGTACAGGGATAGAGATAAATGGACGGAGAGAGTTCAGATCGGAAAGAGCGGACGCGTTGAGACGTAGTTCCGTGATGGCACAGTTCGGATCAACGCGACTCCCAGCCTGTGCGGACGTACGAGAGTCGCGTTCTATTTTTTCGCCTCCGAAGAAGCGGAGGTCGATGCCGATGCTTCCGGAATTGCGGTAGCTGCACGGGCTTTCGACGCTCTAGAAGTGGACTTCGGGCAGTCCTTGGCGGAATGTCCACTCTCACCACAGAAAAGACCCAGATTGGCGTCCATTCAGCGTTGACGTTCCTCCGGAAGGAGTTTTCCGTCTTTGCCTAATTTGGAGGCGATTGCGTCTGCCTTGGAAGGGTTGCTATTGCCCTTCTTATTGTTGTTTCCTCCCCCAGAAGAACCGGAGTTGGAAGACGAGGAGCCTTTGGACTTATCGTCCTTAGGTGTGGAGAAGTTAGTCGGAGCAGAGCTCGACGACTTACTGGAGTTGTGGTTGTTGGAGGGTGTCGAACCGGGGGCCTTCGGAGCGCGCGAAATCTCTTCCTTGCGCTCCCAGTACCTTTGGTCGATCTGCTGCGAGAGGGTGCGGAGGTCGTGGATGTTATCAGGCTTGCCCTGACGAGCGATCTCGTCTTTGATGCGATCCGGAAGTCCGACGTAGAAGCTCCGGCGGAGAGCACCGGGTCCCCATTCTCGGACTTGGTTCGCTAGGCGATTCCACTCAACGATGTACTTGGAGATTCGCTGAGTGTCCTTCATGCGCAGTTGCTCGAGTTGAGTTTCTGCCTCAGCGACGGGGTCATGGGGGCCGAAGTTTGACTGTAACTCGTACAGGAAGGCCTGCCAATCTGTCATCCAGGGAGGACGACAGGACGGAGTGACAACTCCGAGCAAGTCCGGCTCGAAGTAGTCGAGGGCCATTCCTTTGAGATACGACTGAGCAAAGGTGACTCGGCTTCGGTCCTTTCGGAAGGATTTTTTGTTGGCTTGGAAGGTGATCTCGCACTGCACCACGAAGGAACGGAGTTTCTTCGGGTCTGACCCGTCGAAAGTGTCCGGTTCACGGACTTTGATCCTTGCGTCGCTAGAAGGACTCTTGCGACGGAGTGCTTGGTGAGTCATATCGCGGATGGCGTTAGCCAATTGGTTGAATGGCTCGAAAGCCAGAGGGACGTCGTTGGGTGCCTCATCTTCTTCTCTCGGACGATCACGATGGAAGAGTCGTTCGGAGTCCGGAGTGGAAGAGGTGGAGGAGCCATTGTCGTCTGGGTCATTGGGATCGTCACCACCACCATCATCTCTTGCTCTTGCTCCTGGTAGAGGAGTGCCAGGGCGGTCCTCGCCCCAGAAGTCCTCTTCGTCTTCCGGTAAAATCCGGATACGGGGAACTCCGGAGAGACGTTCTTCAGGGAGCAGAGTGAGCGGGGATGGGGTGGGCTGGGCGCGCCACCTTGATGATGCCGAAGGTGCGGCGCGTTGGGTTAGGCTGACATATTCGCCTGGTACGGTGCAAGTGCTGCCAAAGGCAGACTGCAACATAGTGGCGCGTGAGGTTCGGGTAGTGCACGTAGACATGATAGTTCAGAAGGGATTGTGACAAGAGGCAGTACGAAAATACTGTCAAGTCCAGATCCTCCGGGTTCAAGTCCGGCGGAGGTCCGAGGGTACTGGGTCTGAGGGACGGAGGTACGACCGAAGTCGTCGGAGGTGCAGAGGTGCAGAGGTGCAGAGGTACGGAGGAGTGAGGACGTTGGCGCAGGACTTATGTGTCGCGCCCTTGTCAATCCTGTGTCCTCATATTTAGAGTAGAGGAAGGTGAAATGGAAGCCAGACTTGAAAGGAGGTGACTTAGTTAATTTTCGTACTGAAGGTACGACAGAGTAATACAGGGGATTATATAGTACTCGAAACCCGGAGTAAGTCTGGGTTCGGAACTACTGCGCGAAGGCGATGTACATAGGAAGGGAAGGCTGAGTAACGGAACACGGAGCACAGCCGGAGAAGGCTGTAACGATCAGACAGGTGAAATGCAGACTATAACCAAAGGAGACTAATAGAGGTACGAGTCCGGAGTTGCAACTCCGTGGATGTCTGTTGGTCCTAGGTCAAGGGTTGTCCGAGATTAACCGGAGTTGTCCGGAGTTGGACTTGGTAATATCTGGGTCGTGACACATGGCCGACATATGCCGTTCTCTCGGAATCAAACCTAAATTATCCACGTCTTTCCACCCTCAGACTGATGGTCAGACGGAACGCATGAATCGCGAAGTACAGCAATTCCTTCGCTTATTTACATCTGAAAAGCAAGATGAATGGGCTGCTTGGTTACCCGTAGCCCAGTTCTCCATGAATTCCAAGAAAGCCACTGCAACGGGCAAGTCCCCTTTCGCAGTTACACGGTCATATGAGCCCAGAATGGGCATGGAATCATGTCACTCAAAGGCACCGGCTGCCCTCGAGTTTACCGACCGCATGGCTGACACATTGGAACAAGTTAAAAGTAATATGTCCGCGGCCCAGGACCGCATGAAACGTAATGCGAATCGCCACCGTTCCGAGTCTCCGAAATCTGAAATTGGAGATAAGGTATGGCTATCCACATCAAACTTGCACTTGACGCGTGCCTCTCGTAAATTAACTGAGTGATGGCTTGGCCCCTATGAGATAATGGAGCTGATGGGCTCCAATGCTGTAAAACTCAGACTTCCCTCCTCCATGAGGATTCACCCTGTCGTCAATGTCTCACGATTGAAGCCCTATAAAGATAGATTGCCTGGTCAATCCACCTTCCGGCCCGGTCCAGTTCTGGTAACTGAGGATCGAGATGACGAATATGAGGTTGATTTTATCGTTGACTCACGGTACAAGGGCCGTCGCCTCGAGTTTCTGGTGCATTGGAAAGGCTATGATGAAACAGATCAGATGTGGGAGCCACGGGCTAATCTCACGCATGCTAAGGATGCTATTTCCGACTTTCACAAAGCACACCCTTCTGCCCCTAGGGCCTTATCTATGACTCCTGAGGAGTTCTCTTCCCTCTTTCGGGTATATGAGAACTTCACCACGTTTAATCCGCGCCGTCTCCCCTTTGATCGCCTGGAAGTCGATCTTTAGGCCGGGGGTGGTTTTGGTATAAAGACAGCGCATTCCTTCTTTCATGACCATCTCACTTTCTCACCCACAAATGCCTTACTACCAAACGTCCACACTGTTCGTCATGCTCCTCTTTCGAGTTGCCTTGGAAATCCATATCTTGTAATATTTATTCTTCCACTCTCCATCATGGAACGAACTCTTTTCCTTCCTCTTTGCTTCACATGATTTTACTTTCTTCCATCTCTATTATCTTTGGATCCTTCTTGTCTTTCCTCCAGAACGCTTGCGATACATCACTCCCCTCCCAGGTATCCTCCGCCGGCGATTAACCCCTTTTGATGACGGGTATTGGCAAAGGAACCTGCGCGCCCCTCGAACACACCGCTCCTCCTCACAGTCTTCTCGTTCTCATGGTCCATTCCCCTCCACTGTCTCATCCTTCTCTTCCTCCTCCTTGTCAGACCCTGCTCCATACCCCTATGGTCTCCCGCAAAGCGTCCAGGTGGCCCCTGAGCCAGCTCATTGGGATGTTATCTACAATGCGGATGAAACTTGGAATGACAACGAGGAAGCCAACTACTCTGTACACGGAGAATCGGAGACAGGAATGCTCCAACCAATGAACGACGAAGTCTGGGAAATCGGCATTGATCAACTCGACCCCAGTCCCATGTTAAACTACAACAGGACTCTTCGCCGTCGGAATCCTCTGGATTTCGAATATTTCCACCCGGACTCACGGGAGCATTCCGCCCCCTTACACGTTGAACAGGAGGTTGCCGGACTAAATGTCGTTGTTCTCGGGAACGCCAGAAGTATGCCAGGAAGCCCCATCACTCAGGCCAGTGATGATCCTTGGGGTGATGCAAACTTCCAGGACGCAGAAAGCATCTAGGTCACTCAGAGTTTGACCATAGGATGGGGAAAGTGTTACGATTACTTCAAGCTATATTGGACTTAACATTTTTCTTTTCATTCAACCCCTATCTATTTCCTTCACACATTCACTTGCACTCCTTTCATCTCCGCTCTATCGCTTCTATTCACACATGCGTATCTAATCTTCCACATCCATGCTTCTTATTCACATTAGATCCGCATTGCAGCCTCATGCTGCCACAGCGTACATGCATATGATGCATGTCCACTACATACCTTTACCTCATGGTACCCGGTATCACAGATACTTACTATATCTAGTAGTAGCACTGCATGGTCCGTGCACTCATGTACTTAGTATATAAACCCCAATGCAGCGCCAGAGAACACTAGTCTTGTTCTCTTGGAGTTTCCTCTACAGGCAACTCTACTTCTCTTCGAATTCGTCTTTCTCTCAGTTCAAGCGACCTAGCAATAAGGCTTCACTTAAGTGTGAGTCCTTTAGGGTTGTTTCAATAGCTCCCACCATTCCGGACTCCGATCTCAAAAACACTTTTCCTCATGAAGTCCACCACATGTGGTAACTAATTGCACAATATACAATGTACAATAGCAAGGTTTTACAACCTGAACTTTATTATGAAGCCTCATGCGTCAGATGCACCATTCTGGAAGTTATTCTGACGTTTTATATTTGTAAATAGAATGGCTGCTTTTACCGAGATAGCAAGCAGGCAAAGAGTACCTAATGACCATGAATCCTGGAATGACTGGAATCTATGAGGGCATCCTGAACAGGCTTCCATGGTTCATAAGTTCCGTCATACTTTCTGCTATGCAAGTAAATCTCATACTCTGAGTCGTACAATGTGTGATAGATGGTAGCAAAAACATATACTAATACACAATGTCCTCTAATTCAGAAAAAATAGTGTCCGGAACACCACTTTGGAAAGCAGGGATCTCTACCATTTCATCACCACACGAATAATAAGGTGCAACAGCATTGACGAACTCCACTGCACGTGAAATGGTAAGATTCATCCATTTCAGAAGTCCCTTTGCACATTTGCTTGCAAAGACGAGTTCTCTGCGCTCCTCGTTGGCTAGGCCAGAAGTATCCTTGACATTTGGTCCCTGCTCTTTACGGTAGTCTTGATCAAGTATTATAAGAACAAGGCTGAGAAGACTTCTTTTTCCGATCTTTCCTGTGATATCATTGATCAGTCATGTTGTGGCGAAGGAATATCAAACTTAACTGTCGACCTACGTGGTTCCGATCAGTATCGTAGCGAGATCAACATGCGACACAGGGTACGGAAGAAACCTGGGCGTTCATCATTGGTGAGTGATCCTTCCTTGTCCACAAGAATCATAGAAAGAGTCTCCCGGGTCAAATGCATAGTTTTGTAGGGGTAGAAGTAACCACCACTGACTATCAATGGCACCAGGGTGTACACGCAGTGTAGGACTCCTGGGGGTTGAAACCTGGTGGTGGACATGTATGTTAGTACACAGATATTTGTAAAGCAGAAATTAAAAAAAGAAAATGACAATAAGGTCAGATCGATGTACATCATGTCACCTTCTTCGAGGCATACCGTGGCAATGTCAGCATTGGAAAACCTTCCCTGCTTAGAAAGTGTTGTGGCTGTCTTGAATGCTTCAACCAGCCCCTGCAATGAACTCGGGCATTTCCCATGTTTCGGTTGCATGGTCACCCACAACTTTGCACCTGCGTTGGCTACCACGTAAGTGCACATCCCGCAGCAGTTGTGGTGCGGCCAAGTCAAATATCCAGGGTGTGTAACGAGTCTCCACCCCTGTGAGCTCCATGTTGGAGACCGGATAACCCTTGGACCACCATCATCGATTTCCATGTGGTCTTTCTTTCTTTTCAGTGGTTGACTGAACCGCAGGTGCATTGTCTGGTTCCATGTGTTGGTGGAGTCAAAGAGAGGTGTTGCCCACAAAGGTGGGCATGGGTTCAGGTCTTTACCATCGAGGTAGTTTCCGCAAACCGCTGTGTCAGTCACAAGGTCGATAAAGTTTTCCAAGCTGTGACCATGTGTGCTGGAACCAATGATACTGGGTTGTCCTCTTGCTCATTGACCGCAAGCAGAGTACCTTCAAGCCACTGGCACCGTTGCGTAAGATTCCCGAATTGTAATGCCATTGATGCCATTGAAAATCCAAGCCTGATTTGCAGTGTACACCCTCGTATGACGACTGACCTTGATCGTGCCATATGGTACATGATTTGTTCCACTGTTTCCTTCCACACTCGTTCTGTGTATTCTCCTTCATGATCCCCTGGACTTCGTAGCGCAGGATCGAGCTCCAGCTCAATGACCAAGTCCTGAACCCGGAATGCGTCATGATCGGGACTGCAAGCTCTGGATCCGGAATGCTCCACAGAAGGACACTTCATGAGTTCCTTCACAGCCAAACCTTCTCTGTCCTTTGAAATATGATATTGTTAGTTTGCACTAGTTTAATGCATATCTGCCCACCTTTGAACAACATTTCCTGCGTCTCGAAGCCAGCATCCCACCAAACCTTTTCTATGACTTCTGGGAATCCGACCAATGAACGTATGAATCATGACTGGAATAGAACATAAGACTTGCATCCATGGTTATATCATGAACATACGTACTGCATCTTCTTTTAGATCAATCGCCCTATTTGATGACCCTGCAGTGAGACATGGGCGTTCTTTTGGAACTGTTAGCTGTCTCTACACGCCAGAGATGAAAACACTTACAATATCTGGTATTGTCATCTTCGATCCCTTCTTCAATGTTCCTTTCTGTATATAACTTAGTCACCACTAACGGACATTGGAAGCAGCTAAAGACTCGCTATGGCTGTTTGATTGCCACTCGGTGTTCGTAGAAGGAGGAACTGCCATCACATCCAGCTTGCTACTGTTGAACGTCCACCGAAAGTGCGAAAGCAGAGCATCAATGGTGCTGAAATTACACCGTTGGGTGACCTGCCCTCGGCTTGTCTTCCTCCAGAAAGGTATCCCACTTGCCGTAAATGCGATGATCAGTGAGTTGACATTGGGATGGCGAAGGAGAGATTCCACGTCGGCCACCATGAACATCCACCAACCGTTTGGATGATACACTTTGGATGTTCCATGCACAAAGTTGTATGTGAAATCACCAACCAAGGGCATTGGTGGCATTGTACCACTGTTCAACACATACAGGGTCGCCCCAATGTCGTCCACATCTGGGATTTGCAGGAGAAAGATCTTGCATTTGTTTTTTAATGATTCTTCTAAGATGAGGTCCATGTTTGAGTGTGGATGAATGGTTTGTGTCAGGCCAGATTTAGTTGGCATGTAGATGTGATGTCTGTGCGTGGAGAAATGGCCTTTTGCTTAGGCTTATGTACTCACTTTCACTTCCTTTGCAAGTTGTTCCGACCGGAATCGCTACCCAGTGTGCAAAGACAAACAACTTCTACAATTTCTCTTTGTATGAGATACATTCCGACAGCATATCCACTGCCTCTTCTATCTCTGCATTGTTGGGCACCATATCTGTCACACGCTTCAAATGCCAGTGGAGGATCTGTGAGTTGGCTCCAGCGTTCACGATGGTAAGGCTGTCCTGCAGGAGCAGGACAGTGTCCGCAACCTCGGATTGACCTTGGAGCAAGTCGATCAGGTGAATGTTGGATGGTTTTGACCGTTTTGCCACAGGTTCTGGCCCGATTGTGTCCCGTCCATGTTTCCTCGACTGCGAGCCCTAGAAGGAAAAAAATTAATCTGTTCCATGAGAGCATGAACGTGCGTTTACCTCATCCCTGCTACGGCTGTTCCCAGACAGGCTCTGGCTCTGGTTAGCTAGTGGTGTTGTAACTCAGCCAAGGTGGCTGGAATAGAGAAAGCAGAGACGACGACTCACTGTCTCCTTCTCTTCTTGACCTGTTCTTTCATGCCTGCAGCCACTTCCATGCCACCTCTGCTCCCTCACCAGGTTCAGGCAAAGAGAATGTGATGGAGCC
Organism: Boletus reticuloceps; assembly: GCA_018397855.1. Classification (NCBI taxonomy): domain Eukaryota; kingdom Fungi; phylum Basidiomycota; class Agaricomycetes; order Boletales; family Boletaceae; genus Boletus; species Boletus reticuloceps. Next base: position 264,497 of record JAGFBS010000018.1, read on the forward strand.
CCCAGGAGGCATGTGGGACAAGGTCCGCTTGATCGCTTCCCACATAGTCTGTGGAGATGGTGAGTACTATGATACAATGGAGGTTTAGCGTATGCATACCTTGATGTACTCCTTCGCTGCCTTGCTCATCTTTGCACCCTCTTTGACAACAAATTCTGTAACATCCATCTCAAGAGCCTTGAGCCCATCTGAGTTGAGGTGCATTGTGGAGGGCATTTTTGACGAAGTGGTGTGGTGGAAGAGGTTGAAGAATGTCGGAGTTATGTGTTATGTAACTCAGGGTCTCGGTGACTTCAGTGGTGGTGTGTTGAAAAAGGCAAGTTATATAAGCCATATTTCTTAACCGACGTCCTGAGTGACATCTCATTCATCGTTCAACCTTGCATGGCTTCGGATCTAATTGCATTTCAATTTGGGTAATGTGAGGGACTGTCTCTACACAATATAAATGTGCTAGTTACAAATTGACAAAGTGCCATTCCTTTCCGCCCATCTGCGAAAAGTAAGTACTTTTTTTTCCTGTAGATTCTTGTCCCAGCTGATACACCATATCACTGGGAAGGTCCAATTTTCTGTTAGAAAGCTATACACTGTGATCAAAGCATGTCACCAAAAATAGTGACTGCTTCCAGTAAAATGCTCAAGCTTGCAAATGTATGGTCCACAGAAGCAGATCACCGGAGACACAGGCCTATAAGCTGGAATTTCAACCTTGAGACAAGAAGATGAGGATGTGTTCGGAAAGAATTCGGGAACATCTTCAAAGGAGTCACAGGAGGGGCGGAAGGTGAAAGGGCAGAGGCACGATCAGATAGTGGTAAGCAGACAATTTATGATACTGGAATGCCATTTCGTCGCATTTCACTCCTGTCTTCATCTGATGAAATAGGTTGACTGAGAGTTGTTCCCAAGGTGCAGCATGTGCAATGACACCAGAGACATGATATTTTGTCAGGCAGCTGGCTGCAAATTGGCTTTCTGTTGTGATCGGATGGATGGGGGGAAGAGAGTGTTAGGGTATCTGATCCTAGAGGAACTTAAGATCCTGGAAAAATCGATGGAACGATTCATTTGCCCACCTTGTGTGATAAGGAGAAAGATACCATTCAAGATGAGATTATTTTCTCGAGATCGCATGCGGCTTCATCTCACCCGGGACTTCCGGACCAGCTGACGTGCCATGGAAACCAAATGCATCTCCTCCGTTCTCAGAGCATGGCAGGTTTGTCATGGATATCGCTCGTTTTGCAAGACCTGTAACCTTCCCCACTTCAAACACAACTCAAGGCATCGCTGGAGAGTATGTACAGAGAACTTTGGGATATGCTGGTAAGAGATAAAGACCAGTTTTAGTTTTGCTTCTGGAATAATTTAACTTTTCCATTCGTCTTTGTCTTTGTTTTGGTTCTAATGCCTTACTTTTCAAGGTATACTTCAATCAGGTCACTCTGGGAACAGGGGGACCACACACAAAGAGACAGAGATGTCCGAAAGAGAAGAATGTGGCAGTGTTGATCACCGTAGAAAGTCATAGTATTGTGGAGACCAGAGAAGTTATATGTGGAAAAAATGCCTGCAATTCACAAGTGAAATATGACATGTTGTCAAAGGTAAGCAACGAGGATGGATCCAGTGGAAAGGTCTTACTGAGGGAAGGTCTTCAAGTGGTAACCTGGTACTTGTCGGAAGAATTATGGGAATACATAAGGACTTCGCAAAGCTCTCTGAAAGGGATGATAGCATTGATTTGTGAATTGACCCTGAAAGTAAAGGAAAGCAAAGAAGACATGGAGACATTGATGTGAAGGTGATCTTGTTAGAATCAACTTCTGAGTGTCAGATCTGACTACCAGCTTAGATTGCAACTGATGTTCATTGTTGGGTTTCCGGTGATGTTTATGAATCTGACAATGATTTCAGATACAATCAACAGCTTTTGTGTGGCAGTGTACTGCAAGAGCATGTCTGTCATGGAGGCGTTTCTAGAGGTATTTGGAGGAAAGCGGCAGCTCCTCTCAAGCTGTACAGTGGTTTTGATGGAACACGATGAGAGCACAGATGTAAGCAGAAATGAAGGGGTGATGAGACTAGTGTTCGAAAGTCCAGTTGTAGTACCATTAAAAGACCAAGGACTGGACCAAACCAGACCAATAAAGACCGTAGTTCAGTCTTGGTCCGGTCTGGTCTTTGATGGTCTTGGTCCTGGTCTTTCAGATTTTTAAAAATTCATAGACCGATGAAAAACTGGTTGCAACTGGTCTTTTTGGGCAATCAATGACATACCACAATGACCCCCTATTTACCCTATTTTCTCCGGATTTTCCCACATTTTTCTGGAATTTATTTACCCACATTTAGTTTTACCATAGACTATATAACATGCGACCCAGAAATGGGGATATCTCAGCCATTTATGGATGGAATTGGCATACTAAGCACTCCAAATGTATCCAGGGGTCTGTACAACAATCCCCCCAGCCATCACGGAGCATAATGTGGCCGTCATTACATCGAAAAAGACTGGTTACAACTGGTCTTAAGACTGTAAAAGACCGTTTGGGACCAGTTTTCATCGGTTCGGTCTGGCCTTTTTAGGCCCTGCTTCCTTTTTAGGACCGGTTCGGTTTGGTCTTTCCATATAAGGCAAAAAGACCAGACCAAACCGGACTTTTAAACACTAGTGATCGGGCCTATGATGAACAATGTGTGTGTGCATAGTTATATAACTTTATAAGTTTAATGCATTAAAATCTTATTCTCTCATTCATTCCAAGCCACTTATTCACAATTGTAGAACCTATGTGTAGTATAGAAATGTCCAAAATATTTATCATTATCATTTTCTTTGCAGTTTGATCCATTTGATGTTCTGTTTTCAGTTTTGACTTTCTACCACTGGAACCTTGTACACTATGTGGATAAGACACCTGGAACCCTCGGAACATCAATTTGAATGTTCTCATCCTTTGGTATTTAGATCTAACTCGGTAACTTAAATACAATATGATGCCACACTGGAAAAAGAATGCTGTTGTACCAGATTGACTGCGACCCATGCAATGAGTATCAGAACCACATCAGAATGTCGGCTCAGATTCAGAGAGAGTGCATTAACAAAGACTAATCAACATCATCCCCAGTGTGGGTCATAACATAATTATTTTTCCAGAATTTGCAATCAAGCTCGTCTCACAAGACAGTTCGACTGTCCTTGAACATATATCTATTATGATCTAATCCCTACACTTCAATGTACGTATCGCATTGAGCATAAACAGGTCGTCACTCGGTGCGATAAACCTCCTGCTGATAATGTTCGGCGGCCATTTGATGGTCAAAGTGTTGATGCGAGCTGGGTATTGTGCCAACCCCAACAGTCCAGACCAGTCGAGGTTGATGAACCTGAATTCATCATTGTTTTCCTTCGGCACCATGATATTCACATCACGAATGTCTCCATGGACAAATCCGTGGTTGTGAAAGTCTGCGAGAGTCTCCTGCATTTTTGCGAAGAGGGTTGATGAAAGAGGTTCCTTTTGGTTATAAACTGTCTCAAACTCGAGAAGTGCATCAACGACAATCATGATCCAGCCACCAGGGAGATTCTTCATCCCTCTCATTGCTGGTGCATGCTTGCGAGAGGCTAGATACTGATGGGCTTTGACCGAATATGTCTGAGTGAATTTGGTCTTGCATCGCAAAAAAGACTAGCTTCTTCTTGATCACCTGAGTCTTGTACTGGAACGTCTTCACAGCATTTCTGGAGAGCGTTCCGTAGCTTGTTGGGTATGGGAAAAGTTATTTGGTTGCTGGAGGACAGGTGGAAAGAGGTATTGGGATTTCACCGATTTGTTTGTAATAGGTTCTCAACGCCTCTGACGCTCTGTGAAAAGCTGCCATGTGACGTGCCACAGTAAGCTGATTCTGGTCATCCATGTGGTGGATATGGAATGCGACCAGCATCGACAACACTTGCACGACTGGTCGCCTGTTCCATGTTGCGCCAGCAAAGACGATATGGGGCCCTGAAAAAAGCAATGATCCATTCATTCAACGAGAGCAATGGATTGATGGATGGTGCACACACCATAGATGGCCAGAAGCAGACAGGGAAGCGGTGACCTGGGGATTTTCAGAGCGAGCTCTCTTGTTGATTCCACGTAATATGCTATAGCTTCCAAAAATGGCTCTGCCGGAGTACTCCCAGCTTCGTTCTTGAATTCTGCAATGACATAGCGATATTTGTCCACAGACATATCTGCATCCACCACAAATCGGCTATTCAGGATTTTCAACAAGAAATTTAGATGAATTTTGTGCTTTTCGAGTACCTTGCTGACACCCTCCACCCTGGCTGTTTCATCTGTATAAAAGTTCGACATGGCAATCTCCAAATCCCCAGCAAGCAGATGATCCTCTGCCCTGAACTTAAATTCATGGCAGTCATTGGCGAATTGTCCAAGTACAGGGTGAAGTAGCATCGTTGGTATTGTTTCTTCATCACTGCAGTCATTATTGCAAGCACGACCACAGGGTATAAACATATTTCCATGTTGCCGAGACCTAAAAGTTGATGGAATCCCACCGCTTGAGGGACTTTTCTTCTGATATCCCGAGAGGAATTCATCCTGAGCCCTTGCAATTGGATCTTCCCTTGGAGTGGAAAGGAATACCGACGGAGACCATTTGGTTGGTTCTTCTAGCCAAATCCATGAGCCCAATTAAACCTCATCAACATCTTCCTTACTTTTGTCCACCAACTCAATCTCAATCACCAGGGCTGGAAGATTCCAAAATGGAACTGCCTTAAACACGTGACCCAGCTCACTTTTTCCTTCCAAGCACTTCCCTGATCCCATACGACCGAGTTCCTCCTCGAGAAAGTCCCTGCTGCCACGTAACTTGTAGATCCAATTAAGTAACGCTCGACTAACGACCTTAGTTTGCTCACATTCACCTCTGAAGCCGAAGCCAATGCTTCCAATGCTTCCGGTGAATTCTCTAGGCCTTTGAGGCTTGTGCACTCCGAAGGGCCAGCCTGGGTGCCATCTTTGTCCATGACACATGCACTACTTTTGTCTTTTGGCCCATGTTTCTTGCCTTGAACAGCTCCGGCGCTTCCGCCATTCCCAGCACCAGAAGGATCGACATGGGCAGGGGCCATGGATACTGGTGGGTGAGAGTGTCAGCATTGCATATAAATCAAACTATTCAAGTGTAGGCTCACCATCATTTTTGCTTGCAGCTGTAAGGTTCTCTGAATGGTCAACCTGCTTATCGTCTTCCTTGTCCATATCAACAAACTCTTTTGATTTGAATTTCTGCTTTTTCTTGGCAGGTCCTGAACCATCTTCATGTTGTGGCATACATTTCTTCCTTCTGACAGCTCCGGTGCTTCCGCCCTTCCCAGAGCCGGAAGTACTGGCCACATGGTATTCATCATGGTGACGATATTACGTCATGCTTGTGGTCACACTCACCACTATATTTGTAGCAGTTACATTGCGTTTGAATCATGAAAGCGCACGCTTACCGTCTATTCCTACAGCTGCAGGTGGTTAAGTGAACCCAGATGAAGTCTGAACAGGCATGCCTGATGACCCTCCCCCCACCTCTGAGCGAATGATGGATGCCACATCCACCATCAAGCTGACTGGATATAGATTAAGTATCCGAATTGGCATGGGACGAAGTACAGACAACTCACCAGATGGTGGCATGAGTTTCCACCACAAATTGACACCCTCTGGCTTGGGGAGCACATCTACTGGAACGTCCACATATGCCTCACCAGTGATCAAAGGATCATCGGCACAGACCTCTGTGAACAGCAAGGTCTCCATCGTCATTCCAGATCTGTAGTGGCGGACAAGCATGGCCTTGAGGCTCCCGAGAAGCCTATGGTGTGGAGAGCTGGTGGTGGCTTTTGCAATTTGGCTCTAGAAACATGATTGCGAATGTCTGTGTTCATCCTAATAATGAGCACAATATTACTTACCTGGCCATATACAAGGTTATCCTGCATCCAGGGCGCCCAGACTTCCTTTGGCCCAACGAGCAATGGAATGATGTTGAGGGCTGCCTTGATGCGAGCTGTGGTGACAAGAACTTCCTGATGGAAATTGTGGGCCATGTTCATGACAATGACAATGGATGTTGGGATTGGGGGGGTTGGTCAGAGAGCCTTTTTTGACTTGGAGCAAAACTCAGTGAAACAACCCCTATGGAACACCATGTAAGTCACATATTGTGGACTTCATATCTCAGACTTGTCAACACAGCTTTCTCTGTGAAACAACCCCTGTGGAACATTATGTAAGGCACAAGCACAGACAAGGTTTCAGAGTGGTAAAGTTTCATTGCAGAAGAGTGCAGGCTATGGGTAGAAATAACGAGGAGCTAGACTTGCATCTGAATTTCCTGATGGAGTGTATACAAGTCATCAATAGAAACCTATGAACATTTATATAAATCACTCTGGAAAGCCAAATAGGTGCTGTTTACAATTTAGATTCCGTCCTGGGGCCTGTTATTGTATTCTAATAACATCTGCGCCACATAAAATATTGATGGGATATAATACAAGGGCAATACCTACCCTACTTTACGATTAATTATTTCAATTACCTATGATGCTGAGGTGTTTTTCTTTCTACATTCTATACCATTCTGTGATTCCGGTATACTGTGGGTAATCGCATCAGGTAAATTTCAAAGGAATGATAATCCTATATAATCACCAAAGGGAGGTAGATAAAGGATTATATGTCATTGTCATCCTTTATATACAATTATCTAGGATTATCATTTCCTTTAAATTTCCCTGATGCGGAAGGCACTGTTCAGGTTCCATAATTTGGTTCCGGGTCCTTGAAAATAAAATAAAATTACAACCTGTGGCTTTCTTGATCAGCAAATATAACCATCAAGCATAGCCCATAAGGTTCATATTTGTATAAAAAATTATGATGTATTACACAATAGAAACCAGTGTGCGCCATCATGCATCTAACATATTTTCCTGCAATCTTCTCACCTCATTCTCCAAATCTGTTATTTGGGTCACCATACCTCGGTTTTCCTCCTCATATGTTTCCGCATTCTTCTCCAGCTGTTCCATACGGAGATCGATTGAGACCAACATCTTCTTTGCTATCTCACTGTTCTTCCTCAGCACTGCACTCTGTGATGCAGCTGTATTTCCTCATGGGCAGCGAATATCAGGCAGCCTTTTTTTTTTTTCCTTATCAGATGCAAATTGTGAAATAATCAGCCCTCCTCACCTTCAACCTTGCAGTGGGTCTTTGCTAAAGTCCAGGGTCAACATGCACGCTTCTTGTTATTAGCCCCGGAGATCCACATGCACTCCAATCCACGGGCTTTGCATGAATTGCATATCTGCAATGACATGAGTCAGCAACACTTGAGTGCTAAGCATGGTTTGCCCACCTTCAATGCTCCCAGTTCTTCCGATGCTCCCGATGCTCCCGGCAGGTCTGATGGCCCATCCTGGAGGTCATCATCATCTTCCTCGCCCACATGGATGCGTTCTTGCTTCTTCCTCTTGCAATCTGAATCTGGAATACTTTCAGTGATTCCTCCATTCCAAGAATTGGAAGGATTCAGGTTGGGCATGGGTGCTGTTGAGTAGTGAGCATTGGCGTTATGGTGTGATCTTGTGAGTCTAGGCTCACCATCTTCATCCTCCCTTCCTATGGAATCTCCTGCAACACACTGTGGTCGAGTCAAAAGGGATCGTTTTCATATGTGGCAAGTACCTGAACCTAACCTAGTAAAGCTGGGCCCTGTCAGTATGCATCCTAACAAAGTTTCTTGTGTAGGGGCTGGGATATCTGTGGCAGCTGGAATACCTGATTTTCGAAGCAAACAAGTGATTCCAGGAATTCCAGAGCTAGCACGAAGAAAGCTAAAGGACATGTTTCAACTTTCGATGATAATGGTAAGTGCAACGAGTTCCAGCCCCTATGATGCCTTTTGACCTTGTTTCATGCAGGATGAGAATCTGAGACCATTGTTTGCCCAGTTCTCTGCTAGCTTGGCACAAAAGACAGAGGACAGCGAACCTACTCTATTTCACAAGTTGCTCAAAGCCCTGGAAGATTGCGGGACATTAGTCCGGATATATACACAAAATATTGATGGCCTAGAATCGAAAGCGGGTGTGTCGACATATCATCAGTCATGTCCTCAGATCACTGGAGATGGCCTCCAATGTTCCACATGCATCCCCCTGCATGGAAGTCTTTGATACATTTACTGCCAGTCATGTCATGCAGTCGAGGAGATGAAACACCACCAGGAGGAAGTCATGCATGGAACTTTTCCCTCTTGTGGAAGTTGCCAGAGAGAACAACATGCAAGGAGAGAAGCTGGGAAGCGGGTGTGTTTGGTTCCGACCATTATTCTGGATGTGATATTGTATGGCCAAGAACATCCAGATTCTCAGGATATCACTGAATTTCAGATGGAAGATCTCTTACTCGTGATCGGAACAGGCATGCATGTGATCGGAACTCAAAGAATCATTCAGGAGTTCTCCAAACAAGTTCAGAAAAACAGATCACCTATAGATCCTTCTCCCTGTGTTATCTATCTGAACCTTGAGTTCAAACAACAACAAAAAAATGGAAATCCATTTTCGATATGTGGATACAAGCTGGCTGCCATGCTGGATGCATTGAAAGAGGAAGAGGAGAATGAAAAGGTGAAAAGGCAACTATGTATTTCAGACACACACAAGATAGAGTGTCTTGAAGCGCAAAATGAATGTGAGCCTGAATACCTTACAGCCCACCGAGGACTTCGTGCCAGATCCAGATCTGGACCTGGACATGTCAAGCCTGGAATGCAACAGCCTTGTGGAGTCAGGCAGTCAAGTGCTTGATTTCCACATGAAGCATATCTATGATATCACCAGAGGTGATGGTGATTCCAATTTGATGAAGGCCTTGCATTTCCTCGGGGTAGATGTGTCCATGGTGAAGCACAGACAAGGTTTCAACATTGTCAAGTTTCACCTCAGGAGAGTGCAGGCTTTGGGGAGAAGTACGAGTAGTAAGAAACTGGAATTGCATCTGCATTTCTTGATGGAGTGTGTAGATTTAATTGATAGAAACAGATGAATCTGTCATATGTATCATTCTTGAAATTCAAGAATGGGTATGATTTCGATTCTGTTCCAGTTCCTATCATATTTCCTTTGTAACAAAGTCTGAGAGAGAGGAGCAGTTGCTCGATACTCAGCCGGTGCCTAAGATGGGTGGAAACGACTATATTCACCAGAGAGAGAGGAGCGGTTGCTCGATACTATAGTACATTAGTGAGAGAAATGTGCAGGAAAGCTCCGGAAGGGGGTCCGGAATAGGGGTTCTGAGACTGGAACATGGAACAGTTGGAACAGTCATCATTTGTCACTTTGTATCCTCCATGAAGTAGACAGGACATCATGTACACCATAATTTGTGCCCAGGTACACCAAAATCATGTGCAGGGACCAAGATTCATTTGCTCCTTCCTGGATGTGCAGTTGATCTACTAGTATAAACAAGCATCATTATATTACATGCACCAGATTTATATCTGAATCTGGCTCCATGATTTCTATGGCTGCAGCATGTTTTTGGATCCAACAGTCATATCTCTTCTTCCCGTCTCCTTCCATGAGGGCAGTTAATAAGGACTGAGCCTGATAGACCCTGTAATAATCTTCCTTCACCATGTGAGGGTGACCACGTCTCATGCTCCCCATAGCAGAGTGAACAAGGCTTAGAGCAGACTCAGAAGAACAGATGCCCCATCTTTCCTGGTGTTTCATCTGAGCTTCCGGCCCATAAACCTGAGTCAAGCACTCTTGATGATACCATGTCCTGCATGTGTAGCACAAGACTTGCATCTGCTGATGGGGAACATAGGGCTGTCCACAGAGACAGGTTGGATCAGGTCCCTATGGGAGAACAGTCAGCGGCAACAGGACATCAATGTTTAACTATAATGTTTACCATAAGCTCCATTTGACTGGAATCATAAGTGGACCTTTGAAAACAAGGGAAGTGAGAGATTCCAACGGAAGGTGGGTGTGACATACTGATAAAAATAGCAGTCATCAAGCTCATGTGGTCTTGGGCATTCCTGCCGGAAGTGCAGGACGTTGATCACTCCTAGAGAACATTTGAATTCAAATCTAAACTGGTTGTCAGATGTTTCAGGCTTACCAATAATGGATGTGGAGTGAATGTCTTGCTTGTGAGATGAGATAAGTTCATGAGGATGATAGTGAGCTGAATTTCTGGGAGACATTTTTTCAAACCAGAGATGCTGCTGAAGAGGAAACGAGCTTACATTTGGTTTCTGAGCTCTTTTTTCTTGGCTTTCACCAACTTGGAGTCACATTTGTTTCCGGTGACTTGGGCCAAGACATCGGATATGGTGTAAAACCAGATCACCTCTATCTTGTACTGCAAAGTGGATCACCTTGAGGAAGTAAGCCAGGTAGTCTTTTTAGCCACAAACCTCGACCTCAGAAGCAAAATCGGATGTCTTGTGAATGCTAACCACTTTGGCCTTCCACATGGCACGGAGGATGTTTTCGTTCGAGATGTTTTTGTTTCCACCATGACGTACCAGGACTCTGGGTAGATGTGATCAGCAAAGATGACATGAATTTGAAACAAAGAAATCATGGATTGCCTGTCATTTATACAAACATGACCGACTCCTGGTAGGCTTTGAAAACATGAGTATGATAGTTGAGGGAAAGAAAGTGGTATACCTTCAATTTCATTGCATGGAATCATGATGATGGGAACCAGCGTTCCTACGGTGGGGATGAACAGAAGGAAAAGAAAAGAAGAGTGAAATGTGTACTCTGTGGTGGCATTGTTGACAACAGAATATCAAATGGCAAGGAGTTGTGTAGGTATTGGAAACTTCCTAGGATGGCGGTAAAAGACCAAGGAGTTTGTAAGTAAAAAGGAAAAAGTAAAGCGGAGTTATACTGATGTTGTAATGACACACCCCAAAGGAGGATCATGGAAGATGATAATAAATTAGTTAGTAATAACACAAAGTAGAGATAAAGTTTAAAAACTTCTGAGTCTGGAACAGCATGGAAAAGTTTGGGAAGTGGCTCTGGTGGTTCCAAATCCGGAAGTGATTCCGGAATTAAGATCGGAACTCAGAAATGCCAGAACCTTGAATACTGTCTACATTTACATTTACTTGAGAAACAGGCGCCAGATTGTCATATCTGCTCGTGTTTAGGTAAAATACATTAGTATCTAGATGGAAAGCAGGATGAAATCCTACACTCCATCATGAGCACCGACCCTCACTTGGGGGAAATCCTCTTGTTTTTTGACCTAGCTGATCTCTTCTCTCATCTCCGTCTGTTTTTTGATGCCTTGGGGCAAATACCCTCAGCTTCGTCAAGGTGTGTAACAACTTGATGAGAGGGAAGGTTGATGTGCATCACTGTCCTTCGGGTGGACTTCACACTACCTATTCCCTTCAGCCTATAGGATGTGGAATTGGTGCGCATGTCTATGGTCCCATGAGAACCATTCCAGACTCTTCCACGGCTGGAATTGGTGGCCTTGATGCTATTTGGCAGACATTGTGCTTGATCGAGCAGTGATGCGAGGTTTGTGTTCAGATTGTCAAACTCTTCCAGCAGACAGAGTCTCTTGATATTCAGAATACATGTGAAGGTAGCCATGTCTTTCAGAAAAGTGCGTCCAAACCATATTTGGCAGCAGTGTGTGGGCTTGAGGAAAGAAGATGTCAAGCAGATCTGTAAAGTCCCAGGATTGCTTTGTGTTTTTGTTCAGGCCATGAGAGTTGGGCAAGAATCTAACGCTTAAGAGGTTCTCGAAGACATGAGAAACTGACCAAGATTGAATGGCCTCCTGGAGTGTGGTCATGGGACTGAGATGGTTCCGGAGTCAGGAAGAGTCCAGCGCGAGCCACATGGCATTGGTGAATGCGATGAAGAGATCAGAAGCATATTCATCCCATGATTGAACACTAATCCATCTCCAAGATTTCATCATGCATGTAGGATATTTGTCTAGACACTGAATGAGCTCATTCCAGGTGGGCCATTCACCTAGTGGATATTCGGCAGTGGCCTCTGTATTCTGTTGTGCCGAGCGAGTTCCGGCAGGATTCCTTGACTTGGTGATTTTTTTTACTTGTGACCTCAACTTGAGTGCCACATCTGCGTTGTCAATCTCCAAGATGACCGGAAGCTCTCCAGTGACCAGATTCAGGTCTTGCAGGAAAAACATTCCAAATCTCTGAATAACACCCTCGTATGACAGGTCTCTTAGGGCCTCGATGAGATGGGCATCTTTTGCTGGAATGGCAAAGGACATGTTCCGGAGTAAATGGATGATTATGCAAGTCACGATTGCATAGTTAGAACTTGGTTCCTTGAAGAAACGAACCTGAATAAATCAATGTTCTTCTAGTCTCCTGATCATGAACTCGCAGTAAACCTGGGATGGAACCCAGAGGACTGGGTCTGAGTCTAGATATTCTGCAGCCTTAGAAGAAGGAGCGTCAGGCTTGGTCAGAAGCATTGGGACCGGAAGGCTGGAAGCATACCTTGTGCCAAACTGATCGCAATACCTCGATGATAGCAAAGCCACTCCCTTGAACCTCCTCCCGAACCCCAAAGCTTTTGGTCTTGGCTCCATAATAGATGGTGAGGAACTCATGACAGGTCTGTTGAAAGACTGCAGTGTTCGCAAAAGCCTCTGGGTCTGTGCAAAACTTCTCCTCTTGACCCGGCCTATGGAATGCCTCGAAGATGATGTTGTATGTGGACCAAAACGTAAGCTGAACTGCTTTCCTGCGAACACTTTCCATGGTCGCCTGCAGATCACCATGTTGGGGCATGGTACAGGTCTTGAACTCCATGGGCTTGTGCATTCCAGCCTTGGCATAGGAGGCATGTATGGAATTGAACTTCCACAGGCCAATCAGGGGCTGCTGGTCCACTGGATCCGGATGATAAGAGATGCCCAAGTCTAGGAGGAGCTGGCCATTTTCATGGCACATCACGTACTCCCAGTCTGAGGTAGGAATCTCCTGGTAGAGGGTGACCAATGGGTCAATGGAACGACCCCTGACGGTGACTGTGTTGAGCTTGATGCCTCTGATGTCAGCAATGAAAAAGAATGAACCGAACGGGGAGAGATGACCATCATGACTTTGAGAGATGATGAGTCGCATGCGGTGGGCCAAGTTTTCTATTGTGGTGGGATTGAGGGTGAGGGTCCTGGAACTCCTGAGCTGGTTGTTCACAGTAGCCTTCCACTTCCACTCCTTGTAGGAAAAGTCTGAATATTCGAGTATGTCCTGAGGTGCGGTGGCTCTTATGGCAGACAACAAGACCTGAGTGAGCCAGACTATTTGCACCGGAGACAGAATGAGGGTTGCGGAACAACCGGTCTTCAGGTTCTTGTGTATCATGCGAGGAAATGCGACATAGAAGTTGACACTTCTGGAGCCATCGCCTTCCTGGGTGAAATGGATATGGGGTACATTGCTGATAGGGATGGATTTGGTGAACCACTCAGAGCATCCACCATGATCTTGGTCTGTGGCTGACCAGGGCCAGAGGATCTTGACCTCGCAATGATTGTTTTCTGGAATGGGCCGTTTATTTCCGAAATATGGCATGACATTCACTTTGAGCAAGCCGCATACATGGAGATGATGGGTGACCCAGATGACGCTGTTGATGTCCAGAGTGGTTCTGATCTCACCAGTGGTGATGGGGACCGCATCTTGTTCCGGTCGGAAACACACATAATTTCCCTGGACAGGATTCTTTCTGCAGACAAAGAGATCTATGCTGTGAGAGGTATTCCTATTGCCTGTGAGTTTCAGCATGTCTGCCATACCCATGACATCGACGTCCTCCACAAGAACCTGACAAGGTTCTCCCATGCGATCTGTGGACAAGTTGATGAACCACAGTCTCATCCCTGGAAGACAGGTCCTGAAATTCTGGTTCACCTACAGGAAGGATGTGCTCTTTGATGTTGATCGGATCTTGTTGATTGAAGGTGACTGTGAAATCTGCAAGGAGTCTATAGCCATAATCCCTGAAATAATCCCAGTTTGAGCGCATGTCACCCTCTGTGTTCTCTCGTATTGCATCCTGCAAATCCTCCAATGTGGAACCGTCTAAGTAGTCGTCAAAGGAATTGTCTATGGGAAATGGAAGGTAGCATTGGGCCGGAAGAGGCATTGCCTGCGATTTTATCCTAGGAACTCTTGGTTGACAGAGAGCGCGATTACGAGTGTTGCGCATGATTTTAAGGCATTTCAAGTACAATGGAAGTCGTACCATGGTAGGATCCTCCTGATGGGAGGACCTGCCGGAACCATTGGAACCATTGAAACCATTACCAGAGTCACCAGAACCATCCAGGTCACTGTGGTACTTGCAATGTGGTTTACATTCCTGGCACCTGTCTCTTGATCTAGCCAGCATCATGTTCAGTGATGTCACCTGATTTGATTCCTCCAATCCACCGTTACGAATTAGATCCAGAACTGTGTCGGATGGCTCTTCTAACCATGATTCTGTCTCTTTCAATGCCCACCACCAGTGGTGACAGTCGAAGAGATTTCTTGACACACATTCCAAGAGTAGTCTTCTGGTGAGATGAGGACATTCCACATATGGGGATTGATTTCCAGGGATAGCTTGCAGGTAGGAATCAGGACCATTGTGTAGAAGATACTGGGTAATTGAGACGGCGATTGGTCCACAATCCAATCCGTTTTGTCACAGCATGAAGTAAGCCGGAATGAGTTATGCATATAGATACACCTGTTTAAAGTCATAAACATCTACCCTGGGGTTAACATTGGAGATTGGCCATCCAAACAATGCAGAGACCCTCCTCCAATACATAAGACTGTTCCATTCATCTCATCCTACATTGGTATATAGACCAGTGGTGGTGGGATTGGGGTCCTGACCAAACAGCCATGCATGGTTTGACTGATAGTTAAAGCAGATGGTGAAGCAATGGTTATGCCTGCAAATGATAAATACCACAGGTTTGGAAGGTGGTGGTGGTGATAGTGGATCGGAGAAGAGGCCGGAATAGGTTCGAAATTGGGTTATTTCTTCGGTCTCAGGAGGGAGGAAAGATGCTGTCATGAAAAGATCGATAAAGTGACAATAGGCATCCTTCATGCTCCTGTACCATTCCATCAAAAGGAAGAGATTCATTATGCTTCCTGACACGTAACTCTTTGGCTGAAGACTGTCAATCTCTTGGACTGCAACAGCCCATATCAAAGAGTTCGAGATCATATATTCTGTATGGCATCAAGGGTCAATGGTCAGTGTCACTTGCAATCCATGGAGGGATCTTACTGTATTGAAGTCTATGGTCTACAATATGATCCTTTGGTTCCAAGGGGTCATCTTCCACTGACGATACTGCTTTTGAAGATGAGTCAGGGCATTCACCCCCCGAGTTAACTGTAGCTGTCTTGCATGGGCAGGTCTCTTCACCATCTGATGGCTGGTACTCATCATCATCAGGGCCTTCATCCATCAGATCAGTGGTAGGCTCTTCAATATCATGTCCATGGGATGATGTTTGTTGGTCGGAGCTTTTGACCTCGACCTCATGGGAGTGCCCAGAGCTGGAGCATCATTCTGAAGGGGATTCCAATGGTTCCGGTGAAGATCCTGATACCAAGCTATCAAGATCTTTGCAATCCACTCTAAAGAAAAGAAGCATACCAGTTGTGGCACACTGGACATTTCTCTCTCTTCTAAACATCTTTGCTGCTGCAGATGTTGTGAGAAGTGATGAACACATTTTGGAAGATGAGGATTCCGAGCCAGGAACTGTCAAGGGATCCAACAACTGCATTTTGCAGTCCTTCTGATGTCTCCTACCTGTTTCACTTTCTCTTCCATGGAAGGCTTTGATTTGGAGTGCACCACACTCAGCAACCGACTTGATTCCAAAGGCAGTTCTTGCTGGGAGGACTCTCCTTTCTAAACCAGGAAGAGAATGTTAAGCAGCTATGAAAATAGTAAATAAAATAAAATTGACTTGTGTGAGAGATGAAGATGCAGATGCATCAGATTTGACTGGTTTAATGTGTTTCGGAAGTGGTGGTTGTTAAGCCAGAAAAGCCTTGGACTTTAGAATCCACTCATCAGTTTTGAAGGTGTGTGATGAGGGATTCATAATTATAAGAGAAAAAATCAGGAGCTAAAGAGATAAAGAATAATTGAGTTACAATGAGATAATGTTGGATGTTGATTGTTATGATGTGTGTGAAAGTGTTTCCAGAATTGGTGCACCGGAGAGGGATGTCCAGAAGTGTACACAAGATATTTTGCCTTCATGCGCAATTGGTCCTAAGCTGACATCCATATTAGGCACTCTGCACAGTGATATCAAGGATGTTGTGCAGCTCATATCTCAACAATGGAGCCATCAATTTTGATGAATGCACAATAAAAGCTGACCTTATTCAAAGGTAAAGGTCACATGGAGCTGGATTTGCACCTTGGTTTCTTGATGGAGTGTGTACATTCCATCCAGTAAAATCAATAAATCACAGCTAAAGAGGCCAAGCTTTGAAATTACCATATAGTTGTTGTGACATTGTTGTATTCTCGTGAATAGATTCTATGGATTCTGTTATTCGGCGGGAGTTGCCCAATGTAGGTAGGAAAAAGCTAAGTGAAAGTAACCCACCTCAGACGCTGCCAAAGATGGGCGGAAGGTGCTGAGGTGCTTGTAAGTGAGGTGAAGATATGTATATATATACTCTAATTGTTTTACAGAAAATATTGTGGTGATGACTCTGAGAGAAGGTGGTAACGTTTCAGCAAATAAGAGGTAGTTGTTACGCTTGGACCGGGTAGGTACGAGCGTAGCCCTTGTGAAGCGAAGAACGAGGAGAGCGTCGACTCGAAAGCACGACGAGGTCTTATAGAGGTAACGTCCTTCAGAGTAGGACGAAGACTTCAATGGATCAAGGAGCTCGTGGGGTCGTCCACACGAGGTTCAAAGGTTCAAGGAGGTTGGGCTGATTACCAACGGTTCAAGTGGGGACCACAAGAGCAATAGATTGTACAAGGTGTAAGAATACAAGGGCTCAAGAGTAAAGAAGGTACAAGTACTCAAGAGTAAAGTTAAGTATGTATGACGAGAAGCGTAAGTAGAGTCATACAAGTTAGTAGTCCAGTGATAAGTATCACAAGTAGGTAGAGCTCCCTTGTAAGGGTACAAGGAGGGACAAGCGATAACATTGGCTAATGGTAGATAAGTAGCGATGAAGAATGAAGAGCTACTCAAGGATGGTTTCAAGGACAAGACAAGGAAAGGATCTATAGATTAGGAACACATATGCTGTGGGCGGATGGGTAAGGAGCGGTAAGAGGAAAGGTAAATGAGGAGCGGGTAGTGACGAAGAAGGAAGAAAAAGGGGTAAAACGTAACATAACCCCCGTAGTAGACTCTGAATCTCCGATGAAAGACAGACTTCTAAGTTCTTCGGCAAGGAAACGAGAGGGCGGTGATGACCAAGATCCACAGGGGAACAGAGAGGAGTGGCGACGAGGGTAGGGAAAGCGAAGGTGATGATCAAGGAGATCAGGCAGCGATCTGAGGGATCAGAGCACAGTAGGATAAAGGAGAGTAATGATATGGAGTATTCCAGTGGTGATCAAGAGAGATCAGGCGATGATTGAGAGATCAGGGGTCGTAAAGACAAGGATAGGAAGGTCCAGAGACGAGGGACGAAGGATCAACGAGGGTAGCCATAGGGTCTCCTTCAGAGGGGAAGGGTACCAGGTTCGCGGAGCGGTCTGTTCAGGGAAGACATCCCGACCCGTAGGCAAGCAATGATCAAGGGCGGAGATGGTGAAGTCAATGGACGAGACAGAGAGAAGACTCGGTGGAGATTGAAAGATTTTCGAACGACATGGTTTGCTGGAAAGGATCCAGGAGGAGAAAACGGAGGGATGAAGTTTCTTATAGTCCAGGAGGGCGGCCTTGGAATGTTTTAAGTTCCGTTCTGGGATCCAGGAATCTTCTTCGGCGGAGTATCCTTTCCAGCGGATAAGGAACATGCGGCTTTTTGGGGTTCCGCGGTGTCGTATAATCTTATCAATCTCGTATTCCTCTTCTCCGTCGATAAGGTCAGGTGGAGGAGAAGGGAAGTTTTTTCCATGGACGGCGTTTTCGCGATAAGGAGATAAGAGAGAAGCATGGAAGACGGGATGGATCTTCCAGACCTTCGGTAAGCGGAGTTGGTATGTGATGGGAGATAGGACTTTGGTGATTACGAAGGGTCCTTCATGTTTCGGGGCGAACTTTGGATTGATGATGGAGCGGCGGAGATTCCTGGCTTCGAGCCAGACCTTGTCTCCGAGGGTGAAGGGAGTGAATCCTCGGTTGTTTCGAGAAGTCATGACTTGTCGAGCGAGTTCATGAGAAGCTAATGCTTCTTCTCGGGCGGCGGAGAGGTCTTTGAGGCGGGTATTAATTGCGGGAAGGGAAGATTCGGCAAGTACCGAGGGAAGAGCACGGGGTTCATATCCCATCATGAGATAGAACGGAGATTTACTGGTAACGGAGTGAGGGCGATGGTTGTGAGCGAATTCTGCGTGGGAGATCTTATCTGCCCATGAGGATGGATTACTGCCACAGAAGATACGAAGGTATGTTTCAACTTCTTGGTTGACTCGTTCTGTTTCTCCATCGGATTGGGGGTGATATGCGGTGGAGAGAGAGATGTCGTAGTTCAGGAGTCGTCCTAGCTCTCGAGCGAAGGAGGATGCGAACTGAGGACCACGATCGGAGATAATTTTGTCATAGAGGCCGAAGCGGAGGTAGACCTTGTGGAAGAAAAGGGAAGCGACTCCTTCGGCAGTAATAGTCTTCTTCGTGGGACAAAGAATTACCCCCTTAGTAAGGCCGTGGTCCACCACGACCAGAAGAGAATCAAAGGAAGAAGAAGTGGAAGCGGGGAGATCTGTGATCAGATCACAGGAGATCTGCTGGAAAGGGCGTGTGCAGGACGACTTGATTGGGGTGAGAGGAGGGACGGTAGGGTGCGTATTCGACTTGTTCTGCTGGCAAACCGAACATCCTTCGACGTACTTCCGGACGTATTGTGCGAGTCCGGGCCACCAGAACTCAGCTGCGACAAGCTGGCGAGTCTTTAGGTAACCAGGGTGACCGGTAGACTCGTGGTCATGACATCGTTCGAGGATGGAGTGGCGGAGGGTTTCATCGGGGGGTACGTAAACACGGCTTTTGTAAGTAAGGACGCCTTCTGAGTGTTGCCAATCAGAGAGGCGGGAACGGAAGGCGGGGGGAATGGTTCCATTGAGTGCCTGGAGTGCCTGAAGGACAAGCGGGTCGGAAGCCGAGGAAGAGGAGATATGGTGGGCCAGCGTGGAGTCGATAAGACGGACAAACATAGATGGGGGAAGAAGGGTGGCACCCTTGTTCTCATCGGAGTCTGTAGGAATAAAGTCTCGCCGGCGTGATAGGGCATCCGGCCCGGAGAGTAGGGAGCCAGGAACGTGGATCATTTTAAGGTCGAAGTCCGCTAAATCTAACAACCAGCGGGCTTGGCGACGGTTAAGGTCCTTTGGTTGACGGAAGTAGGTGAGGTTCTTGTGATCAGTGAAGACCTGAACCGGGAAGGAAGCTCCATGGAGATAGTGTCTCCAGGCTTTAAGGGCACGGATGATAGCGAGGAGTTCGCGATCGTAGATATCATAGTTGCGTTCAGCAGGGGAGAAGGATTGGGAGAGGTAGGAGCAGGGATGCCAGTCACTGTTGGTATCGGTTTGGAGGAGAATTGCGCCGGTGGCGTATTTGGAAGCGTCGGTGGCAATGGCAAAGGGTTTGGAGTGGTCAGGAAGCCGAAGGACAGGTTCGGCAAGGAAGAGTTCTTTGAGATGGGAGAAGCATCGGTCGCATTCATTGGACCATTTCCAAGGCTGGTTTTTCTTGGTAAGGTCGATAAGCGGTCTAGCGATGGTTGAGTAGTCAGGGATGAAGCGGCGATAGAAGTTGGCGAAGCCAAGGAAGGAGCGGACTTCTTTAGGGGTGGTCGGGGTAGGCCATTTGGAAATTCCATCAAGTTTGACGGGGTCCATAGCAATGCGACCGGGTTCTACGATCATGCCGAGGTATTCCACCGTTTCAGTGGCAAATTGGCATTTCTCAAGTTTTAAGTGAAGGTCAAGTTCTGTCATGCGCTGGAGAACTCGTTTGGTGCGTTCCTCGTGTGTGGCTTTGTCGGGAGAGAAGATGAGGAGGTCGTCCATATAGATGATGAGCCATCCTTCTGCGATCATATCTCGGAAGGAGTCATTCATGAATCGTTGGAAGGTGGCAGGGGAATTACAGAGACCGAAGAACATGACAAGGGGTTCGAAGAGACCTTTGTGGGTGATGAAGGCCGACTTCCATTGGTGTCCGTCTTTAATTCGGACATTGTTGTATCCCCATCGGACATCGAACTTAGTGAAGACTTTAGCGTCTTTGAGCTTGTCGACGAGATCAGAGATGAGCGGAAGTGGATAAGCATCCCGAACGGTATGTTCGTTTAGGTAGCGGTAGTCTTGGCAAGGACGTAGTTTACCATCCTTCTTTTTGACGAAGAAGAAGGAAGACGCTTGGGGGGAGTTCGATGGGCGGATCTTTCCAGCGGCGAGGTTTTCGTCTAGGAAGTCTTCTGTCGCCTTTTGTTCGTCAGGAGAAAGGGGATAGACCTTTCCGATCTTCGGGGAGAAGGAATCTTTAAGGTTGATTTCGTGGTCGTAAGATCGTGATGGGGGAAGGTGGTCAGTGGCTTCTTTGGAGAAGACCGAAGCATAATCGGAGTATTCGGCGGGTAAGGATATTTTGGGTTTGGCTTTCTCAGCAGCTGCGGCGAGTTCCGTGGCGGTGGTTAATTTGGCGATGATTGGGGAGTTGTTGGGGAGGTAGCGGGAGCCGCAGCGGATGATGCGGTGTATGGCGTAGTTTTGGCGGGCGCGATGCATGTATTGTTGTTCGGTTTCATGCTCGAGGTATTCATAGAGTCGACTATCGTATACAGAGTCGACGTTGACATGACGAGGAGGACAAGAGGGGGTGGTTTTGGTGAAGAAGGAATTATGTCGTTTCTGATCAGCGACGTGCGTTTGGTAGAATTCGGTGGATTGGTCGGAGGATTCAGGAATGGAAAGGGTCTGGGAAGTCCAGTCGATGGAGGGATTGACTGCTCGGAGCCAAGGGAGTCCTAAGATGACGTTTTCACGTCCACAGTTCATGACGTAGAGGAGGAGTTTGTGGGCAATTCCTTCGATGTTGGTGAAGAGGGTGCAGGTGAATCGAATCTCGCCTTTTTGGTTGGCGGATTGGTCAACGTTTCGTACTCGGATAGGAACGTCAAGTTTCGTGGTGGGGAGGGAGTTCTTTCGAACGAACTGCCAGTCGATGCAGTTGATATCAGCGCCACTATCAATCAGGGCGTAGGTGTTGATGACTTTCATAGTATGCGAAGGATTGATGAGTTGAATGGGGATTCTCATTGATCTAGGTGATTTCGATACTAGTACAGGGGCAACTGTAACATCAGGAGAGGCTCGCGTCGACTGAGATCTCCTTTTTAAAAATCCTGCGAAGGGCAGGAGAAAGAAACTTTTCTAACGGTAGTTTCATCGTCGTCATCCTCGATCTCTTGGAGTCGAGGAAGTTCTTCTTCGACTTTTCGAACCTTTCGTTCTTTGGTGGAGGAAGAAGCGGAAGGGAAGTTGGGGCAGTCACCCGATCGGTGACCGGTCTTTCGGCAGCGGAAGCAACGTCCTTCTTTGATGCAGCGTTGGCGTTCTTCTGGAGTCATCTTGGAGACGCGGATAGCGTCAACGTCCATGGCGTTAGGGTCTCGTTCTTTGCGATGGGTGGTAGTGGAAGAAGAGTATGTAGTAGGGGTCTTTCCTCCTTGTTTGGTGAGCTCTTGGACGTGTTCGTATTGGCTTTGGAACGTCTGGGCTTTAGCTACGTATTCTTCGATAGTAGTGGGTACTTTCTCCATCATCTGAATGTTTCGCATGAGTCCGGCGGGTATCCCGTTTTTGAAGAGTTGGATAAGGACTGCGTGGTCGGTTACTTGTGCGATGGAGGTTTGGTTTACAAAGTTCATGACGTAGTTGTTCAACGGAATGTTCTCTTTTCCGTTGTACCTCTTTTCCATTCTGGCGGTCATAAGCCAGTTGAGAGCGTTTCCCTTGGTGTTGGCATGCTTAAATGCTGAGGTGAATTTCTTTGTGAACTCGGTCATCGTTCCGAGTGAGAGAGTGGCGGTGGTTCCTGCAGCGAGAGCGTCAAGGGCTGCCTGTCGATAGGTGGAAGCCCAGGTAGCGGCCGTTCCTTTTGTCATGTAGGAAAGGGCAAACGCTATTTGCTTGGCGTCAGTGTTATAGATTTCCTCGTTAACGAGGAGGTAGGTCATGATGGAGGATATCCAAGCATTGGTTTTGTCAAAGTTTCCGTCAAAGGCTTCGGGGGAGCCGAGATGGAGTTCAGAGGGTTTCGAGGTGGAGGTCATTCTGAGAGGAGTAGGAGGAATGGGAGGATGAGGGTTTCGAGGTGGGAAGGAACCGAAAGGTGGTGGTGGACGAGAGATAGGAGTGGGAGAGGGCGGAGTAGGAATGCGGGGAATAGAGAGAGAAACGGAGAGGTTCTGGGCTAGTTGTTGATCGGCAAGGAGTTCCGCTTCAGAAGAGAGCGGGATGTCTTGATCAAAGAGATGGATCGAGGGATCTTCTTCAGATGAAGATTCTGAGGTGGAGGGGGCGATGGATGGGCGACGAAGGCCCCAGAGGCTAGTGGGTCGTTGAGAGTTCGAAATGGTGGCGGCTTACAGCGATGGTAGCCGATAGGGATATACTCTTGAGCTTTTGTTACGCTTGGACCGGGTAGGTACGAGCGTAGCCCTTGTGAAGCGAAGAACGAGGAGAGCGTCGACTCGAAAGCACGACGAGGTCTTATAGAGGTAACGTCCTTCAGAGTAGGACGAAGACTTCAATGGATCAAGGAGCTCGTGGGGTCGTCCACACGAGGTTCAAAGGTTCAAGGAGGTTGGGCTGATTACCAACGGTTCAAGTGGGGACCACAAGAGCAATAGATTGTACAAGGTGTAAGAATACAAGGGCTCAAGAGTAAAGAAGGTACAAGTACTCAAGAGTAAAGTTAAGTATGTATGACGAGAAGCGTAAGTAGAGTCATACAAGTTAGTAGTCCAGTGATAAGTATCACAAGTAGGTAGAGCTCCCTTGTAAGGGTACAAGGAGGGACAAGCGATAACATTGGCTAATGGTAGATAAGTAGCGATGAAGAATGAAGAGCTACTCAAGGATGGTTTCAAGGACAAGACAAGGAAAGGATCTATAGATTAGGAACACATATGCTGTGGGCGGATGGGTAAGGAGCGGTAAGAGGAAAGGTAAATGAGGAGCGGGTAGTGACGAAGAAGGAAGAAAAAGGGGTAAAACGTAACAGTAGTACTTCTGGTGCCTCCAAGTTAAAATGAATATCAGATGGAATGTATGTGTATGGAGTTAAACCACGAAGCTTGTGTACATCGGCTGTTGTTGTTGGAAGCAACATTGAGTTTTGTTTGGCTGCGACTCGTCTGGCACTGCCAAATAGCTGTCCGAGGACCAGGTTCTACCCTCACATCAAATTTCTGATCACCTGTCACGACCCAGATATTACCAAGTCCAACTCCGGACAACTCCGGTTAATCTTGGACAACCCTTGACCTAGGACCAACGGACATCCACAGAGTTGCAACTCTGGACTCGTACCTCTATTAGTCTCCTTTGGTTATAGTCTGCATTTCACCTGTCTGATTGTTACAGCCTTCTCCGGCTGTGCTCCGTGCTCCGTTACTCAGCCTCCCCTTCCTATGTACATCGCCTTCGTGCAGTAGTTCCAAACCCAGACTTACTCCGGGTTTCGAGTACTATATAATCCCCTGTATTACTCTGTCGTACCTTCAGTATGAAAATTAACTAAGTCACCTCCTTTCGAGTCTGACTTCCCTTTCACCTTCCTCTACTCTAAATACGAGGACACGGGATTGACAAGGGTGCGACACATAAGTCCTGTGCCAATGTCCTCACCCCTCTGTACCTCTGTATCTCTGCACCTCTGCACCTCCGGCGACTTCGGTCGTAACTCTGTCCCCTCAGACCCAGTACCCTCAGACCTCCGCCGGACTTGAACCCGGAGGATCTGGACTTGACATCACCACCAACTATCTGCTCCAATGCAACAGAGCGATATAACCATCTTATATTACAGAATCTAAAGAAGGGCAGGAGTTGCCTAAGGGTCATATATTTCTGGTGCTTCCAATCCCTTCCGGTTCCTCCCTGAGTTCCAGTTATCTTCGGAACTGGTTCTGGAATGGTGGTTCCGAGCTGAGAACCACGGAACTGTCGGAACTGTATAGCTTGGGGTTGAACGCCGTCACATAAATAGGTAGACATCCATCACAAGCGCCACACTATCTCCACAACATGTCAAATGAAATGCAATTCTATGAACCCTGTGTCCACCTTGGACATCAAAATAAATACCATACTGAGTTTCAGCTCCAAGTAGAATTTGGCTTGCAATCCCAGCTAACACAATTTCAACAGCATCCTCATGCACACACTGTTGTTTTGTCTTCTTGCAGTGGTATCTCGACCACCTTTGGTATGAAAGCTGTCAGTCTGAATTTAGCCATGTCACATTACTTTGTCCTTTATGCCTTCAACCCATGGCAGCACTGACAATTACTGAAGGTGGTATGTTTGGTGAAATTGAGCATGTGACCTCTTGTCGTTTTCGCATGGTAAATAACTGTCATTCTCTGTCCTTCAATCTGCCTCTCAACTTGTGCAACCATGAACACACAATCCACCTCTCAGTCCTCTATTCCAGAAGGAGGCACAAAGCACAAAGTAGTCAAACACAGTGGCCAGAAAACCAGTGAAACATGGCAACAATTCTTTGCATGGAGGTCTGAGGAGAATTCGAGAATCAAAGAGAAAGAGTCAGCTGCAGAGAGAACAAGGTGAAAGCAACACACCAATCATGCAGGCCAGGCCAGGGCTCCAGGATGGAAGGGTGCCAGGGTTTTCTACTGGGAAGAGGAGGAGGATGGTTTCAGGGTTCATACACCCATGGGGCGTGAAAAGGCTAGCAACAAGTGGTCCAGATACACTTGTGGTCGAAAGCGCTATGACGAATTCAAAGATGAGTGGAACATCTGCACGGACTTTGACAGCAATGACGCCTTTTCATCGGAGGAGAGTGACGGCGATGAAGATGGATTCTGCCACCCTGCTGTGTCACAGAACGGTGGTAACGCTACATCCTCAGACATTCCACTCGAGCCTGCAGAACTTGTCAGAAAAGAGGTAAGTGGGTGTTCTCGAAACTTGACATGTCCACTAACCTATGATGGATTCTGCCACCCTGCTGTGTCGCAGAACAGTAGTAAAGCTACATCTTTGGACATTACACCAGAGCCTGCAGAACCTGTAGGAAAAGAGGTAAGCAAGTGTTCTTGAAACTTGACAAGTCAATTCATCCTACATTTTCATTTAGGTAGCAATGTCTGTAAATGGTCAGGAGGACAGGACGGCCTACCATCAACCACCTGCAAGTCAAAGACACTCCATGAAGCAACTCATAGACTTCCATGTCGAGTACCTGGTCAGGTTGCTGGAGAGCCACCATGAGCTCCTGGATTCTATCTCACTTCTACAGGACAGCATCAAGATTCTGATGGCAGGAAGCAAACCAGTGATCGTTCTCTGGCATCTCAGACATCTGAAGTGAATGAGTCCAAGCACTCCAGAGATTGAGGAAGTGTTCGATATGCTATATGAATGTATTTCTTATGTAGACGACCTGTAAAATTGCACGAATATGTACTGAATCAATCACGGAAATCAAGCAGATTCTATTGCTACTACCAATAATAGACATTTAAAACTATGCTCCGAGGCTCCAGCAAAGTACAATTCTGACCATTCGGTGTTCCGGAGTTTTCTCATGCACTTCCAGACTCGGGAAGCACAGAAGGACCAGAAGGACTACAACTTATTCTTATTCAACCCCTTTACAATTGGTCATATTTCTGTGGCTCAGATAAAGGCGGTTTTCATGTTGATTCAACTGGTATAGGAAGAGAGATGCGGAGTCATCTGATGAAGGAGTTATGATAACAGTACAAAGAAGGGTGACAAAGAGTGATCAAGCATTTAACCACAAAGCGTACAGTTCTGAGTTCAGACCATTCCGAGTTCCAAGCTTGGAAGCACCATTCTGGAAGAAGTTCTGAAGAAGCTTTCCCACAAAATTCTGAACTCGGAACTGAGCATGGAAGCAACAGAAGTACTACAACTTATTCACTTAATACCTATGACCTTCTTTCAAGATCATAACCACAATATTTTACTTGGAATGGTATCAGAACAGAAGTGCCAGAAAGGCATTTGGAAGTGCATTAGAACTCACAAACCAGAACTCGACTGCATAGGCCTGTACAACACTGGAAGGTATTGTTGGTACGGACACTCCAATAAATGATCTAAACTGCCAAGATCTCTCCCTCACTGAAAAGTGCAGTGCAGAGTAAACAGGTTCCGAGTCCTTCCAGTGTTCACACTTGGGGGTGGCAGCTGAGCTCTATGTATTAGGTCACAAGCACAGCTTGAAAGCAGCTTGCATATATTTGCAAAGAATATATATCTCTACTGGTAGGATACAGACATGGAAAACTGTGCAAGTTAAACTTTCCATCTCTTTCCACCAGGCAGTCTATCATCGCGGAGAGCTTACATACTGCAATGCTTCTCGTAATTAGCTTCTGCCAAAGTCACCATGTGTAGGTCATGTTCCTTGTGAATAAATTCCAAAGCTCTTGTTCCCTTCGCCCTGGGATGGAGGGTGAGATCAACAGCGGGTAGGTGACTACACCTTCTTGCCCCACCCAGTCGAAGTCAATCAGCTGCACATTCCCATCTGGCATGACCATAATGTTTGGTTCCCGAAGGTCACCAAACATGAAATGAAGAAATGAAGAAACTCAATGGCTTTCCTCAGGCTGGTGGAAAATTCAGGAAGACATATTTTTCCTTGAATTGCATTGTGCAATGTCATTCCTTCGACATACTCCATAATGACCATCCACATGTTTCCATATGACAGCATGTCATCCTTGATGTTAATCACTCCATGGTAGAGAAGCTTTGGCGTGAAGCCTGCTGCCACCATCAC
The DNA here is from genome assembly GCA_018397855.1 of Boletus reticuloceps. Taxonomy (NCBI): domain Eukaryota; kingdom Fungi; phylum Basidiomycota; class Agaricomycetes; order Boletales; family Boletaceae; genus Boletus; species Boletus reticuloceps. Next base: position 291,859 of record JAGFBS010000018.1, read on the forward strand.
AAGGTGAGCGTCCACACCATACCTAGTGACAAACTTGACAACTACATGGTTCCTCTCTTTGGTCTTCGCCAGATACGTCATGCAGGAGGGGTCCTGCTCAAGGGATGTCATGTATGTGAATGTCACTGGTTTACCGTCATGCAGAAATGTGTCTGGAGTCGGAGAGAAATGGGAGCTGATGGGCGGGATCTCATTGATTTTCAAGATGGTCATGTACTACATATCTAATCGTTTGACTGATTCCCTAAGGGCATACAAGACGCGCCCAACTCGGAGATATTGTTCATCGTTGCAGACAGAGTGGATAGGGATCCAGATGAAGTCTGTGAGATGCTGGACAACACATTCCAACATGATAATGGCACCTGAAACTGTAAGCCATGGCCCAGCATGGGCAATGAGGAACACTGGAAAGCAACATCCCTCGTGAATCCAAATGTTCTGCAAGTTATTATATAGATGTCAGTGAAAAGAAAACATTGATATCATCACTCACACCTCCTCCTGACTCATCACACGTTGGAAGGAGAAGAAGGCCTGAACGGATGGGTCTGAACCTTCATCGCCGAATTTGTTCTTCTCTTCGCTGATGATCAGAAACAGCTGATGGTGGCCGTACAAACTATTTACTACAGCATCCGGAACCGTTTGATCATGGTTTTCTGCAGCGACAATAGGCCATCTGATTATCTTCACAAATGAAGGCTGGAGGTGCATTGTGCAGTTGACTTCATTACGGTGGATCACAGCGAACATGGCCATAAAACCGATAACATCTTGGATGAATTCTTTGGGCACATGATATTCGGGATCAAAAGCCTTGCTACTGAAGTATGTGAATGCCTGGTTGAACAACTGAATGGGAGGTCCATTCGTGTTTGCTGGTCTGGCTACATTATACCGACCATCATATATCATTTTCGTTTGACTTCCTTGAATCGCAAAATACTGGCTCAACTTTGCAGCTGTGGAAGGGTTTGGGTCTGTAGGGTGCAACACACAGGCACACCTGAATCCTTTTGGGAGGTATTACTGAGTGAGCTGTTCAATGTTTAAAGAGCACATACGGGAGATTATGTCGGTCAAGATATCATCCTTCTTGACATGTTCAGTAGCTACATGGGAAATTCAGTGTTTAGTAAAAAAGGATATGGAAGGACAACTCGCCGGCAGATGGTTTCTTGCGTGATGTAATAACAATATGAAGAGAATTAGGATTAGGAGGATTGTGGAAGACTGTAGATAGTGAGTCCGTAGCTTGTAAGGGTTTCTTGAAATTGAGATTGAGCTTCTGCATCCTTTCTGTGATCGTGTTGCCAAGGGATATTTTAACATTCCAGAGTTCCATGTCAGTCATATCTAGCTTGGCCATTGAACTTATTGCGATTTTGAGATGAAGAACAAGGTTCTCCTTTATCACAATGTGAACCCCAAAAATAGACTCCACATCTTTACCCCAGACCAAGCAAAAGACATCATCCATACATTTCTCAGTGTTTACTAAGAAATTGAAATTGAAATTAGAGCAAAAAAATGGCATTTCCAGACCACTCACCATGAAGTGGCGCTTTCACAATGATATGAAGGAGTTCATCATCAAAAGCTCCAGAGAAGATTCGAGATAACTTTTTCACAGGGTGTAACTTGGTATCGTCCGAGAGTTTTACATCTCAAATGTGTTGTTCAAGAACATTGTCGCAAGGAAGGGAAACATTCCAAAGGGTCAGATCCGTTGGGTTTACACTGTTAAACTCATCTGAGATCTTCTCCTTGATGGCTTCTTTCAGTGCTATAACATTCTCCGTGCTGGGAACCTTGACGTGGAATATGTGCAAGCTGTCTTGGCCTGAGATTAAGCAATTGGGGGCGACTGGCATAGTGGACATTGCATAGTGTTGTGGTCCACTGGAAAAGATACTTACATTGATCACACTTTCAACGATGTTACTGAAAAAATTGTGGTGACTCTGAAGATGTAGTACTTCTGGTGACTCCAATTTTGGAACAGCACATTGAGGTTGAAACCCGGAACAGTCGGAATGGTATGGTTCATATTGTGATTTGGGGGATCCTAGAGACACCATGTATCTCTAAGGCATCAAGAGTTGCTTGATGCTGGAAGGGATATCATCATATTCAGGCTGAGGGTCCATGTTAATCTTTGGTAGTATATCAGCTCATTCCAGGGGCAATGCTCTGAAATTCCAGATGTAAATATAAACCAAAAAAATCTGTACATAAAGTAATAAGGTGACTCAAAGAAAAAATTTGTTGCAAGACAAAGCACTCACCGAGATCTTTAGAACCGAAACCAGAAAGTGCTTCCGGGATTCCAGAACCTGACATCTCCTGAAAAGTGCTACCAAGTTTATGATAGGCTTTCACTCCCCTGAGATAGCTATTCAAATGATAATAAAAATCACAAAAAATATTGGAATGTCATCTAGTTTTAGTTTCACCTCCGGAGAATGCAGGCTTTACATAGTGTATTAGTTAGGATGTAAAGGTAACTCACCTCAACCACTGCTTAAGAATGGCAGAAATGACTGAGGTGCTTGTAAGTGAGGTGCAGGTATATATATGCTATGGATGGAGGTATACTTGTATTATTTTACCTACAATATTGCCATGATAAACCTGAAAGAGGATTATAAGTTGTGTTGCTTCTGGTACTTCAGCGCTTAGCGAGGAAGTTCCAGAAGTGGTTCCCGCATTCCGAACCTAGAACTATTGGAACTGTTGTGTATCACATCCTTTGTACCATATTGATACACCATATGTAGCCACTGGCTTTGCTATACCATACCTTAATTGTTTTACAGAATGTGGATCGTATTCCAGATGTTACTGGAGAGTTGTGTACAATAGACAAGACTACTAATTATCCTGCACATCACCTGCCCCTTCACCTCAACCTCCTCTTCCGGCAACTCCACGAATTCCAGCCTTTCCCTTGGCACTTGTCACAAACATTCCAGCGTTTCTGGACTTGGGGTACCCACTTGAGGCCTCAGTGTTGAAGGGGTCAGAGCGATGGAATATTCCTTTGCATGGACATATCTCTGGATCCTTTTCTGGTCCCCAGGGCAGATACTGAAATCTGCTTCCCATATCATCCTAGTGGAATCCCCCCTGGAGATCAACTGTAACCTTCGGCTTTTCAGGGATGTGAGTTATCTGTAGTTCCAGGAATGTGACTTACAAGGAACTTGGATATAGGTTCAAGATGTTGTCGACCTCAGGGCTCTTGGTGGTGGGAGGAGCAAGGTTGGCATGCTCAGTTGTCATGCTTTGGAGATCATCATTGACAGTGTCCTGTTGCTGTGTGTATGCCATTCTGCAAGGGAGAGAGTCAGTATGGTCAACAAAGAGTTTCTGTAGCCTTGCCTTTTTGTGCACTGTGTGAGTGACAATTTAATTGGATCTCATGCGATCCAAAAGCTCCAGGCTTTATAGGAACATCAGAACGTTGGTGGATCAAAAGAGTGCTGTGTGGTCCACATTATGGACAATGCAAGTGGTGTGGAGCAGGTGAATGTTCTGTGACGTTAGTGTGACATGTGAGGTGGCCCAAACCCACATTGGGAGTTGCCCGAATTTGTGTGGACCATCCAAATAAAACATATGGACAAAGCAAGTGACATGGGGCGGGTGGATGTCCTGCAATGTGGGTGACATGTGAGGTGGTCCACACTATGTCAAACACATCAAGAAAGCTTTTCCAGACAAAGAGAAGATATCGGAAGTGGCTACTCATTGAATGTATAGAATTTAGGGATGCATGTTGATTAACCCATGTGTACATATCCATCCTCGTTTGCTGCTAGACATAATTTGTAATTTTCTGAACCTAAGTACTTTGAGCTGGATGCAGCATCTTCAATGATGAAAGGTGAATGCCACATCTAACCTGACAAATAACAACAGTTCCAACCATTCCACGTCCCAACACCAGAACCCCACACTCCAGAACCATGTATGGTGCTTTCCGGAAGCACTACAATTCTTATTTGCTTTAACCCTATAACTTTCTTACAGGTATTTTAGGTAATGTAATATGAGTATACTTCCACCCATAGCATATATATACTTTCACCTCACTTACAAGCATCTCAGTCGTTTCCGCCCATCTTAGGCTGCGGCTGAGTATCGAGCAACTCCTGCTCTCTCTCAGACTTTGTTACAACCGTTTCCAGGGAAAGGAGTCAAACTTAAACATGATTCTGAACATACATGGCATGTCATCAAAACTTCTCAATGAGTAGGATTCAGCTGGTGTGTTCCGATGGTTCCGAAGGCTGAGGCGGGAATTAAGCAGATTAATTTTATTTCTATTGCTATACAGATCACAGCCAGTTACAACGGTATTGTGGAAAATCATATTCCTGATTATTACACATTGCCTGCAGCATGATGCTCTGAGGCTCTGGTGCAGTCTGGGTGGTTGATGGTTCTTATCGGAACAAAGCTTCCAATTGCTGTATGTTGATCTGGGTCATCGTTGATCACTCCCCAGAGACACAATATAAGAAGGAGTATGTCCTTCCTGGCATTATCATCCCTGGTCCAAACAAACGCAAGAACATTGACTCTTTCCTGTTCCCTGGCTTTCACCACATTGTTGTGATTCAACGTGAAAATCTTCTGATCTGGGATGCCGCTCATGAGAAGCTCTATATCTCTAATGTATTCATCGCTGTTGCAACATCAGATGGTCCTGGCCTTGCTTATCTCAATGGACTTGTTGGTCACCATGGCCAAAACGGCTGCCGTTTGTACTGTGGGATGCTGGGATGTCACAAAGAAGATGGTTCAATTTATTACCCTGCCATGCTGCATCCCAGTAGCTCTGTTTCTAGGTCAGATCATCCCAACATCAATCCACAACATTTTGCCTGTTCGTCCAGGATGTATATGCAAAACCTTGCCAAGATTCTGCTATTTTGCAATGAAACCCACTACAAACAGATGCGACTGCAAACAGGAATCTCGAAACCTAGTCTTTTCCTTGGTTTCCCTGCTGGATGAACTCTTGGTGCTCCACTTTGCTTCGGTTCTGATGTAATGCACCTGCTCTCTTTGAATCTACCTGATATTCTCATTCCCCTCTGGTGTGGGACCCTGGACTGCGACCCAAATGACCATAAATCAAGCTGGGAATGGACAGGCCTTTCGAATGCTGCGATCTGGAAGGCTCATGGTAAGAGGGTGGCTGCGGCTGTGGTTGACATTCCTGGTATATTTGGACGTCCCCCATGCAATCCTGCGGAGAAGATCAATAGTGGATATAAGGCCTGAAAATACCATCTCTACCTATGGGGTTTGGGTCCAGGCATTCTAATCTTATAACCCCTGCTACCCACCCCCTACTACCCACCATGACCACCCAAGTGACACTCTCAGAGAACAAAGTGATCATCAAGGTGAGATCCATTGTGCCTGTGACTCGAGGGTTCTCAAGGTGATGGTGAGGCAAGAGCCTAAGTCTTCAATATTTCACATGTGCCCTAGATGAAATGTCAAATTTTGCTGGAACTGCTGCAGCCCCTCATGAAATTAGGCTAGTGTAATAGGACAATAAGATGTATTCAACAGCAATGGATATTGTGGAGCTCTGGGTTAGCTTGCTGTCACTTGCAGAATATACATACCTTATCCAAACCTAAACACAGTTACTTGAGGTTTCACACTCTTGATTTAATATCAGTGGCTCAGGTGTATACATATCAATGTTTCACATAGTCTGAAAATCATATGCTGTTCATGCCAACTTCGAGTCCTGTATCCTCAGCATTGGCCATAGTAGAGTTTGCATGAGTGATTTGAGATGGTTCACTGTCATGAACAGAGGAGGTAGTGCAGATGAATCTGGTGTCAACAACAAGGGCAGATGTCCTTGCTCTATGTTTACACTTCACAACATTGGATATGGATGAGAATAGGGTTATCTGGGAGGAGAGTGGTCGATGGTATGGCATATCTGAGCACCCTCTACTTGCACCTGCATCACATTCCCAGACATGGATGGGCTGGGATGAAAACATGTCAGAGACATTCTGCATTGCATTCCTGGACACAGGCTGGAGTAGAAAGATGAGTTGTGATGGAAAGACATCAGAGACATTCTGTATTGCATTCTCAAACAAGTTGTTGAGGCCACTGTTGCTAGTGGATTCATCTTCATCCAGTTGACCACATGACACAACATCTCATCGTTGCAACAATGCTGTGGGGCTCACTAAACCACAATCCAGTCATGTATACACTGGTGCATGGTTCAGCCATTTGTGTAAAGATTCTGAGATCAGTGTACAATATTCTACTATTAAATGGCTGTAGAATGTCATAGGTTAGTTAGTTCAGAGAAGGTAGTGAGACAGATTAGACTATGTACATCAATCTGAGTCAATATGCAATATTGCCAAGCTACAACTGCTGTTAGTAATATATCATCAATATCTGTACTGTTAGCCTTAGACCATAATCCTAGTCCAAATACATAGGTATAAGCTGCTATTGCATCACACACCTGCTGATAAGTTCTGTGCCTTGAAATGACTGATGATTTATTGTCAACATGCAATGATTGCCATTCAACATGGAGAGCAGCATCATAATTAAGCTGTGAAGCGGTTATTGCCATGGGAATGTAAAGTTTTTGACATCTTCATCACCTGGATATTGTCTCTAGGCATATGTCATGTAGAATTTGCCAGTACATGTGGTAATTGTGTTTCAGGTCCTGGGTTTATCTCATATAGAATGCATGACTACCAAATGATAGTTTGGGTACATAATAGTTGTGCACCAAGTGCAGGGAACAGATAAACTTAAACAGGTGTATTCACACACTTCTCATGCATTGGATGGGGGGGATTTCAAATGCATCTCATTCAGGTACAGATAGAGAGGCTATAGTAGGTGTGAATAAAAGTATTTCATAGTCCAAGAAGAATCAAGAAAGGGCTCATTGGGACCATAGAGCTGTATCCTAAGGGCACAGGGATGTTCATAGCCTATACATAGTAGATAGGGTACAGATATTGTCTACCATGAGTAGTTAATACTCCAAATGGTAGTCACAAATGACCATGCTATTTGGAATTGAGTCTCATCTGGTTTCAGTAGCAGGTTGCACTCACATGGAAGAACCGATGTTCATCAGTGTTCTAGGGAAGGGACTTCCAATTACAGAGGGATCCATAGAAGCATATGACTCCACAATACAGAAGCTCTGGGCTCTACAGCTTGATATCTTAGCATTGTGATGTTTACCTCATATGCATGGGCTTCTGTCAGACTCATATGGTTTGATGATCCACTGTGGGTTGAAGAATCCTGGGTGATGATGTTCTTTTGAGAGGAAGGATGTCTTCTGCACCCACCTACTACATGCTTGTTCAAACCCACAGAGAAAGCTAAATGCTAACAATGTACTTAAGACGATTTTGAGAGTCACTTAGGGACTAATAGTGAACCATTGTGGTGATATCTTGGAAGCAATGAATATTATATCAGTGTGGGTGAATGGTACACAAGAAGAATGGGGATGCTACCAAGCAAGGTGAACAGCAGCTATATGCAGAAAAAAAATGACATGTTGGATTTAGGGAGCACCTCCTCTTTTAGGGACAAGGTCATTTTATGTCAGTGGAGGATCTAGAAGGCTGGTGAGTTACTTAGTTACTTAGTAGGAGTATTTAACTTATCAATTTTTAGTCATTGACCCAGGAAATTCACTCCAGCCTGCAGAGAGGAAGGCAGCAGCAACATCACACTGCAAGTAGATGTTGATCAATAACAATTGAAAAACTTATTACCTCCACTACTTCTATGCAAGAACTGTAGGTACATACATACTTGTTCATCATACACTAGGAATCTTGTACCCTCTTCAGAAATAAACATTTCTGTGATTACCACCTAGATTTTTGGTACAAATTATCTCTTTTGCCACTCTAGAGAAGCTCAGAGACCTTTGACTCTTTGGAAGTCACAGGTGGCCAGTACAACTCCTTTTACCTCTACAGCGGCTGTAAGTAGCACTTTTGCTGTCAAAAATATGTTTTAATGTGACTGTTAGCTAGCTTGCATGTGACCTTCATTGGATCATATAGTCCATAGATTTAAATGCAAGGCCAGCAAGGGTTGTTCCTATGGCCTCAGAATGCTGTGGATCCAGGACCACGAAGCTGTGCCCAGCATGCCACATCATGGTCAATTTTGGAACAAAAAGGCGTATAAATGTTGTCTTCGGCTGAAGGCCCAAGCACCACTTTGTAATCAGAGTAGGTGAATGTGCTTCATCTAAGAGGCTGCCCGGCATGGCCATAAGGAAATGTGGTGATGACAGGCTCTTGAGAATGTGCAAGTGGGATGGTACGAGGTGCATCCGATGGTTCTTGCATTTCTTCGTTGTCATTGAACTGTGAGCCTGAGGGGTCTTGGGCATTATCTTCGGGTGGCGGCCGGTGTGGTTCCCATGCTGATTCCATCTCAGCATGATCAGCAGCCACAACTTCTTCATCTTCCTCTTCCAACACCTCATCAGGAAGATTGGAATCGGAGAGGTCACTGGCACTGTTGGGAACTTCAGAACAATGCCCCAATCAAACCAAATGATCAGCATGGCTCAGCATGTGGGATTCTGTACTGATCAACTTATGCTGGTCTAAAGTGTCACCTGCATTGTGAGTGGGACTAGGAATACAGGTAGAGAGTTGGTGAGGAGAACTCTGGACATCATGTGACATTATAATGACCCAATATCCTATCTAGGACAATAGGAGGTTCTGGAGGTTGCCTGGTAGATCCTAGAGCACTTGCAATGAGTAGTTCTGTTATCAAGTACAATCACTAGACCACTATGGTCTATGGTAGATTGCTAGCAATGAGAATAGAGGGGAAAGAACAGAAAGCAAGTGGGGAACTAACAAGAGAACTAGACTAGAGAATAGTACTACAAACATAGGGCTATTTATAGGGGCTAAGTACAAGCACAGACCAAGCTGTGGAAAGGCTGTGGGAATCTAAATAAGATTAATACCACAGTCACTGGGTACCATGAGGATGCTCTAGATAAGAGCTATTAATGCTATTGGAGGATAAGGGAAAGTGAGTCAAGAGGAAAGTCATGAGGCAAGCATAAGGATGCAATGTGTATACCATGAGGTGGCATGAGGTGCACAGCCTAGATAAGATCATGTGACTTGGTCATGTGACTAGTAGCGTGGGAGACATGTGACCTGATGAGGTAAGTCTTGGCAAGTGAAGGAATACTATGGTATACTTTGGTAGTGTTTTGTGTGCACTAGTGGGACTAGTGTTAGTGATTAGGAAATGAATGGTAGTGAAATGTAATCGAGAAATGTAGCGTCTGTAACACGTATAGCCTGTGGAGTGTGTCGTAAAGGAATCCATCATGTTCCTCACACACTTTCCAATCTTTACATAATGTAACGATATCATCTTCTGTGAAACGGCTGATTGCGTCAGAGATTTTGTGTTTTATGTGGTCCCCTTCATCGGAGAGCAGAACATGTTGTGCTCTAATCTTCTCCGGGGAAATTACTAACACTCCTTTATTGTCGTCTTCAAGACCGACTGTGTGATCTTCTCGTCTAGAGAGAGCATTTGCTTTTCCCATAGTAGCTCCTGGCTTATATAACCATTTGAAATTGAAGCGTGATAAGTATTGCACCCAACGTGCTTGCCTCCTGTTGAGATCCTGACGTGTCATGTAGAATTGCAAATTCGCATGATCATTCCAGATTTCAAATTCGTGTCTTGCACCTTCTAAATAGTGGCACCATATCTCGAGTGAACGAATCACACTGAGCATCTCTTTATCGGCGATAGGATAATTCCGTTCTTGTGGAGACATGGAGTGAGAGGAATAGGCAACGGGGTGCCATTTGTCATCTTTCTGAATAGATAGTACTGCTCCTGTTGCGTAATCAGAAGCATCGCATTCTAAACGGAATTGAGCGTCATCATCGGGGAATGCGAGTACAGGGGCTGTGGTGAAATGATGTTTCAATGTGTCAAATGCCTCCTGTTGTTCCTGCTTCCATTTGAAGGGGTTTTCCTTTTTCGTCAAATCATTAAGTGGTCTAGCCACCTTTGCGTAATCTTGGATAAACCTTCGGTAGAAGTTCGCTAATCCCAAGAAGCTTCTAACTCCTCGGACATTCTTGGGCAAAGGCCATTCCAGAATGGCTTGAACCTTTGTTTCGTCCATCTTTATTCCATCTACTCCCACGATCATTCCCAGAAATTCAACTTCTGTAGCGTGGAATGTGCACTTCTCTGGTTTTATGAATAAATCATTTTCTTCAAGACATCGTAGTACTTGGAGAACGATCTTGTTGTGTGTTTCACAATCGTCTGTTTTTGTAAATATCATTAGGTCATCAATGTAGACGACGACGCAGTCGTCCATATCTGCAAAGATCTCGTTCATCATGGCCTAGAACATTCCAGGGGAGTTGCATAGCCCGAAATGCATTACAAGGGGTCCGAATGCTCCTCGGAAGCAGACGAAAGCTGCCTTCCATTCGTCACCATCTTTGATGCGTATGTTATTGTATCCCCATCGGAGATCCATTTTTGTGAATAACTTAGCCCCTTTCAACTTATCGACCAATTGCAAGATTAGGGGTAATGGATAATTGTTTTTGACCGTGTGTTTGTTTAGATAACGGTAATCCTGTATCATATGTTTTCATCCATCCTTCTTTGGTACAAAGAACACTGGTGATGTTTGTGGAGATTTAGAGGGTCTAATATCCCTTTTTGAGCTGATCATCGATGAATTCAGAAACTTCCTGCTGTTCTGTGACAGATAGGGGAATGATGCGTCCTTTCTTTGGTGTGAACGTATCTTTCATATCAATGGCGTGGTCCCATGGTTTCCGAATCGGCATTTGCTCAGATTCTCCTTTATGAAATACTTTTAGATACTTGTGGAACTCCTTTGGCACAAGTTCCTCTACTGTTTCTTTCTTAGGAGTAGGCTTATCTAAAGCCGCGCGTACTGCATATGCAAGGTAGGCGTTTTCCTCTTCTTCTTTTATCAGCATGATGTAAGAATGATTCCTTATCCTGAAGGAAGGAACATGTCCTTGGGCAACGTGTCATCTCGACCGTGCCTTTGGTCCAGTCTATAATAGGATTATGCTTCTTTAACCAGGAGAAGCCGAGTATCATTTGGTTCTTTCCAAGATCCATGATCTCAGCGGTAACACTTTCTCTGTGTCCCTGATATTCAATAATTACTTCTGCAGAATGTGTGATATTTCCAGCGGAATTCTTAGTTCCATCCACATTGTATACAGGAATGGGGTGGCGCAAAGGGGTCAGGGGCAACTGATGCTTCTGTGCCCATGCGCGATCAATGAATATTATGTTTGCACCGCTATCTAGCAGTGCTTCTGCGGTGATGAAATTCCTTGTGTGAGAAGGAGAGACCCGAATGGTCATACAGATCTCCTTCTGCAGATTTGTGCTGTGTACACACGCTTCTTCCAGGATTTTAATATTGGTGTTTGAAAGTGAATTAAGTACAGGTGTGAAGCCCCTGCCGAGCTCCACTGAAGGAGACCCACTTGGCATTATAGATGATTCTTCGTCTGATTCTTCAGACTCTTTACCAGCCAGTGGCAAAAACCTGTTGTCGTCAGTTAAGTTAAATCTTACCCGTTTGGTATCCGCATGAACATCTGGTGCGTTCATGTGGCTTTCCCTTTTCCCTTCTTGGATTCTGTGACTTGGAGATCAAAGAAGTATGCTTTCATTTCATCATATGACATGCCACAGATAGCCTGATCCGGGCCGGATGACTCATTATCCCACGAGGTGGAACCTTCTTCTTCGATGTCTCTGACCTTGCGGCTGCCTCGTCTACAAGTCTTTTTGTGTCCTCCTCCGAGGTACTTGCAATCTGGACATGCGAGTTTTGGTTTGGGACACTCCTTGACGAAGTGACCTCCTCCACAATTGTAGCACTTCATCGGTGCTCTGGACGTTGATGTAGAGGGGCGATGCTCGAAGGCGTCTATGTCCATGGCATTGGGATCTCTAGATCTTCGGCTATTGCTGCCACGTAGGAAGCTTATTAACTGCTTCCGTGTGCCAATTTCTCTGATCTTCTTGAGATAATTGATCACCGTATCAGGGCGGGGCCCTTCCATCAGGATCCTGTCTATTATTGAGCGTTGGACATTCTGCTCGATGAGTTCTATCAGGTGGGAGGCATCCATCCCAGCCTGTGGTTCATATCTTTGGAAGTCAATGATCCAATCATCTATGGGTGTCGCTTCCGTTTGTTTAAGGGTTTTCAGCTTCTGCCTAGCCCACTCTTGTTGATTGACAGAACGGAAAAGAGCTTCAACTTCTGTTTCCAATTCTGCCCACATGTATGTACCACCATTTAATAGGCGATCTATCCTTGTGCGGGCAAAGCCGCCTGCCTTTTGTCCATCAAGGCGTGATAGCACAGCTGTCACTGCCTTGTGTGAACCTTGTGGGAATACGGTGGGGTTTTCGGCTATCCAAGCCTTCATCTTAATCCACCATTCCTCAAACTTTCCTTTTGACCTGTTATGGTTTCCAGGGTCTTGGAATACTTTGCTCATTTTGGGTATCATTGGCTGTACCTGCGCCAACGTAAACTGCTGTTGCATTGTGTTGATTTGAGCAAGGCATGCTTGTATGTTATGTTGTTGCATATCTCTTTCTGCAACAAAGAAATCGAACATGGCAAGGAGCTCCTGTGTAAGGACTCCATTGATGTTATTGTTTACGAGATTCTGCTTGAACAGTCCTCGATCAAAAGTGGTTGCCATTGCATAACACTATCTAGATACAAGGGGGTAGAGGGGGGTTTGGTACTCATAAGCGGCGTGTACGTGGTTCCGCTGTATGTGGTGCTAATGTAGGGCACTTCTTTGCTTTGTAACACTTCTTCCTTGGCCTAAGGTACGGTGTGAACTGTAGTTCATCTTCAAACGGCCAGAGAACCCTTGGTTCTTCTTACCTTATCTTAGTGGCTGCTGGCCACACTTTCCTCTGTCGAGGTCGTTGGACTCTGTGATACGGGGTAGGTTCCCTGTCCCTAATCCGTTCTCTCCTAACTTGGTCCACTAGCCCTTCGACGAGCCAATCTACAACTCTCTCCGGCACGAATAATGGCACTAATGCCTGCGGGATCTGCTGGTGTACTGGCGGATCGTACTCGTTTGGGTCGTAGCTTGCACTGAATACCGATGGGGCGTGGGGTGTGACTAGCACTCCCTGTAGACTCTCATTGACCGAAAGGACGAGAGATGATGGGGTGGGGCTTCCTGGCTCCTGTGCTTGTCCTGTATGCGCCGGCCCTGCCTCCACTGCTTCTACTACTGGTGTTGGAGGGTAAACTAAATTTAACGACTCGCTTCAAGTCGACCCGAACCACTCCCGAACCTCTGATACATGCTCGTTGGGTACGAGCGACAATCCTTCTACCAATGCAACGTAAGACGGTGGCACAGACACTAAAAAGATATCTTGAGCCCCGTGTAGCGCGTTGTACCTTCCTAAACGTACTGGAGGGTGCGACAAAAACACGAGTGTATGGTGGGCGGTAGGAAACATCTTGGGTACTTCGGTGGTCTACGTCAATAGCCGTCCGCAAGCGAGGTAGCAATGTTGAATAGTCTTGTTCTAGTGAAACAACCCTAAAGACTCACACTTAAGTGAAGCTTTGTGCTAGGTCGCTTGCACAGAGAAAAAGACAAGAGAGGAAGAGAAGTAGAGTTGCCTATAGGGGAAACTCCAAGAGAACAAGACTAGTGTTCTCTGGTGCTGCATTGGGGTTTATATACTAAGTACATGTGTGCACGGACCAAGCAGTGCTACTACTATATATGGTAAGTATCCTTGGTACTGGGTAACATGAGGCAAAGGCATGTAGCAGACATGCGTGATGTGCATGTATGCTGTGGCAGCATGAGGATGCAATGCGGATCTAATGTGAATGAGAAGCATGGATGTGGGAGATTAGATACGCATGTGTGTAACAAAGTCTGAGAGAGAGGAGCAGTTGCTCGATACTCAGCCGGTGCCTAAGATGGGTGGAAACGATTATATTCACCTGAGAGAGAGGAGCGGTTGCTCGATACTATAGTACAGTAGTTAGAGATAAAAACTAAGTAAAGGTAACTCACCTCAGCCGGTGCCTAAGATGGGCGGAAACGACTGAGGTGCTTGTAAGTGAGGTGTAGGTATATATATGCTGTGGATGGAGGTATACTCATATTATGTTACCTACAATATTGCTGTGATGAACCTGAAAGGTTTAAGTGAATAAGAGTTGTAGTGCTTCCGGTGCTTCCGCGCGTTCCGAGGAAGTTCCGGAAGTGGTTCCAATGTTTCTGAGTTCGGAAGAGCGCGGGAATATTCCAGAAGTGGTTCCGGTGGTTCCAAGTTCGGAAGGTGCGGGAAAGCTCCGGAAGTGGTTCCGGAATAGGGGCTCCGAGATCGGAACACGGAACAGTCGGAACTGTTGTCATTTGTCAGTGTGAATGGAAGCGATAGAGCAGAGATGAAAAGAATGCATGTGAATGCATGAAGGAAATAGGGGTGTTGAATGAAAAGAAAAATGTTAAGTCCATTAGCTTGAGTAGCGATTGTAACAGGTCATGTGACTAGTAGCATGGGAGACATGTGACCTGATGAGATAAGTCTTAGCAAGTGAAGGAATACTATGGTATACTTTGGTAGTGTTTTGTGTGCACTAGTGGGACTAGTGTTAGTGATTAGGAAATGAATTGTAGTGAAATGTAATCGAGAAATGTAGTGTCTGTAACAGCCATGTCTGGATCTGCAACTTGGATGATTATTGCAGGATCATGGACTTGTCCATCACCATCTGAGTCGATGGTGGTGTTTCCCTTTGATTCTTGATAAATGGCAACACAAGGGGGCTGCGTGGTAAGGGCCAGATGATAGGAGTATCCGCCAAATGAAAATGCTGAATGGCACCCTGTGCAGATGATCATGAGTGACGACTTGGTGTAAGAGTGAGGACTGAGCAGGAGCATTGGACTCACATTTTGGGGTGGTTATTTCAGTCCGCCACTGATCATGATGCACTGATCACCGTGACCACAGTTGGAACTTTCAACACTTTGAAAATTTCACCCACTGGTCATCTGAGGCTCCCTCACAAATTGTGATCTGGTCATGCAATGGTGAACAGAGACCTTGACCCAAGCAAGCTCACAGCCCAGAAAAGGCAGGCCAAGAAGGCACAAGGGGACGATCCACAGCAACTAGCATGCAGTAATGAGTCAGCAACACTGAGCACACAACCAGGTGGCACCATGAGCAAAAATGATGGGAGTGAGTACCTAACTTACTCTGGCCTAGAGCACAGGGCAGCCCCCGCACTCACAAAGTTCTTCTACCAACAGAGCCGATCCAAAAGGCAAAGGAAGCTGCAAAGAAGAACAAAGGTCATGGTATCTGTTACAAACAGCCCCTATTACAGCCCCTATATATCGCCCATATAGCCTGGACACTACCATATATCCATTGCATTACTTTCCTACACTCTCAAAACACTTCTGCTAGCTCATATACAAAATAGCCCCTATCTTGTGCAGGTGTC
This sequence comes from Boletus reticuloceps, assembly GCA_018397855.1. Lineage (NCBI taxonomy): Eukaryota > Fungi > Basidiomycota > Agaricomycetes > Boletales > Boletaceae > Boletus > Boletus reticuloceps. The sequence goes on from JAGFBS010000018.1 coordinate 307,508, forward strand.
CCAACGGTTCGTCAACAGGTCATCACATGTGTCATGGTCACAACCGCTCATGTCACGGTCACACTTACTTACACAGGTTGCACATCATGGCCCTTATTGTTGCAATGACGCGTACCCGGCGGCTGACGCTGCACAGGGTAGGGAACTGCTGCAGTGGTACTTACCTTTGGAAAGGTGTTTCTTAACTGAACGATGTAGTTCGGGATCAAGAAGTGTTATTGATATTTAGACTCAGACAAGTCTTATATACTACTAGTAATTACAGGTCACGTGACTTGTTCTCACGCCACCTTTCAACACTCCCCCTTGTCTAGTATATGGTAGTTACATAGATATGCAAGTGAGAAGTTATATAGTAAAGTAGAAACATCCACACAATCATGAAGACAGTGAGTAAAGCTCTAAACCGAGCTGGGAGCGACATTGCTTGAACTTGATGTGTCCAAGGTTCTTAGTGAACATATCCACTGGGTTATCAGTTCCAGGAATAAACAAAAGCTCAACCTGTTTCAATACCATCACAGTGTCACGTACAAAGTGATACCGGATTTGGATATGCTTGGAGCGTTTTTCGGTAACAGGGTTCTGCGCTATAAAGAGCGAACCTTGATTGTCACCACAGATGGGAATAGGGCCAAGCTTGTAGCCGAGCTCTTCCATCATTTGGTAGATCCAAATAGCCTGGCGTGTACAGTCGCTCAAGGCCATGTACTCAGCCTCAGTAGAGGACAGAGCAGTGGTTTTTTGTAAGTGTGAATTCCACAAAAACACACCATCCGTGAGTTTCAGGTAATAACCTGTCTGCGAGGGGGAGGTGACCTTGTCTTGTCCCCAATCAGAATCGGTGCAGGCGATGATGCCTTTGCCACTTTTGCCCTGATAGATGAGAGCGTAGTCTCGGGTTCCTAGTAGGTACCGGCAAATGTATAGAGCTTTATTTAGATGCTCTTCTGATGGGTTGGCGGACATGTGGGTGAGTTGGGTAACCGCATATGAGATGTCTGGTCTTGTACCGATCATGAGGTACAGTAATGATCTGATCACTGTCTGGAATCGCGTCCGAAGTTCCGGGTTGACAGGGGATTCATTCTTCTCTGGGTAGTAGCCCTGAGGGAGAGGGGTGTTGGCGATTTTTGCATTAGTCATGCTGCATCGCTCTATGACTTTGTCGAGGTATTCTTGTTGGTCTATCTTAATAGTTTGACCATCTTGACGTATGTTCATCCTTAGGAATTCGTGTGTTTCTCCTAAGTTGCGACAGTCCCACTTCTTCATGAAGGCAGCCTTGACCTTATCTACAAAGGTTTTGTTGGGGCCGCAGAAGATGGTGTCATCTATGTAGATAATCGCTAGGACAAGCTCTTTGCCTTTGTGATATATGAATAGGCCAGCATCTGTTTTAAGATGCATGAAGCCAAGTTCTTTCATGGATTGGTCAAGTTCGTGCCACCAAGCTAATCCTGCTTGTTTTAGGCCATATAAGGCACGTAGTAACTTTAAGACTTTTCTCTTGAGATGAGGAGGCATAAAGCCTTCAGGGAATTCCATGTAGAGTTCTTCGTCCAGTTTGCCATATAGGTAGGCAGATCGGACGTCGAGACCAGTAATGTACCAGTTCTCTAGTGCTGAGAGGGCAAGCATGCACCGCACTGTCTCAAAGCGTCCGACAGAGGAGAATATTTGATTGAAATCAATCCCTTCTACTTGGGAGAAGCCCTTGGCTACAAGCCGGGCTTTCTTTCTTCCGTCGGTTTTTACATCAAAGACCCATCGGTTTTTTATGACCTTTCTGTGTGTGGGTCGATCTATGATCTCATAGACCTTGTGGTCCTTGAGCATTTGAAGCTCTATGTCACAGGCTTTATGCCATAGCTTCTGTTCTTCTTCAGGCAACTTCAGTATGTCACGATATGTCCATCCTCTATAGTTGACGTTTGAGTGTTCGTCGAGAGGTATGGCTTGGTTGCAGAGGTATGAAAGCAAAGTGTCTCCCCCTTCCCTGGTCATGCGGTCCACATCATCTTCCGATGGAGTCAGGGAGTGGGGCATGCCACCAGGGACTACTGGTGAATCCGATGGACCAGCTCCTGATCCTTCGACTAGCTTTCACCAATTAGAATCCTTTTCAATGTCACGCAGCTGTCTGAGTGGATCACGATGTTCCCCATAAACATTTCCGGGACGGAAAGGGGTGTGTCGTTCACGTTGTGGGTGAGCGGGAACCACCGGCGGGTTGCGCCGGGGTGGTGTAGCAGGAGGAGGTGAGGGAGGAGCAACCAGAGGTGGAGTAAGGGGCCGCGGTGCTTTCTGTTGTGAAGGAGGGTGTGGATGAGGAGCGAGTTCCACATCAGACTCATCCGGAGTGGAATCCGAGTCAGAAGACTCATCATCATCATCATGTGGGGCAGGTGGATGGTTAATCGGCCTGTGAGGCTGTGCCTTGGAGCATCTGGGGAACAGGTTCTCATCAAAAATGGTGTGTGCCGAAATGTGAAGTGCGTTGTTAGGGCACATGAAAAGGTAGTTTGAATCACTACCGGTGGAAACACCTAGGTAGATCATCAATTGCGACTTGGGTTGCCATTTCCCACTGTGATTTTCTGGAGCAATGTGCACGTAGACACCACAGCCAACGACCCAAAGATGTGATATAATCGGCTTAGAGCCGGAGAGCATCTTGGATGGCATTTTCCAGTTTAATCAAGCAGAGGGGGTAAAATTGTACATGTGCAGCGCATGAAATAGCGCAAATTCCCAATATGACCCAGGTAAACAAGCCTGAAGTCACATAGGTTGTGCTTTATCCATGAGAGTATGGATTAAGTGTTCCGCGCGCCCATTCTGTTGGTATACATAGGGGGCGGATTGTTGCATGTTAATGCCGTTGTCCTTCATATAATTCTTGAAGGCCGCGGAGGTGAATTCTCCACTGGCATCAGTCTGCCAGTGTTTTATCATGGCATTGGAGTGATTCCAGATGTGGGCAATGAACTGCTTGGTGACTCGAAGGGTTTGATCCTTGGTTTTTATATACATTAACCAAGCATGTGAGGTAAAGTCATCATAACGATAGCGTACTTGTACTTGTGGTATGAATCGATCTCAAAAGATTTAAGATCTGAATGAATCAACTCAAAGGCAGCAGTGGCCCGCTTCTCGCTATGAGGATAAGTACGGTTGGGTTGTTTGCCGAGTTGGTAGCCAGGACAGATAGGAGAGTTCAATGGTATGTCGATCTCCAGGAAGTCCTTTATGTGCTTCTTTGCAGCGCGGAGCACTTTGTGTGAGGGGTGGCCTAAACAGCGGTGGAGGAGTTCATAGTCCACAGAGGTCATAGACACTAAGTTGACTTGTGGATGAACTGTGGGTGCACATATCCAGTACATAGTGTCACCATGAGAGTGAAAACTCAAGACGATCTGCCTAGAACACTTATCAAAGATGTCTATGGTATTGGCGCATGTTTTCAAGGTCATGCACGCATCAACTAACATGGTGCCCATGGAAATGAGCTTTACATTGCACGTAGGCATGTAAATAACTGGTGATAACCTCACAAGTTTACTGTTGTATCGTATCATTGCAGTGTCTCTGCCTAGAATACTGGCATGGCCATTGGCAGTCTGAGAGTATGTAGGCTGAGTGAACTCAGAATACTCAATCAGGTCATTCAAATCGTTGGTGTAGTGTGTTCATGCTCCTGAATCAAGGAGCCACAAGTCTGGTGGTGGTCTCTCATGGAGATGTTCCTTTTCCTTTCCTTTGCCGGATACCAGCTTCATACACTGATCACACATTGCGAAAAAGGTGTACTAGGACTGCTATCTACTAGTACAGGTGTATGTGTCATAAAAGAACTACATAATATCTGTGGTGATGAAAACCGCACATCAGTGCCTGCTAGAGACAGACATAGGAAGAGGGGGACTTGCCAATTGATCACATCACCGAAGAACTCTTTGATGTAATCGTCGACCTCCATCTCGCCCATGCTCACAATATCCTCATCATCCAAATCGGAGAATAACTTGACGATTCGGGGAGTCTCCATGCGCTCCATAAGAGAGGGCACGGAGGGGCCGGCATGGTTGCATGGGAGGGTGCGAGCGCTAAAGGGGCCATCCTCCGTGAATGCAGAGTGCTGCCGGACATGGGAGTGGTGAGTGGCGATTGGTTCCAGGTTGCGAATTACCTGGGGAGTGGGAGTCGCCTCAATGCAGCGAGCGAGTGAGATGGTCTCAAGGACCTGCAGGAAAGCGGGGGGACCGGGGTAGGAGACACCGGGAGTGTGCGCAAGAATGCAGGGATCTGGGACGGGCTTGTTGAAGTCTAGGAAGGCCGGGCTAAAGATTGTGGGCTCCTGGAAGAAGTTTGCAAAAGCGAATGAGGCGGAGGATTGTTCGGCGGTGGTGGCCGCACGGTCCTTGTGTTTCTTCTCTCCTTCCTCAGAGCACTTGCCCTGACGATGTTTCTTCCCCTTGCCTTTTTCCTTCTCGCCTTCTACACCGGCATGTTGCGCCGGCTGTTGCTGCTTCGAGAACTGGGGGTCGCCTTGCTGGTGACGGACATTGGTGATCTTATTCACCTGTGCTTGTTGTGGCTTACAGCCGGTGAGGTAGTGCTGCCAAGAAGCGGTGAGGGCTGTTTCCAGCTCCCTCATTGTAGCAACCTTGTTTTTAGTGGGGTTGGTGTCGATGGCAGCATTGAGCTGCTGATGGAGGGTCTTAGCGTACTTGGGCATCTTGGGCATGGTAATGAGGGCCTTGAGGTTGTCGGGGACCTTGTGTTGGAGGTCCTCGAGTGCCACAAAGCTGGCATTCAACTTGGAGAAGGCGGGGCCAGGGTGCTGGTTCTCAGGGATGGCAATCCCAAGCATGTTCTTCCACTCTGTATAGGCAGAAGCAATGGAGGCGGTAGCATATAATGCCTTGAGAGAGTCCCAGTGGGCCTTGGCAGTGGAGTGCTGCTGAAAGTGGAAGGTGACATGGGGTTCGAGGTGGAGACAAATGGACCTGAGGGCCCTGTCATCGTTCTTGTCCCACTTCTCCTGGGCTTCGGGCTCAGTGTCCGCAGGGTGGGACTTATGCATCATCTTCTGCCAGAGACCACTGGCGCAAAGGTAGGCTTCCATATTCTGGGCCCAACACTTGTAGTTGTTGCCATTAAGCTTGGCAATGCTGGAAATGGTGGAGGATGACATGATGATTGTAGGATCTGAAAGAGTGAAGTGTCAGCATGAACCAATGAAGGGAGTGGGAGAAAGTCCCGCATCGCTGAACACTCAGAGCTTCCAGAATGTAGGGTCATAATGACCCCCTGCATCTGTAGTCTGGTGGTGGTTACTCTGAGCGTTGCCGTGTCAGAGTGTCCAGCGTTGCCGCACAGGACAGCCTGTGTTCCTAAGGTGTTTGCCACTGAGCAGATGATGTTCAAGAACATCAGAGCTGTGGGGCTTATAACCTTTTGCAATGATGCATACCCGGTGGCTGACGCTGCACAGGGTAGGGAACTGCTGCAGTGGTACTTACCTTTGGAAAGGTGTTTCTTAACTGAACGATGTAGTTCGGGATCAAGAAGTGTTATTGATATTTAGACTCAGACAAGTCTTATATACTACTAGTAATTACAGGTCACGTGACTTGTTCTCATGCCACCTTTCAACACATATCTATCACATGTTTGCACAGGCCTACTGACCAACCAGTAACATTGCAACTCATGTCAGCCTCATGGTACCCAGTAGTACCAACACATATACTAGTATAGTATACGTCGATAAGCACTGCACAGTCCATGCTTTTGTACTAGTAGTATAAATACTATAAACCAGTAGTACAAGACTCCCCAGTCTTGTTCTCCTGGAGTTTTCCCAAACTTACCAGATAGACATCCTCCCTAGTGCTCTTCTCTATCAACACTAGATCCTTAGGTGGGTTTGGTCATTTCAGTATCAGCCATTTCAACTCCACTAACAAACCAACTCACTCTGTTCACAGTATGGCAGGGAGACCATGCGCAGTGCAAACATGATCCCAGCATTTTGAAGGAAAAGGACCTCGAGGCTGTCCAACCAAAAGCAAAGGAGGCATGGACTGCTGTTTCCCGAAAGCCAGGTTAGTAGGGCCAGGGGGCCACATACAGGTCCAGGAGGCAAGAAGAGACATCGAGCACAATTGGAAGCGCGAGAAGGATGCAGATGGTGCCCATATCAATGGGAGAGGTGAAGGACAGACCACCGCAATGAGCACAGCACACCGTGACTCGAAACGAGTCGAAACGGACACGCTAGCTGAATACCAGGCGGATCAGCACAGAAAGTGGAAGCGCTCGATAGTGGACGTACCTGAGGCATCCAAACCACCATCCAACTACCCCAGACGGCCTACCAACCACGCCAACCCTCCACGTCGCCAAGGATGACTCAAATTAAGACCTAAAAGTATCAATACCACCAGGAGGACTCACCAGGCCACCAAAACGCATCGAGGTCGAATCAGGCTAATCGGACACGATGTACACATTGTACATGGACCATAGGTGATGTAGAAACACCCCCAGGGCACGAAACATGAAGATGGAGGCATCCCAAGTCGATCAAAGTCGAGCATGTACACCTAGAGGCCATTGAGCGGTAGCTGAGCCATGACTTACCATATGGACAATCACGCCAGCACAGCATGACGTGACCTCACGGGACATACTAGTATGAACACGGAAATCATTACATTTAGTAAATCTTTTGGGTATATTTCATTTGATTTTATCTTCTGCTCATTGGAGCAAACACTTACAGCTATTGTTATAGCCTCTCATGTTTGAGATGGAGTGTTGGAATTAATATTCCATATTTACTCATATTTACTTGCTTACCTAAGCATAGCTACATCACACCATTTACCTTAGCATTAGTACTCTAGTGACTACTTACTAGAGTTTCCACAGTTTCCCACAGTGTGACCTGTGAGGTATGCCAAACAAAACTAAGACAATCACGCACCTTGACAAGAGTCACGGTCTGCAAAAATGACTCTTTGCACATGTTCTTCGGGTCAGGGAAGAGGATAGGTGCAAATTTGGTATATTTCCCATTTGGTCCAAGTAGTAGCTCCCGACAGGCATTTTCTTCGAACCGAGAGTACCCTTGAACGAAAAAATCGGCACTAAGACCGAAGATGTTTGGAGCGCTTCCCTTCACGTCAGAGATGGATTCACAGTGGCTGGTCTGGACACCACCACAGAACTTTGAATAGTAAATTCAACTGAGCAATCTGATGAATGGATGCAGGAGGGGAACTTACTGTGGTTCCAAAAATCTTGTGAACCATCAATTCCTGCAAATCAGTCAGAATAAATAAATTGAAACAACTTGGTCTTCGTGGCATCTTCAATCGAGAGAGGAGAGGCCCAACATTCTGCGCAGTTGAGGTCAACACCTGGGTTGGCCAACAGAGAAGATCTCGGTATTGAGCCAAAAGCAGTGCATCATGGAGAATTTGCAGCTGAATGTGCACACAGTGTCATTCTAAAGCTCGATAGCTATTTCGGTTTTATTGAGGTTGGCTACCTTTTTCCCTTGTTTCTTGGCCTCTTGGGCGTCATGGATGGCGACCTGTGTCTCTAACGTCTTGAACTTTCCACAGAGCGTGACCAAGGTCTTCTGAGATTCAACCAGCGCCTGAGCAAAACATCAGCAGGATCTAAGACAGTATAAATATTAGAACAGATGCTACGCAGTTCCTCATTCGTCGCATTTTCACTTGGGCGGGCGACAGCAGAATGGATGGCCTCAAAGTCACTGCCATCTGTCGAGTCAGGACTGTCGGAATCAATGTTGTCCAGGTCAAACTCGTCGTCACTGGTGGCCTGGGGCTAGGGATGATCTCGAGGAGGCATGAGGACTTGGAATAGATTGACTGGAGTAATCAATGAAGGACAGTATGCCAACCGCTCTCTGCACACCAGAAAGAGGTTAAATATGCCTGCATTATGATGGAGACTAAATGCCACTCGCTTTGACTATCCAGAGCAATCAGCATTGTGTTCGGCTTGGCCAACACGGAATAGTAAGTTGAATGTAAAAGATGTCATAGTATTATGAGTAATGATTTGACTCAGAATTTAATATTGTTGGATCTCAACTATCAGCATCAGAGTGGAACAGCCTTGATATGCATGTTAGGCACATTCCCATTGACTGGATGACAGGCAGTGCATGATTGTGATGGCTGTGTCCAACCTGCAAGAGATAGATGTACAATTAGTATTAATAAGCAAGACCCAATGAGATCACCACCATTAGAATCTAAGGTACTTTGTAACGGAAATGTGCTATGATATATAATTATCTATGAATGCAATCAAAGCTGCTTAGCATGAAGAAACCAGTCACCATCTACGTAGTCAACAAGGAGGAAATCACCAGTGTGTTTGAAGTCTGGTACAAGGAGGGCACCACAAATGACGGACTGGAGAGAAATGAACTCGGACCGTGCCACGGGACGAGCCCGGATGCAGGTAAAACCAAGATCATGGTCGAGTGTACGTTTGATCCATGTAGGGGCATCCATAGGCTGTATCAATGCAAGGTCCAAAGGAGCTTGATTGTCATTCAGGACATAACGGAACATCGAGAGAAGGCGAGCAAATATGTGGATACTGTTTCTGTGCCTGTCTTGGGTACGGATGAGCACACAATCATAGTGTCGGCTTCCATGGAAGCTCGGGTTGCATCGAAGGTACTCGGTTGCTAGTTTCCAGTCCACTGTGGACTCGTAGTTGACTTTGAGATACCGGAATTCTTGTACCTGTTGAATGACGCAAGTGTGTGAGATTTGAACATTTCTGCGTGATTGGATGACTGTAATTGAAGTGTACCTTATTTTCATGACCTGGGATGAACCATTCTCCACCAGATGGAAGTGGGATCCCATGGGTATGCACAAATGTGTTGATGAAAGTGATAAACTTCCTATGGAAGTCTCAGAAGGCTGGGTCTGAAGAGTGTTCTTGTTCTATGGTGCCGAGTGTTGTCAGTTTCTGTGGGGAGCCAAGGTAGATATGAGTAATGTCTGGTGCGTAATCGAGGTCTCCTTCATCATCCTCAATGTTGGCGGACAGGTCGAGGGTAGCCACCTCAGGCACCACTTCTCGGACCCTATAGTGACCTTTCAGGGGGGGTTCTTTGGTGAGAAGGAAGTGGCCTTAGAGGGGTTCCCTCCGCATTGGTATATTCTGGTTTTGTTTGATTAGTAATAACCGCTTCTGCCTTGGGCTCTGCATCCCACTGGCGAGCGTTCTGGCAACCTCGTGTTGATGCTTCAGCGGATGGATATAATCTCGGTACGTTCAAATTGACCTCTTATGACCCTCTTACCATGCCTACCTCAGGACTCTCCGCTGCTCGTGCAACACTTCCTAGCAAGAGTAGTGGACTCGGTCAACACTACACATCTCCCTGCAAGACAAAAGGCCCTAAGAAAACACAAACACATGTTGTGATTCCAGGCTGTGCTTCCAAACGTCAACAACTCATTGGACGCCTCAAAGAGTTGCTGAGGGATGATCAATCCGCCCCATCTCAAGCTTCATCTGCAGCAACCCCCGACCCTGTTTCCAACCATGTGGATGAAAGTCCACTTCCAGCGGACAACCTCTCACAATTCTTCGAGGAGGACAACCATCAAGCACCGCCGTCGCCGTCACTGATTACTGTAGCAAAGGCTCGATCCCGACATTCCACATCATGGAAAGCCGTCATCCCCACCCTCGTCGAGAGTTACTTGCAATACATCTCTCGAACCTGAGGCAAGCCTATGCAAGGCCTGCCTCTCTCAATCTCTCGCCGCAATGGAAACTGTACGCCTAGAAAGACTGCACTCGTCACACTTTACTTTGATCATAAGTTGTTTGTTGAGTTGAGTAGGTCTTATCTTGATCCATTGCAGATTTCTGTACCACGACTATGTTATCTTGCAGGTGTTCAACACTCCCACAGGTACTCATCTACCATGGTCTCTTTCCATCCGCCCCATCTCAACCTCGCATGGCTGTTTCGATCGAGCTCCTTGCATTCTACAAGGCACTGTTCGAATGTTCCTGTGATGCAGTTCACACCCTAGCAACTGCGTTAAATACACACTACACCCGTACATCAGCAAACCTACATTTTTTCTGGGTCATTGAAATTAATGACCTGACTGACAGGCCTGAATGGCCTAATCAATGATAGATTGACCTGACTGACTGAACTGATTTGCTGACAAGCTGATAAGCTAATTTATTGAATGGACTGGTTGACTGACTAACTATCTAGCTGACAAATTGACAAACCTGACACACCTGACTGACTGACCAACTGACCAACTGATGTGACTGACAGAGATGACTAACTGATCAGCTGATGGGCTCATGGGCTGACTTGGCTGATTCACTGACAACCTGACTGACTGATAGACTGACATGACTGGTTGACTGGTTGACTGACTGACTGATGGGATGACAAGACTGACAAGACTGACCAGATGATTAATTGATTGACTGGCTGGACTGATGGGACTAATATCACTGGGGAACTGACAAGCTGATATGCTGATAGCTCTAAGAATGCTGATAGCAATGAATTACTTATGAATGATAGCACTGATAGCATGCTGTCAGTCAACTCAGATAGCTCAGCAAGGTCATTGATTTTGATAACTCAGAAAAAATGTAGGTTTGCTGATGTAGAGGCTTCTGAATGACGGGTCGACAGGTAAGCTCAAACAGTATATATTGAACCCACTGAACAGCTGCTACTCAGGGCACTGCAGTCCAGGATCTTTTCCGACGTAGCCTCACGCAAGCAGTTCAGTGGCATGATGTCTTGCAGATTGAAGTCGAGCAGCGTGCAGAATCTGCAGTAACTCTTTGTCGAGCTTGTATCACTGCTGCCCGGGTGTCTTCTAATCTGCCCAATGAACCTTTGCTTAATGTACCATCTTCAGATCCTTTGCAACCATCCCCGACATCTTGTGCCTCGCTACTCATGCAACGTTGTCCTGCATGTTTTGGCGGGAATATGTTTGGCCTCCCTTTAGATGATGGTGCAGACATCCATGTCGCTACTGATGGGAACTTCCATCACCGACACAGACATTCTTCCGGTGACTGCACACCTTTTCATGTCCCTGCCTACATCCTTCCCAAGGCCCAAGTTGACTTGGTTGGTGACTGAATTTCCAAAGCACGCAAAGGTCCCCGCAAAGCACATAAGATCATCGTACCTGATGAAGCCATCAATCAATGTGAAATATCATATGAAGCTGCAGACGGGAAAAAACAGAAGGCATCTATGGAAGGCTTCGATGACACTGGCCTCATGTGCCTGGTCTGCCGTCACAATATTCCCCTTTTTTCGCAAACATCGACACACCTGGAGAACAACAGAAGTACTGTATTTCCCTAATCGAGCACTTATTCAGCCTCCTTCCCCCTTGTGCAACTGTTTGTGTGTTGTATGATGTTGGCTGTGTCATGCAACGCTCCCTCGAGCTGGTAAGCGGAATCCGGCATTCAGACTTACATTACACTAATCATCGTAGTACAACCTACTTCCTTCAAGTATTACTTCACACCTCAGATTCGTAACGATTGCCATGCATGCATACGGGCATGGATGGGCATGTCAGTTGGTCTACAATCCACGACTCACTGTCGGTCTCGGACTTTCAGATGGCAAGGGAGTGGAGAGGCTCTGGTCACGATTCATTAAGTTGATTGGGATTGAGAGATCATCATCAGTAAATGCACTGTATAGTATTTCATTTGCACCCTGACTTCTTACAGCGCCAGCAACGCTTATGGCTTATTGACCGTCAAGCAGCTTCTGTCGGATCCGAGATGCGGCGAGACCTGGGATCTTGGCTGAAACGCCGTATGAAGAGAGGTATTAGTGGACAAGGTGACGAAGCGCAGAAGGTCATTGATGATTGTGGTATCTCGGTTGATGAACTTCAGCGTTAGTGGGCGCAACAATGTACTGCCCAGCTCTCCATTCGTGCCCGTGAGTTCTCTCCTTGAGCACGCACCTCTCTAATTAAACCTTTGTTTGAGATGCACCTACAAGACTCAAGAAAGAACTTGATACCGTCCTAGCACTACAGGCAGACCTCGATTCATCTGAGTGCACCCTTCAAACTGCTAGAACGACCATCAAAACTTTTGCATCATCAAACTCACTTGCTCTTCTAGACAGTATGGAGCATAGTCACGACAGACTTCTCAAGAAGGTCGAGGTGCTCTATGCCTCACTTAACATTCACGAGAAGTTCCCAGAACTGGAAGGTGTCAAATTGGAATTCGTGCAGATCCTCCTGATGGCGCGAGATTTGAAAATCAACATTCAAAAGAGGGCAATCGGCAGCTTCTTTAAGTGGGACAAGCTTGATCACGCTGTCGGCAGCAAGGACAAGCCAGAGACCTTGAGAGGATTGAGAACACAAGACGCCAGGTACAGGCAGCCGCAGATTGTATACGGGAACGGATACGCATTAGAGAGAGATCTGATACCCCTGTTCCTCATCACCCTAATCTCCCTCGCTGGTTCCGTATTCCTGACAGTACTACTGGTTATCGCCCTAGTACACTCAGACCCCACTCAGCTCTTAGGACGCCTCTTCGCTTTCGTCCGTATCAGCTACACAAGGTCCATTGTCCAAATAGACGAGACTCCTGAACATATTGAAGTCCAATCTGAGCCTGAAAACCCAGATCAAGTAAGAGACAATCAGGAACAGAGAAGAGAGGAGACACGTCAGAGAATTGCACGAAATCATATTGCTGCACTTCGTCGTCGCACTCGTCACCTTCAGTTCATTAATCAACGCCGCGAAGCTCAGGCACACGAAGCTGCATTTGTCAGACAGAGACCTGTCAGAGTACCACCTCCACAAGTCCCTGACGAACCACAGGAAGTTCAAGTAGTTGAACACTACCAAAATACCCTTGTACAACCAAGATCTAGACCTGAAGCCCCCTTTGAAGCAGATCACTCAGACTCTAACTCCGAATCAGAAGAAAACTTTAACTACCCCACTTAAGTCATCATGTCTAACGGAAGCAATCCCATTGCCGATGCTTTCAATAACTTTGCCGCTATATTAGGAACCTCCAGCATGGCTCAGAATCAGGATAGATGGAATGCAGTCATTGATATCATGCACGCTACTCTTGCTGCATGCAATAATCTAGGAGTTGAAACACACACGCTTACAGCAGAAGTCACCCAACTCAAGAGTGACAAATCAGATCTTGAAGATGAAGTAAGAGATCTTACCACACGATTGAATGCAGCCCCTGCCACATCAACCGCTAGAGGCTACTCCCAAAAAGTCGAGATCTTTGCAGATCCAGGAGACTATGATGGAAGCCGTGCCAAGTTTGATGAATGGTGGGCAAAGATACAAGCATGGCTACGCCTCAATGCCACAGCCATACCACCCGGTTCCTACACTGCTGTTCAAGCAGTCCTATCACGACTCAAAGGACCCACTGCAGGAAAATTTGCTGAAACTCGACTGGCTCGAGGACCTATCTATCTATGGAGCTCACTTGAAGAAGAACTACCGAAGTTCTTCCGCCACGCCAATCAGAAAGACTGGGCTCTTATGGAACTTAATAAATTCCACCAAGGAGACCTTAAGACAGGACCGTTCATCACTAAGTTCGAGTCCCTATACAACATGGCTTGCATGGATGGTGCACATGCCTGTGCCATACTTGAGAAAAGCATGAGACCTTCTATCCTTGCACAGATAGTCAAAGAAAAGAAGCGCCAAACTGCTATTGGCCCCTATGTCGAAATAGTATCCGAGATCGGATCAATTCAAGAATCAGTCGGATTGATACTTGGACGATCTGAAAAGAAGTCCTATCGTCATGACTCAATGAACATCGGTCTTATAGATGAAGACGATGATACCCTTGACATAGCCTTCACTAAATCACGAAAACCTAAACCACGGAACAATGGAGGATCATCAGGATCCCCCCCAGGATGTTTCAACTGTGGAGGAATAGGGCACTTTGCAAAGGATTGCAAGAGACCCTCCTCACTCTGCCCTCATTGCAATTGGTCCAGAGGACAACATAAACCAACATGTAGCAAAGGTAGAGCTATTCATGCTACTACCACAGAACCAGCCACATCATGGGAACAAGTACAAGATTCCTTACCCCGCGCTTGTCAAGGAATGACTTTTGATGAAGTCCGTGCACTTTTCCAATCTATGCCCTCTGACTCTAAGGGAAAAGATCGCACAACTTGAATGCTCTGGGCAATCAAGCTGTGACTACTAAAATAGAAAATAACCCAGAAACAACAGAACTCCCGGACATCATAGAAGTAAACTCATTACAAACCAATCCATCCACTATCGAACAGAAGCGCATTGACATCCGCCAGATGTACTCCTTTCTATCTGATGAAGATATTAAAGAGATGCTTCCATTACCAGAGATTGCCAGAATTCGAGGCAACCCTGCTAAAGAAATCACATTACCCATATCCATTATCATGAGTAAACGACACCCTATCACTATCTCCGCTTTACTGGACTCAGGAGCCAATACCACATTTATTGACAACAATTGGGCTGTTAAAAACAAAATACCCCTTAAACCCTTGGATCGTCCAATCCCAGTGTTTAATGTTGATGGAACTCATAATGCTGCCGGCAGCCTAACACACTATGCTGAGCTTATGATTAATTATCTTGGACACCAAGAAAAGACAATTGCCGAAGTAACTGACTTAGGCAAACATCAGATGATTCTAGGATATACATGGTTACAACACCATAATCCTGAGATCAATTGGGAAACAGGAACCGTCCGCATGACACGCTGCCCTGCATCTTGTCACTCCCTAACTATAGGCTCTTTTCTAAGGACTACCGAGAAAGAAGAACATGATCTACTTGTCCGGATCAATGCCGCCAAGATAGATCTATCACCTAAATCAGATCCTAAACCCGCAGATCTAGTACCAAAAGAATACCACAAATACCTTCATGTATTCTCAAAGAAAGAATCAGAGCGCATGCCCATTAGGAAACCATGGGACCATGCAATAGATTTCAAAGAAACTTTCGTCCCTCGTAAAGGACGATTGATACCCCTATCACCCATAGAACAACAAGAAGTCAGTGACTTCATAGATGATCAACTTCGTAAAGGCTACATCAGACCCTCTAAATCGCCACAGACTTCTCCTGTTTTCTTTGTTCCAAAGAAAGATGGTAAAAAGCGAATGGTACAGGATTACCGCTATCTTAATGAACATACCATCAAGAATAACTACCCACTACCGCTGATCTCACAGCTTGTTGACAAGCTTAAGGGATCTAAACTATTCACAAAAATGGATCTTCGCTGGGGATACAACAATGTTCGCATCAAGGATGGAGATGAATGGAAAGCCGCCTTTGTTTGCCATCGAGGAGCCTTTGAACCCCTTGTCATGTTCTTTGGCTTATGCAACTCCCCTGCTACTTTTCAAACAATGATGAATGATCTATTTGCCGACATGGATAATGTCTGTGTTGTCTACATTGATGATCTTATGATCTTCACCAAAACAGACAATCGCCAAGAACATGATAAAATAGTACTCAAGGTACTCCGACGCCTAGAAGAAAACGATCTCTTCGTGAAACCAGAGAAATGTTTCTTCCGTGTCAAAGAAGTCGAATTTCTAGGGATGACTATTACCCCTGAAGGAATCTGCATGGACGAAGACAAGGTTAAAGCTGTACTCGAATGGCCTACACCTTCTACTGTTAGACAAGTCCGAAGCTTCCTTGGCCTAGCCAATTTCTACCGAAGATTCATTGACGGCTATGCACAAGTTGCTCGTCCTCTCAATGATCTTACCAAGAAAGATAACCCTTTCAAATGGACTGATTTACAACAAACAGCATTTGATACGCTTAAACACAAATTCACCACTGCCCCTATCCTTGCATTCCCAGATAATGATAAAACATTTCGTTTAGAATCTGATGCCTCCGATTTTGCCACAGGAGCTGTGCTCTCTATTGAGATTAATGGCAAATGGCATCCAGTTGCCTATTCTTCACACTCCATGTCACCAGAAGAACGCAATTACCCCGTTGCAGATAAAGAAATGCTTAGTGTCATCAGGAGTCTAGAACTCTGGTGCCACTATCTAGAAGGTGCTCGACATGAATTTGAGATCTGGAATGACCATGAAAATCTCCAATGGTTCATGGTACGACAGAATCTTAATCGCAGACAAGCCCGATGGGCTCAATATCTCTCTCGATTCAACTTTAAATGGTTACATAAAGCAGGCACTTCTATGGGCAAAGCTGATGCCCTATCTCGTAGAGAAGATCATGCAGAAGGAAAAGAAGATGATAACAAAGGAATACTGGTGATTCCAGAAGAGCAAATCCGCACTGCGACTCATCTCAAAACAGATGCCGATACTATCCGTGAACGAATCAGAGATGCTACCTATAGATTAAAAGAAACCGACATATCAAAATTATACAAGGAAAACCAAGTCTGTATGGTGCAAGAAGAATTGCTAGCAGACCAAAATGGAAAGATCTTTGTTCCCGATGTTGATGATCTTCGAATGGAGATCTTACGCCTTCATCACGATACTCCAGTTGCAGGACACCCTGGAGCAGAAAAAACGCTGGAACTGATCCAGCGCAGTTACATATGGCCAGGATTGAGCACATTAGTCAAAGACTATGTCTCACGCTGTGATCGTTGTGCTCGATTCAAAGGACAAAATATCGCACCTGCAGGAAAGTTACAACCCCTACCAATACCAGATGGCCCATGGCAAGATCTATCAGTGGACTTCACCACCGATCTTCCCCTTTGCAAAGGATTCGATTCAATCCTAGTGGTTGTTGATCGATTCTCAAAAGAAGTCGAATTCATCCCTTGCAATAAAGCCATATCTGCACTTGAAACTGCTAAACTATATATGTCCTATGTTTGGAAACAACATGGACTACCACGAACGATCATCTCTGATCGTGGACCACAATTTGCCTCACAAGTGATGCAAGATCTGTGTAAACGATTGGGTATTCAACCTAAATTATCTACCGCCTTTCACCCACAAACAGATGGACAAACAGAACGAATGAACAGAGATCTACAGCAATATCTTCGTCTCTTTACTTCTGAAAAGCAGGATGAATGGGTTGACTGGTTGTCACTTGCACAGTTCTCTTACAACTCGAAGCGACAAACTTCCACACAGAAAACCCCTTTTTCTGTCACACGAACTTATAACCCTCATATGGGATTTGAGCAGCACATAATCAAAGCGCCTGCTGCAGAGCAGTTCATTACAGACATTGCTCAAACCCTTGATCAAACTAAATCTAATCTCAAGGCTGCCCAACATAGAATGAAAGTACAGGCAGATAAACTTAGATCTGCTGTACCAGACTATGCTGTGTCTGATAAAGTTTGGCTTTCCACAAACAACTTGAAATTGACCCGTGCTTCTAAGAAACTCTCCGAGAAATGGCTTGGACCCTATGAAATTACCAAGTTAGTCGGACCAAATGCAGTTGAACTGCGATTGCCAAAAACTATGAGAATTCACCCAGTTGTGAACATATCTCGTGTTAAACCTTACAAAGAACGCCTTGAGGGACAACCCACGTTCCGCCCTGGACCAGTAGAGGTCACAGAGGAACGGGATGTTGAGTTTGAAGTGGATTACATTGCAGATTCTCGATGGAAAGGCCACCGCCTTGAATTCCTTGTACATTGGCAAGGATATTCAGAAGAAGATCGCACTTGGGAACCAGAATCTAATTTGTCAAATGCTCAAACAGCTTTGACTGAATTCCATAATGCGCATCCAAATGCACCTAGACGACTCCAGATGACATCATTTGAATTCCTTAACTTATTCAAACATTGTGGCAAGCCTATCCCAGAAGTAACAGAAAATTGTCTCCCTTTTGATCGACTTGATGTTGATTGAACCCCTGGGGTGTGTCAGGGTTAACAATGCGCGTATACAGAACTTCCGGTCGAGCCTTGCTCCCACAAATGTCTTACTCCACTTACCTTGCCTTTACCTATTGTGCTCTTTCATATGCCTTTCCCCAATCTCGCTTTAAATGGGTTATCAATATGCCCGGCTTCTTGCCTCGCCGGCCTACATGTTTCAGTGATCCTGAAGATCTCCATGCTTACTATCAAACAAGTCCCCGCATGATCGAATATGTCGATGACTATGTTGACACTGCTGGTGACCCCACGATCAATTGGGCTCAGGATAACACCCCCACTATCGACCACTGGAATATGGTCTATGACAATAACAGTGAGGTATTCACTGATCATGACACCGATGAAATATGGGGATCTGCACTTCCGGATCTGGAAACTGTTACGGATGAACAGCCGGATGCCTGGGGCTCCGCTGACTTCAACAAGGACTTCGATGAAACCGGTTGGCCTATTGGCTATTGGGATTGGGACAATCCGCGTCCCTTTGAACCCTCTTGGTCTCCATACATAGAGATGGACGCCACCACTTGTCATCGTCTCCAGCTCTGGCATGCTAGTGTCAGCTGGCCTGATCATGGACCGGACCCTTTGATCAATCAGGATGCTTGATCCTAGACGGGGGGTAGTGTTACAAACAGCCCCTATTACAACCCCTATACATCGCCCCTATAGCCTGGACACTACCATGTATCCATTGCATCACTTTCCTACACTCTCAAAACGCTTCTGCTAACTTGTATACAAAATAGCCCCTATCTTGCGCAGGTGTCCCAACGGTTCGTCAACGGGTCGTCAACGGGTCGTCAACTGGTCGTCACATGTGTCACGGTCACAACCGCTCGTGTCACGGTCACATTTACTTACACAGGTCGCACCTCATGGCCCTTATCTACCACATGTTTGCACAGGCTTATTGATCGACCAGTAATGTTGTTCCTCATGCTTGCCTCATGGTACCCAGTAGTACCAACACATTTACTAGTATAGTATACATAGATAAGCACTGCACGGTCCGTGCTTTTGTACTAGTAGTATAAATACTATAAACCAGTAGCACAAGACTCCCCAGTCTTGTTCTCCTGGAGTTTTCCCAAATTTACCAGATAGACATCCTCCCTAGTGCTCTTCTCTATCAACACTAGACCCTTAGGTGGGTTTGGTCGTTTCAATCACCCTATTTCCGGTAGCACCACATGCCCAAAGCCACGGCCATATGTTAGGAACACCACAGAGGGTAAATGCTCCATGGAGGATCCATTTAGCTGCCACAAGAGGGTTCACACCGAAACGGTTGCAATGGAATCCGCATCAGTCATGCTCACCGCTGCAGAGGAAGGTCGGGGAGCAGTGGTGTCTTTGAGCGAGAAGCCTGTACCACAGCCTGTGTCTACCACCCCTGGTGTGCCTTGTGCCATTGCCCCACCTCCCAACATGAACACCCCTCAGTATCTCAGCAACGATCCATCACAATACTTGCCGCCTCAAGCTCAGACAGTCCCGAAGACCCCACTGGCCAAGAATGATCTCCTGCACAACCTGCCACATCAAGTCCCTGTCCCACCGCCCTTAGCAACCACTAATGTCGATGTACCCCGTGCCTCTGAGCCACTGCCTGATACAAATAAAGAAACTCTTCAACATGGTTGCTATAATCTGTCACTGTATTTACCGCCCCAACCACTGCCTGTCAACTACGAATGCGAGGCTTTCATGCCTCATTTTCCGTCCCCACAAGGTTTCCCGGAGCATATGGTTGGCATGGGTACTGGTGCGGGTGAGATGTATCATCAACAGGGCAGACTCGGGCATCCTTTCAATGATCCGAATCACATGGCATACATGGGAGGCAGAGGATGGTATCAACCAATGGGTCCCAACCCTCGACTCCAAGGATATGCAGGTCCGTACCCACTGATGGGTGCTCCATATACTCAGTACAGGCCTCCCTTCTCAAACGCGGATGGTACTCATGCACAACCATCTGGGCAACCACCTCACAGCGAATTACAACACCATGGCTACAATCGCCCACCCGTAGGCTATGACCCACATGCATACTATTATTGTAACTCTGCACCGCAACAATATCCTGACCTTCCCACCAATGGTGACGCTTGCGCTCCTCAATATCAGAATATGTATGCTCACCGCCAGCCTTCTAATGCGCCTGCAAACGGAAACTTGAACCAATTCCCGATGCCACTCAATTCTCCTGACGTGTGTGATCTGCCTGGCCAAATGCTGGATCGCGGTAATGGAGGATCATCAAGTGAGTAAATGTTTGTTTGTCATGACCACCACCAGATTGTTGTACATATTTCTTCTTGCGTTTTTCTTGGTACAGCTCACACTCTCTGCTCACCACTCATTCCGCTTGTATCCCGC
Organism: Boletus reticuloceps; assembly: GCA_018397855.1. Lineage (NCBI taxonomy): Eukaryota > Fungi > Basidiomycota > Agaricomycetes > Boletales > Boletaceae > Boletus > Boletus reticuloceps. Next base: position 327,947 of record JAGFBS010000018.1, read on the forward strand.
TTATCCCTGCTTGTATATTCTTGGTAGTCTGCAGTCTCGAGTGTCACAATAGTACACATTGCAATAGAACTTTGACACTCCTTCATGCAGTGTGGCAACGGCAGTGAAAAGAAAAAGAAAAGAACTACAAAAAGTGAAGAGGGAATGAAAAACCAATCCCACAAAAAATAAATAAATAAAGAAAAACAAGAACCCGGTCAGAATATGTGTTGTGAGGAGGCTCACAGGAATGTCCTTGAAGCGCAGAGATGTCATGCATAATCCTCTCACAAACCTCTTAAAGCATCCCACAGGTCAGTGTAGATGGCCACCTTGGCTTAGGGAACCCTCCCGGGATGTCAGCGGAGAGTCAGTAGAAGTACACTATATTACCCCTATTACCTTATTTAGAATTGGCCTAGAAGCCTCCAAAGAGGGTGACCTCTTAGGTCACTTCTTGCAACCAAAATAACCCTCCCTTAAGGTCGTGTGAACATCTTGAAAGTGGTGCCAAGGGTGAGGGTAGCCTTGTGTCGTTGTTCATCTAGATGTTTGATGTGGCTGCGGATAAGCTCACAGACGACCATTCTCTGATCCAATTTTGCCAGCTAGCAAGTGTGATTAGTATCAGAGACCCCCGAAGTCCAATCCAAGTGCATTTACATACCTGTGCGGAGGTATCCTTTCGGTTTGTTTGACAGAGATATGCTCATCGGATTGGGCCGTGCTGCTTCTCGTTCGGGCGCGTACTGAAGTTGCAGACAGCACCCTTCTGGCGGATGTCATCAGGTGCATGTATGGCTAAGTGCGCCTTTGGGAAATTCCAGTTAGTTAAGTCTTCTCCTTGTAATGAAATGTACTCCTGTCAATGTAATCAAAGTCCATCAAGGACAACTCAAAAGATTGTACTCACCTCGAGAGCTTGCTGGAACTCAAGCAGCTTATCTTTGGCAGCAGCTAGAGTGGTCTCTGTCTGAACGTCGAGGGTGAGATACATATGGTATTGCATATAGGCTGCAATTGTCTTCAGGAGCGCATAGCCAACTCGGTCGGTTTCTTGTGTAAGTACATCCTGTGTCGTGAATAGGATCTGCTGTTAGAAGGGTCAGATGATAAAATGGGGATCAAGCGACCAAAGTTTGTTACCTTAGCAATGTCGAGGTACTGGATTCCATCAGAAAAGTGGATGTTCATGACTGCCTTGAAGTGCATGAACTTTCGCCAACACGGAAATTGGTTGTGTCTAAGGTAATAGTTTGTTCTAAATGAGACACAGTGAGTGTTTTGCATTGGACTAGGTGAACTTACTGATCATCCACTTTTTTAGAAGAATCGCGGCCGAGTGCTTCCAATCGTGCCTTCAATTCAGAGAACAAGTGGTTTCCCCACATTCCATGGTCATCCGTGTGTAAGGGATCAAAACTGAGTGCCCGGTGGGGGTCAGAATGATTGACATACCAAAATGTGTTCTGTCAATGGATAAGTAGCATTGCTCCGTTGTCAAAATATTGGCTTGGATATACCTCAACAGGTCGTAAACTCTGACCTTTCAGTACCTCTTCCCCTGTGGCACAGTCTGTTTCCCACTGCCGCAGGTAGTCAATTGCATCTTGAGGGTTACACATATGGTAGTTTGCGAGATGGTCACGAAGTTTCTCATGAGGTATGAGACAGTGGGAACAAGGACAATGTGCCCGTATTCCCCATATCAGTGCCATTATGCATCTGGAAACAATGACTCATAGATATTGTTAATACGATAGATATAGAGCTGTACTTACTGTTCCTCGTAATCCACCGACAGAATCAAGATGATCAGATATAGTATGCAGAGGATCTCGTCGAAGCACTTATATGCAAATCCTACTCTTGACAGTTCAGCGATCAACTCCAGGAACTTCAAGAAAGATTCGTGCCAAACGACACACTTTAAATTGGTGTAAGAAAGCTTTCCATCTTCTGCCGCGTCGTCAGGAACCTGATGAACAGATTGATCTGTATCACATCAAACTGTACAAACAACTGAGTGACGCACTATGGGTAAGAAACCGACAACACAACCTTCTCCCAAGCCATCACCATTCCTAATATTCACGGGAAGGTTTGCACAATGGGCAATAACTGGGTAAGCCTTTATGTTTCCTGAAGCTGTAAGATGACTCTTATCAGCATAGAGAATGAAAGTGAAAGGAGTGCTGTTCTCCCCTGGTAAATCTGTCTAACATAGAGCGCATTCTCGTCAGTAGTAATAGAGTATTCTTATAATATGATACTTACTTGAACATTCCACCAATGATCAGTGGTCCACGGTTCGTGAATGAAGTGCTCGAATCTAGTGCCATCATGCTTGTACAGGCGCTGAGCGTCCCACACAAAATGGGGAGCGAGTAAGGGATCTTTGAGAAGATACAAAGCCCAGTCCCATAGTGGGTGACCGTATACAGTGAATTCCAACCTTTCTTTCTTATATGGTACTGAGATTGTATGCTCCTGGAGCTGTATAATATCCATAATAACATCAGATCCGTGTCATACAGGATACAGGCTAGCTATGTAATCAAATATGACATACAGGTGTCAATCGCAGAGTAACGTGAGACCAGGTGTTTGTGACATCATTGGATGACCTCAGTGTAAAGCCAGAGTTTCCCGGCCCGTTGGCGATTGACCAGATGAGCGTGAGCAAATGATCGATCTGCTCCTTGCTCATAGCAGACTGGTGTGTAAGCTCGGCAAGCTCAAAGTCAACTCGAGACAAAAACGGGGCCCATGGGGTATCATCGGGCAAGCTAGGTTGGAATGCCCGACGGCCATAGCTGGAGAACGATTCATACTCAGTCGTGCGACCGCTCTTGGGATGATACTCAGTTTTGAAGCTGTCAGGAGTGGCATTGGCAGTCGCTGCAAAGGGGACTTGATGTTCCATGAAAGATTGCCTGGGGGGTTCATCCCCATCCATCGCATGTGTCATGCTTTCGTGAGAGCGTTCCGAATCAGAACCTGTCAAAGGGAAGGATAACAGGTTATGGTCGTTACTTGCACATCAGAAAAGGATCTGGAGCTGGAACTTACACTGTCACGAGTCCACGCTCATTGTATCACCCCCAAGAGCACCGATGTCGGCGATCTCATCGTCATGCATGCCATGGCCTGGATCAATGTTGGCAAGTGGTGGGACATCAACACCGTCATCAATGGCATCTGATGGACCACCAGGTTGTTCCACAGTTGAAGTAGAGGGCCTTGTCATCAGCTGCCACTGGAGTTTTTTGAGTTTCTCTGTACAATATGATTCTCTGTTTAATTCACTACCCCCCAAACATCGAATATAGATACATACTCTGGGCCTTGAGTCGGGCTTTGGCTACCTGCGCTGACAACTCGAAGTATTCCTTCTTCTCTTCTTTCTTCTGTCATCTACGCGCACAACTGAGTTCGTGCGGCTTGAGACCTCGTCGGGAGAATTCCTTGTTACAGTATTGACATGGTATCTTCTCGGCTTCGCCCTTCATATGATATGTACTTTTGGATGGCATCATATGTGACAAAGAGGTATATTGGGGTGTTTACAAGGAGAGGTGTGAGATGGTACAGAGTAATAAGGATAAGAAGATTATCGACATGGCCTTGGGACGGTTACAATGCCCTGGGAATCAGGTTTGGCCTTTCCTGCCACATTGCAATACGCGTGTGGCCCTTGGAACTCCCTTGAGGTTAACAAGCTATTAATTACAAGGACATTACGAGTCGCTTCCATCTATGTCTAAATATGGCAGGATTGGAACTAGGGTTACAAAATTTGCGACACAGCTCAGCACGTTCATCATCTGTCAAGAACTCCATTTTGTTCACCCATCCTTCAACATTGTCTTTGTGGTCCTGCCCCTCTCCGTTTTCAGTTCGTGTTTGCAGGTCCTCAAGGTCAACATCTTCGGCCAGCTTCCTCAACTCGTCATTGGTTTGCAGTGTGCCCCCCTTTTCCTTGGGTAAATCGAACTGTCTTATCAGCATCTTCACGACTAAATTAATCACATGCAGAAAACACTGCGTTCTCCCTGCCTCTCCTCCAAAGTGCGTGAGGAGCTCCACTAACTCCTCCATCATGGTATCATTCAATGTCGCATTGTCGGCGGTGATACTCAAAACCTTCAAGCCAATATTAGGTGAGTAGTAATACCTCAATTCTCTCGAAACAAATCTTATCTAAGACACTGTACTGTGTCAGAATGTCCGCAAATGCTTCAGCGAGATTTGCACCACCGTGATTATGCGACTGTGTTTGGCTTGGTTACACGTTCCACAATGTAAGTACTTAGCATGCACCTTCATGACCTCAACAATGTCGAGTACCAGGGCCAGAGGCTTACCTTCATGGGCCAGATGTACAGTTACAGCCACAAAAGCCTTGTGGTTCAGGGAGATCCAAGCATCAGTCGCGAAGCTTAGCTCACCATCATATTCCTGGTAAGTAGTAATTAATTTCAGATACTAGTGGATAAAATGTGTACTTACTTGAAGCATCTTAGCAATCCGCTTGTGCATGTTTGCGAATACAAGCCGAACATCGTATGAAACTGTGGTCTTACGAGGCAGGTAATACTCTGGCCGCCCCGTCTTCATCAAACACTGAAAACCTTGGTTGTTGACAATTTTGAATGGCCACAGACTCTCTGCAACCCACCGCATGATTTCTGCTCTGCAGAACTTGTTATCAATGATATTGGACTGGTTCTAGCAATGTACTTCGTTTCCGTGTGGCTATGCTGCTTGTGCGAGTAAGTAGCATTTCCTTTTCCCTTCTGTTCAAATGCAACTGCAATTGATCCGTTTCCAGTGTGATCCTTGACTGTGTTACGTGCTGTTTCGATGTCCTTTGCCTCACTGATCCATCTGGAAAAAAAAATTATGGCTGTAGTACCAACTGTTTTATGTAGCACTACATAGCACTCTGTAGCACTGCTCGTACATATGACTACTACATAGCACTCTGTAGTGCTGCTCGTACACACTCCTACTACATGACACTACATAGCAACCAGAGGTACTAGTAGACTGACTATATAGTCTATCATTCATGACAACCACTAGTAGTAACTATGTAGTACCCACGATAGCAGCATAGCAAGACAAGCTAAAATTGAATAAACAAATAGTACAGATCTGATCTGTAAATGATGACCCTCAGCTTTCCACCTCAGCAAGGGCAGCTTCGTTCAGTGCCTCTGTCTCTACTACGATTGTCTCCCTGAGTGCCACCACTCTCGACGCCATGTCTCTCCCAATCTGATCTGATGCGCTTCTCCTGCGACAACTGCACCTCCGCTGGAATTGGAGAGAAGTCGTTGTTGTGCCATGGTCATGTCACTGCATTGACATGTGGTCCTGCTGTCGTGCAATCTGAGTCGTGTAAATGCATCTTCATTTGTTGCATTGTCGTGTTGTGCCCTTTGAAGGGGAAGTGAGATGGATGAGAGGGGGTGGGCAAGGGGAGATGAGCATGAGCATGAGCATGAGGACGAGGACGAGAACACGCTCCCATTTTGGAAACCTGTTGGTGGTCATTGCCCTTGCACAGGCACAGTGCATGGCAGCGGGCGGACGGTGCTGGTGATAGCATGCACAAATGGTGAACGTTTGAACGGTGATTGTTTACCTTGTCAAAATCTACAACACAAAAGTCACATGAATTTGTTTACTCTCGCTCATGACTCATTGGAGTCTCAATTAGCTTTGAATGTTTCATCAATGGCATCAACGATATGACGAAGACAATGTCGACACCGCTGTGATGGCATTGGAAACACCCATTCCCACGACACCATGATGGAACCAGCGAAACCACCATCGTGATGTGCACGACAATGGTGACGACAGGGCTCTGTTGCTGTGTCCATTTGCCCTCCCTCATCTGCACGTTCTTGCACTGGGCTCATTTCTGTTGCTCGCCTCTTTTTAATGGCCAGCTCAACTCGGCTTACATTCTGTCCTTCGACATGTCTGTCCTTGTCCCCACATGGTTTCCCAGTCTCTCTGCCCAGTAGCCGATTCTATCTTGCTCTTGTTCATCGCTCACATCCTATCTATCTCTGGTCCTGTCCAATGACGTCCACAGCGACACCGTCAGCGCCTTTGTCAGGTTGGTACACCCCTCACACTCTCAGAATTAGTCTGATGACGTCTAGCTATCATGCCCAGCTTGTCTTTGTGCTCATCAAACTCCCCTCAGACGTCTGTGCTACTCACTGCCCCAAAGATTCGTTCTGATCCACCCACATTAGATCGGACTCAGGTTTTCCTATGCTCATGTCTTTGTCCCATCCGCGTCCGTCCCTGTCACACTCTGCAGTCTCACCTTTGAGAGGGCTGTGACTCTATTCAATCTGGCTTCCCTCTACTTCCAGTTCACTACTGTTAGAGTAGAATCATTCACCACTTACCGCTTACATAATAACTGTACAGTACCTATCTTATCTCATAGCCACTCGTTGTATGTACCCTTTTCCTTTGTCCATTATCACGAATAACACCTACCGCTTCGTCCCGCATCGCCCATGTCCCGTTCCCGGTACACAACTTTTCAACAGCTACCTCCAAGAACAGGTCCAGTCCAGACGGTCTAAAGTGATCCATGCTCGCCTATCAGGTCTGTCACCAATATTCTGGTCACGCTGTTGCCACTCTCACATCGGCTCAAGAACACCTCTGGAGGTCGGTCGAGAACCGCATCGAGTACAAACTGACCCATCTGAACAGGTGGGAAGGACCACAGCGGAAACAGATTTGGCATGCCGCCATCATGGCGGGACTCGTTCTGAATTCACCAGAGAGCCAGGATCGGGTTCACTTACTGACCAAGGGCAAAGCAAGCTTGCACTTTTGCATATCGAACATCCTGGCGTCGGAGGTGCTGTCCAGGGTGCCTATTCATTCTCCCGAACATGTTGGACAAGAGGAGGAGCAACCACGTGAATGGAGTGTCATCATAATCAACGCTGGAGGGGGTACAATTGATTTGAGCGTGTATTTGATGAAGCTGTCCCTGGCGTCGTTGATACATTAGTTGTGACAATCAACCTGGCAATCACTAGGTCATTTACAAGGATCCATATTGGTTATGCGGAGGGCCTCCGCCCTGCTCAAAAGTAGGTTACCAGACCCGTTGGATTGCATGCTACGCTGATACAGTACACAGGGAAACTGGACGGTTCAAAGTACTGCAACCCAGATATATTGAGACAGATGACAGATATTTTTGACAAGATGACCAAGCTTTGTCTCTGAAATGCTGAGGATCCCCAATACATCAAATTTGGTACCGTCCATGACAAAGACCCGCAATATGACATACGTTCAGGCCAGCCTCGGCTCTCTGGGCAAGTCTATTATCTCTGATAAGACAGGATACTGACATCGCTCTAGCAAGGTCATCGCAGACCTTTTTGAGCCATCTATCAGGGAGATTATGGATGCTTTCAGGAAGCAACAACAAGCGTCTTCGATACCCATCACGGTAAGCTAAACTTTCGACTTCTCCCCTCACCTTTTGACACTTTTCAAGTCTGTCTTTCTCATAGGAGGCTTCGCCGCAAGCGAGTGGCTATTCTCTAGTCTTCAAAGATACTTTGACACTCTAAACATCAACCTTTGCTGACCCGATAGTCATGTGTACATTCTCCAGGACGATATATAAATGATGCACTCATTTTGTGATTAGGAACAAGGCTGTGGCGGATGGTGCAGTATCATGTCGTGTCAACCACCTCGTCTCTTCCAGGGTCGCCAGGTTGACCTATGGTACCGAATGCAGCATACCATATAACCCAACTGACATTGAACACCGTGTGAGACAGAAGAGCATATACTGCTGGCCATCTGGGCAACTGGCCCTTTCGAACACCTTTGCACCTATCGTGATGAAGGTGAGCTTGGGATACAGCTTATTGCCGCTTTCTGTGCTGACACAAGGCAAAGGGTACACGCATCGCCGAGAAGCAAGAGTTTCAAGAGAGCTTTGCTGTTCGTCGGTCGTCCCAAGTGGGATGTACCTCATTGAGCATCACCATCACATCCTATAGAGGATCCCTCGGCCAGCCGATATGGATGGACAGCGAGCAAGGTACACCACCCCACAGTCTTGTCATGTCGTCTGACTGAGCAATGTCACAAGACCAATTCTCGACACTGTGCACGGTGCGTGCGGACATTTCCGATAGGACAGGATACTGACATCACTCTAGAAAGGTTGTCACAGACCTTTTTGAGCCATCTATCAGAGAGATTATGGATGCCTTCAGGAAGCAACAACAAGCGTCTTCGATACCCATCACGGTAGGCTAAAATTTTCCTACTTCTCTAACATTCACTAATAGACAACCTAGAGAGGCCTCGCCTTCACCATATATTGCAGGTATACCGATAGCTGAGAAAATGCTGAGCAACAAGTAGGCAGCAGGTGGAGGATATGGAGGATATGGAGAAGTAGAGTCGATACAGTGTTTCTATGTCGGATGACCTTGTAGCAGTGCTCTATGTAGTACTACATAGTTCGCTGTAGTACTACTTGCCAATGACTACAGCTTGCTATGGGTTACTACATAGGATTCTCTAAGGAATACAGCCACTACATAGCACTCTATTGAGGGGGGAAGACTACAGTCACTACCAGGACTACACACACTATGTAGTACTATGTAGTAATATCTTTTTTTCCAGATGTCATCTTCAAAACATCTTCCCCCCAGCACAATCTCACATGCTTTCGCATGTTTCCTGTAGATGCCTTGTCACCAGTATCAAGGAACCACTGAACCTTATGCTTGCAGCCCTTTGCCAAGCATTGAAAACATGGCAGCGCCGCTGATCTGCACACAATCCATTACGTGCTGAGATCATGAGTATAACTCTCTCCCAATATTCTAGCCTAACCCACAGCTAGAAAATCCTAATATGCACAGTAGAGGTAGCTTACTATCTAAACTACCTACCCTCCAAATTTCATCATGTTTGCTTTATTCCTTACAGAGATATTCACAAATCTCTAGTAATGTACCCATATTACCATAGTGTACTCAAAACACTATTACTCTAATTACTTTCTCAATAGACAATTAGCCCTTAGTTAGATTATCTAATCATGTACTACACAGCTTGACCTGCACAGCCCATATATCACATGACCACTTGCCTGCTTAGGATGCTGTCCAAATTGCCATTCAAGCACAGCAGTGAGTGTACAGCCATTAACCTGTGCAAGGTTTCTGTAACTCATAGCATAGCCCTGCATGAGTCAGTGTGAGTCATACCTCAGAAAAGTGAATAGGATCACACCTGAGTCAACATGAGTCATACTGAGTCAACATGAGTCACACATGAGTCATGTCAAGTCAGTCTTGCTACCACTATTCCTAGTCACATATCCTACCCATCCAATCATATTCATTCATGGCAAGCAAAATGACTCAGAACATAGCCTCAAAGCTGCTAAATGTAGAAGCATAGCCACATGTAAAAAAGGTATATAAGGAGTGGAATTTTGCAGTGAAAGATCAATCCCATTATCTGATTATCTTATTATCAGAGGATCTCATATCTGGTATCTCAGAATCTAAGAAAGTCCCAAGTGACCCTTAGAGTTCTAAATCTCTACATACTTGGTAGCTAGTACTTAGCAGAAAACACTACCAAAAGAGGCAGCTAACACAGCTACTCTTACATAAGCTATTACTAAGTGGGCAAATACACTGCCAATCGTAACCTAAGCAAATCTAGTTTAGGAATACTTAGTACCTGCTACACACAGAGATCTTGCTGATATACATTCCACTCCAGTTTCCCAATAAATAAGGTTGTAAACAACCCATATTGTGTGAGAACTGAGTGACCCCTTTAGGAAATATCCTACACATTACATCATACACAGCCACCACAGATTCCCAGGAATCTAGCTACTCTTCAAATAGGTGTATATACACGGCAAAGCCTATAATTTGGTACACACAACCAAACAACTCATATTAGCATACCCATATACTACTATACAAGGTAGTCTACTCACACCCTTAACAGCTAAACCATTAGCTTTAAGAATCCTTACACAACTACAATACAATTCAGTACGTATCTATCGCTAGTAAGTCTAGCAACCCGTTAGCCAGTAACAATAGGAATAGTCTACATATTCCTTATATCTCTAGAACCTATATTAGCTAGGAACGAAGCCAACCCTTTTACCCTTGACTAAACATCAGGAAAGGAAGAACGACCAGGGATCCAATTAGTTAAATTTCCCACTCATTCAGTAGACAAGTTTTCTTTTTTTATATACTATCTTCTGTTTGATCTGGTAGATAGAGTTGTCCTATCACCAGCTTATAACTAGATTGGGCCTGGAGGATTGATTGCATAGGATTTTCCCCTAGCAAATCTAGCACTCTAAATCCTGTAAGAATGACACCGCTTGTTGACGTACTCAATATCGGGGACTGCAGTAAAACAGGCATAGACCGGCGAGTTCCAATCCCTTTGCATTTGTTCTATCCTTTCATAAGCTGAACTGACACTAATATATCATTAACAGACACATACCAAGCTCCGAATCAGAGCTTTCCAGGGAACTGCAGGGGTATATCCCAGGGTATACTCTCACACTCATTTTAGCCTAAGGGTATATACCCCTGCAGTTGCCTAGAGCTTTCATCTACATTGGCCCTACTCTTGCTCTGTGCAGCATGTCTTGACCGTTTGGTGCTTCCTCCAACTGCATGTTTCACAGGCGCAGTCTCTGCTGCTCCCTCAATGTTGGAGTCAACTCACATTCGCTTCTTCCCTGCAGAAAATATTGTGGACCCATCTGGCTTACTCACAGTCCCATCAACATCAATGATAACTGCATCCCCATGGAGGGCATTCTCTTCTTCTTCAGTGTGAACAGTTGCCCTCCGGCCTGATGCAGATGCATAATTGCTGATTGTCCTATTAGATTTCTCAGTTTGTGATAAACTAGATTTGGCATGGTTGGCAGTGGCAGCAGCATCTACCAATGCCTGAGCCTTTTCACTGGGGTGAGATATCCTTTTGGAGTGCACCATGGTTCTTAGTAGTGACTTCTTGTGGATCAAGATCTTCCATGTGTGTGAGAAGTTTTTAGGTTCATGGGTTTCAAGTTCAAACAGATTTTTTGTTCACAGTATAATTATGGATATAGTAGAGACCTTCAGGTACAGAGGCACGGGTAGAGACCCTACGGGTCATGGGTCCACAGGTCATGGGTCCATGGGTTGCCTTGATGCAACCTGTACCCGTTAGTACCCATACATCAGCAAACCTACATTTTTTCTGGGTCATTGAAATCAATGACAAGACTGACAGGCCTGAATGGCCTAATCAATGATAGATTGACCTGCCTGACTGAACTGATTTACTGACAAGCTGATAAGCTGATTTATTGAATGGACTGGTTGACTAACTAACTATCTAGCTGACAAATTGACAAACCTGACACACCTGACTGACTGACCAACTGACCAACTGATGTGACTGACAGAGATGACTAACTGATCAGCTAATGGGCTGATGGGCTGACTTGGCTGATTCACTGACAACCTGACTGACTGATAGACTGACATGACTGGTTGACTGGTTGACTGACTGACTGATGGGATGACAAGACTGACAAGACTGACCAGATGATTAATTGATTGACTGGCTGGACTGATGGGACTGATATCACTGGGGAACTAACAAGCTGATATGCTGATAGCTCTGAGAATGCTGATAGCAATGAATTACCTATGAATGATAGCACTGATAGCATGCTGTCAGTCAACTCAGATAGCTCAGCAAGGTCATTGATTTTGATAACTCAGAAAAAATGTAGGTTTGCTGATGTACCCATAACCCACCATGGGTACCTGGTACCCATGCTTTTCTCTAGTTGGGAGTGGACAGGGTCTTTGTAAGTGAATGAGATACTAGTACTGTATACACATTCTAACTCCATTCAGAGGAAGAGCATATGCATGCTTTAGATGCACTCAAACGTGACAACAAACCTCAGCTCGATGACAATGACAATGATACATTTGGAGCTGGACCTTCTCTTTGGGTAGATTGTTTTTCAGATAACGAGTCAGAGGTGGATGATGATTTTGATGAAATGGCTTGAACTTATCATGTATTTCAACCAGCCTTCTGCCTCCAACCATGACTCCAAGTTGTACTTGTATTGGACTTTCTTGAGCTCAGCATTTGGTTACGTTTTTTTGGAAGCATTTCATATACGCTTCATGGTTCATAGTGTTTTGCTTCCCCCCTGCAAGTGCCACAGTGGGTCGTTGTGCGACATTAGATCATGTTCAGTCATGCTGGCAGAATGATTGAGCATACAACATCAACAATGGGCAAATTACCCATGGAGAGTGGTTGACTGGGGGTTCGCCGAACACTATATCCTTTTGCAGTAAGAACACGGCCGAAGTTGATGCTTCTTTTGAGCACGGACGTCCCGCATTCCATAGACCTCCCTCCTGCCATATTTGGACTGCCATAAATTCAGTGCCATGACTCTAACTCAATGTCAGTTCCAATTGTCCAATGGACAGGTGACATGTTCATAACTTTCCATGATCACAATGGAGTCCTCAGACCTGCAGCCAAACTACTCTACTCTAAGGGGATGAAACTAATAGTATTCTATCAGTCCCTCTACTCATGGTCCCTGAAAATTTTCTCTATAGCGGCACTGGAATATGACTTAGGGCGTTCAAGCGCTGGACAAGTAGGCTGAGCGGAGTCATAAGATAACTGACCAATACTTACGTGCACCCAGAGCGCGGTCCCAGATGAGCTGTGCCGCCACACCAAAAGCCCTCGACACTCCAAAGAGCACCGTGTAAAACTGCATTTGAGTGAGGCCATAGTGTGTCAATAGCACACCTGAGTGAGCATCGACATTTGGCCACGGGTTCTTTGCTTTACCAGCCTGCAAAGCGGGTTGGTTAGAAAATAGATGGCACTACAAAGTAATCACAAACCTCTAAGAGAATGTTGGGAACTATGTTGTAAACCTGCCCAACCAATCTGAAAAGTGGATCATGGGGTAAATGTTTCAAAGCAAATTCGCGCTGTGCGACGTAGCGGGGATCCGTCTTTCGCAATACAGCATGCCCGTAACCCGGCACCACTTGACCGCCTTTCAGAGTGGACCACACATATTCCTTCACGGCCACGTCGCTCGCATTCTCGCCGATCTTTTCTTGCATCTTGCGTAACCATACCAACACTTCCTGGTTGGCAAGACCATGCAAAGGGCCAGCGAGACCGTTGAGGGAAGCACCAAAAGCGAGGAACGGATCTGAAAGAGCAGAACCAACCAACTTCCCAGTATGGGCAGAGACGTTACCACCTTCATGATCGCTGGACAACGTGCTGAGAAAAACAACCTGCCAAAACCTCACACCTTACCTGTGGATGGTAATGTAGAGTCGAAGGAGCTCCACGAAAGCCTCGTTTTCACCAAAGCCGAAGAGTGTAGCAAGATTATGCGAATAGTCTTTGTGGAGGTCGATGGCGGGCAGCTTGCCATCACCGAATACATTACGGTAAATCCGACCCGCAATATTGGGAAGTTTGGCGATGCTTGAAATAAGAAAAATGAGAATGAAAAAACGAAGGCAGGTATGAACAACACACAGATCCATCGCGTCCTCGAAGGTGGGCCCCCAATAGTCCTTCTTAGAAATGCCATCCTGGTAGGCCTTTGCAAAGGCGGAATCATGATTGAGCTGAAAACATTTCAATTTAATAAATTCCCACAAGCAAACAGGACAACGTACCGCGGTGACCGCTAGACTAAACTGACTCATTGGATGCAATGTAGGAGGGCATCGATCGAGGATCTCTTCCACGAACTCGGGGATTGCAGCACGGGCTGCCCAGTCCCGAGATAGGCCAGTGACCTGCTCCTGTGTTGGGATCTCACCAGTGACAAGAAGCCAGAAGAGCCCTTCGGGTAAAGGCTCAGAGCCGCCAGGTGCTTTGGGGAGAAGTTCCTGGCACTCGGGAATAGACTTGCCACGGAAGCGGATTCCTTCCTCTGACATGCATTGTATTAGTGACGAGATTTGGTCCTCTTGGACGAGACTCACCGGCATCCAGGACAGACCCGTCCCAGATTAATGCAGGTAGACCACGCATGCCTCTGGGAAGAGACGCGTCATGTTAAACACTTGAGAGCCGAGAGGATGGCGAAACATGCCCATAAAGCTGATCTACCAGGACAGGACCAAATGATTTTTTGCCATGCTGAGCACGTATTTGTTTGACCTAAACGACTAATTTAGACCGCCGGAAGAACCACTGTAGGGAAGGCATACGTGTTCTATTTCTGCAGGAATTAATTCGGCGAGCCGGTCCTTCAGCGTCGACTGTTTTGGAACCGTCGAAGAAAAACGAGCCGAGGCAATGCCTGCGCGTGCAAATGGAGAACGTGACTGAGGACGGGTAATGAGTACTGCGTTTGAGTGATAACAAAAAAAAAGGGAAGCGTACGGCCTGAACGATGGAGCGAAGGGATGCAGCCATAGCGGGAAGAAGAAACAAACGGAAGCAGGTAAAAAAAGCGCGACCGGAGGGAAATACCGGAACAATGATGTAAAGGCGTGTGGGAATTCGGGATAGACTGCCATCTCTCCAACCAGCAATCGATGGCGAAACGGAGGAGACCCTCGGCCGACCAACCTCAGATCTCTCTCCTACCACAGGTTGGCTCGTCCCTCACTTTTACTCACTTATCCATTCTGTCCACCAGAAGAAACACTACCGTCAACGCGCGCATGCTAATCCATTCTCTGACCATGCCCTCGATTACCCTGCCTCGCCCCACACAATCGACTGGAGTGAACACTACCCGGCATTCTCAGGATCTGGAAAGCGCCCAGAGTTTGCCGACATTGGGTGTGGCTTCGGCGGCCTTCTTGTTGCACTTTCCCCTCTGTTCCCAGACACATTGATGCTCGGTGCGTTTCCATGTGACCCAATCTCCACTCCCCTGACCACAGCAGGCATGGAAATCCGTGTCCAAGTCACACAGTATGTTCAAGATCGTATCGCGGCTTTGCGCACAACCTCCGCAGATCCCGTCCAGTCCACCTCATCCACCACTGCGGCTGCCTATCAAAATGTGTCCGTCGTCCGCGCTAACGCCATGAAATTCCTCCCAAATTTCTTTTCTAAACATTCCTTGTCCGCCCTGTTCTTCTTATTTCCGGATCCGCACTTCAAGGCCCGCAAGCACAAGGCTCGTATCATTTCCCATACCCTCCTTGCAGAATACGCTTATGTACTTCGGCCCGGCGGCATCATATACACGATAACGGACGTGCACGAGCTGCATGAATGGATGAAAACACATCTAGAGGCGTTCCCGTTATTCGAGAGTGTCACCGAACACGAGCTCAGACAACAAGGACATGGCCCAGTACTGGACGCTGTGTATCACAGCACCGAGGAAGGTAAAAAGGTTGAGAGGAACGATGGCGAGAAGTGGCTTGCCTGTTTCAGACGCAAAGAAGCGTCCAGGACATAAGTACATTGTACAGGAATTACATCACTGTAGCTCTTCCATTTCTACCTCTTTTGTGTAGTCTGTTTTTTCCCCACTACCGACTGCAGCGATGAGGGATTGTGTCCTCTTTGCCAGTGCAGCTCTCATTTCATCGTGAAGAACCGTACCAGCATCAACAGCCAACCGGAAGATTTCCTCGAATCTATCGAGGTGTAGCCTGGTGTCCATCGTCACGA
This sequence comes from Boletus reticuloceps, assembly GCA_018397855.1. Classification (NCBI taxonomy): domain Eukaryota; kingdom Fungi; phylum Basidiomycota; class Agaricomycetes; order Boletales; family Boletaceae; genus Boletus; species Boletus reticuloceps. Next base: position 343,724 of record JAGFBS010000018.1, read on the forward strand.
GCGTTACACGCCCAGTGCGGGGCATGACAGCAACGGAAATATGTGGCACGTCGTTTTCTTCTAGGGTGTTTAGGTCCAACAACGGGGAGGTCGAATGCACTCCCCCGGAGATGGCACACACGAAATCGAACATCGCTACGCCCGCCGTTGCAAGGGCCAAGCTAGTCCCGTTAAGACAAGCCGGAAGTAGGCCTCCATCTTGCTGGACGACCTGGATAAAGATGTCGATTTGGGACCTCGGGTAGAGATGGGTTTGCACGACAGGCTCGAATGTTGACCGTACAAGCGATGCAAGTTCGAGCATTCGTCTGCCACAAGAAACGCCCCCGTCAGCGTGTGAGGACACATTCAAACCATCACTTACTTGTCCCCTCTAGTACGTTTCCTACGTTCGCCAGTACTGAAGGCCGCAATGTGCACTTCAACGTTGATGTTGGCACGATCGTGAATCGTATGGGATCGCAGCTTTGCTTCTCGTGGACCAAGTACAGACACCAGGACTTCAGTGAGGCCATGACGTATGGTGACGGACGCGTCGGCGGAGCCTTGCAATGAGAAGTCGATATCTATTTCTCTTAGCTCGTATTGTTTTCGTCCATCCGATCTGAGACCACCATCGTTGAGGATTTCTATCCTTGAACTTGCCTACAAGTATAAATGCTGCAATATATTCTCTAGGATCCAGGGGAACTCTTACCATCGAAAGAGCAGGATCCGATCTTCAGCGTTCCCGAGGTGATTGCAGTGTTGGGTCACGAGTTATCCGGGTTAGAACTCAGCTACAGCACTGACTCCGAGTATCTCCTGCTTTCATCTCTCGTGCAAAACATCATGGAGGAAAACAACTTGGAAGAATTAGTATATACTCCCCAGTCTCTCCTGGACACCGATCTGTACAAGGTAATATTTCACCCTGATTATTCAGACACTCGCCAGTAATACACAAGGGGCACGTAGTTTACCATGCAGAATGCCATCGGGCATCACTTCCCAGAGACACGAGCGCTTTACAGATTCACCCACCGAGACCCTGATGTATTATTCCCTCGTAGATGCATAGATCTGCTTCACAAGTCCATCCAACGTACGTTCCGACCCCATATCGTTCGCTCTGACGGTTGTCAATAACTGACAGGATTTGGGGATCTGCGTCTGACAACTGAGGAAAAGAACTGGTTGGAGAATACATGCCCCTATTTCCCCAAAGAATATCTCGAGTACCTCTCGGGATTTCGGTTTAATCCCGCGCAAATATCGATCAGGTTCAATCCAGTCTCTGAAGATGGAGAAGAAGGGAAAGTCGAGATTGAAGCCAGTGGTCTATGGAGGGAGACCATACTCTGGGAGATCCCCGTAATGGCTTGTTTAAGCGAGCTCTACTTCCGAGTAGGCGCAACTGACTGGAGCCACGAAGGGCAGAAAGGTTGGCCTCATGCTCTCTATTCATGTTCACCAATCGAACATGGCCCACAGAGATTGCGTCTGCAAAGGCACAGGCGTGGTTGCAAGCAGGATGTATCTTTAGCGAGTTCGGGACTCGGAGAAGGCGATCGTTTTATACCCAGGACATCGTCGTCGCAACTCTGAAACAAGAAGCCGACAAATCCTCGGGGCCAGGAGTCTTTTTTGGAACATGTAATGTCCGCACCATCATCAAATCCTTTGTCGCTGTCGTTTAGAAATTGTATTTTCATCCGCACAGCCATACTTTGCAAAGAAATACGGCATCCGTGTGGTGGGGACCATCGCGCAGTACGTCCTTTGTTCGTTTGATTACCTAACTTGCTTATAGACGTGATAGTGAATGGTTCATGGGGGTAAGCACTGTGTGGCGTATCACTTGCGAAAGGGGGTTACAATTTATACAGGTTGCAGCACTGAAGGGTTATGAAGGTGCAAATACAAATGCCTTGACACTTTGGGAGGAAACCTACCCAAACAGCTCTCTCGTTGCGCCCACCGACACCTTTTCCACGAGAGTCTTTTTGCAGGCATGTCTCCTTTTCTCGACCTGTTGTCCTAGCCTCAGCGAACTCGACAAAAAAGGAACTAGCAAAGGATCCAGCACGCGCCGAAAAATGGTCAGGTCTCAGACACGACTCTGGCAACCCCTTTGAATTTGCACCAGCAGCCAAGGCAATGTATGAAAGCATTGGAATCGATATCCGCACGAAGAACATCATCTACTCCGACAGTCTGAACTCGGACAAGGTACTTCAACTGAAGAAGCATTGCGATGACATCGGCTTTGGATGTGAGTAAGTTGTGGTTAAGATTATCCACTGGTTGTCATAATGTTCCAGGTTCTTTTGGAATTGGAACAAACCTTACGAATGACTTCAAGACGAAGAGCAGCGGCTATACAGAGAAAAGTAGAGCTCTCAATATGGTAATCAAACTTGCGAAAGTTGACGACAAAGATTGCGTCAAAATCAGTGATGACTTGAATAAGGTGCAGTGCACGGGTGATTCCTTCCACGCAACCTTACATTTCCACCCCCAGAACACAGGAGACAAAACATTGGTGGCAGGTGTGAAGAAGTTGTACGGGATACCTAACTAAGTTGTAAAACAGAGACGCCGTTCAGCCGCGTTAGAAACATGTAACTATAGTCAATGCCACGAGTTCGACGATATGTTGCAAGAATGAACGTAAGTCTCTGAGATGTCCAAATTGCGCTAACATGCAGAATTTCTACCTGAAGCTTTCCACTAACAGACGGTGTTCTGCCGTTTCTGGCCTTTCCACCCCCCTAACCTTCAGGTTCAAGGAACCCCTCGTCCAAAATTTTGTGTGATGGCGACGCGTCTCGGCGCTGCGAGGCTTGCCCTCCCGGCACCGACCTCTACCGTCGTTGTCACTGTATCCTTCTTCGAACCTTTGTCACGTCCACACCGTCATAATAAAACCTTTCGTACCACCAGCGTCGCTCGAAACGCGCGACGTGGAAGAGGACCTCGATGACTCCGAGTTCTTTAATTGCCGCAATGCGACCGTCAAAAGACCACCTACGCCGACACTTTTACACCACACGGTCCGACTATTCCGAGATCATTGGGCCTTTGAGATGTTATTGGTTCTATCGCTCAAGGAGTTTGAAGTCTACCACCACATCGCAACGACGGCTGGTATCACTAGGGTTGCAGGGGTAGGCCCTTTTGAAAGCACGAAACAAGTCGAAGTAGGCGATGGTGGGCAAACGAGCCACGTTGAACGCGTATGGACGGAGTCACACCGCGAGCAGGAGAAAGACCAGTACAGCGGGATGTGGATGAGCCAAGGTTCAGGACAAAACCAAGGAATCAATGACTGCAGATACCCTGCGCTCGCTCTTGATCATGCTTCGGTCTTGGTCAACGCTGCCCCTATCTTGGAGTACTTCCCACTGCCTGACAATCGCGAAGCCGTTCTCCGTTCACTGAAACTTGCTGGTCTCCACGACGTGTTTGCTCCCATTGGCTTGAACATCCAGAGCGTGCGTTGCTCACGTGCCAGATGTAGAGCCCAACTTGAGAAAAGGCACCTTGTCCACATAGCATCGGTGTGCATAGCGCAGACACGACTGATGTTAGCCAACTTGATGAAGAGAGACCCCCGCATAGTCGAGCGAAAAAAGACTGGGCTGACCAAGGTGGTACGGAAAGTGGTATGTTCCCGTTCCGACCTTGTTTCATTCTAGCGTGCCTTGCGGCGTCACCGACTGGGTCAAGTGTTTGACCCCTTGCATGGGGGCAATTTAGTTGACTCATCTCGTAGGGGTGTTACACGTGGGTGCGGGGAAGACTCGGCTTGTGGCGGCGTTGACATGGCCGATGTATGATACATGGTACAACTTGAAGAGTCAAGACATCGAACTACATAACATAAGTACTACACGTGAGTTGAGAGTGCAATGCGTTAGGGCTATACTTGTGTGCGGACGAAAGCAAGGCGTTACAACCAACAGCCAAACCAGAAGATACACACGTGCACCAGCAGGTCGGGAAATGGATACATATCAGCGACCGAAATACAGATCAGGTCAAAAATACAAAAAAAAAACACGGCACCATAGTCTGTCTTCTTCGATACATGATCATGGACTCCGGTCTCCTCGCGTTCGTTCATCGTTCGACGTCTGGGAGATCGTCGGCGAACTCTGAGCGTGGGTCCGGGCCTTCTCTTGGGCTTTTACAAATACATCTTCCCACAGCTTTCTCGAAATCTCCGAATCCAAACGGTCCGCCATCGCGGAGGTGCTCCAATACCAAGAGGAAGAATCGACATGCGGCTGCATGATCCCCCCAAAGAAATCTGCTAGTGCGCCGACAGACTCGGGGTGAATAACCGAGTCAGCCACGTTCACGGACAAGGGCATTCGCGGGATGAATCCAACCATACGAGCCGACTCGAGAGCCGGGGAGACCTTCGTGTAATCCCATGTGTCGACAGCGAGACAAAAGTGATGCAGCGACTTGAGTCTCTGGAGGAGCTGGAGCAGGCCATCTGGTGTGATACCCGCTATTGTTTTCCAACCCCACTCCTCGTTTATGAGGAGGTATTCCAGATGGGGGGATGCGGACGCCAACTCGAGGATATCTTTGTCCGTCAAGTTCACGGCAGACGCGATATTGATGTCCATACGACGGAGCTGGTCGAAGGCCATGCAAGGTCGGATGTCACCAATGGTAAGGTGGTACCGCTCCAAACCGTGGTTGGTGGAACTTGGGGACCGCGCTTGAAGTAGTTTCAAGCAGACAAGAGAGTGGCTGGAACAACTTTTCTGGACTGTGATTAAATATGCTCGCAGGACGTGCTTGGGGGGGCAACTGTCGATGTAAACAGTGAGAGACTCGACTGTTGACAGTCGGGTATGAGTGAGGAGCCTCGATATGGGTTCTAACGATTGCGAATATATTTCCAAATCGCGCAGTTTTGAGAAGAGTAGTATGGAGTCAGAAGAGATGATGTGGTCCGCTACTGCGGCGCTTAACGCGAACGACAGACTGCTCAGGAGAGGTGTGCGAGATAGATGTGAGAGGGAGTCGCTGCCCAAGCTGATATATGGACAATATACAACCTGTAAGTTCGTCCAGTGGCGTACCAAGCTGGAGATGGCTTCGTCGGAGCCGACCTGGGGACGACGCATACGTATCCGGAACCTCCTTATATTCGGGCACAGGTCACCGAGTGACTGGGGGAAGCTGTGAAATGGGGGAACATCTCCGAACACAAAATTGATCTCGAGGGAAGTCAACGATGGAACTGCGAGGTGGTGCATTAAAGGGAACGTTTCTCGTATGAACTCCCAGCGCAAGACGCGGAGGTTTGGGAACATTGGTTCAGGGGTAGGGGGGTTGAAGAGCGTTTTAACAGAGTCCCAATTGAGCCCTCTCGTAAAGTCCAGCACACATCGAACGCGGCGCGTGTAGTTTTGAAGAGTGGCCCACTCAGCTGGCTTTAGTGGCCTGCTGAACGAATACCACTTGATGTGACGTCAGTGCCGATGATACGATGACAACCAAAAACCATCCTACCGTGTATCCCGGGTATATTCGGTGTGAAGCTTCAGGAAGACATCGTGCGAGAGGAGACAGGTTGACCAACTCTGTCCAAAGCACGTCCAATGCTGGCTCTTTGAACGTGCGACATGTTCTGACTAGAGCAGCCAGATCAGCGGTAGCTCGCGGGGGACGCTGCCTGTTTATCGAGCTTGCGGAATAGCATTGGCCAAAGATATTGAGAAGAATCTCTTCTATATGTAGTGCGCGGTGCATGTGGACGTGGACTTGAGCTGAGCTTGACTCGAGCTTTGTAGCCAATTTCTCACATCCCGCCCGCTGTGCAAATCCACAACATGTCGGATGTTCGATCACTCCTCAAGGCAAAACGACAAGAAATACGGATCGACCATCCCTTGGCGTCCTACACATATAGCGGTCAACTACGTTGCATCGTTTGCGAGACAAACATCAAACACCCGTCTGCATGGGACGGTCATCTAGGAAGCAAAGCGCACCGCACAAATGCAGTCCGTATCAGGGAAGAGGAGAGGAGGCGAAAAGAGCTGGAGCTGGAAGAGGAAGCCAACCGTCTCAAGCGAAAAGTGCTCGAGGACGATATGGACGAAGACATTGACACGACTACAAGTACCGCCAAAAAGTCGAGAATTACCCCTACACCCCAGCCATCGACGTCTGGCTTGCCTTTGGATTTCTTTTCTGACCCCTCACGAGCGCCACTTTCTTCGCTCAACGACTCGGACGACGAAGAGGAGACGGGTGCGACGGCGGTTACCACTAAACCGACGAGCGGAGGTGGCGATTCTGCACTTGACCAAGAGTGGATACAATTCCAACAATCCCTCATCAATCCTCCCGATGCAGCCGCTACCTACGACCGCGCTACGATTTTTGCAGAGCCTGAGCTCGTCTCAGACCCAACCGAGGGTTTCCCTGATGATACAGATGCCGTGCCCGTGGCCAGGGTAGATGAGGGCGGTGAGAGGCGGCGGAAAGATCAGGAGGAACGAGAGCTGATCATGGACCGGCTATTGGACGAGGAGCAGGCACAGGAGGAAGCAGATATGAAGGTTGCTGTAATGAAAAACAGGTTAGCGGCCTTGCGTCAGAGACGAGAAGCATCTCGGTCTGCAAAGTCAAACGTAGGAGTGGCTTGAGAGGACTACTTAGCGTGGGCACCGGTACTCGTCTCGCACTTGCAAGAACCTCTACCTGAATATTCAGCTTGTGAGTATTTTCCCTAATGATCGTCTACGATTCAGTGACCTCATTTCCTAGCGCTATAGGAAGTAGTCGTCAAGTGCTGTCATATTTGTATCTTATTCAGCGACGCATACGCTTTCCGAAAATTATACTTGACAACTTATCGAGCATATACCAAATGGGTTTTCTTCTAGTTCGAAGCCATGCTTGCATCGGCAGTAGGATTGGTGGCCCAAGTCTTGCATTGAGTGGACATCAGTACTTTGACCCTCATAAAATTTTGAACGGTAGACACAGGTGCTGGGCCGGTAGAGGGTAATCTATGTATAATTTATTATGCAGGCTTATTGTTGGCTACCTTCACCTCTATCCTCCGAGATGCCACCACCCCCCTTACCTATTCCCCAGTCGGTCCAATCCACCCCCTGCTTGTGCACCATCATCAACGCAAGCATGAGTGGCAGGTACCACAAGCTGGTGTGAAACAGTGATCGCGCTTGTTTCTCCCCACACGAGCGCCAAAAGGCCACAGCAGACCTAACCCAGAAGCAATGAGGTATAAGCGAGGTCAGAGCAAACGTCCATGTTGTGAGGCCTGAGAGGGGGACAAGTATCGAACATATCGGTACCAAAAGTAACGTGTGGCGCAAGCCGACCAGGGCGTTTTTTTGAGGAGAGAGGACGGACAGCATTTTATATCCTGCTTGGGCGTAAGATGCTCGTAAGAGATACGACAAGGAGTTGAAATGAGGAAATTGCCAGCTGTAGAGCAGCATGAACAGCGCAAAAGCGCCGAGGGGGTTGTCAATCATGGACACGTCGGGTGGAGCATCTGCGAGGAATGATGGAAGGAAGAATTTGACAGGGTAGTCTAGCGTCGGAAGCAGTTTTCCACCACCCGCTGTCCAACCCATCAAAGGAGGTAGGCCACCGACTACCGCACCAACCCACGTGTTCAAGATGCTCTTGCGCTTCAAATAAGTGTATAGACCCGCATACAGACATATGTTTGCCGCGCCAATAGCGGCCGTCAAGGGGGTCGTCATGGTCCACAAGAGTACAGGGCCAGCAATGCCAGTCGCAATAGCGAAACAGGTTGCATGTAGGGGGCTGATTGCGCGCCGCACTAGTGGACGCTGGCGAGTGCGAGCCATTTGCGCATCGTAGGGTACTTCTTGCAGTTGATTCAGCGTATTTGCTGACGCTGAACACAACGCCGTACCAAGAGCGGTGGACAATAATATTGGCAGAGTTGTTGGCATCGGAGAAAGCGCGACTCCTGACGTGGCCGTAAGCACGACCAGTACGGTAAGTCGCGCCTTGGCGAGCTGGGTGTAGGTGCTCAGGAGGCGTTTGGGTGTAAGGACGGCAGTCTCTCGGAAAGTAGGCAGAGGCTCTATCGGTCTGCTCTCCAAGCGGGTAACATGTCGAGCACCCCAATTATCGTTGTGAAAGAAATAAGAGGCAAAATCCTTTCGAACGGGTGGGGTCGGACATGTTTGCTGGCAGACGCTGTGGTGAAACGATCGGGTGGGGACGAGACGACGAAAAAGTGATGAGCGACTACATGGCTGGAGGGCCAGTAAAGTCCTCATTTCAGCCTACAAACAGTCAGTAATTGACAGATGCGAGGAATCATTGTGCCGGACGTACGGTACTCGACGACGGCAGTGTATGAGAGTCGGAGTTTGAACAATTCACCTGAGACCCTCCCGACCAAATCACTTCTTCTATTTCTGCCAACCAACAGCCTGAGCTGGCACTATGCCCGGTACCCATTTGTTACCTCCAAACCTTCTCAAACTTTTCGCGCCTCGTCCACTACTCCCATATAAGCGTCCAGTAGGAAGAGACAGTGACCGCGTGCACCGCAAAGATGTCTCTGGAGTAGCAGAAATGCTTGTGCAACTCAAGGAACAGTCAACCGCAACAATGTTGAGCGGTGAAGCCGATACGATGGAAGAAGGCGAAGAACCTACTTTTACTCTTGCAGAAGAGACCAAACGTCAAATCAGACGGGAGGAACGCAAGAAGAAAAAAACCGAAGAGTTTAAAATTGCAAAAGAAACATGTTTGTGCTCTCTTTGGTGACAGTTTGTTTTCTCACTCGTCCATTGCTCTAGTCAAGCCGGCAGACGATCCAGAAGCTGTTGGAGATCCATACAAGACACTTTTCATCTCCCGCCTAGTAAGTGTATCCCAATTCAATGTCATTCTCTTCTAATCTCTTCCACGCAGCACAAAAGTGCGACCGAGAACGATTTACGACGCGAGTTTGAGAGCTTTGGCACTATTGAACGGGTAAGGATTGTACGAGACAAGAAAAACCGCGGTAGGGGCTATGCGTTTATCGTGTATGAGCGTGAGAGGGATATGAAGGGTACGCTCTTGCACATTGTGGTTCGGAATATCTATGCTCACGCCCCTTTAGCCGCTTACAAAGAGTCTGATGGACTCCATATAATGGGCAAGCGTATCCTGGTCGATGTCGAACGTGGACGAACGGTGCGAGGGTGGAAGCCGCGACGACTAGGTGGTGGTCTAGGCGGGAGACCCAAACCCGTCGTCGAGGCTGCACCCGTTGTCGCCGCCGCCGCCACCCCCACCCCCAGCAGCAGCAGAGGTGGCAGGGGCGGATTTGGAGGACGCGGGTTTGGAGATCGCGGCGGTTTTCGTGGCGGCAGAGGTGGTGGTTTCAGGGGAGGTGGTTTCGGCGATCGTGGAGGGTTTCGAGGTGGTGGCGGCGGATTCCGCGGTGGTCGCGATGATGGATACAGGTAATGGACGTTTATGTTGTTCTTTGGACATCAACTGACCTTAGTTAGGGGTGGACGTGGCGGAGGCATTGGCTATCAGGGAGGTGGATTTGGTGATGGTCATGCTAATGGATATGGTCCTACAGGTGGGGGGTCTAGTGGACCGGGCGGCTATGGTCCTCCGAGCCAAGGTTATGGACCGCCTGGTGGTGGTTATGGTGGAGGAGGAGGTTACAGGGGCGATCTCAAACGAGAAGGACCTGGTGGGTATGACGACAGGGATGCCAAACGACCGCGGTACTAGATGCGGTTGGGTGAGATATATTTCTTTCGTCTTGTTTTCATCGTATTCCTCGGTTCGGATCCGCAGCCTCAAGTTCGAACCCTGCGCTAGGCGGGGTGTGTAAGTACCAGTTACCCTCTTGTTGACCCGCTGCCACCAGCGTAAGTATACAGTATTTTATTGGACTATTGGTACTGGATCCGGGTACGATGCCACCGGTCTTCAATGTTTTATTTTCGTGTCAGGTGCGCTTGTACTCGCATCGGACGCTTTCTGAACACCACACACCATCGATGGGATCTCGCATCATGTTCGGCAGCACGTCAAAAAAAAAAAAAAAAAAACAGTGCCACGTCAGGAACGACATTCGCGAGTTGTCAACAATCCTGTACTGGTCTACGTATCCAATACTGTGATATTCTCTGCGTGTCCTCGACTCGGCTGGTTGAAATGGAACCTTTTTTTTTCGGTCAGGATTGAGTCCAGAGTTGCTCCCGAGGTATCCGGACTGAGTGTACACACAGCGGTCACATTACGTTCCTACCTCATGACATTTATGTACTCCGCCAGGTCCTCTTCCGGGAGTTGCTATGCGGTCTCGGAAACTCACCACGTTAACCCTTTTCGTTCCATGTCAGCGGCAGGCCACATATGTCTGTGCGCTGTAACGCGGCATCCTCGAGCGGTAGGTACCACCGTCTTGCTTGCACCAACTCCATCGACTCATGGAAGAACCCGCGTCCGGTCCCCAACGCCCGCGGGCAGTCAACGGCAAGGCCGAAAAAGAAAAGCGGAAACGTTCGCGCGTCACACCAGAACAGCTCGTCCATCTGGAACGCTTTTTTTCCATGGACCGAAGCCCAACTGCTGCTCGCAGAAAGGAGATTAGTGACATGCTTGGAATGCAGGAACGCCAGACACAAATTTGGTTCCAGAATCGGTCGGTCCCCACTTTTCTCTCTGGTTCTCAACTTAGTCTGTCGCAGGCGGGCCAAAGCTAAACTGCAAGATGGTAAAAAGGGTCGAAGTAGCATTGCAGAAACGCCGCCGGATACGCCTCCTCAGTTGGTCACTGGGTATGAAGCAGAGTTACACAACCTTTTGCATGAAGACGAGCGTGAGTGACGAATATCCATCTTAATACATTTGATAACGATTCGAGTTGGTTGTCAGCCGTCACCATCATCCCTTGTACCGACCTTTCCATTGGCGCTTGGCGCCGAATCGCGAGCATCCCTGGCGAGCATGACCTTGTCGCGTATCTATCTGACACCAAACGTTGCCTCACTTGGTTCATCCAATCCTCGGGACATGGCTTTAAAATGGAGATCCCTTTCGATATCATCGTCAATACCGAATTCACAAATGCCGCCCCAGGATCTGGTCTCGCCTCATTTTATCTCTCTCAACCACCAACGTTTTACCTGGAATCACCGCCGTCCAATCCTAGCCCAGGCACCGGACAATCCCCCCATTGGAGGAATTGTGCAGATTGGACCGAAGACCAGCAAGCTACCAAGGTCTTGAGACACAATCTCGTAGGATCTGCTGTTCAACTCGCTCATGTACTCCGTCACCTAAGTGTACATATGTCTGGATCAGACATTCGGCTTCATTCGCTAGGCTACCACTCCCAAGAACCGTCTCCACCTGCCTTAGAGATCCAACCCCCCCCTCTGGCGTCCTTTGCTGATACTGGGCATCACTATCATCATCCACAGGATAATGTGCATCTTCACCAACCGGACCACCTGAATCTCACTCATAAACGATCTTTTTCCTCCCCTGCCCCTAGTCAACAGCTCTCTCCACACGACAAGTCTCTGCATCATTCTGTTGAACGATCCCCCTCGGGCGTGATTCCCGATCCTGATCCTCCCATGTACTCCCAATACCCTCAGCATCCCACCATTGAAGTTAATCCACTGATTTCATATTCGAACCATTCAGAACCCGCTCTGCAACACCATATCTCTCATTCTTTACATTCTGCCGGTCGCGGAAATTCTCGATCTTTTTCCCCCCACGGTTCACATCAGCGACCGTATTCTGCTGGTTCAGTTCACTCAGTTCCCTACGAGAACGGTAGTAGGGTACTCTCCTTTCATGACAATCTTCAGCCACTCGGGAGTGATGTGCCCACGTCATTTGGAACGCCATCCCCACCACTATTGACCACCCCGTTCTATCCAGCTCGATCAGCCCCCAGCACTCGCACAGTTAGCCCTTACGACCCAGCAATACCTTTCGTTTCGGGTATGCCTGGCATGTCCATGTCGCATACTAACTCTCCCAAGACCCTATTACAACAATAATCTCTACTATCCAGCCGGAGTATGGACATCCGAACACTAAACGTTGAAGTTCCACAGTACATATTCGCACTTCCCCATTCTCTACACACTATTCATTGCATCTCAGTTCGTTGTAACCGGGCATATCAACTCGCATCGCCAGCTAGCATACACACGCTTAACAACTCTCTATTAATTATCCACCGCATCATACTTACCCATATGTTGTTCAACCTTTTAGTTCAACAATAAATATCGGATTAGTGCGGCTACAAGGATGTCCGACAAATGATGGTGCCATCTATTGGAGTGTGAAGCGTCGAAGGAAGTCGACAACATGAACACCAGAGTATAATTTATGACTATAATGAACTTTCCCTGCCATGTTGGTTGGCTCTGCTTGTAAGTGTCCGACTCACGATGTTGACTACAAGTTAATGGGACATGAGTCACCGGGGGGGAACCTCAAATAGATGATACTCACATGCCTCCAAGTAGCGATCCATGCATCGCGACAAGCACGTCTGCAATTCAGTGAGACATGACCCCAAGTACTTGAAAGACACGCCCGAAATTACCTCTTCCGAACTCGATAATGACGTTCCCGGCTTCGTAACACATTTTGCAAAGCACTTCTCGGACGTTTTCTGAGCAACATGGCCGTGAGATGAGTACGTACGGCTCGATGCATCACGGGTACTATGCGTACCGAGATGAGTTCTTGCGCCGTGGCAAGGTTTATTTCAGCACGAATAGCGTTTAAGACGGTGTCCCTTTGAGCGGCCTGGTCTGAGGACCCATTAGCATATCCGCAGTTCGGAAGGAGATCAAGGACATGCCTGGCTTGGTATTACTGGGAGATGATCTGAAAAAGTCGGACATGATTTGGAAATTCAAAGTACCGAAGTCAAGTGGGAAGGAGTGAGCAAAGTCCTACACTTTTGAAAATGTTGGTGTCACTTACCTGAACTTACTTCCGTTTTTGGAACCATTACTCTCAGTCAACTCTCAGTGGGACCTAGGGACATTCGTTCGTTCAACTATTCCAAGAGCCCATCGAGTCACTTTGCGTTATGGGCGCTCGTGAGTCCACCGCGAGGAACAGCGAGGCCCAGGACGCCTCTATACCCGATTACTATGAACTCCTTGAAATCGAAGAGTCTGCGACGGCCGACGAGATCAAGGCACGTCTCCGTCACATCAAATCTCTTTACACTCTTCTCAGCGTCGTTCGTTGCAGAAAGCATTCAGAAAACTCGCTCTCATCCATCACCCCGATAAAAACAAGGATGACATCGAAGGTGCTACGCAACGCTTCGCGCAGATTCAGCAAGCATACGAGGTGGGTTTGTCCACACATGACGTTGGCGAAATCGAATCGTGCGCTCACGGATCGTTGATGATCAGATTCTGAGTGACGAACAGGTATGTCCAATGTACCATGTAGTCGTTCGCGGGTAAAAGTCTGATGCCATGGGGTGCAAGTAGGAACGGGCTTGGTATGACTCACACAAAGCATCGCTAGCACCAGCGCCAGATGCGGAAGCTGTATTCGAGGACGTCCGAAGGGGCGCTCCACCTCCGCGTGCTCGCGATCGCGGATTGACAGTCGGCCACCTGTCTCGGTTCTTCGATGCCACTATATGGTCTGGATTCGACGACAGCCCAGACGTATGTACTGCTTTTGCCTTGATTTTTTTCATAAACATCTTTTTCTGTCTTTTCTCCCAGGGATTTTTCACCCTTTATCGCAATCTGTTCACCAGGCTTGCACAAGAGGAGAATATGGTAGCCGATATCGAATACCCGCAATTCGGGCACTCGACGTGGACTTGGACGTCTCCAACGACACCGTCCGAGGCTGTCAAGAATTTCTACAACGCGTGGTTGAACTTTTCTACATTGAAAGAATTCACGTGGATGGATCACTACAATACACTAGACGCGCCTGATCGTAGAATACGAAGGTCTGTCTCTCCGATGATTCGGGGGCTACAACTGATTCGTTTGTAGGCTAATGGAGAAAGAAAATAAGAAAGCACGGGATGATGCACAAAAGGAATATAACGAAACCGTAAGGGTGTGTATTCGTCCCAGCCACTTCCGTATGTGCGGATCAGCCCTAACCTTGGATGCGCCAGTCCCTAGCGATGTTCGTCCGAAAACGTGACCCTCGTTACAAGAGCCACCTTGCTCACCAATCACGACTCAATCAGACGAAGGCCAATGGTTCCTTGGCATCATCGGTTCCCAAGTCCACGTCCCAGAGAGCACAAACTAATAATTCTTCCTATGCAGAGCAAGAATGGCAAAAAGCTACCAACGATCACCAGCACGACGACCTCGAATGGGCAGCTGCAGAAGGAGAGGATCCAGAAATGTGGGTGTGTGTAGCGTGCGGAAAGTCATTCAAGAGCGAAGCTGCCTGGGACAGTCACGAGCGGAGCAAGAAGCACATGAAAGAGTTAGAGAGGCTGAAGAGACAGATGATGAGGGAAAATGAGGAATTTGGTCTATCTCGCGAAGGTCGGGACAATGATGTCGACGGAGACACGGCTTCTCCTCCCCCGCCAACACCACCTGGACAGGCCCAAGGCGACGATTCGGACACCGCTTCCGTGCGCCAATCTGAAACTACCGACGTCCTGGAGGACAAGTTCAATTCGGAAGAATCGCCAAAAAATAGAGGACAACTTCAAGTCGGCAAAGAGGAAGAATTGGATATGCAGCCTTCGGAGGGCGCATCAGCTCCGCAAGAATTGTCGAAGAGAGAAAAGCGGAAGTTACGAGAGGCACGAAAGGCACAGGCAGCAAAAGCTGAGGGGAATACAACACAGCAGGTCAGTTACTTTGTTTGTTACAGGCTATGTCCTCATCGCTGGTTAGGTTTGCAATGTCTGCAAAGAACCTTTCGACAGTCGAACCAAACTGTTTAGTCATATCCGGGAAACAGGACATGCAATTGCTGATCCAGATGATAAAACGTCGCATATTAGAAAGAGTAAGAAAGGCAAGACGTGACACACTGGACTTAGTACTAGAAAAGACATACCACGATCAGGAAGTGGTCAATATTCACTGCTATTCGGTGATTCCTAATCTATCCCATCAACTGTGAGACGTCTTCGGGTGGGTACTTTGTTTGCGAAAACGTCAAAAGCCTGCAGGACCATCAATCACTGCTTAGAAGTATGTAGGGACTAGGTACCGTTTCAGGCTCTGAATGTACTTCCGGCTCACTTCGTCATTCAGTACATGCGCCACTTGATCGGTAGAGATTTTCTCTCGCGCTGAACGTTCGTGAATGCTGGGAGAGGGATGTGGCAGTACTCGCGGTGAGTTGAGAGAGAAACATACCCAACCATAGTCACACCTATTGGCCACGGCGCATTGCCTATGGACAATCTGAGATATCCATCATTGGCCTTCTGGTATTGGCGTTTCTGCATGTAATGGACAATCTCCGCTATGCGAACCAGCATGTCTGAAGGTAATGACTATTATCCGTTGAGTATCGAAGCGAAACTCGTTCGCAGGCATCTGACGCACTCTTGAACGTAGAGTCTTGAAGAGTGGTTTGAGGTATTGAGCAGACTGAACTTGAGTTGCGGCTGCTAGCTTTCCTTGCGTAGTCCGTTTGACATGTTCTGTGAGAGGGGGTGAGTTTGATGAATCAAAGAAATCTTTTTAGTCCGACCTGGTCTTTCGTCCATGGCTTCCCCCCATTCTTTGAGAGTGCGCTTCAACGCATAGTAGATAAGCGGATATAGCCTGTCTGGGTCGGTTTTGATCAGGCCCAGGTCTAGAACGCCTGTGCTCGGCTCTTCAGAGTCACCCTTCTTCTTCCCTTTGCTCTTATTCCTGAGTTCTCGCTCCACATTCTCAACGTCTTCCAACGCCTTTTTGAAGTCGTTCTGGCCACTTTGACGGTCGTCCCCTTTTTCCTCGATCAGCTCTAGCGCGCGTAGGCGCAACCTCCGGTCTCTGTCGGACTCGGCAAAGAGCCGTATAGGTTGTCCTTTGGCACGAAGTCTGCGTATAGTCTCCTCATTCGAGATATTGAAGGATGATTCGGGGATTGGTGAGCGTGAATCTCGGGATTCAACAGCAGGTATGGGCGAGGCCGACCGAGATGGCCTCTGCTTTCCGTTCGCGTGTAAATAATGCTAGTACGATGCAAGGGAGTATACTCACATTTGCGTCTGGCTGTCCCTGCTCGGGAATAGTGGCTTCAGTCTTGTTTTGCACGTCCTGCATGACGCCTGCTCGCTCTTGCTTAGCCTGCTGCTCCTTCTGCTCCATCTTCTCGATGTCTCCTCGTCGCATATACTTCGTTGGCCGGGAGCCGAGGCTGGTCTCCACGGATTTGCGTTTGAGCGCGATTTCAGCCTTGAGAGCGTCCATAAGAATGCAGGAAATCGGTATTTGTGAGTTCTGGGGGTAAACTTCAACGACGATACCCAATTGGCGGGTCAAATTCAAAGCCGGGCTTATATAATCCGACAAGGAATCCGTCATAATCCGACACTTGAAATCACACAGCGTCCACAAGCAACCAAAATGTCTGAGAGCACCGACCTGTCCAGGTGACTGGTTCGCCTTCCATACAACTGACTGGAGGCTTATTTTTTTCAGCAAATACGTCCTCCAGACTGCGGGCTTTGACGGTGGGTAGAACTCCCAGTTGAAACCACTCTGCCTAACGTTCATGGCAGCTCGTTTCCCCAACACCAACCAGACGAAGCACTGGTACGATTAAGTCTTGCGGTACACGCGGGTCCGTGTGCTCATGAGCTGCCACAGCTTCCAAAACTACACAGATTATTTCAAGTGCGTCGCTGCCAAGGGAGAAGATTATGCACCGTGCAAACAGTTCAAGAGGGCGTATAACTCTCTTTGTCCAAGTAAGTGCTATGGTTCTTGTGTGATGTTAGGTTGTCTGATTTCTTTTGTAGACGAATGGGTATGGTGCAAGCGTTTGTGTTAACATTCCACTGCTGAGTGTTCCGCAGATAGCCAGATTCGACGACCAAAGAGAGAATGGGACATTCCCTGCTTCCTTGGAGCCTTGATAGATACATTACTTTTGTTGTCGAAAATGTTGTTACCAACAAAGTAGAGAGAGTTGACTCCGTCTCGATGTGTTCCAATGTCCACTCTGATGCATATGGTAACTCTCAACTCGGCTGGGGTCCATGCACATGAATACAACTTCTAGCTCAACCACTTTGCGCGTATCTCGGCTTATCCTGTCCTAGGCTCGACCCACGATGGACAACGTCAACCTCAATGCTTTCACTGAAAATGCAGCGAGACTTGGTATGCGCATCCAAGAAACCTTCAGCGAACACACCCGTGACCTCTCCATAACACGCGGTGGAGCATCCATCTTTGATATGCCAGATGACAAGGTGAAGAACATTGGGAAACAGCTCGACTCTAACAGCGACAGGGAGAAGCTCGACGCCATGAAGCGTCTCATAGCCGTGAGTACACTCCCAGAAGAACCCCGTCCAGACCAACAGCGGACCGTGCAATAGCTCATTTCCAAAGGCCGTAATGTTTCGAACTACTTCCCCCAAGTCGTCAAGAACGTTGCCTCGCAGAACCTCGAGATCAGGAAGCTTGTTTATATCTACCTGTTGCGCTATGCGGAGCACGAGCCCGACCTCGCCCTGCTCTCAATCAACACTTTCCAAAAGGACCTTGCCGACTCTAGTCCACTCATCCGCGCCATGGCGCTACGTGTCCTGAGTGGTATCAAGGTTCCAATGATATGCGGTCTGGTAGTTCTTGCGATCAAGAAATGTGCAGCAGATCTCAGTCCATATGTCCGTAAGGCAGCCGCTCTTGCAATACCAAAGGCCTTCCAGTATGCATTGTGTCCTATGTTTACCCTGAACCATCAGTGAACATATTTCAGATTAGATGCTGGACAACAACCTGCTCTGATATCCGTCATAACCACGCTTCTCCGCGACCGATCCCCCCTCTCAATAGGCAGCGCAGTCGTTGCTTTCGAGTCCGTCTGCCCCACCCGACTAGATCTCTTGCACCTGCAATATAGACGTCTTTGTAAAATTCTCATAGATGTGGATGAGTGGGGACAAGTCTATCTCCTCAACCTTCTACTCAGATATGCGCGCACGATGCTGCCTAAACCAACCGTCTCGCAACAGGGCGAATCCACGGAGGAAGAAGTTGATGCTGACCTCCATCTCCTCCTTGTGTCGTCGGAGCCTCTTGTCCAGTCCAAGAACCCGGCGGTACGCGCCCCATTTATCCCCATTGCCACACACCGGGTTGACTTG
The DNA here is from genome assembly GCA_018397855.1 of Boletus reticuloceps. Lineage (NCBI taxonomy): Eukaryota > Fungi > Basidiomycota > Agaricomycetes > Boletales > Boletaceae > Boletus > Boletus reticuloceps. Next base: position 362,073 of record JAGFBS010000018.1, read on the forward strand.
ACCTTAAGGTAGTGCTTGCTGTTGTGCGCGTCTTCTACTATGCAGGTCCCCCATCATCTACCAGCAAAGTCGTGAACCCCTTGCTTCGCATTATGCACGTATCGCGAGAAGTTGAACGCGTGGTGCTTGCGTATTTATTGATTATCACGCGTGCACAACCAGTGAGTATTCATATTTGATGTCGAGACAGAACTCATCATCGCTCGTCAGCAACTTTTCTCAATGCAATACCAACGATTTTTAGTGCGCACAGATGATCCTTCACAGGCGAAAAGAGACAAGATCAGAGTAATGCTAAACCTCTGCGACGTGGATAACCACCAAGCGCTCCTTCGCGAGTTTATCGTGTGTTCCGAATCCAAAACACCACCACAATTACCATCTAATTCAGTTTCCCCATATGTTTTCTAGGATTGCGCCGACGATGTGGATGATACTGTCGTGGGAGATGCGGTTCACGCCGTTGGTCGATGCGCGCGAGTCATTCCGTCATGTACGCCACAGTGTCTCTCAGCCCTTATGACTATGATCAAGAGCAGACATGGTATGTCCCTGATACGTCGCATCCTGCCCTCTACCAAACAGATGTCAGATATTGTTGTCAGCAACGCCGTCCTAGTCTTGAAGGCACTCATCCAGAATCAGCTTCTTGTGGACTCTTCTGCGCCTGTGTCGTCGCAGTCACCACTTTCGATAATCTTTCATCTTGCCCGACGAGTAGATGACATTAAACACCCCCAAGCGCGTGCCTGTGTTCTCTGGCTGGTGGGCCAATACAGCGCAGCACCAGGCGCAAGCACCGTCATAGAAGGTGTCGCCGATTGGGCGCCGGACGTCTTGCGAAAGATTTCCAAGTCGTTCAACACAGAGGTATGGACAACTGTTCCCCGTCACCTGTCAGTACGTCACACATTCTACCAGGGATCTCTCGTCAAGCTTCAAGCGCTGACCCTCGCTGCCAAACTCTTTCTGTTGTGCCCTACGGACCAGAGACTGGGTCTACTGTGTGGCTACGTGTTGTCTCTTGGTAGATATGACCTCAACTATGATGTCCGAGACCGAACGCGTATGCTCAATTCGCTTCTGGTTGGCATATCGCCGACGATGAACGGGAGAGAGATGGAAGAACAAAGTAGCGTCATACTTCGGCGAGAACAAGTCATCAAGGTGTTGTTCGACGGCAAGGCTGGCATCATTGAAGAGAGCGAGGAGACGTTTGGTACGTGTCGGTCTTGGGGTGGTGGACACGATACCAACGTTTTTTTTTTTTTGTTGGCCAGGTCTCCACCATATACCGATCGGCTCCCTTTCCATCGTCACAGGCAAGGCTACACTTGGCGATAGCGTCCTTCCAGAATGGCTGGAAGGAGGAATTGATCCTTTGCTCCGACAGAGCGAAGAGGACGTCTTTCCTGTAGCGCTACCCCCTCAAGCGATCAGCTCAGCAAGTTCAACAGCTGCAAAGACGTTGGGATCAGCGGGTGTCACGCCTATCGTACTCACGCCTACAGGCAGTTCCACGCCAGTACGCGAAGCCAAGGAAAGCCACAGGGATTTGGATAAATTTTATGCAAGTGGTAGTGATAAGAAAAGTTCTGATTCTGAAAGCAGCTCCGAAGAAGTGAGCGAGGATAATTTGGAGGAAGAAGATAATGCACACGATAGCGAGGAGAGTCAGGATGATACTGCGGACGACGAAAGTAGCGAAGAGCAAGAGCAAGAGGTAACCGGTGGAAGCAGCACAAAAGTACAACAATGACACCGATTGTCGTATGACAAGAAGACAATTCTATAGCACAGCGTCTTCCGGAAGTCGGTAATATAATGGCTAGAGAGGGGTGTTCAATCCGTGTAGAGCAGGGTAGATGGTATGAGTACGCACGGTGTTAAATACGTGGTAATAGTGCCCATTTACGCCCCCTTCGTGCTCATTGCCATAGTATTCCATTGGGAACCACTGTCGAGCGGTAAGTGGGGTATAAGATACGAAGCAAAGAAGACATACATGATGTTCTGGAAGATCCTCCTTGTGTGAACGAAGGAGACGCGAGCCCTCTGTTTGATTAGTAAGGACATAGCCGTGCCTGGGGAGGACAAATTGTCCGATCTGGAGCTCCGTGTCGGTGACGATGCCACGGGATACCCTCGCATAGGCAGTGCGATACACTCCCCGGTATAGGATATACTCGCACCTATGATAGACACATTTCCACGCAATCCTCCGTGAGCAAGGAATCTGACGTACCACCTGTCCCAATCATTTGGATCAATATCATATACAAGCCCATCATTCACGAGGATGTCGTATGGAGCAGCTTCGTCACGTCTCAGCCTCCAGGTCGAGTAAGAAGAAAAATACATACGTCTGGACGCCAGAGGCTTGGTGACAACGTATCCCAAGAACACCACCGGTCGAGGGTATGATGCGGCCATGATACGTGCCAACGCTTTGCTTTGTAACTCTCGATCCAAGGGATCTTCCTCTGGAGACACACAAGGGGTGAGGCCATCGACCAAACGTGGATTTTACGTGACATAGATATACCTTGACCATTGTGCGAGACAACGACCGTGATCTCGGTCCCGTATACATCTAGAACAGCTTCGATGGCAGGAGCAAGCTCACCATGAGGTGACGGAAGCAGATGGTGACGAGAATGGATGATCGGGAACTGAGAACACCTCGGTCAGACTTGCTGTCATTTTGTCCAGTACGATACCTGCCTTGGACAATAAGGCTGCTCCCCATGTGTGCAAGTTGGGACCTGGACCTAGATCAACATACTAAACAAGGTATTAGATACTGATTGCCGAAGAAAGCGTCGAACTCACATAACCCAACTCTTCGGCAGCGACCCGAGTCCTTGTCGGTGTGTCACCTTCGCGATCCGTTAGCTGATGAACTTGGCAACTCACAGGTCGCGATTCCCATATACAGTCCGCTAAATCCGCAGCTATTTCAGTATCACTTGTAGAACAACAACATCAGCACTCACTTGGAGATCGGTCTCCAACAAGCCAACGACATCGAGTTTCATATCCCTGTCAACATCCAAATCACAGTCGTGACATATTGACGGATTCTGAAGAAACAAGACTAGGAACACACCTGATCACATCTCGTATGCGACGCTGACTGTCATGTCCTACGTTGTCAATCCCGAAATGAATGGTCCAAATGCCAGCATTAAATGTTCTTGTCCCTGGCTTGTAAGGTGTTGGACCCACGGCCGGCCAATGAAGCAGTGTGACTAGAACAGAAGAAAGGGATAAAAGACATAGGATCACAGGAATCCGAGTACGCGTTGAAGACGGGATGCGGAGCATAGAGTTGGGCCTGGTAGATGCTCCAAATGGCCAGGATGTAAGAGAGATGGCAGCCAATTGCGCGGCGAGGACTCTAGAGAACAGTGCTGAGCACGGGACGAAACAACGCAATGAGTACGTACAAGTCAGTCCTCTCCCGTAGGTAGGAGCCCCCAGGAACAAAGGCATATGCAACAGTCCACACATTTGCGAGATAGAGCAAAATGGCGACCAAAAATGTCACAAAGTACCTCCTGCCCACTTTGTCACCTTGCCACGCGGAAGACTGCGACAAAACCGAAGGAAGGATTGACATGCAAAAGATTGCAAAGTTCAATCCACCAAGAAAACCCGTCCAATCCCGGAAACGGTACATCACAAATGCACTGGCACAACCGTAAGCAGACCATAAAGGATGGCCGAGTAATGCCGTAGATGCTGAAGTTGGGAGGACGGCAGGGATGATTAGACCAAGCGATTGCGCGAGCAAACCGATGGACCCATGTAAATGTGGCAGTGGCCCTCTGGGCTGTCCGTCCTGGTATCCGGTCCACGACCAAGCGATGATAGTGCTAGAGTCGGTGAACATGCAATGCAACGTGAAGAACAGCGACCCAAGTGCAATGGACGAAGCTATCCAGTTTCGTGGAATGTCCTTTGCATTGTTCGGCGGATGCTTCTGTTTACCCGACTTTTCCTCCTTGATAGGAGGGCTAGATGGACGCGTGGCTAGTTCGAGAATAGCACAGACAGCAATCACCATTCCGGTCTTGTTGTAACCACCAGTCTCTTCGTTCAACATTGGCCAGACTGCGACCAAAGATTAACGCACTTGACTTGAGAAGCCCGTTAGTCTTCATACCTGGGTTGTTCGAGTAATTGGCATGCTTGGAAAGAGACGACAATACCAATCCTACACCCAAAACTAGACATCAATTTGAACATGGTATGTCCTTCTTGCCATGGCAGCAAGAAAACGTACGGAATCCCTGGTATGCACCATCTCCTGTGGTCCAATCCGCCATCTGGCTCAGAAGAACGGCTATGTTGGCTCCAATGACCGCCCAAAGCCGCTCCAAGGGGTCATCGATCCTGTACGCCGCCAGTCCGATCAGGGAAAGTACTCTAAGTGTCACTCTACCCCATTTCGTCAATGCCCAGTTGCGAAGAGGTGATATGCCAAGCAAAGCTGGGGTGAAATAGGTGAACAACGCTGCCTCTGCGCCAGACAGACCGAGTTCCCAGACAGAGAAGTAAAACAAGGTCGTAAGCAGGGAGGTTGTGATGGACCAAAACAGGTATGCTAATTGGGTTCAGAAATTGACAGCGTGGAGTCTGAATTCAGATTCTTATCGCGATCAGAGATTATTTGCCGCTACTCACATAAGTAAACGTCAGCCGCAAAGCCCAGCCAAGATCTCAACGCGGGATTCTTCAGGGTGGTCAACAGTCTCCCGCCTCTGAATCCTTCTCGGGTGCCAGACTTGTGTTCATTCGATGCAAGTGCTGGTTGAGTTTTGACATTGGAGGCAGTTGACGAAATTTTGTCATTCGGCTCGGGCGCGTTGTCGTCAACAGACTTCAATTTATTGTCATGGGCTGGAGGCAAGGGACTATTCATACAGAAATGTTAGATTGTGACTAGGCAAGGTGGTGCAGTTGATTATACATGTTTTTGTGCTCGATACCGGAATCCAGTGACACTCCAATAGCAATCTACGAGAACAAAGTAAGCAGACAGAAAAGGTACGATTGAATATCCTACCTGCAAGTTACAAAGCTTGAAATCAGCGCCAGAGATTGAGTCGTAGAGCACGTCCAAGAAAATGAGTCCCCATTCGAAAAAAGCATATCGTGTGTATGCTAAGAGAGAATAAGTTTAGGCTAGTGACAGAAATACGGGCCCTACCTCCAGGTATTCTGTGTACCTTGTGTTGGATGAAAAAGTACACCAGAGGGATTATTAATGCAAAGAAACTAGATTGAATATGAGCGACACTCGAGAGTGATTTGCGAGAGTACCTACGTTCCAGCGACGAGTTGCCTGTGGATGTAGGATTGGAATGTGCTAACAGGAGAAGAATAGCAACACGAACCGTCTCTTCCTTACTTGTACGTGGTTGGGAGGGGTATTCATGATGCCACCCAGCATCCACGGCGCATTGCATACAATATACAATATCATGAGCACATCATGAGCATCGTGGTCATCATTTGATGTGATATACACCCAGCCTCCACACGCGAGTGTGCGTACAATACCAACAAAGAAGATCCAGAGCGGCAAGGGGGAACGAGACGTGCGAGTAATGAAGTATTGCAGAAATACGAGAGCAAAGCGGGGACCGCTCGTTATTGCAATGAGGATCTGGAAGACATTGCGCTCTGGATACCAGTCTCCAATGCTGGAGAGTGACATGAGGGAAAGTAAGCGTGTCGAGAGCTAAAAAATCCACTTACGTCGCAGAAACGGAAGGGAACCACTCCTCTGGATATCCTGCAATGCCATTTTTGACGATTTTTCTGTAGTGGAGCGCACAGCCAAGAAGGAGGGCGGAAGTAAATGCAGAGAACGCAATGAACGTGTGGACGGCAGCGACATGAGATGCGTCGATGAAGAGAGGGGCGACCTTCCGGTTTGCAGTGGTCGGCGTCGAGTGCTTGGTAGTACTGCGGCTCGACATGCCAGTCCAAGTTCAACCGGTAGTTCGAGGACTTGTCGATTCTCGAAGCGAGCTACTAACGTAATTCGAGAAACTGATGCCAAGGACTTGTAATACGTAATCAAAAGATCCAAGCTACATGGTCGTATGGTGAACCAAGGCGGTACGGAATCCTAATGGGGAAGGCATCCACATGACTGATCGAATCACTACTAGCTAGTAACAACTAGATCATGTTGGACCAGACTCAGATACCCCACATACCCATCACTGTTTTCACCGGGTTTCTAGGAGCGGGAAAAACATCCATCATTCTCTCTCTGCTCCCAAAACTTCCCAAAGACTACAAGGTCGTACTACTCAAGAACGAGTTTGGAGACATCGAAGGTGGGATTCCCACCACTGCCCCCGCCAACAGGATCCCCCCTCATCATCGTGAGCAGTTGACAGCCAGCTTGCGAAGCAGTCTAGTCTGGCAGCCGTCAGCGAAATCCTCAATGGTTGCTTGTGCGTAGTGTGATCAGGCTGCAATTGCATTGCACTCAAACATTAAATTGGCAGGTGCTGTGTCCTTGTGGGTCAAATGAAGAATGCCCTCTTAGAGATTAGAGGTAGGGGTCCATGTCATGACGAGAAAGAATGTTGGATTACCCTTGTGTCTATCCTAGATAATTTTCGTCCGGACCGCATCATCATAGAATGCAGGTAACGATGTTTGAATCGATAGTTCGTTCGCCCTCGTTGACCCGTATCAGTGGTTCTGCTTTCCCTGCCACCCTTGCGTTCCAGATCCGTGAACTAGAGCGCGAAACAAACGACGACTTTAAACTAGACGCAATCGTGACCGTCGTAGACGCAGAGAATTTTTCCGGCTATGAAGATACATCACCCACAGCCAAGATGCAAGCGAGCTATTCGGACATCATACTCATTGTGAGTGCCTCCGTCAACGATGCGGATTCGATGACCTTTCGAGGTTTGGCAGAATAAGTGGGAGCACGTCGATGACAGAGCACTCGACCTCGTGCTTGATCACCTCCATACCCTGAATGACTTGACACCGAAAATTAGATGTAACGGGCGCGACGGTGTGGACCCCAATCTACTCTTTGGGGTCGATACCAAACTCTTTCGAGACTCGGATCGAGAGACGAGCGTTTTGGGGGGAGAAATCCACCACGATGAGGTCCAGACTATCACGATTTCCAAGGGTTCCGGAACATCGGAACATCTTTGCCACAACGAGGCTTGTAATGACGACGCCGTAGTGCATGGGGACGGAGAGGGAGTCAGCGCCATCGAGGAAAGAGTACTCCGGGATGCGCTTGAGGGGGTGTCGAAAGAGACGGTGTGGAGAATCAAAGGATTCGTGCGCCTTGAAAGCGGTGTCTGCATCCTGAATTGGGCTTTTGGACGGTATGAGCTGACGCCGTGTGGCAAGGACGAGGGTTACGCTGTCCGCCTCACAGTGATGGGTGAGCGAGGTGAGGTGAAACGCTCGATAAACAGGTTTAGTCAGTTACTAGGGGTATGTTTGTGATAAGATAAGGAAAGCGACATATCACATTTCAGACTTTTCCTCCTCTGATGAGTCTCCACGATGTTTTCCTACCTTCTCGGTCCAGGTATGCAAGCCATCCTTTCTCAGTTTCTCATCTTCTCTCATTAGGTTTTCTCGTACAGCGTTCTCGTACTGGCGCTTACCCCCCTTCGCCGCCGGCTCGGCAACGGATCGCGCACTGACCACCCGCCGAGACTGCATAGACTGGCTGCCGCAGCCTCGGTCACCGGATCCCTCCGAACCACCCCCAGCTGGACAGAGTCGTGCACAGGGGATATGTGAGGTCCTCTCCACCAACGACCTCTACCACATCCTTGGCGTCTCCCGTTCGCCAGTCATCGACAGACTGACCCTCAGACGGGCCTATCTCTCGCGTAGCAAAGCATGCCATCCAGAGTTTGTCTCCCTTCTCGCTCTCCTTCTTATTCATTCCTCAACGCATCCTTAGCAAGTGCCCCGGAAACCCAGACGCGACGCATGCATTCCAAAGAGTGTCCATAGCCTATGGCGTACTCTCACAACCCTCTCTCAAACGCATGTACGACGCCAGCCCAAACGGCGACCAACCCGATATCCTACGTTCACCTCCCTGCGGATACGCAGACGAAACCCTCAAAGGCGTGCTCCTCAGTATCGTCAGCGACTTTCTGGATGGGAACCTCGAAATGATACGCACGTTACTTCGTGAGTTGCACTGCCCATGCATCCCTTGATGGCCTGACGTCCGTCTTTTTCGCCTCCCTTCAGAAGCCATCAGCGACCTCAACCCATCCCTCAAACTTGGTGACGACGGCATCAACTCGGTGCTGTCCGTCCTCGAAAACATACGCGGTCGCGTCCTCAGTAAGTCCCCCCCCCACCGCCACTCAACACTCGGGATCTGATCACACCGATGACTACCAGCGTGTCGCGCTTGCATCCTTGCACTCCACTCTGAACTCGTTCGCGTCCTCGAGATTCAGTACGCCTTCCGTCAACTGCCCTACCTCGACATCACAAGCCGCTCCCGTTTGACTATCCAACTCACCGCGATCACCCTCTCTCTCCCAGTCACACTCGAAAAAGCGATTCAGGATGCGCAAGAGGATGTCGCCGGAGTTGGCGGACAGACGCGCACGACAGACGGCAGGAACAGAGAGGGCGACAAGGCGGCGCTGTTACCCAAGCACGTCGTACTTCTCATCAGGGGCATCGACATGGTTCTGGACAAGATGGAACGCGTTTTGGGATAGAATGTGGTTTTCCCGTGACTGACATTCGTTTATTGTTTATCCTCTGACCGTGTGTATTTCTTTCATATCATCAAGGACACTAGACGTGTCTGCGTTTCACGGTGTATATTTCACGCAATGTTTCCCGCGCTTGCATGTGATACTGTATTGTTTGGCTCGAATGACTTCCTAATAAAAGTTCCAGGCTACGTGATTAAGCAAGCAGTCTCGTTAAACGGATCATAAGCTATGGACTGCGACTTGAGTCGAAGAACAGAACGATGAGGAAAGCAGAGATAGCACACGAACAGAGGTTGACATGGGACAAGTGGTCGAAGTTGGCAATGTATAAAGAGAAATAAGGAAGAGCAAAGAGCCAGTTGCAGAACGTATTGTACAGGGACTGTCCGAGGCGACGTAATGGAGACCAGAAAAACTCGAGTAAAAGGCAAAACCAAGAAAGGAGTCAATACTGTATACTCTTCTGATTCTACAATATACGAGAAAGAGTTACCGCACACCGGTGCATCAGCGAAGACGAGACCATGCCTGCGAAGCACTCACGACGTTCATCCAGATCGCACCCGTATGGCCATTGGCTAAGACACTTGCTGGCACGATTTCTTCCAGCATGTAAGAGTCTTGCGATGGCTGATACCCATAGGTCCCATTCGACCCGTTAGGTTGGGCGGCAGCGGCTGCCAACAGCTGGGTATAGTCTCCGTTATTTTCGTTGCTCCCGTTCCCGTCTTCGTTCGCCCCAGACGCTTGCGAATTCTCAGGGTAGAAAGGGTAGAACAAGCCCGTCGGAATCTCGGCGAGTTTATCCCCAATCACCCCAGGCGAAATCTGCGCACCGACGCTTTTTACTGGCGTGGTGCTCTGAGAAGCCGTCCGCGACCCGTAAACCCCAGTCCCACTCATACTCGCATCGGACTGGTACGGTGGGTGAGCCAAGGTAGGCGTCTTTTGTTGTTGTTGCAAGTGTGCCTGGCGTGGAGACGACATTGACGGAGAGCCTACAATGACAGTCTCGGTCTCCCAGTCAGGTTCAGAGAGTAAGACAGGGTCTTTGGGAGGGCTGACGGAATGAAGGTCAACATTGAGAACCTTTTCGGCAAGCTTGGAGATGAGAGGGTGGCCACCATTCAAATCTTTCCGTTCCCAGCGCCACCGAAATCGAGGCAGCATGTCGAGAGCCATCCAAACATCTTCAATCATCACTTGTCGTGACAAGCGTTCACAATGTGACATGTGACCATACAGAATGACCATGGCCGCGATGTGGAGTGGGATGGGAGAGACAAAAAATGCAGCGTCGGGATACCGGATGAGTTGATTGTGAACGATGATGATGTTGTGTGATGCGACGATTGCTGGACGAGTTTGAGTGTCTCGAAGAGAGAAAGAAAAAAAAAGCGATGATACTCACCATCAACAAGCGCCTTCGAACGATGCATGTAATCGAGCTCTTTCAGGCTAAACAGTGCTCTCAGCAGCAATATCCTTGCTATCCCAATCTTGAGTAGCGTAAGCCCCTGATCCTCCGTAATGCCACGAACTAGTTCCTGTCGCTTGTCTAGTGACCAATCTTCAGTCCCACCAAAGTAATACTTGTAACTTTCCGGCAACTGTCTTCGGAACTCGGTTAGACTCTTGATAATCCGGGTTGCATGTCGCATCACGGCGTCTGCAGCCTTGTTGGAAGGGGAATAGAGGGAGTTGATAATGTCAGCCTGAATTTCAGCAACAGGATGGGATAGCAAAAAGTGCTCGGAGAAATCCAGGGGCTGGTTGGTGAGGGATCGAGAAGGATGAGGTGTGTTCGAGTCAGATGGAGCAATAGCAAGCGGTCTGCCAAGGAGGATAGACGTCCCACGATCATGGACCATTACAATACCCCACAATCGAATTCGCAGCTGTGCTTCTTCTTCCGTAAAAGTGTTATTCTGGGACGTGGGATCGTGGTGGAGGCCTAACTCGATGGATAGACGGACGAGGCTGCCGACCAGACGCCATAGAGAACGACCTTGTCGCTGCGTAAATGTTGTCAGTATAGATGCTACGGGACTCGGTTGACGTAGGGCTGACCTCTGTGTACAGATACCATTGTAAGAGTATGAGGGCCTGAAGACTGGTGATAGTGACACGGAGATGAGGTTTGACGGCCAAGGCGCGCTCAAAGAATTCATAGTGCTCGGGCCATTCACCCGGAAGAAGTTTCTTGGTAGAGATTGGGCTATCTGTGGGAGATTTGAGACCGTTGTCGACGAGGGTGGCCTTGTGATTGAGTTCGCTCAAGGTACCAAGAGCGAGGATGATATACATGCTACAAACAAAACCCGGATCGTGGTGGACGCTTTCCATATCGTAGAGTGCATTGAGTCGGCGTTGAAAGTCGGAGCGGAAAAATACCGGTCGGTGGATGTTGAGATGAGTAAAGTAAACGTCGACGACTTTATCGACCATTTTGCGGTCCTTCGGCAACCAAATGGTGAGTTTGGAGACCGGTGGGGATGGGATGCCGGGGACTGAAGTGGGGACGAAGACAGAGAACCAGAGGTTTGGGTCACGGGGAGGAGATGCTTCCGTAATGTTCTGATCACGACCGGATGAGAGACCATTGGAACCGACGGCAAGATCCTCTCTGTCGTTTTGAGCTGCGAGGTGGCTCTCGCTCACGATGAGGGGGTGAACGCCGAAACTCTTTGCGATAGCCTGGATGATGAAGAGATGAGTAAGGGAATGCGAGAAAAAGGAGATATGAGCGCGTACGGGAGTGTCGGACATGTCAAGAGACTGAGGGTCCTGACCCTTTACCTCGAGGGAGGGTGGGTGGGTGGGTTGCATTTGGTGGGTTACCGGAGATTGGATTTGCTGTGGAGGAGGCTGCATATGCTGTGGAGGAGGGGGAGGAAAGCCGGGAAGCATGTGGGGGCCATAGGATCCGGGAGGGGGAATGGGAATGTGTGGGGGGGGATAAGGGCCGTATATTGGAACGCCGGGGTGGGGGTAGCCGGGAGGAACGAGGGGAGGGTAATAGGAAGAGCCGGGAGGGGGGGGATTTGCATGCTGAAATTGGGAGTTGTGAAAATCGGGAGGAGGAGGATGATGAGTTGTATCAACGTCTATGCCCTCGCGAACACAAATGTCGTCGAGACTGGCGAGGTTGAAGCCGGGGAGACGGCGTTTGAGGAGTGCGTCGCATAGGGCGATCTGGCGTTCGATATACTCTGTGTGACCACGTAGGGTGAGGGTTTGTCTGTGTCTGTCCTCTTGCTGGCAGGGCACGCCAGCGGTCGCACAGGCGGTGCATTTGGGATGTTTAGAGTCGCACTGGATGAGAGTGAGACAGGCGAACGGAGATTTGCGGTCGGTGACTACCGACGGGACTTGCCTTAATTTTCTTACTCCTGCAGCGTGCGCAAGCCTCATGGGAGCGTCTGAGGCGTCTTGGTTCTGAGGGAGAGGTGACATCGTCGTTGGGAGAGTCCATTTTTCTACGTTTCTTGAGGGACTGCGAGGGCGCTTGTTGGGGTTGAGGCAGCTGTTGGGGTTGGGGCTGTTGTTGCTGCTGTTGCTGTTGCTGCTGCTGCTGTTGTTGCTGTTGTTGAGCGGGCTGGATGTGCTGTTGTTGGTCCATGTGCAGGGCAGAGTGGAGGGAGATGTCCGAGTGTGGAGGGAGGATGTGTGTCATCGCTGATCGCCCCGCTGTCGCCTGCACAGGCCTTCAGTCAGCGCGCCTTGTCCCGTCCTCGTTCGCCCTCCTTTGTTATAGCAATCACGTGATGTTTATTTATTTATTTATTTATCACATTTATCGCCCTCTCTCCCTCCTCGCGACCATGCAGCACCGAAACGCATCCGAGTACACCCTCGACACCGTGCACGACACCGACCTCCTCCTCGTACACGGACGACTCCCCCTTCTATGGCTCAACTCAACACCCCCACCGCCCCTCCCCTTCCCGCCTCCTCCTCTCCGCAGCACTCCGCATGGCAGCTCTCTTCCTCCTTGCCACGCTCGTCCTCGGCGGCACCCTCTTCCTCGTCCTCCCCACCCTCGAACCGTGTGTCTGCATTTCTCCCCCATTACTTACATTTCTCACCCCCATACAGTGACGATCGCCCGTTCCTTCGCATACCCAAATCGTTCGATGACCTGAAAGCGCTCAATGGCCTTTTAAAGAAGTACCGTGACATTTACCCAAGTCGCATCGTCATCTGTTATGTCATCACCTATCTGTTGTATGTCTCTCTCCCTCTCTTTTTCCCCCTTCCTCACTCCCAGTTATAGCCTCCAGGCTTTCTCTCTTCCGGGGTCCATGTATCTCTCCATCCTCGGCGGTGCAGTCTGGGGCGTCCCCATCGCTCTCCCTCTCGCGTGCACCTGCATTGCTACTGGCGCCACGCTGTGCTACTTCATCAGCGCCGCCTTTGGTCCCGCCCTCCTCACCGTTCCAAGGTGGAAGGCTCGCCTTGATACATGGTCCGAAAAACTGCACCAGCAGAGGGACAATATCGTTTCTTTCCTCATCATCCTCCGCATCGCACCCCTCCCCCCACACTGGGTCATCAACATCGTCTGTCCACACGTCGGTATCGGTCTTGTGCCCTTTTGGTCAAGCACGTGGCTAGGCGTATTCGGTGCCAACGTCATACATACCACCATCGGTGGTGGTCTCGATGAAATGACATCTGCTGCCGATTTCCATCTCATTTCCTGGAAAAACTTTTTCCTCTTGTCTGCTGTCGTCGTCGGCGTTTTGATACCAGTCGGCCTGCGTTACTACTTCAAGCGCGAGGTGGCATCCGCCGCAACCGTCCAAGATCCTGATCTACTAGAGGATCTGCCCGGTGATGACCGTATCCTTGCCGTCGGACCTGTCCCCCTTCCAAAGAAGCCTACGTCCCCTCTGTATGTCAGCAAAGGTAACACATTCTATTCTGATCGACAAGTCGAACAAGATCAAGACATCGACGACGACGACGACGAGGATGACGAAGATGACGAAGATATTATTCTAGAGGCAGGGCCTGCTATTGTGATTAAATCATCTCAAGATGGGAGCAGCTCAGGAAGCGCTACTCATTGACATTCTACCTACATCTTGTTAGACACGATCTCGTTCATGTATTCGCCATTTCATCCTGTACCGCATCGTATAATTATTATTAAAGCATCACGCATACTGGAGTCGGTGTGGCTGTGCACCTCTGAATCCCCCCTCTTTGACCTCAAAAGCCGCTTTCACTGTTACTACTAGTACTCCCTCGGCTTCATACTGGACTAATCGACAATCGGCTCCTAGGCCGTCAGATCCCACATGCTACATGATACCAGACGGTCTTAATACACCCGACGAAGATCCTCCAAACCAAACGCCACTAGAAAATGCGTCCGCTCAATCGGCCACAGCGCCAAAGACGGTACTCCCAGACGCAAAATCAGGATCCCCTTTACTGTCGTCCAAATCATGCTCCATGACACCTCCGTCTGACGTCCCTCCGCGCCCCTCCACTGCGCCACCTCACCCGTCCTCTGACGCGACCAAAGCGAAGGAACCACAGACTGACCTGCAGACCCGTACCACGCTTGTATCTCATCTGCGTGCCCGCAATCTTCTCCTTCAGAAAGCGATCTCCCGTATCGACGATGCTGTCCTCCATTTAATGGCTGCCAGATCCGGCATCCCGAGTTCCAAGATACAACATGTACGCGGCGAAGCGAGGAACAGGAAAGACTTGTTAGATAGAGTTGATAGGGCTATCAAGATGGCCCAAAATGGTGAACTGTGTGAAGAGAATCAGGCCGAAGATGCTAGGTTAGGAGCAGGAGGTGAGAGGTATGCTATTAACCCCTCTTTTGGTGAACAGAAAACCGTGTTGAATTGATTTATGAAAGGCTATCCACGGAATCCAGACCCGCTGATACACTCCTGCCCGGAGCACTTTCTGGAACAACGCCTCCTGTTCCCTGCGACGCTTCTTTGGATGCGCCCCAACTCCGCCGATCGTCCTCGCAACCTCAGTTGGGTCCTTCCACTACGCAACCACAAGTCCCCACAAAAGTATACACCCTTCCCGAACTTATCGAACGTCGCAAAGTGCTTCAAGAGTCGATCGAGTCCTGGCAAAAATTTGCAGCAGAGTTGCGCGCCGCTCAACCCCACCTTGAGGCTCAAGAGCGGTCCGCCACCACCTTATCTGATAGTGTATCGACTCAAACATCCCCCGCGCCTACTACACCCTCAGCTCAATCTCAGGAGTCTTCCTGGACAGTCAAGTATCAAAGAGCACAGTTTGAAATCAAGCGCCGCGAAGACCTGTTGCTCCGGCTAAACCAAGCCATCGCCCAAGTCTCACACCCAACCCCGGAACAATTTGCCGCTCTCGCATCATATATCCCCCCTGCGCTCGACAAACCCCGTTTTGACGCAGCTTATGCTCATTATTGCCAGGGAAAATCTATTCAATTGAACACGACCATCGTCATGCCAGATGTGAGCAAACCTGTGATTGATGTATACTCGTTGCATGTTGCAGTCATGCAAGAAGGAAGTTTTGCCAGGGTTAGTCACCAAGTTCCTTTACTTTGTCGTGCCTTGTGACGAGGTTTAATGACTGTAGGTGTCCGCTCGCAATTCTTGGGATGTGGTCGGTGCGCGGCTCGGGTTCATCCGAACGACTGCCACGGCGTCCGAGCCGGCGAGATCCTCTCCTGAGATAGCCGTTCATCTAGAGAAAGCCTACAGAGACCGCCTTCAGCAATTTGACCATCTCTACGTGAGCTCTGTCATCGAGACCGTCCGAAAGCGGATGGCAGAGCAACAGAAGAAGCCTTGATTTGACGGTCGTGGCCGGATCGTCGCGCCCCCCTAACGCAGGTCCCTTTTTCACCTCATGGATATGAACTGGTCCCAGTCCTACTATAGAAGTTCAACGACCTTTTTTTTCTCACTTAACGAGGAGGAATGATCTGGAATCTAGTCGCAGCTCTCGTTAGCCATCTCGGGAAGACAGTTGATCATCGTGATTCACAGACTTAAACCATACATAACTAATCCAGCTTGTTCATATCCACGTTACTATCCAAAGTCATACCCATACCCAGCCGTACGCCATGCACCACATATGTTTCGTATAGACTTTGATGGTGCACATGAGCAACAACGTTACTGGAATATCCATACCCAAACGCGACCACGGCGTGGAAGCCAGAAGTAGGCATCTTCTGTGTGTATACGGCCTGAAACACTGACAAAAAATACAATACAATAAAAGTCCACGCGGCGGCGTGCGCCGTCCAATCGAGTCGGTGACGGTCAGATACCGCCTCACGCACTGGAACGACGTTCAAGGTTCTGTAAACAAGGCATAATTATTTGGGCTCTATTGACACTGCGCGAAAACAGCCTTCGTTGCATATGTAGTCCCACTGGTTGTAAAAGCTGTGAATGGTTGTCCGCCAGCGGGGTTACGGATATATGTGCAAGAAATGGAGTTTTATCTGATAACTTGATCCGGCAAAATTTAAACATGAATATAAAATGACAGATGGAAATCCGAGAAGGGAATAAAGCGAGGCGTTTTCCTCCTTGCGGGAGAGAACCAGGGCAAGCTTCACACGCACGTTCACGGCTTGATGCTCCACCACCCGCCGCTGGTGGTGAGGACGAGGCGTGCCGAAGAATGGGGTAAACAAACAAGAAAAATCGTGATAAATATTGTTATACGTGCTCTTGGGACTTGCTGAGGATACCGACAGAGATCACGACGGGCCGCGCTACAAGACCGTCGTTGGCGGTTCTCGGGCGCTACGACCCCGCCAACGAAGTCGTGGACTGCAGGGTCTAAACTTATCCGCGGAGAATGCGTGAATATACCAGTATTTTCTGCAATAAAGTTGTTGTGGAAATACCTTTTTAGGCAGGACTTCGTATTCAAGAGGATAATATTTCAAAGTCCGCATTGGTCCGTTATGGTCTGTGCTTAGCAGGTGTTTGGAAGGTCGGACCCAACCTCGCTCCCACCACCAGCATCCTTCTGCACTTGCTGCTGCAGCTGTCCACCTCCCTCCCCGCCGTCGCGCACGGCCCTCCCATTCCCGACAACGTTCTCGGTCGTATCCCCTACGTCGAGCTTGTCCTGGCCGCCGTAGACAGCACCCCAAAACATCCATTATCCCCCTTCCGTTAGACCCAGGACTTTGGATTATGGCCGATCGCATGCACCCGTACCCCATGTTTTCCCAGAACCTCACGCCCAACTCCCTACAACAGTCCCAGATCCCTCAACAGCCATCGCAATCTCAGCAACCCGACCCACAGATGATTTCGGCGCTCTCTAACTCCGAGCATAGTCGCATGTGGCAGCAGATGAATCAGCTCCAGAACCAGTACCGTCCTCAACAACCTGGTGATTTGGCCCCCGCCCAGATGAACCACCAGGCAAGTCTCTTGTTGCGCGTCTTTTTTTCTCGCCGCCTCAGTCATGTCTGGGAAATTCTTTTGCCTCGCGCTGATGATGTTCATGACTGTCCGTATGCGATGATGATATGATGGCCAATCCCCCTTTCCTCCTCCATTTACCCCGCATATAACATCTTATCACTTGCTACTGCGCTGGATACAATCGTTGCTCTCGCTCAAGTTGATATCTTATTGGGAACCAATTTTCTCGTAATTACGTTTATACTGACGTTTTCCTTGTTTAGATGCAGGAATTTGCGCGAGGGCAGGCTCTCTCTCATGGTCAAGGTCAACCCATTGTTCAACAGATTCAGCAATCCTTTGGGCTTAACGCTCAACGTATGAACCCTGCGGGCCCTGCTTTCCATGATCCTCAGGCGAACCAGCCCCAGTCCCTCATGCCGTCCAGTTTCTCCAACGTGCCTATGAATGCCCAGCAACAAATGAAGGCGTTTAACATGAACCCCATGATGCATGCAACGATGAGCAATCCCGGCGTTCCCCGCCAGCTCAAAATGCACTCTCAGCAGGATATGGCTCGTCTCCAGCAGGGCCTAGGCGCTCACAATGCGCCAAATCAGCCGGCCGCCGTAGACATGTTTGCTTCCTCATCCATGCAACCGTCTCAGGAACAAATGCACAGTTCCCCCCACCCTGCTGCACAGCCCGTAGGCCCACCTGGAGCCAATCAGGGGATGGCACCTGGGAACCAGCAGGGGGGCGTTCGGAAGAGGATGATAACACCCGCCGAGTTCCAGGAGAGGAGGAATTATTTGCTCAGTATGATCGCGCAATCTGAGAACACCTTGGCGTCCCTCGCGCAGTCTGTGCGCAATGGGACTACCGTTGATCCTAACATACAGCAAACGCTGGGTCAGCTCCGTACTGAGGTTGCTAACCGGAGGGACGTGTACACCAAGTTTGTTGCCACCTTTGGCGCCATGGTGACTCAGCAGATCGCGAATGGTATACCCTCGACCATGTCTCATATGTATGCTCTTCCGATCCTTGGGGTCTCTGATTATCGTTGACGTTTTTGTAGCAATCCTATGGCGCATTCCTCCTCGCAGCAACCTCAGCCTCAACAGCCTACCGTGTCCAATGCCCAGGTCCAGCCCGGTTATGTTGTCGGTCAAAGCAATCAGCCTGTTGCTTCACCTTACAAGTATCCTGCTGGAAATGGCTCATCTCCGATGCCTGCCCAGGCTCAAGGTACTTTGAACCAACAGATCCCCATGCAGCCTACGCCGATTGCACGGCCAAACACCATCCCTCCGCGAACTGGTGGTACTCCTCACCAAATCCCTCCTGGTCCACTGCCGAGTACTATGTCTCCTAATCTGGGGAATTTGGCGGCCCAAGGTGGGCAGAAAGTCCCTGATCAAGCGCGACAATCAGTGGGCATTATGCCGCTGGAGAAGCAGCGGTTTGAAACAACGTATGCTCAATTTTGCCGAAGCCAAAACACACATTCCGGCTCTCGCGTCCAGATAGGAGAAAATAGGACGGTAGATTTACATCAATTGCACGTTCAGGTCATGCATGAAGGTGGTGCAGGATCAGTGAGTTACCTTGGTATCGGAGCCTTTGGAGCCCTAATCCTGAACCCAACCAGGTGACTCAGCGAGATATGTGGGCCGTCATTGGCGGACGATTAGGTTTCATTCAGTTCCCTGGAACCGACACTGAGCCAGCTCGGTGTGGGCCGGGGATCGCTCAACAACTTCACAACACTTACGACCAGTATCTTCAGCACTTCGAGAACGCCTATATCCTGACAGTTAAAAACCGTCCGTCAACAGGGTCACCGCAACAGCCGATACACCAAATGAATCCAAATCCCCTCGCTGGCAGCAGTGCGACTCCTGACATATCTGGCAACCCTACGGAGATGCCTCCAAACCCTCGTCCGCTTCTCAACCAACAGTTCATTGCCGCAGCATTGCGCTATGTGCTTACGCCCGCCCAAGACATGCGTACGCAACGTGTTCCCGAGAACATGATCACCTTTGTGGAGCGTCATCGTTCTGAACTTATGAAGGTTTACCAGCAACAGGTTCAACTGATAACGAAGAGAAATGCGGAACAAGAGCCGCAGAATATGATGAATGCACAGGGTTCGTTGCCCAATGCGCGCGAGCAAGCGTCCATCGGTTTGCAGCCTGGCGTTCAGCGACCTTCGCAGCCTATTGGAGCAAACACGATGAGTAGTATAGCGGGTGAAGCCAGGATGGCGAACGGGTCGTTTGTACCGGAGAATATTACAGCTGCACTTCAAAGGCAACCGCCGACGCAAGATCAAATGCAGCACGCGATGTTGACGATCAATCAGCTCAAGCACATGTTTCAACAACGTAGTGAGCTTTATTAACACTTTCTTTGTTACCACTAACGCTCTTCAAAGGTCTTCCCGGAATGGCTACGCAACAAATTGCGGATGAGCAACGGCAAGAATACAGGGAAATTCTTGAACAGTTGTACAAGATGACGTCGGAGCTCGATGGAAAACTGCCTATGTATTTCGCAGTTTTCAAAAATGAAGAGCTACTCCGCAAATACGTCGCCATCGTGAGTTTGCTTTGTCTCTTTGTCTTTGTCCTACTTAAGTTGTGACTCGTTTCTTTAGGTTTTGACAGTAGCGAGACAACGGCAACTCTTGGCCACACCCTCACCACAGTATATTATTAGTCCGGTGACTCTGCGTAGCATGCAGGTACAAGTCCAGAGGCTCAACGAAGAGTTTGAGAATCGCTGGCGTGCGATGAGGATATCTGCCGTTGCTGCTGCCAATTCTCAACAGCAACAGCAACAGCAACAGCAACAGCACGCCTCGCTTACATCTGCGCCTGCCCGCCTAAACCCCGTTCCTCGCCCTTCGGTGTCACCGATGCCTCGCCCTACACCGCAGAACAACGGACGTCCACCTTCCACCATACCACAACAACCCCCGCCTTCGCAATCTCATCTTCAACCCCAACCCCAATCCCAATTGCAGCCTAACCAGACCCAACTCCACTCCCAACAACAATTGGTGTCACAACAGGGGAAGAAGAATTTCCAGCCTTCCATTTCACCTAATCCGTCGGTTCCGCCACCCCCCGCCACCGTTGCATCTCCTACTCCTCCCGCCGTCGCGGCTGCATCATCATCCACCCCTGCCACCAGCGCTCCCACTCCTCAACCTACGACTAGTACACCCCAGACCCCGAAGTCACCTCCTTCGAAAGCGGCTGCCAAGAACAAGGCAACTCGAGTCCGGAAAATGAGCAGAGGCCCTGCTACCCCGGAAATGGCCCCTTCCGTTGCTGGAGTCAAGCGCCCACCTGAGGAGGATGTCGCTGCCCTCACTAACGTGGCCCCTTCGGAAGCTGAAGCAAGTAATGCACCATCACCAAAGAAGGCCAAGACGGACTGGGAGGGTGAGACGAGCGCGGCGCTTCTCAAGAAACAGCAGGAAATAGAAAACATCAAGACCGACGAGGACGCTGCTGCATTCTTTGATCACATGAAGGAACTGTTTGCCATGACTGTGTCTACGGATAACGATATTCATCATGATATCGTCTCTACCTTGGGTCAGATTCTGGCAGGCGTGGCCCAGGAACCGGCGGATGCAGCCGCAACAGCTGCTGCTCTTTCCGTACACGGGGATGCTGGTCCGCCACCCACTGCTCTCTCGCCTCACATGGGCCCCGCCAACGATGCATTCTTGGAGTTTATCGATTTCTCTTCGTTTACCACACTCGAGGACGAGGACAACGATTCCAAGGCACCAACACCTGATCTTGTCCATTCATCCGAGACCAACCCTAGCCCGGAGTCTGGCTCAGAAGGCGACTCGTTGGGCAGTACTGGATCGCCTGATAAAAGCAAAATTGATGAACCAGGGGACCGTTCCGATCCCTTCGACTCGGATCTCTAAGGGAGATTGACGGAGGCGAGTCAGCATATTATCAAACTGGTGAATGGAAATGGGATAGCCCAATGCCTACGCTCGACCAACCATGGGCGATTTATACTTCATAGTCTCGTGGGTCCGTGTGTTCTGATTATTTATTTGCTTCCATCTTTATGCTGGATATACTCAAATTTTCTTCCTACACCTGAGATGACTTAGCCATCTCCATCCAGACTGCCCGACCCTGTTATCCTACTATTTTTCTTCTTGGTTTATGTGTCATTGCTCTGTATTCCTAATGTTGTTCTACTCTGCTATCGCGTATTCTTGCTCAGACCTTGGTCTCTTAATGGATAGCTCTCTCTAAACGAGTACGTTGCGTGTTATGAGTATACAGTGAATGATGGAAATGGTACAAGAATCTATCTTAGTCCATCTGGTGGTTTCAGCGTACGAGACTGGTGAGTATTGCTGAGCAATCGTGCCTTCAATGAAGCAAGGGGGTCACGACCTCGCGACGAGCTCGTTGACGAAATAGCGCAGCTTTGGAGTCTCGCTTTTCTGATACTTGTCTGCGCTTCATGTTCTCTCCTGCCCCTTTCCCACTGCTCTCGAGCCGCACTCATAAATTCATCGTCTTCGGCTGCGAGTTGTAACGTCTCTGGTAGCCCATAGCGGCCCTTGAGCTGATCATCGGCCGCACGTTTTGCAGTATCAATCTTCTTCTCCGCACGAAAACGCTTGCGAAGGAGGGACGACAGTGCATAAGGATCGCTATTGCACCGTTCAGACACCTCTTGCAAGGATTCGAGTCGAGGTATCTGCACTTTATTGACATAGTTTTGAGCAGTCGTCGATTTCTCTAATGCCGCAAGTGGGTCGGCGGGCCCGGCATTGGCGTCGGGGTCTACATGGCATGCATCAGAACTGGACTGGGCGGTAGGGAGAAAAAGAGGGTATCCGCGCACCGTGTATCGCAAAACCACCGTTCTCTTCTGGGTCCCATTCCTCGTCCTTCTGTCTCGCACCCGAAACGACGACATAGCGGGTATTCTGTAGTACATCATCATGTCAGACATGCGACAGATGTGCACAACAAAGAGTCCAACCGACTTTTGGATCCGTCTGAATCTCGAACCAGCCATCACACAGGTGACATTTGCATCGAAAGGAATAGATGGGTGTGGAGTAGTAAGCCCCGATTTTCTTCTTCTCTGCATTGTAGCGCACGCCCATTCCGATGTGGTTGTTGCACGTCCCACTGGACACGATGTATTCTATGAGCGGCGGGTGCAGATAAAGGAAAGGGTCGGATACGTACCACCAGATGTTGAACGGCAGTTCGAAGCGGGTTATCAGGATGCCCTTGTCGAGTTTCCTGGCTCGATCGCCCAAGGCGTGTTTGCCTGCAGCCGAGCGTGAGTGCTACTGACTCAACACGAGGTAGAAGCACCCACCTCTGTATGCATTGAGACTCTTGTGTTTCTCTCCATCGTAGTCCGGCGGGTAGTACTTGTTAAATCCTGATGAAGAGATGAGTGAGAAAGCATGAGATGGCTCGGCAGACCCGACTTTCCTTGCATGACCGTCGCTGTCCAAAGGGCTGATAATCACGTAAGCACCCAATACGGGGTTTTCCGAATGTAGTGCAAAACTTTAATCTTGATCTCTCTCATCATCATCATCAGCAAACAAAAACCTGGGTACGTGGCTGCGTTCTCCTTTATCTATACGACTCATCCGCCCGTTCCTAGTCACCTTCTGACTCGTTCGCCACATACACCTTGCTCAGAATGAGTTACGTCGCCAAGGACGAGAAAGCCTATGATGCAGCTGGCGCCGTCCCCGCTGCTAAAATCCACAAGATTCGCATCACGCTGACGAGCAGCAACGTCAAGAACTTGGAAAAGTGTGCGTCACTCTATCTCCTTGTGTGTGTCATGCAATGTTTTCTCTCTCATCCTTGGAGCTCAGTCTCGGCCGATCTCATCAACCGTGCCAAGGACAAGCAACTTCGCGTCAAGGGTCCGGTTCGTCTTCCAACCAAAGTCCTCAAAATCACCACGCGTAAGACGGTAGGTGTCGTTGGGCTCGTATACGTTCGGTCGCTCATGCATGTTCCGCGTTCGAAGCCTTGTGGTGAAGGTTCCAAGACCTGGGACCGTTACGAACTCAAGATTCACAAGCGTCTCATTGACCTGCACTCTTCGAGTGAGATCGTCAAGCAAATCGTAAGGACATAAGTTATTGTGCACTGATATTACTCTGACACCAATTCTCAGACTTCCATTAGCTTGGAACCTGGTGTGGAGGTCGAGGTTACCATCTCTTCTTAGACCCATATTGTACTGTACGATTTACGCACCAGTCCTATGACCATGGTTGACAGAACCTTTCTCTCAGAAAGCTGAGCTAAGAGTGTTATTGTATGCAGGTCTAACGAACGTAACAATCATCAAGTCCATACAGTAACATAGATTATCATACAGCAATGTCTCTAAGGTATCATCAGGAAAAATGCAATCCGTGTCCACAATACTTGTAAAGTAGTGGATCCGTTGGGATGAGAAGCATACACGAGGCGAACACGCCAGGAAATGGTCACAGGTATACAGCATACGACCCAATGACCGGTCTGTGGTCACTCCGACCCTCTAGGAGACGCATTCCTCGGTCGTCCAGACTGCTGTATTTCAGACAGATGACCTCGCCTCTGGCGGGATGAGGCGCGAGGCTGAGTGTTGAAACAGCGGACTCCTGGGTAGCGATACTTTGGGAAGTGTCTCTGCGAAAGGGCTTTCCAAAGAAACGCCAACGAGTAAAAGATGGCGGTGTTGGTAAAGGATCCTTGGGAGGAACAGGGGGTGGACACTCTAGGAGACCGTCATCTCGAGGTACGGGAACCGACGGGAGCGATGATGGATCAGAAGCGACTGCGAAAGTTTGCTGAGTCGGCGGAGCGTCCGTAGAAGAGACACGCGTAGAGTCATCCGAGGTTTGGGTCGGTGGCCGTACAAAAACGTGGCCATCCTCTTGCATGTGATCAATGGTTTCTGTTGATCTAGTCTGAGCGAGATTCCGAGGTGGCTTGGGTATGTTTAACGACAATGGCCGGTTTCCAGTAGTTGTTTTCGGCGGCGGCCGACTGAAGTAGTCTTGTCTGCCAGAGGAAACAACTTCAGAATTTGGCGAGCCTTCCGAGTCGCGCCGTGCTCTACCTGAGAACGGCCGAATAGCTTGGGAGAGTAAAGTACCGACTCGAGTCCGTTGCCTTGCCATCTCCACTGTAGCTGGCTCCGCATCCCCCGCATCAGGTTTGACGGTCGACTTCCATAGAATACGGTCGCACCTGCAATCATCTCAGGATGAACCAAATTCAATATCACTGGAAATTACACCAACCAACTAGGAACCCGTTGTTTGTGAGAGGAATCATACACGGCAACGTCGTCTTCGTCAGCATGAGGCTCAATGGGTGTTGAAGGAACAGATTTCGTAGAAAACCCCCGCGATGATTGTCGAGGAATGAAGATGCGCTGCATATCGGGTGGTTCCAACAGTCCCATTGTTTCAGGCGGAAATTCGATAGGGCTTGACGGAATATCCTCGACTGAAGGTCCTGAAGACGGTGGCTGTTGAATAATATCAATAGATTTCGGTCTCCCTCCGACATCGCGTAGACCACGCTTATTCCGCAACCATGCTGGAGTCCCTCGAGAACCAACGGCTGGCGAGAGGAGTGCCTTCCATTTTGCCTTCGCTTTCTGGGCAACCACAGTCAAAGCAACACGCCCACCTTCGTCTACAGTCGGATTTGAAGTAAATGGTGTGCAGTAGTCGGGATCTTCGGGTTCTGAGACAACGCCCTTGGAGTGTAGGGTCCACCCGGATGATGCCAGCGAACGCGATTCACCCTCGGCATCCTCCCCGTTTTCTTCATCTTCGCCACCCTCTCTCTCAGTCTCATTACCCTCTATGGGCGAGCGCCTGCTACGTCGTCGTCTTGTCTTGGAACGGCTTGCCACATCGTACTTGAAAGTCGGTGGAAAGTTGATCGGCGCTTCTTGGAAACCAGAAAATGCTGAATTTGTCTCCATTTGCCGCCTTAGTTGATCGAATGCAAATGCCTGTGCATAATCTGCGGGTGACTATACTTAGCCAGGATCATGGATGATCAAGGAATAACAAGGAGACACGTACCATGCCTAGAAATCAGCCAATCCGCATGCAATCGGGTAATATCTAATCGGAAATTTAAGTCTCCGCAGAGGAATGTGTAGTCAAATCTATCTGTGATATCTGATGGAGTGTAAGATCGCGTTACTCGGATGATAATTCAAATGTCTGATCACCTTCTCTTGACGTTCTGGGGTCATGAGGTTGCAGAAAATCGTCCACCGCAAGCTCGGCCTAAAAACAATCAACTGGAATCGTGGCACATCGTGAAGAAACCGACCTTGATCTTCGCTAGATTTGCGAGCCGGTGATGAACCTTGCCTTCGTGCGCTACAAACATAATGTAAAGAAATGAATGGCTACTGTAACAGTAATACACTACGCACCAGTCAAGTGAGCGTTCAAGAACAAGAAAGTGGAACCGTCGATTTTCAGGCTGATGCCAACACCACCCTTGTTACCGACACGTCCACCGATTAAACCAGCAGTAACAGCTGATTTCGAAAACCCTACAAGAACCGTGAGCGGGCGACATTCCCAGGTAGCCATCAACTTGCCTTCAACCAGGTCATGCAAGTCTCTGTGGATATAAACCGAAAGGTATAATCCCATCATTCTCTCTTTCACCAGAGGTATATAAGGACCCAATTCCGATTCTTTAACGGTCACACGACGATGCAACGAATGACGCTTTGGAGAAGCTGAGATATCTTTGAATGTATGATCCGTTTGTATCTGAAGGCTCGCTTGCGTTCGATGGCACAGCCAATGTTCGAGCATAGACGTCCAACCATTGTGATTGAAGTTCACCACGACTTCGTCCGGAAGATCGTCGGAGCTTTTCCACCCCCGACTAGCCTCGTCCTTGTCCTTGTCCTTGCGCTTGAGACTTTGCAGATGAGAGGGATACTTCTCGTGATCCTTGTCATCGTTCTTGTGATGATCTTTCTCTTTATCGGGCACTCCAAGCTTGATGCCAGCACCAAGACCCATGGGTATACCTGCAGGACTGTCCAGCACTGCGTGGGGAGCATAGTCGGAGATCCCTACCAGACGAGCTTGGGCACTCCTGCCCTGCTCTTCAAAAAAGGTTAGCTTAGCTGGCATACAAAGGAGCTGAAACAACCTACACCACGACGAGATGATATGGATGCACGGGCTCTGAAGACAGTACAGGGAAGGTCGGCACCTCACCTGGAGCGTGCCTGTGGTTGTGGGGGTATACAGCACCCAGCAGCTCTCCCAAGTCGCCCTGCGCGTTACTGTAGCTAAATTTGTAACTCCAGCTTCATACTCACCCTTGGCAATGAGTCGTGCATATTCCATGTCAATATTCTTATCTTCAGAAACTTTGGTTGTTTCCGCGAACATTGGAGCTTGGGAGACGGAAAGACAAGGTCATTCTGAGGGAAAGATGGTAAAGGCGTTGTTGCAGGAGACGCGGGAAACAGTGACTGCAATCTTGCGAAGACAGTCTGTTGACCTGAATGGAATGTATAGTTCAGTGTCAAACGGGCACGAGACGTGGCGACTACCTTGACGGGCTGCACGAGGTGGTGGAGGGATGGTTCGAGGCTGCTGGGGGATGTTTGTGAGCATTGTATGCCCAAAAAATAGGGCCGTGTGGCCTGCTCTTAAGGCTGTCGAGGCAGTGGTCCAGAAGGAAAGGAATGGAACATGAGCGGTGATTGCGGTCAGTGGTTAATATTTGAACCTGTTCGATGCAGTACTGATTACGTAAACATCCCTACTGTCGATCAAGTGCCCTACCACCGTGGAGGCCATCAGTCCATGGTCACTACCCAAAGGTACCCGGTGTCCATGCTGCTGTCGGTTTCCACCCTTGACCCAACGTGGATGACCCCGAGGCAAATGCCTGTGAACGCACACAGATTCTCTGATTGCCGTCCAACAAATCGGAGAAGTGTACAGCCCACCTTTCTGCAGTGCGATCCACCAGCTCATCCACTTACTTCTTCGGGGCAATGCACCAATTTATCAAGCAGGATCGCGCCAATCCCACTGTCCGTAACTACTTAGGGATAAGCCCAACTGGTCACCGAGGGAGAAGCTTACCAGAATTCCTGATCGACTCCATATCAAGACTGTTTTGGTTGTTCTACCGAACCAATTGATAAGGCATACGCCCAGTATTTTCATTTTGAGGGTTCGGATCAATGTCATATTAATACCCCAGGCGGTGGTAGACCCTAAAGGGACAGATTGACGCAAGGGGTCACTGGCTTAAGAAATTCCACCTTGATATATGGATGAGCCATGTCGAAGCCCGGGCGATACTGATGTGGGCGAAAAGACCGTGGTAGTAACTCCATGACAGAAAGTCGTGTTCTTAAGTATCAGCGTCACCGCACCGTCGAATTCTGAAGTAGACAGAACAATGAAGAACGCACGTCAGCTGGCTGGCAAGAATAAATTACAGAGTCCAGAAGCGACGCCCCGCAGACCTCCTTCCTCTACACTCCGTCATTCCCTACACCAAACATCATTCTGCTATCTTCTCGAATCCTTCTTGAAGTATTCGCTGCTTATTGCCGTTGACTGTGCCATATCGAATATAGTCTCTCCCACACCCAGAAAACGGTCGGCCAGGGAGCGGATGGTTGGGTCTGAGATCCTGTTCGTCTCGACGCTAGAGTCAAGTGGGTCAGCTTGAAAGAACGCAAAGATGGAAGCTACGACTCACCTGAACCCACTTGAACGTCGAATGCCAGCAATCACCGTCGACACCAAATGGCGTCTGCAGCATAGTGGACAAACCGACCAAGAACCATGTTTTGTTGGTGAAAGATAGTGATTAATGAGGATGTTTGAGAAATACTGGACGCTGCGACAATGCTGGTTAGACTACTGTCTCTGATCAGGCGGGCTAGTTGTCGGCTGAAGGTGACTAGAAAGGAAAGTCTCCTAAATCGCACCAGTCGGAATTTCAAAACTTGAACATGTACACAGAGGTACTACGGGGCCAGCGGGTGGTGCTGGTCCCATCCACTCCAGACCATGTCGAGGTATATAAACCATACTAATAACTCTTCGTCACTCAGCCGATTGTTATAGAGATACCATCGATGGATGACTGATCCGAGGCTGCTCAGGGATACAGGTACTGATCCCCTCACCCTGGAAGAAGTTTATGAAATGGAAAGTATGTCAATCAATGAGTCGCTTGAATGCAAATGCTAAGCACTGCAGAGCACTGGCGGGAAGATGATGATAGTAAGCTGCACCAGGCTCTATTCAGGCAGATCTTCATATCGTGTGGCAGAGCTAACGTTTATCATCCTCGCGAATGGAGAGGGTGACCTTCCAATGATTGGGGACGTGAACATTTTTCTCAAAGGCGATCCTAATGACGAAGACTTTGAAGCGGAAGTCGGTGTGATGATTGCAGGTATGTGGTGGAACCTTTGGGATCACAATCATCAATCTCTTCTATTCTCCGCAGAGGAAAGCTATCGGGGAAAGGGCCTCGCGCTCGAGGCGCTGAGGCTCATGCTGTCATATGTGACCGCGTCGCCTGCATTGTTTACGAACCCATCGCCAACACTAGCATTGCCTAACCCCCCTTTCCCCTTTCCAATACGATCAGACAGTCTGGCAGTCCGTATAGGCCAGGAAAACAGAGCCAGCACCCGGTTGTTTGAACGTCTTGGCTTCGTGGAAACCAGGGGGGCCAATGCTTTTGGTGAGAAAGAAATGCGAATACGGCAGGATTTCCTGAGTGTCTAAATTTATCCATTGTATATGTTTGTGGGTCCGACAATCTCACCTATAAAAGTGGCTGAATAAACCTTGTGAGAGTCCGCGCGGCTTGATCACTTACCGCCATTATCGATATCGAGTTGACCTTTCGTACCAGGTTGTCCAATCAACCAAGTGAAATAGCCAACACAATCGTTCAAGAGTCCATTTCTCTGCTCAAAGAAACAAGAGACCCATTCGATCCCCAAACCATCTCAGAGTGATTGGTCCGCGACTCAAACGCGTGTGTTCGGCTTACTCACACGACACAGCCTCCGTTTAAATAGCACGTGCCACGCGCCCACAAATTAACGCGTCTTCTCCCACTGCCATGTCGCAGTAAGTACCGTCCCTCCTCGACATCAGCCATGTATTCTCAGTACGTTCAGAGACCCGAGGATATACGGACATATACCCAACGTTCCTGTTTTCACAACCTTCAGGAGCAGGTAAGCGACGACCCCTTCCTACCTCGCTCCTGATTTACCGTCCATTCTTCAGGGACGCTCTTATAAGAGCTGGTGTGCATGGCCAGAGTCAGGCAGGAATCCACGGTGATTCCAAAGATGGCGGCGGTGCATTCTCGATCTGCATTTCTGGGGGATACGAAGACAACGTCGATGACGGAGAGACGATGTACGTCAATTTGCCACCCGTTCTGGATCCACGCGTCCTCATGCTCATGGCTGCTTGTAGCGTTTACGTCGGCTCAGGTATGCTCTATGCACTGTTTTAAACATGTTTTTAAAGCACGATATCAGGAGGACAGAATTCGAGAGGAGTATGTCTTTCTTTGCAGATCGGTTTCTACCACTCACATGTCGCAGGAGCAAACTGCAGACCAATCGTTCGATGATCCTCGAAACAGATCCCTACAGGTGAGTTCCCCGGCAAAGTACATATGCCCGTGTTTCATATTCCTTTAGATTTCTTGCGAGACGACAAGGCCAGTACGAGTGATACGAGGCAGAAACAAAAAGAGTTTTTACGCGCCGCCCTCAGGGTGAGACATGTATTGGTGTTGATGGTTGTGCAAGTATTCATGTGACTGGACAGGTACAGATATGATGGACTCTATGTAGTGGTTAGGGTGAGTATCATCCTCGCCTCAGGCTACCATTTTCTCATTCCTGCCTAGGCTGAGATGAGACGAGGAAAGGAAGGTCATGACATGTGCTTCTTCGAACTTCAGGTAAAGGTATCACAGTCTGCCAAGTCAGGTTTACTGAATTTTAGATCAATAGAGAATGAGAGAAGAAGGTGATAAGGATCTGCCTAACCGACGCCGCCTCAATACTCGCAGATTGGCTAAGATGCTCAGACAAGCACGCAAATGAAGTTGCCTTTCCCCCGCCTTGACCCCATTTTTTCGTTTTGTTTCGCTGTGCTCATGCTATCGATATGGTATCACCTTGTACATTCTACCCTCCCCTGCCGATTCTAATATTCCAAACGGCTGGATCCAAGTTATATAGATCAGGGGTATATCAATCAGTGTTTCGATGAGAATGCAATAGGATGTTATTGGGAGTGGAAGCACAAGCATGGAATTGTACGATCTCCAAAATGCAAGTGTGATAGGAAAGCAATCTGAGCGACGCAGGACCAAAAATAAATAACATGAGAGAAGTCTGAAAACATCAACGCGGAACTAAACGACCGTAGTTATGAAAGACTGTACTGATAGAGCGCCCTGTGAGTCGTCGGTCGATGCTCGTCAGATGCACCATAGAAACCGCTGACAAGACTGACCACCAATTGGTATGCGTACATGAACAGACAAACGATGCGTATCTGTGTCATTTACAAGGAAGACAATCGGTAGAGTACTGGGCTCAATACGCGTCCAGAATTTCCCCGTCTTCGTCAGGAATGCTGACGATACTCTGCGGCCGTGGCTTCGAAAGTGAAGTGCCTTCAAGGAGGTTGACGATATCTTCGATGTCATTTCCGGAGGCAGCAACTTCGACTTTGAGACCATCCCCGTTACTGACCACTTCACCGGCATGTGATTCAGCGGGTTCTGGAACAGGATCCTCTCGAATTTCCAAATGTACTTCGGGATGTACTTGCTCCATGTGCTCATGTGCAACTTCCTCCGGAGGGGCCTGAGCGACATGTTCATGGTCGTGTGCTTCATCTTCCGCGAGGTGTTTACCTGCCTCCTCAGGAGGTTCAGGATAAACCCCGGGATCAGAACGCGCCTCCTCGACTGCTGCAGGATCATGCGTCGCATCACTGACAACCTCTGAACGGCCAGGCGTATCTTCTGGTGATCCAACGTCCGATAACGCGGCTGCCCCTGTCTCATGCCCATTCTCCGTATGATCAGCCGCGAGATGCTCCGCACCACGGGGAGGCTCAGAGGAAACGGAAGCACGATCAGACTTGATCTCCCCCTTCGTACTGGCCTCCTGCGGTTTCACGGGTGTACGTCCAGCCTTCAACTTTGACAGGCCACGAGGAGGCGTACTATGGGTGGTGG
The DNA here is from genome assembly GCA_018397855.1 of Boletus reticuloceps. NCBI lineage: Eukaryota > Fungi > Basidiomycota > Agaricomycetes > Boletales > Boletaceae > Boletus > Boletus reticuloceps. The sequence continues at coordinate 393,603 of JAGFBS010000018.1, forward strand.
CTGAAGTGAATTTTGCTACTCTTGCGGGGCTTGGAGCAGCGTGAACTGGTGTGCGTGCTTTGGACAATGATGCAGCGGTAGGCTTGCTAAGCCTCTCTGCCGCATCGCTACTCAGAGTCACTTTCTTGATGGGAGGCGGGGGTGGCGGAGGGGCATTACGAGAACGCGCAAGTGACGCTGCAGTAGGAGCGAACAGACCGGAAGAAGGCGTCTTCGGTCTTGTAACAGCCTGGTTGTGTGAGATTGATGACTTGGGACGCGAGGGGGTCGATGGTGCAGTTCTGGGGACCGAGCGTGCTTGGCGTGTCGTAGAAGGATTCAATGTGACGGACTGGCCAGTATGTTGTGATCTGAGAGGTTGCGAGACAGATGACTGGAGAGACGTCTTCGGAGGAGAGCTGACCGAAGACTTGGTAGAGGTGCTGTTGGCGACGGGGGTGTGGTTTTTTTGGGTAGACGCCGCTGCCCGCCGCATTCCCGCTGCAGGTATCGACTTGCCGGCAGCGACAGGTTTTCCTTTGGATGGAGGGGACATCACTAGCTCTGGTGTTTTAGGACTGGGAGTGGTGGGTATGTCCGCTGAAGGAGCGGGGTCGGGTGTGGGCTGAGGGCTCACGACAGGAGGATTAGACATGCTGGAAGAAGGTGAACTGGAGAGTGGGGGCACGGGTTGTTTAATATCAGCCGACGCCACGTGTTTGGGTGGCCATTCCCTCTTCTCCTTGACTTCTTCCCCCGCAGCATCACCGGCTACTTGTGACGAGACACTAGAGCTGCGTGGAACCACAGGGACAGCGGGCGAGGCTTGACGCTTTCCCTGCTGCTCAAAGCGGCCGATGAGATTGGCGACACTCTGGCGTGGTCTCTCGTCGGGCAAAGGCCTGTGACAACAGGATGGAGCGTTGTCAGCGCGAGATCAGACAAAGAGGTAGAAGGAGGAACGAGGACTGACATCTCGCACTCTCCTGGAGTTCAAGAAGGAAAACAGAAAGAAGAAGGAAGGAAATACAAACTTGTGTATCTGCGCAAGTAAGCAAGTTAAAGAGATGTGGTGAGGGCGATGGTCGCGGTTGTCGTTCAAATTCAAAGCTTGACAAGTCCAACCGGCATCGACGTTTTTGGTAGCGGTATCAATGTACTTATAACGAAACATAGCGGACATTGTCATATCAACCCTGGCAGTGCAAACCGACATCTCAACACTCTAAAGTACCTGAATACATCAAGAAACCCAGTTCTTCAACGTTTCCTTCAGTGCCGCTTCGATGTCTCAGTGTGCCAGAAATGACTTGCACCCGTGACGGTCACTACCCTCAGCTGCGCTCCAATGATGCCCTCCGTCGCTTTGAGCGACTCAGTCCAGGTCTCGTACTGGGAGTGACTCGTAAATTCGTCCCGGTCGCCGTGGACAATGAGCAGCCGAGTGCGGTCATCACGCAACAGGGACTGTCAGCGCTGAAGAGTACACCTTCGTATGAAACAGGGTCAAGAGTCCCCTCGGTCCAAGAGGATACGAAAGCAGCACGTAAGAAGTATTGATGTGCGAGGGTAACACGGGGTGCAGCGTCACTATCAGCGATCCATGAGAGTACCCCTGTTGTTTCAGTTCGGCGGGACTCGTACAGACAATGTTTGAGGACGGCGCACGATAAAGGTGACAGACTTGACCTGCGGATGTCCCTCTAGAAATTGCTGGACGAGGGCTTCCAGATCGCTACCTTCCGTCTTTCCGTTGAAAGAGGGCCAGCCGGTTGACTGTCCGACGCCCCGAGAGTTGTAGTACACCACGAAGAAATCGTTGTCCTGCAAACACTTGACAATGGTCTGAACAGTCCTGCACCATGGGGTCAAGTTGGGCAGGCAATCCAACGTGAAGCATGCTGTACCCACGGGTCGTACATGCATCCGCCGAGTCGTGACCATGGATGGAGGCAGAACGCAACCCGGGTGCATCGGTGTTCTTGCTCCGGCCGTGAGGTGGCGACTTCGAGCGCAACACCTGTTTTGAGCGGGACAATATCGTAGAGTGCGACCATCAAAGGAGAGCACTTTCGACAAATTCATCCACTTGCGACCCCGGTTGGATGCCTTTTCGAGGTACACTACACCACATCAGCAGTCACTTGGGACTTTGACAGTAGGCAACGTCAATTCTTTCACCTGCATGTTGTCTAATGAAATGTTATCCTTCAGCACTCACCGAATGGCAGAGACTTTCTTGTCTCTTTTGCTCGTCAACTCGTCTGCAAAAGGACCCAGTCTAGTTTTTAGATGGCCGCCAATACCCGAGTCGTCGTCTAGGCTCATACGCCCACTGCCTCATATCTGTGGACCAGAGCTCGACAACCCGTGGAGGGCAGCTCATCACAACGCCGCCTCCATGGGCACCGCCGACGGATTCGAACATAGCAGTCATTCTCGCCACGATTCTCCGCAGGACACGGACGACTACGTATGGCGGATGCCGTCCGGGGTACGCGACCGGAACAGGTCTTTTTCCAGAAACACACCGCTCCCTTCATCCGGCCGCAATTCTCCCTCCAAAGGGGAGTCATTCGATGACGAATGTGAAGATGGCGCAGTGGGAGGTGAATACCACACCGTCTTCAATTATCCAGCACAGTTTTTGTCCAAAATGCTCTGTCCGCAGAGAGCCCTCTGCCACCAGAAGTACGAGCTCATCATCGATAATCTAGTCTTTATCGGTCACCCAGTCTCAGCGGAGGACGACGGCATTTGGAGATTTAAATCAGAGAAGAGCAAGTCCAGTTCCAGGGGAAGAGGTTCTCGAAATCGTGATGCGGATGACAATAGATCCGAAAGGTCCGTCAGCGGGGAACTGCGCCCTGCGCCTCAAGGTCATAATTCGTGGCTCCACATGTTCCATTTCGTTCTGGTTTTGGATTTGCCTGACCCTTCCTCGTCGGGGACCGGCAACATTGCCAAGTATTTCGATGTGATCTATGAACACATTGCGTTCACAGTCACGGCAGTGCTTTTCCAGGAACAAGTACTTTCCAACTTCGTGGAGGCAGAGTGTGACGTCCTGGGCGCTTTAGAGGCGGATTACATTGCCAAAGGTATCGCACTTGCGAGATCCCAGTCAAAGTACGCTGATAGCGTTAGGCGAGGCTTTTTCAGAATACGTCTCGCATGCCCTTCAAGTTTCTTCTATTGCGTCAGCCATGAAAACACTCTTCGAGTCTATCAAGTCGACTACAATGGCATGCATCACACTAAATAACCTTCCCTTGGAGCTCCAACTCCCTCTTTATTTGGACCACCTTCTACATAACGAAGAGGAGTATGAACTCGACTTTGTAGACCATCAGGAAGACGAGGAAGAAGTAAGGGTATGGGGTCGCGATCTTAGTGTGGGGTGGCGTCTACCTGCACTAGCTCCATGGAAGAGCCTGCTGCTTCTCGATGCCGACGATTCTCTTGATCCATACACAAGTCTCAGGGGTCCGCATGTGAGACCAGAGGAAAGGGACTATGCAGACCGTCTGATCAAATTTCTGGAAACGGCCTCCGTCACTCTTCGTATGTTTATATTCTCTGACTTGAATCCCCTGAGTTGACATCGATATCTTACAGGCTTGCAGACATGGCGAGTCTGTTGGACTGGGACCTAGAATCTGAAGTATTCCCAACAGTCCGTTGGCTTGTTCATCACAGAAGAGCGAAGCTTGTGGATGTCGTTCACAGCGGATTAAAGACTATCTTTACCCTTTCTCCCAAGTTTAGTGCATCGTACGTGATTACTTTTTTTAAAAAGGGAGTCTTTTATCTCAATTTATTCTGTCAAGTTTATCTCAGTTATCCGCCGAATTCAAAGAGATGTTTCCTCAACCTATCGTCCGTCCCTCCCGTCCCTCCTCGCAACTATCTCGGCGGCTAGCTCTAAGCAAAACGATAATCATTTCTTTGCTGCTGTCGTCCGTTCCAAAGAACACATTCCTCTTTATCATGACGTTGTACTCTGGATGCTGAAGCACGACCTCGTGTATAATGTCCATCTCCACGTACGGATCGTCGCGACGTCGGAGCTCAAAGTCCGTGTCCGTGAGGCTCACGAACGGAAACTCGAACGGCTGGGTGGCCGACAAGTTCGCGGGCGCAGGCCAAGCAAACTTTTGGAACCCGAATCGCTCATGGACAGGAGACCTGGGAATGCTGGGATTTCATGGTTGTCATTATCACCAAAGAGCGCGCGACGCTATACCAGACGTATCCCCTCCGTTGAGTCCGAGTTGGGCAGTGAAGCCACTGGATCGTATGCGGACCAGGAAAAGGACGACGAGGATGTCACCGAGGAATCTGACGAAGACAATGTTGGATGGGGAACTGCCGAAGACACCGTGTCTCCATCTATGATAGGCGATCCAGGGACTGCATCTCCGTTAGAGCGCAAGTGGCTTGCCGCGATGTCGGAGGGCAAGGATGAACATATTGCCAGGCGATTTGAGTTGTAAGCGCCCATCTAGGACAGTCGGGCGACAGTCCTTTTGACTAGTCTTGCAGAATCAACCAATACTTTGACGGGAAGCGGACTGACTGATGAGATACTCTATCGGGCGGAGATTTCAAGAAAGCAACTTCGCGAAGTATTGCATCATTACGAAGAATACGTGCGGTTTCCTTTACTCTTAAGCGTCGGCTTGGCCTAACTCTTGCACAGCTGCAAACATTCCTGCATCCAGCATGATCTCTGAATAATTCGCGTGGCGCGCTACTTCAATTTGCTATGCATAATCCCTGTGTACCCATCCGAAGAAACGTTCCGCCTTACTACAGTCGAAGAAGCCGCGCCCTCCGCCCTTTACCCACCCCTCTCTCACTGTAACATCTGGAAAGTACTTTTGCTTTAGCTCCAGCCAATCTTCGTCAGCTGCGACCTGCGGCGCAGCAATGAAGAACGTCTCATGCCCCTTCCATTCATCATTTTCCACTGTGACCGCCCTCAAAAACGCCTCTGCAGACGAGTCCTCTTGAACATAACCCCAAGGTCACCCTTTACTTTCTCGTAGTCCTTCCGGTAGGCCTGAGCCCTCGTCGGGATCGACAAATGGAGACGAAGGCTCGCCACTCGCATACGCGGGTACCTCCGCACGATCGTATCGGCCTGCATCTCGGCGATCCTGCAAGTCGAGAGCACACATCCCCAAATGAGATCAACCACACTCGACACACATGGCAACAAGGGGTTTTTCACAATTTCGAAAGCCCATACGGTTCGTCCGGGAGCGTTGGATGACGCGCGTCGATTGGGAAGTAGTCAAACTGGGGTCGAGCGCTGTAGACGCCCCGGAGGACGTTGACAGACGACGCTTGCGCCACGCGGTGTATCCCCAGCTTGTGAAGAACGCATGTTGAGCGGGTCATGCGCTTGCAAGAGACGCGAGACGGTCTACCTCTGCAGCGGCGCGCAACACGTTCCAGCTGATCACCACGTTGCTGTGCAACAAAGGTCATGTTTTATCTCAGCAGCCGCAGCGCAAGAGGTCGACGATGGCTGGACAAATATGTTCTCACCGGTTATGTGTGTTGACTTTATAATCTATCGGTTGATTGATGGCAGCGAGCTGCACGATGGCGTCGCATCCCTCGAACGCTTGAGAGTCTCTTCAAAGATGGTCAGGTCTGCGAGGATAAAGATAAAATGGGGATCGTGGCGGAACTCGATGCCTTCTTTGGCAACGCTGTCGATTCCGACGACGGTATGGCTGGTCTGGAGGGCTCTCAGGACGACTCGCTGGCCGACCATACCGTTGCATCCAGTTATTGCGATCTTCATCGTAGCTGGGAAAGATGGAGAAGTTCCCATGGTTTGTCATTCCATTCACCACGAGCAATCGTGATTGGCACATGGGTGTGGGGACATGTTCGGGAGTAATCGGCGTGCTAAGAACCATGTACCATTCCCATCCCTCAATTGAAGTCAAGACTAAATACATGGCAAAACTGTCAGCGTGAACGATACAGATACAATTTGCTCCAGATGGCACTCTCTCTCACTCCATGCTTTTGACAGTTACAACTTGGAGCCAGACACGGCCTCATTGTAGCGCTTTTCACCCTCCTCCCAGTTGATGACGTTCCAGATCTTTTCGAGGTACTGATAACCAACAGAACAAGTCAGTCTGGCGTCTCACCAACGCATATATCCACTCACCGCAGCCCTGGCATTGAAGTACTGCAAATAGTACGCATGCTCCCAGACATCGACACCAATAATCGGCACATGAGTGAGGACGGGGTCCTGATTGGGTGTGGTGACAACCTCAAGGACCTTTGTCTTGGGGTTCCATGCCTACGAGGGGTTTGAGGGGAAAGCGACCACATCGTGGCGAAAAACATACCAGCCAACCCCAACCAGAGCCTTGAATAGCCGTGGTGGTGGAGTTGAATTCCTTGATAAAGTCCTCGAGGGACCCAAAGTCACGCTTGATGGCGTCTTTCAAGGGGCCATCCTTGAGAATGCCGCCATTGCTCTTGACGTGCGTGCCGTCTGGGGCGGGTGTGAGGTTCTTCCAAAAGAGGGAGTGGTTGATGTGACCACCGCCGTTGAAGCGAATGGCAGACTGGAGGGCGATGCGCTCTTTAGGGGTAGTGGCCCTGGCGTAATTGTTCTCCGCAGCGTTGAGGGCATCGATATACGTTTTGTGGTGCTTGTCGTGATGCAACCTCATGATCTCTCCGATGATGTATGGCTCGAGCGCATTGTTGCTGTAAGGAAGGTTGGGGAGTGTGTGTGTGCCAGACATGACGATGGTGGTACTGTAGTGGAAAAAAAATGTAGACGTGATGTCACTCTATCTAGGTGTTGTCGTGCACAGCATGAGTCAAGGTGGATTCGACCCCTCTTTTCATCGTATCCCGTACGTATAGCTGGTTAGGAGCCCAGCTGGACGGATAGCCCAACGCATATCCCAAACACGCTCCTCGCAGACCAGGCGACGGTCTCCAATAAGCAGGGGGAGGTCTCTCTCTGACGGGCTTTTGATATTTCTTGCTTGACAATTCCCTCTGGCTGGGGACAGATGTCACAGGCAGAACAACGCAAGATGGCCGGGGACGCGTGCGGCGACGCCGCAAAACCTGGACGAGCCTGCGGACCTCGGCGCCGGACGGTCCTCTTTGCACGAGCCTCTTCCGTGACTAGCAAAGGGGGTAGAGGTCCGGCGAGCGACGTCTCGGTGAGTGGCACTTTGGCTCCAACGATGACAGGCTTCGGAAAAGGACGGGTTAGCGGAGTCCGTACACGTTCCACGATGCAAACCTTGATATCGACCTGCCTTGTCAAAACGGCAGCTTCACCTAGACGTTCAAATTTTACTGCGACGGACAACGAGCGTATCCGCCGCGTTTCAGCTTCTGTCTCGTCGTCCTCGCAGTCGGGTGGTCTTGATCTAGAGAGATTTAATATGAAACGCATTGTGGCGCTCAAAGAGAAGCATTCACATACACGGGTAGAGGTGGTCGTTTTGGGTCTAGAGATATGTGTTGCGGTTGTTTCATGGTTGACAAGAGGCGGAACACTATGGGACGATTGGAAACCGACGCTCCACGGTGCATATGGTCCTTACCGATCTGTTCATCCTCGTTGCCACAACTGTCCGATGTATTCCGAGGTTTTTTTCCTCTCGGTAGATGGGATGTTTCTGCGAGGGTATCTGCCCATGTGTCTCGAAGCGAGGCGTCCAAGTCGCGTTTGAGGGCGTGCGTATCCTCATCACGAACACTGGGAATAATCCCGGCTCGTTTAGCAATGTCTGAGCGTGTGGTCTTTTCAACGTCTTGCACTAGCGTATGCGGATTGGCGAATTTGGGAACCATCCGGAGTCGAACTTAACTTGTAGTAGTACTTGGTTATGAATGTGAACACCGTTGTTGTGAATTGTTATCCAAGACTTTTGCCGATCACCAATATTTAGATCCCTCTACCTTGGAAACAAAATGAGCGACGAGGACCACTTGTACGGTTTCTCTACCGATGACGACGACTCATCCGACGAGGAAGTCATCCAAGACGATGCAATCGACGTCGGAAAACTGCCCACAGTGGCCAAGGACGATGCAACAGTACAAAAAAAGCTAGAACGGGCCCAACGGCAACAAGTACGTCTCTCCATACATCTCGAACCACCTCTGACACGCGCATCACACGACAGAAACACGACAAGGGTGTCATTTCGGTCAGTCGTCTACCGCACGGCTTTTACGAAGACCAACTCCGGGCCTACTTCTCGCAATTCGGCGAGGTGCTGCGGTTACGTGTATCCCGGAACAAAAAGGTGGGGTGTTCGTCCTCTTTGTCCTATGCCGACGATAAATGCGTATCTTTTAGACCGGAAAGTCGAAACATTATGCATTCCTCGAGTTTGACGCGTCCTCTGTCGCGCAGATCGTTGCAGAGACGATGGACAACTATTTACTCGTGGGACATATACTCAAGTGCAAAGTCATACCCAAGGACGAGGTCCATCCACAGCTCTGGGTGGGTGCAAATCGAAAATGGAGACCGGTACCCTCGGGATCGAATTGCCCGGGTGCAGCACAACAAGGTGAACACGAATGTATTGATTGATAAGCGGGTCGGGCTGACTTTTGCCAACACCCAGCCTCGAACGGAGGAGAGCATCCAGAGGGCAGAAAAACGGCTGATGAAACGTCAGGAGGAACGCAAACGCAAATTGGCAGAGGTTGGCATCAAGTATGATTTTGATGCCGTCGCATACGTGGGTGCATCTCTGCTTGCCTTGACGCTAGCGACAGCTGATTGATGATCGCCAGAAAAAGAAATCAAAGTCTTCGTAGGCACAAAGAATACCAATGTACTTACGAGTCTGAGCACTATGCTTCGACCTCCCGTTGTAATGAAATATCGTGTTTCACCATCTTAATTTTGTCCACTGTGGTCGCATACCTGACCCACCCGGTTTGTGAGTACGAGTACTAATCAATTTCCTATCACGAATACAATAATTCCAGATCTGGTAGGGTATACTTGCGGCGAAGTACTACAAGCAAGGGTCCACTGAAAACAGCATTGCATATTACAAGTATTTAAACGATTTTCCAGCACAGTTAATGGGACCATCCATCCCATTCAACGATGCGCCAGTCCAATACGGCAGGGCTCTCCGCCGTCTATGCAGTGACAGCACCAGTGATGTATGTGTCCTGGTTTTCGTTGGAGAGATCTTCGAGGGTCTTTTGCTTGGTCTCGGGAATAAGTAACGTGGAGAATATCCCCGTGAGCATGAAGAAGGCAAATATTTCCATACTATACGGAGATAGTTGTTTAGATAGTATTCGGACTTGAACAGAGATGATCCTCACATGTGTTTAATGAATTGGTTCGTGCCGCCAATGTTGATCAACTGGCCAAAGCCCAGTTGCGCAACTACGGCACCAAGCTTACCGCTTGCTGCGGAAATACCATGTGCGGTCGAACGGTAGCGGGTAGGGAAGGCTTCTCCAGGGACGACAAAGGTCGTTGTGTTAGGACCAAAGTTCTGGAAGAAATTGGTAAGGCAATAGAGGAAGACGAAAGCGTTTTTGCCGGGTGTCGAGGCATTAAGCTTGTCGTAAGCGAAGCCTTTAGGAAAAAATGAGTGCTGACGATGGAAACCTGACTGACGACATACCCATAGTGACGAAGAGGATGGTAAGGACAGAGAAACCCATGAGTTGAATAGGCTTGCGACCCCAGGTATCGATAAATAGAAAGGAAACCCAATATCCAGGAATAAGACCGGCGACGGAGAGAATAAGGTTTCCGACGCAAACGTTGTAAAGATTCTGGTAGACAGACTCGGGAGTAGTTCCTTTGCTGATACCACCGAATTTAATGGCAGTCAAGATGACAGAGCTGTTGAGACCGAGACCATAAAAGGCGATCTAGAGATGTGTTAGGACGGATAGGCGACAAGTGTGTTCGACTAACATCAAGTGCGAACCAAGAGTAGGCCGTGCCGAGGAGAACTTTGCCGTTTTCCCACTTGGAGAAGTGAGCAAAAAAGTCTGCACGGCTCGCGCGAGGTGCCTTGACACGCTGGGAAACAACTGCGTCATCATCCTCAATGTACTTTCCGGTGGTGAGAACGTTGTCGATGTCGAGTGCGGCCTGCTCAATATTGCGTTCAACATCCATAGTGAAACGAGGAGTCTCGGGAATGGTGAGACGGAAGTAAAGGGCGATAACACCAGGAACGCATCCAAGACCAATGAGAAGACGCCAAGTGTGGTCGACGGGGACAACACAAGGGAAGGCAGAATTGAGGATAGCATCCTTGTACGCAGCGACGACGACGATACCGACAATAGAGGAAGCTGGGGAAGGATTCGTGAGAACGAGTATTTTATTTGGATAATGATCATACCGAATTGACCCCATCCTTGGAAGGCAAATACAGCGGTCATAAGACGACCACGAGAGCGGGTGGCTGCAAACTCGGATGAAATGATGGCACTCAATGGGTAATCACCACCGATTCCGACGCCCATCTGATGGCGCAGTGATGAGCAAGCGTGGGTAGATTGAAGGCAGTGGAAGAACTGACAATGAAGCGCCAGACGATGAGGACACCGACGATGCCAACAGCGGGTGCTTGGCCAGAAAGAGCCTGCCCAAAGGTGGCGATGATCATGATCATGAGCTCAATGCCATCTTAGCGAGATATTAGGGTGATGGGGAGGGACGACGGAAGGTAGTCTACTTACACATGCGCTTACGACCGACGACATCGGCAAGCCAACCAAAGATGAGCTGACCGAACAAGTTTCCGACGGGGGTGGCAACCTTGATACCTGTGGACTGCCAAGTGGAGAGGGTGACTAGACGGATCGGATGAGGGGAATGGATAAAGTGACGGGATGAGCGATATACCAGTTTTACCGCCGTAGACATAGTTGAGCATGGTGGCAGCGATGCTAATAGCGAAAATATCATAGCTAGGGGACGGTCACATGATGATGCTACGGGGATGAGAGAGCTGAACTCACGCATCGGTGAAGAAGCCGACACCAGCCACCAAGCAGACCTTTACGTGGAACCAACTGTAGAGGAAAGAATGTGGTGAGACGGATCGGATATACAAGGAAAAGAGCGTACGAGAAGGGGGCATTGTCAATCTCTGCAAGTGCAGCACGACGACGCTCGTTGAGAACGGTGAGGTTGGGCGGTCCACGAGACTTTTCAGGGTACGAGTCGTGCTCGGAGAGCTGCTCAACTTGGTTGGACATGGCGGAGTAGTGCCCTCGGACGGATGGAAGGGAAATAGGTGGGCAGTATGGCGCATACTGGCTAGGCTGAGATTATAAGTGCACGCTATGCAATTCCCGTACCTTGCACGTTCGATCCCGCCAAGGTACGTGGTGATGACTAAGCTCCATATCATGTCCATCAGCCTGTCAAGTGCACATGATCCTCTCCCTCCCGTTCCCATACAGCCTTCTGTGGGACAAATCGCTTCTTGGCGGCGGCCAAGCTGTCCTGATATAATTAGATCATCGCACGATGAAGGGAATCGTCACCTCTAAGTACATAAGAGTAGCTAAATTAGACTTGCACTGTCTGCATCTCCGAGCGGACTCGCCGCTCCGTCTCCGAACAAACCCGGATCCCTCTCCATGACGACCCCAGCCTCTCAACGCTTGCGGGCCTTGGCCCTGTATAAAGAACTACATCGTCTCGGACGGGACTACGACCCTTCGTCAGTCACCTGGAGCTTGTCCGTCCCCATGGCATGCTGAATCTATTTTCGTTCAGCTACGACTTCCATGCAAAGCTAAGAAAACTCTATGAAAGTGAGTCCTTCTCACAGACTTGCTTTGCCCATTATCGCGCATGACGGTAATCCGTTCGCTCCCCCTCATACAGAGAATCGACATCTGAAAGATGAGACAGAGATAGAGAGAGCACTCGAATTTGGAGAATATATCAAGAATGGTATGTCGTGTGGTACCCTACAAACTGCACCCTAATTCTCGTCAGAAACTTTGGCCTTGTACTCTCTACGCAAATATAGGCATTTGAAACGGATGTATCCTCCTACCCCAACATCTGACCCATGACCGGGACATCTAGGATAGCTACTGAACTCATCGGTGGTGAGTGCCCTCTTTTGCTCATACTGTATCATGGATGTGTGCATTGCGCATCACACGTATCCGTTAATCCTTTATACATGTAGCACGTTCGTTCCACCTGTTTTAGCTTTGTCGGGTAATTTTTGGCACGGTCTTGCTGGGACATTGATTCATCCACCTCGGAGCTACCCGCTGCGCGCCACCGACGCTCCTCTTCCGACGTGGAGAAACGGTGGCGCGGGTCATCAGGCCAGTCCAAGTTAGCATTAATTGTTCTAGACCCCTGTTAATGACGCAGTGTGGCATGTCACTGGCAGAAGTTCCTCGCTGCGTTCCTGGGGCAAAGTTTCTTGGCAAGGACCAACTAGGAAATCACATAATTAGCTGGGAGTCGTGTTTTATTAGGCCCTCGCCTAGGTTTGTAAAAGGGAGCACTGATGCTCATGGTAGATTGACCAACGGGGGCCAGCAGTGGTGCTGTGGTTCTATTAGTTCGACTCGCTGTGGAAGCGAAGTTCAAGAATGGCATGACACCGCACTGGACATGATTCAGCCTGTATGTAAGAATAAATAATGGGGATAGCCTTGAGTACATAGGTAGCCTTCGAACTTGAATTCACTACTTAAGTCCTTTAATTTACCACCCTTACAATAAGTTGTGGGCATAATAATGCGGTGTGCTTACTCAGATGCACCGCCACGCGTGGGTGCCGGATCCGATTTAATCACACATTGGCGACTCCCCAACAGCTGCAAAAGCCGACGACCTTCATCACCCACTAATTCGTAGACAGACCTAGAATGCCAAAGGTGCGTACATCTTCACAACTCTTTAGTACCGTTTATCCTCTGGAACTCATTGCCATCGCGTACGCAGAACAAGGGCAAGGTTCGTTCGTCCGCTGTGCCTTTGCTCGCTTTCTCGCTCACTCAGATTCACAGGGTGGGAAGAACCGCAGACGTGGTAAAAACGAAAACGAGGACGACAAGCGTGAGCTTGTCTTTCGCGAAGATGGCCAGGAGTATGCCCAAGTCACGAAAATGCTCGGCAATGGGCGTCTGGAAGCCCAGTGCTTTGATGGTCACAAGCGATTAGCCCACATCAGAGGGAAAATGCGAAAGAAGGCACGCACATCAACTTTGCTTGTTTCTTTGCCATTCTCAACGATAAAATGAATGTTCTAGGTCTGGATCAATCAGGGAGACATCGTGTTGCTTTCGCTTCGTGATTTTCAAGACGATAAAGCAGACGTCATCGTCAAGTACACCGCCGACGAAGCTAGAAATTGCGAGTTATTTGTTGATATTGTCGATATCTGTCGCTGACTTGACCTCTAGTGAAAGCGTATGGCGAACTTCCAGAAAGTGCCAAAATCAATGAGACAGATACATTCCCTGAAGAGGACGGTGAATGCACATTCGAGTTCGGCGACGAAGGGGAGGTTGATATTGATGATATTTAATCCTCGACATGTACCAAGGTTTTGTTGTTCTTGTAAGGCTCCCTTGCTCTAGATTCCTCCCAGATCTCATTCCTTCATAGGTAGTCATTCGAGCATATACTGTTCCATGCGATCTTATCTTCCTCCACTTTGTTTTACTGGAATGAGCATGCATCCATAGATGTGACATTAGCAAATTACTGCAATGTATATTGATGCATCGTCTTGTCTTCATTTTCGTGTAGTCCCTCGCTGTGTTCCCTAAACAATTCATTCCAGTAACTCATCTCATTAACAGCAATGTTTGCATGTCAGGTATACATCCCTTTTCTCTCGTAAGGTACTCGACGATATCCTGCGCTCTGCACTTTACGGCCGCTTTCAGCATCTGCGGAGTAACTACAACCCTGTCCTCCAGTTTTCGTCGTTTCCTATCGCCCTTGCCTTTGGACGTTCCCGTATCCATCCTTTCCACAAGCATTCTGACTAGACCAAGATCCTTGCGATGGATGGCGATGATGATGGGAAGGTTACTCTTGCAAGTCGGTGTCGCACCATGATCCAACAAGAACCGTACGAGGGGGATAAACCTGACCTGGACAGCCTTGGTCAAAGCATACCCATCGTGCGAATTCACATTCGGAGGGCACATGTGAGGACACGCATATAGATATCGGAGAAGAGGCAGTGGCGGATCTCGGTCAGACCACGCCCCGATCAACTCGGATTCAGACGTCAATTGGGGGGCGGCGAGCGCGCGAAACAGTCGCCTCGGCAGTTCTGGCGCTGATCGCGGTTCTGTGCAAGGATCCCTCCGTCGAAAATAAGCGTCGAGGACGTCTTGCGTGCATATCGGATAGCGCAGCATTTTGGTGAGGACGACGTCCTTGGGGATGCGGGATGAGTCGGTGCATGCGATGAGGTATTGGGCACGGTAAGATGGGGGGGTGGATGCGAAAATGCGGTGAAGCGTGTTGCATGTCTGAGGGAGCGTATGGGACGTTGCAAAGAGTTGGATTTCGTACAGTAGCTAGACGTGGGGTCAAGGATTTTTCTTGTTGATAGGATCTTGCATACATACCTCGACGGGTAACATTGTGAGGGTGTACATGCCGTCGATCATCGATCACGCAGATGCTGCGCAGAGTTCTAGTTTGACATGACAAAGCCTCGAGACGACGTTGTTTTGTGCACAGTATACACACTGCCTGGGGCCGGTCCGGGATAATGTTACGAATCAGGCCATCAAACAAATCACTCTACGAATCGTCTCAAGTCATCGGTGTATGTTCAACAACGTTCAGCAATGATCAGACACACGACTGCGCAGCTTTATGCAGATGCCTCCGAGTGATTTACAGCGGTTTTCATTATTCTGCGGAAAACCGATTTCGATTTCGATGACCGACATTAACGTTCAAATGTTCACCTCCAACGACACGACAACGCACTCGCGCCTCACTCGCCCACCACGCCTTCACCTTGTCCTCATCGCTCCGACTCGCTTGCCCTCGCACATACCGTCGCCCTCGCCCTCACGCCCTCGTTGTCGCACGCCCTTCCCATCTCGCTCACCCCTCACTAACACTCACCCACATACGCACTTCCCACCTCCATCGCCCTCTTGCACGCCTCTCACTCGCCCTTCCCACATACCCTCCCCACCTCGCTTGCCGTCGCGACCATCACGACGGTGGAATTGGCGACACGACGACATCTCCTTGTTTCATTCGCCGTTTCTTTTCCCCGGCCCCCATTTACCCCGCCGTTTTTTCATCTTACTGTAAATCACCATAGTTTAATCACGTCCTGTGGATAGCATGTACTAGTAGCTTCATTCAATGCAGTGGTTTTGATTCTTAACCCGAACTTAAGCTTGAACATCAATCTGTTACATATATCATTTTACATTATTGACCCAACATAAAAGTCTCGATATCGACTCGACATCCCGACACACGATAGAAACCGGTTGACATGCTAATATATGGCTGATAATGGATTCTCTGTCCTGACCCGATGAATTATAATAAAGTTGATCCATCGAGTCTACCTCTCATCCGCCTTATGCTCTCCTCCCATGTAAGTCATCGAATGTACGTTTTTCCCTGCCCTTACATCGTTTCAGGTCTACAACGGAAGAACACCCCGTTACATCCCCTTCTACTGGTGTCATAACTGAACCAGCTGTACCCCCTCCTAAGAAGCTGGTTGCCACTCACCCGTTCCGTGTCTATGGCTACAAACTGTCGCATGGTTGGGTCATCCAGTTTGGAAAAGATAAAGGCCTTCAACGTGCAGGCATGAGCAACAACTCGCTCGAAAGTGCTGTGTTCATGTACTTGCTCGCTCGCTTGCCTGGACTACAACGTCATTATCTCGACGACCCAGATGAACCTTTTTACGGCTGGAGCCACTGTCTTGCGATCGCCAACAATTGGAACCTGAAGAAGAAATCTCTGGCAGCAGGTCGGCTTCCAAAGTGGAAGGCTGTTCTGGGGATAGATGTGGAACCTCTGTGGCATATACCTACATGTGATACGATACCTCCGATACCCCCGGAATATCGAAGGTGAGTCCATCCTACCCTTAATTCCATCAGAGCACTCAGTGGTTTTGTATTCTTCACGTTTTGTCAGGTTATACGAGAGACATCTTGCTGAGAGTCATGCAGATTGATGTCAGAATCTCGTAACACGTAATGCTTGTTTTTGTATGAAATCTCCCTCCAAATGTGGGCTGCTTTGCATGCAAGATCTACCCACGAATCTGCGAAACCTATGTACATATGTAATATTCTGTCAACAATTTTGATATGCCCTTGACCATACTTTACACCGCGAGGAATACCATACGGGTGAACAGTACAAGCAGAAATGGATGTAAAACGCACCGGATGGTTTGACACCTCTCCACAGTTGCCCACCTTCACCTGTCGATTTTGCCAATCGAATGTTGGCTTCGGGTATGAGTCGCTGGTTTGCACGAGGCTTGACCCAGCGTGCAACGAGCGATGCTGCAAACCCGGTTCGACAAGTAGCTAAAGTGAAGAACATATGGGCTCTTTTGCACGCGATCATCGTGCTCGAAGAGAAGTCGAGGGTGATTAAGGATAACGCCAACAAGCGCTGAAAACACGAGGCGTTTGGGTGTGTACCGGTCTAGCGTGAGTCGTTGTGAGTCGCTTGTTTGGCTGCTAAGCGAACATCGAAATCGAAATCGGTTTTAATTGTTCACTCCAGTGTACCGCCCATCAGGGGCGCTGAACTGGGAAAAAAAAAGTTCCTTACATACCGTCACGCTCCTAACGCAGGACCTTGATCTTGACACGCTCATGCGCGGCATCATGATGGTCGCTGTTAGACCTGTCATTCACAGCTTCACAGCAGCTATCAGGTACCTACTGAATCTTTAGCCCTGTATGCTGTGATACCTGTTAACTAATCAATTGTCGTGAATTGCCATCACCATCCTTAAATCGCAATGATAATCAAGTCCACTGCGTTCAGAAAAACAAAAAGCAGGTAAAATTTCCAACCAATTTAAACATTGGCCAGTCCAATCGGCGACGTTGTGGAAACGAGTATGTACGTTGAACAGCCAGTTTGCGCACGTAGCCACGCGCGTGCCAATGGACCGCGTCCGGTTAGGAAATACCTGATAACATGTTATACGCTCGGTCAGCACATACTGCGAACTTGGTTCAGCTGACCTCCGAAGCGAGTACCCAGCTGACAGGCCCAAAACAGTGCGAGAACATGATGCTTGCCAAAAAAATTGTTGCGATGGCAGCTTTTTGAGCAGACAAATTCTGGGCTTCGCTGGGAGGGAATAATGCTACCAACGCGGCCAAGATGCTATATGAAGGATCCGGCACCGACTATCAGGGGTTTCTTGCGGCCTATCCAATCCAGGATAAATGTGATGAAACTAATCATGTTCCTTTACGATAGTAATGAAAGGTTGGGTTGATGATACGTACAAGAGGTTCGCAATGGGCCGACCGCTCCATAGATCCCTTGAACGAGAAGAGATAGGCTTGAAGTAAATCCCAATGCTTCGTAAATCTGTGGACCATGATAATTGATAGCTTGTCATGCATCAGACAACCAATGAGGACGCGGTGTTATAGCTTCGGTTAAAGCTCTTGATCATGTACGTCCTTCTTTCACAACCCGAGTCCAGCTATGCATCGGCGCAGTGGTTTCAACGTTCGAGGGCGAGCGAGCGGTATTCCGTCCCTGAGTGGGTCACCTCAGTCAACGATTTGGTACTCGGGCCCGAAGGCGACCCGCGGAACATGTGTCTCTTTCAGTGAAGACAAGTCGGAGGGGAACAGCTCAGATGAACAATCCGTTGACCACTGGTTTGGAAGTACACCGAAAAGATGAACCTTTTTTTTCTGCGGGCCATGGGTCTAGAACAAAGTCTTGCCAGGGCACGGACCTGTTACGTTCTGGAATAGCTTCACCTCGGAGGTGGATGGAACTAACGTCACAGGAACACTTCGCAGTGGAAAGCCGCGGCGATGAACTTGACTGCACAGTTACTTTGAAGGTATTCGGTCACAACCTATGTTATGTACTCCTTTCATCCTTCTCTCATTCGACGTTTTCCACTTCCGTGGGTGGGAAGTAGAGGGGAATGAGTTGCCTGGGAGCACCTTTACTCAATTGGACGAGGTTCAAACAAAGCCACTTACTCATAGGTAGCCCTGTCCCTGTTGCTGAAAACCACAAAGACTACACGCTTGAGCTGCTTAAAGTAAGCCGACTTTGCCACGATTGATGTCATACGGTTATACTACCTTCTCGCTGTCCTCCTTCTCCAATGTTTCCCGGACGGTTTTCAGTGCCACCTTGGTAGCATCTCTGATGGGATAGCCGTACACGCCTGTCGAGATACAAGGGAAGGCCTGTATTTCATTTAACCACAACTCCCGAGTCCATACGGGCGATACTTACAATGGTCTCGCAACCATTGGCGACTGCCATGTGCAAACTCGTTTTATAGCAAGACTCGAGTAAATTCTCGCAGTGTGTGGCATGATTAGAGGAATAGACCGGGCCGACAGTATGGATGACATGTTTTCTGTCCCACAGACGATAGTGCAGGTGACTTTGGGTAAAGGAGTGGCGCCGACGTACGCAGGAAGATCATATCCTCCAGTTATCTTTGCGTCTCCAGTTTTGCAGCCATTCAGCGTCTGACCTGAATCTCGCTCATGAGAAGGGAGTGAAGAAGAACTCGCCAATTCAATTCGACCTACATTCTCCCAAGAGACTGGGGCCGGCGGCGTGATGGATAGAGCCGTCAACTGCAGAACACGAGCGTTGCCGGACCGTATAGGAAGAAACATGACAGTCATTTCGTACCTCCTCCTCCTCCTTCAAGTAGGTAATTCATTAGCCAAGTCAAAGTTGATACTTCCCCAAGGCTCACCTAGCAGAGTCGAATTTGCCGCGTTTACGATTGCATCTACCTCAAGTTTGGTGATGTCTCCCTTACTTCCAGTGGAGGGGAAACCAGTTCAGGTCGAGTGCAACATCTAGTCCACAAGCTCTTACTTACTAAAGTGATACTTGGTTCAGAGTATTGATCCGAGGTTGATAGTACCGTAGGGATTGGGGTTGAGGAGCATGCAGAATCGTGCTTCGATAGAGTGCACCTATCGTTGGAATCTCGTTCAACAGTATCGGCATCATGATTAAGCGCTTGACACAACAGTAGTGTTACTAGAAGGGGTGTGCTTGTACACACTATGAACTTTGTGTTGAGGCAACAAGAATGATTCAGAATGAATTATTATCGTGGGTATGACTAACGAGTTACATGTAGAGTACTGCAAAACCACGCACGAAGGTGAACGTTCAAAGCAAGTGTACAAATGATTGACTGCAACAGTTGGTGTATACGAGTGTTCTTCATACAAAGGACGTTGTCAATCGCTTAATCCGAGTATATTCATGGGTAACCTGAGAAGGTGGCGACAAGAGGTATGTCCCGTGTTGCTCCGGGGATGGGTGATCCAGCAAGTGAGCGTTCAGCTAACGTACGTTCAGCGATTGTGGCAGTTGGCTGAATAGTGTTCGTTTGCGATTGCGTCGCGGCGAGGTGATCTCGTTCGGGTGACTCAGAGCTGCGAGCCACCGTAACGACTGGTTGATTGTGAGGATAATATGATCTGCGTTGCGAGGACATGAAATCGTAAACAGTAAACCTTCAAGAAAATGAGTACAGAATCTTTGTGTGAGATACAAATACTCACTCTTCCTCCAGTTGTCTGAACTCGGGCTTCATCTTGTCTAAGTTGGGATTTGCCTTTCGTTTCGAGTGTGTGAGTGGCTTTTCCACCATCAAGAACTCGTCCAGTTCATGACTAACATCAAAGTTTGCCCTTTTCGCCTGTACCAATGAAGTCAGTGAACATACGATACTCACTAACGGGGCACTGACGTCGGGTACAAATGGGGGTTGGGCTGATTTAGAGCTCAAAAGGTTCCAATCCACTCCAGACATCCACGGGTGATCCTTGATGTCTTGGAAGCCCGCGCCTCGGGGCTTACAACCGAGGCGTTGGCTGACAGTTCGTTCGAGAAGCTACGGACCATGTCTCATGACTGCTTTTATCATAGAAAATGTCTAGCACTTACCCCTTGAATAAAGTTGATGCCTTGCGAACTATATTTCCGGCTGACATCATCAGGAAACTTTAAGGTGTCGTTCATTATGGACTTTCTCATCCTCTCAGCGGTGCGTCCATCGAATGGCCGGTAACTGAATAGAAGCTCGAATGCAGTGATTCCGAGACTCCACCAATCTATACACCAGGTATATCCCTTCCTCCCTATTACCTCCGGAGCCATGTAAGCCATGCTGCCAGCGACGCTGGTATGTAACCGTCGTTCTGAGTAATGAATTGCAACATTGAAGTCTGTGATGTGCGCATGCCCTTGAGCGTCGAGGAGAATATTATCGGGCTTGATATCACTGAAGGAGAAGATCTGTCACCAAAGATACGAATGCAAATAGGAACGAAGCGTACCGGTGGATGATCCTCCGTTTGTGGAGGTACACGAGCGCAGATGCGAGTTCTGCCATCCAAAAACGTACAATATGCTCGGAGAGATTTCCCCTGCGCTCGAGGTGGACTAGAGGGGATCGTCTGAGTGCATACTATAAAGAAACTTCACGATATGACTCACACCGAAGGTCGCCTCCGAGCATAAGATCCAGAACAAAAAAGCAATTTTCATCATCTTGGAAGGCGTATCGTAGATTCACTATGAAGGGATGGTCGACCTGCGATGAAATAGTGTGTAAAGAGAGAGATATATAGCAGGCTGCGCGTGACCTACCTCTTCCAGAAGATGACGCTCCTGGATTGTGTTTGCTACTGCCCTTTGTTTAACGCATTTCGATTTGTCGATGTATTTGAGTGCATATACTTGCTTCGTCTTTTTGTGCTCGACTACCCTGACCTGGTAAAGGGGGGTGACAGTTGAAGTGTCGCTTCACCGGAGCTCGGCCGTAACGACCGCTTACCTTTCCAAAAGCGCCTTTACCGACCGCTCGATGGAGCTCGAAATGAAAGAGATTGACTTCAGACTCAAAATCTACAGGCTGAGAAACAGAGCATCCCATGGTTCGTGCGAGAGAAAGGAAAGTTGAAGGAAGGACAGAGACGAACCAAGGTTTAAGTATTGGCTTCTTGAGAACAACAACGTATCGATTTGGCACGAGCCGAGGTATCCCCCCTTTGTGTCTAATATGGCAACACCGTGACCAACACGAGGCGTAGTAGACTAGCTAGAAACTCAACCCCAAGCCGTTGTTCCTTCCTTGGAACATGGACTTTGAGGAGCAGCTCGACCACGACCAGCCGGCTGCACCAACGCAAGACTTCCTGGCCACCGTCAAGGTTTTTCCATTAATACTATATCTGAAGAAAGACGTCACTGTCAGCCATGTCCTCTCCGTTCTCTCCTTGTTCTAACTTGATTTGCAGAGTTCCATAGGTTCGGGCCATTACTGGAGATATTGTCTGTGGTCACTGACTTAAATCTTTCACCGCAGACACCCCGTTGAGTTGGGAGTGAGTATCCGCACCCATTGACCACCCATTCTTGTAACTCCGACTTGCTACAGTCAACTTGCCGCTGCCGATGTCAACTTTGCTTTGGTACGCCCACTGGTATTGAAGTATGCAAGACTCCAAAATATGGCCGTTGTATATGCCTGCATGGTCGCCCGGTCCTACTTTCTCTCGCAAGCTGCAACGGAGTTGGCCCTTTCAAGCGTCCTGCTTTCTCGAGCCACGCTTTGTGAGATCCTGGCGCTGAAACTCCTCACCTACTTTGCGTCTAGCAAACTCCAGTTAGTCGCAGTTCTTACCACTCTTTGGAATCCGCTGGCCGGGGCTCCGCTGGACGTGGTGGAAGAAGTCAAGGAAGTGATAGGCAGAGAGGAAGCCCCTGAGAGTTCACAAAGCGCGATCGAGGTCGGTGTTCGATCATCTATCTTCATTGCTGTCCTGTCTAAGATGGGCCGATATAGATGGCAATAGCCACGAGAGCCAAAGCTTTTCTCGCATCCACCATTGTACAAACTATTGTTGATGACGTGTACACGGGTCGAATCGTTTTTACCATCGCTGCAAACAGATCGCTCGTGGCTGACAATTACAAACAACGTGCTATCGAGATGTATGACGTCCGGAAAGCCCCATTTCTGGACCACTATAGGTTAGACTTCAATTTTAGACGCTTTTTTCGTGTTCACCCTCTATGCAGGTTGAGAGTTCCCCGCTACTCGAACATCTTGCACTCTTTCAGCATCGCTATGCTCACGCTGATATTTGTGCTCTGCTTGCGTAGTATGTCGGCTTTCCCGGGCTGGGACCAGAGCTAACACCCAGTAGCGCAACAAACCGAAAGTGTGTCCACATGGGAATCAATCTTTCTTGTATTTGCCACCGCATTTACGTTGCAAGAATACACGGCTTCGCGAGAATATGGTTGGCGTAGTGAGCATTTTCCCAGATCAATACACTATGGTGCTCACTTCTGTACTATCTGGCAGTTTACATAGCCAACGTAAGCCTCCTACAATCCTAACGGATGCAATCCACCGACTCATTCGGCTTGTAGGTGTGGAATGTGTTCGATACATCGTTTGTCCTGGTTTTCTTGGCGTATGCCGGGCTTCGCACGAAAGGTCTCATATATAGAGAAGGTCTCACATTTCACGATGCTTGACGTTCGCGAACTCACTATTTGGAAACAGCTGACACTTCAAAACTAGCTTTCGATCTGTTGGCTTGTGGTGCATGTATTCTTATCCCGCGGTGCGTTCCTGACGTGGAGCTACTCAGAACTCAGACCAACATCACTCGGCTCCTAGCCTGGCCTTTTATGCCATTGCAAGTAACGTCATTGTCCTGTGAGTACAGAGGAAAGAGCGGAAATCTTGCTGATTCGTTTCAGTACTTTGCGGGTGATGATTTCTGAGTTCGTGTTCTTCGTGTGTATTGCTGCGACGTGCTTTTCTGGTTTGCTCTTGACCTTGTGCACGCTCGGTAAGTCACCCTATATGATACATCTTCTGCGCGCTGATGGAAGCAGCATCAGATGAGTGGACTGTCAGAGGCATAGCCTGGTTGATGCTGCAGATCTGGTTCGGAAATACCAGTCTGAGTTTCTCCACGGCCACGAGCTTTCACCCCGTGCTTGGGCCCATCCTCATGACCTGTTTTGCGGCGTTGGCTAATACCCTCCTGCTGACGAGTATGTAGTTCTGGGCGTGCTAGTATTGTCATAACTCACCCTCGTCCCTTAGTCCTTATTTCTATTCTCTCCAATACAGCAGCACGAATTGGTGAGGTAGGTTGTTATCTTCTCTTCCCTATGCTTTTGTTGAGTCGTTTTCATGAAAGAATTCCAATCAGGAGGTACGAGGATGCGTTATCCAGCGATCATGGCTTATTCTTGAAAAAGTATTTGTTCCAGCATGCCATAACAACCATTGAAGGGTGGGTGGGGAGATCTTTGATCCATTTGGAATTAAAATATTCTAACTAGTCTCCCAGAGTGAAATCTGACGCTCTATTTAGTTATCAACCTCCATTCAATATCCTCGCATTTTTGATACTGAAGCCAGCAAGTTACGTTCTATCATCACGTGCACTACACTCTGCCAACGTCTTTCTTATCAAACTCACTGTCCGTAAATTTCGTGTCCACGATTCTTTGCTAATTGCTTTTCGTCAGTCGTTTCCCATCCTTATCATCATTGCGCTTTACGAGCGACGGTTGGCATGTGACCGGAAGCTGAAAGAATTCAAAAAAGACTCTAAATACACCTTTTATCAAAGCCTCCCCCGCCATCTGAAGAACATGCCACTGGTCGAATACTTGGTGGGATCGAAGTCAACTGATTTGTATGATGTCATTTTCGAGGTCGAGGAATCTCGGGATTTCAGCCTGTTCCACGATCCTGAGGATGAAGATGCGAGAACAACCGTTTCAGTCCTCCCAGCAACTCCTTTGTCGCCATCGCCATCTCGTGGACGTACCAGCCTGTTAGACAGCCAGCAGGCGCCACGCTCACCCCGGAAACGGAAAGTCAGCACCTTGACACCTTTACAAGAAATCTCTAGCAATGCAAAGCTTTTATCTTTGGACACCACTACACCGCTCTCAAGGTTGTATTCCCCTTCACGGCCGGTTACTGCTATAGATCACGAAGACGAGTGTCATCATCTACAACGCATGCAAAGCTTGCTGGATCAGTATCGGGATCTACCAATCCGCCGCCTTCAGGACGAGGTTAAGGAGATGCAGGTATGTGGATGTCCCGGCACTGACTGCCTAAGCTGATCGTTTTTGGAAGGATCGACAACGGCGCATTGAGATCTTTTATTGACTTTGACGCGAGGCCTTTAGGATCAGAGAACCATCACCTACCATGCCAGTCTCAAAGTTGTGCTTTGCATATGCTTGACCTGTCTGGACTACGCTACTCCATGTACATTATTGTCAAAGACGCACTCGTCTAATACATGTTGGTTACCTTGAATCGAGTCTTCCCAGTCACGTGCCGAGCGACGCGTCGACCTTGGTCTGATGTACGACCCTGTTGTGACTTGTCGTTCAAGCACATTGATATGGCTTCCACTCCGCCCCCGCTTGGTAGCTTCGCCATCCCAGCAGCGCCGCGCCTGCCATCGGCGGCAACCTCGAGAAATCGCAGCTCCATAAGTTCTTCCTTTTCTTTTGGCCCACAACCCATGATCTCCTCGTTCGCGGTGGGTGATATCAGCACCTCATCTATTCCACGTCCCCTCGCCCTCGATCCAAACCGGTCTATGCTTCCTAGCTCTCCACGTGCCTCCCTTAGGCGGCACCGCAGATTTAAGGACAGCGGCAGTCGACATCCTCTTGCAAACGATACAATGGATGTTTTCCAAGACTCGGAAGCGGAACAAGACTTTGATGATGGTGACGAGGAATGGGGAATGGTTGATCGCATGCGTCTTTGGCGGCACGATGCTCTGATGCAGCATCTGTACGAAACTGCCGCGTTCTGGGGGGACAAGGTACTCTCTTGGACGAGTACGTCGTGTCTTAAAATGGATCTCTCTCTTGCACTCACAATACATTCTAAAGACGATCCAAACGATGCCTTTTGGCTGGCTCAGACGTACTTTATGACTCATCAGTACTCGCGTGCGGAGAGGTTGCTAACGCGTCCTTTCCCCACTAAAAGCCAGGCCGCGGAGCCAGCGTATCTAAATGGGTTCGAACACTCGACGGCAGAATCCTCCGTGGGACGTCCCTTCTCCCTGAACACTAAGGGTAAAGGCAAGGAAACGCAGCCACAACTGGAACCGTCCTCTCGTCTCCCCATGGGTCCAGCTGGATTGATCAAGTTACCAGAAGCGCAACAAGAAAGCGTCTCCAGACTTGTGGACATGAGTGTGGCTTGTCGTTATCTCGCAGCACAATGCCAAGTAAGACAGGGTAATTGGTCAGATGCACTTGAAATACTTGGCGAGGCAAATCCTTTTCGCCACTCAGGTACTCACGTCCATCGCACTAGACTTGACATGGTGCTAACGCTAGACAGGTAGAAGTGGAGCTTCAGTTCCTAACGTGGACGGTGGAATAAAGGTAAGTGTGAGTAGTTTGGCAGTGGACGTGTATTCAATAATCTAGGTCGAAGCATCGATGTGTCACCTGAGAGGCATCTTGATGCTCAAACTCAATCGTGGAGATCAAGCCAAGCTGTGTTTTATAGAAGCTTTAACATTGGATGTTAAATGCTATGACGCATTCAACCAACTTATCAGTGGTGAAATGATGACTCCAGAAGAAGGTTGGTTCGAGAATTTGACAATGTTTTGCGTGTTCTGATATTTGCCTAGAGTGGGAGTTCGTCCAAGGTCTCGCGTACAAAGAGCAGACTACGGAGGACGCAGATTTCATCCAGTTGATATACACATCTCGGCTGCGCAAATATAGCCATGCTGAAGAGCAAGCTCTCACTCGGCGACGCCTTGTTGAAGATTTCAAGCTCTCAGATAACCCAGATGTCTTGTACAGCTTTGCAGATGCACTGTTCACTCAACTTCGCTGGGTAGATTGCTTTGTAATTACTAGCAGGTATGTTTTTTTCCCGTAGATAACCACCATGTCAAGGCGTGATCACCTTTGACACAGAATCCTTGATCTTGTCGCATTTCATGACGCCACAATGCCATTGCACATTGCATGCATGTATCATCTATCATATCTGCACTCCAAGCTTTTCGTCTTGGCCCATGAACTTGTTGAAAAGGAACCCGAAAACCCCATAAGTTGGTATGCCGTTGGCGTATACTATCTCAGTTCGAACAAATGGGCGCAAGCACGGCAATATTTCAGGTTCGCACTTGTAGTGCAACGAAAGGCTCCTTCGCTGATTGACTGTAGTAAAACTTCACTAATGGACCCCCGCTTTGGACCAGCGTGGATTGCCTTTGCTCATACATTTGCCTTGGAAGGTGAACATGATCATGCGGTGACGGCATATTCAACATGCACACGTATGTTCGTGGGGTTCGTAAATAACCCAACTCGCATGGAACATGTTATCAATTCTCAGCAGATCTCATTTACCGCTCCTCTTCGTTGGCATGGAGCAGATAGTGTTATCAAACCATCCCCTTGCCGACGAGGCGTTGAAGGCTGCGAACACTGGCTGCGACAGTGACCCTCTTTTGATGAACGAGTTGGGTGTCATGGCATTTACCCACGGAGAGTAAGTAACCCTCCCTGCAGTGGAATCGTTGGTTGGAAGAACTTGAATAGTTTCCAACGTGCAGCAGATCTATTCCAGCGATCCCTTGACCTCGCTCAGATCACGCAATCGTCGCAAAAGTCGTGGACTACCACGTACCTAAATCTCGGGACATGTTACCGAAAGCTCAAGTAGGTTTTGAACCTTCAACCCTAATGGTCTCCTCATAGTTTATGCAGAGATTACGAAAAGGCCAAAGCCAATTACTGTCGAGTACTTGAGATTGAACCACAACACCCTCAGGGACTCGGTTTCCTCGGCATGGTCTACCACCATCTGGAAAACACCGACCAAGCCATAGTCAAGTATCATGAGGTGAGGCTTGGCATCGTACCTATGAACCACTTCTGACCGGTGTCAGGCGCTGAGCGTGGATCCTATCAATGGGCATCTCATCGAGTTGCTCAATCTTGCATTGGAGTCTAATTCGGCCTGTGGCTCTTGGGAGAAGATATACCCTGGAGGGGAGGAAGCATTCAGGGAGATGATGGTATCTCTGAAAAACAAGCTTCGCGAGCGGCCGAGGAGAGCGGTCGAGCCCAATCCTAACGATGATTCATCTCGGTCGGAGGATTCAATGAATGTCGGCTGATTCTGCCCGACGGCGAAACATGTTTTTAATGTAAGGCACGGCGTGCATTTGGAAAGTGGAGCGAGTGCGCCCACGGTATTCGGTTGTGTAGGTGCCTCGAGTGATTTGGGGTGTCCCCTTTTTTCGAAGGTAGAGACCCTGCACATGGCCGCCGAATTGCCGAGCTCCTCCATCTCCACAGTTTCTCACCGTCTTCCATAGTTGTATGCTCACAATCAATCTTACACAGGAACGAGTGTCGCTTACGGAACGGCAGTCCATTTTCATGTTTGCTTCAACCCTTCTCTCTCTTTCGATGTTTCAGTCTCATACCCCCACCTATGTCTTTGTTAACTGAGCTAACTAACGGTCTAGAATCGTTGACACATCACACCCCTGACTGGGACTTTTTGGTTCGCTTCAAGCCTTGGCTCTTTACAGGAGGTCGCGTGTTGACATTTGTCGCAGGACACAGTCCTCAATACCTTGTTGATTTCCCCGTCCATCCCGCAGAAGACCCTTGATATATGTCGGCACACTTGCAGCCAACTTTTGTCCGATGACACTCCCCTTATAGCCGCCGTCGATTCGCGCAGCATCCGTCGTCTCTTCAACGTTTTAGTGAACATCGGAAACCTCATGCACAGAATTGACAGCGCCATTCCAGCCACAACTCAATGTTACGTGCACGCGATCGAGATTGTGATTCAAAAGCCAGAGTCATACTATTTCCCCAGTGCCACCAAACTTGTCTTTCGCGATGTCATTGTCGCGGCCTGGGCGACTGCAATGACCCTGTCTTTTGGCCACGCACCATCTATCTCCCCTTTCACAACCCAAACGCTAACGCTCACTGTCCCCGTAAATATTCTCACACGCATTGGTGATCCAAACTTCGACACCCTTCAAGCAGTTCACAGCGCTGGCGACGACTTGCTACGACTGCTGATCGATCCAACCACGGGCACCTTGCCCAATGTCATCTTGTTCCCAGACCAAATACATCAACTATCGGCTTTCATATTCTCTTCGCAGAAAGGTTCTCTGCCTGGAATCGGAACCACGCCGTTACCCGCCGAACTCTCTGACGACCAATGTTGTCAAGAGAGCAAGATGGCAATAGCATCTGTACTTGTATGTCTCGCCCGCAGATTCCAGACGTCTCATGTTACCGAACTCTTCAACCTCTCCGATAAACCATTTTGCACGGTTGAAGCGTTGTCTCTCATCATGCATTATCTCGCAGCGTCGTTATTTCCCAATGCCTCCACCTTGAACGATATCGGCGTCATTTTGTGCGGTCTTGGTTCAGGGGGAATGGTTACAAATCTCCACGGTGAACAGACGAGCGCCCGCGAAGTCGCACGACTGTACTATGAAAAAGGTTTGCAGCTCGACCCATCGCACCCTCATTTGCTTTCAAATCTCGGGTCTCTCCTGAAGGATGCCGGACACATGACCGGAGCGATTGGGTGCGCTCTCCCAACTTCGATGGTTGTTGGCATCCCACTGATGCAGCTCGATGGAAGGATTTTCAATCATGCTCTTGCGTACCACCCTGAACTTGATATTGCCCTGGTGAACATGGCTAATACCTTGAGGGACATGGTTGGTGTCGCATTTCGTTCTCAGTGCTGTTTCCGGGTCCTAATGTTCCGCAGGGTCGATACGCTGAGGCAATCCCATACTACGAGCGAGCAATTTCAGTGAATCCTGGTTTTGCGGAAGCATACTGCGGACTGTGCCAAGCGACGAATGCGGTCTGTTATTGGAATGGGCGAGGTATGTCGAATATGCCTATCAGACGAAGGAACAACTGAACCCCCATTAGGTACTTGGATGCAAAAAGCAATAGAACTCTGCGAGAAACAGCTCTCGGATTTCCAAGATCAGACCACGACTGGCACGAGTTTGCTCAGCACACAGTCACGTGATGATTGGATGGCTGTGGTGCGGAACGCCCGCTCCGGACAACTTCCCCCCCTCGAAGAGAATGCATGGAAAGCGCGCTTTGGGTATTTCCTTCAAGCGGATTCCAGTCGACCATCACGGTCTCGCGAAGAAGCTGGCTTTTTAATACGCCTGATCGAGTGGTACCAAACTCGAATTCAGCACTCGTTGTACCTCAAGGCCTACGGTCGTGTTTACCACACTCACCATGCAAACATGACACGCTCGTATGAAAAAATGACAATACCAAATTCTGGCCTCATTTCGGCCATCAAAGGCTCCAAGCTACCAGTAATCTTGCCCTTTCATACAGTAAGTCCATCGATTCACTCGGAGGATTCTGGTGTACGAGATATTGGCAGTTTACACTCCCGTTGACGGCTCGAACTACTCGACTAATCGCGCATATGAATGCACTCCACACCTCCTTCACTGCATTTGCTCACCTCGGAAAGCACTTGTCTGTGCACCCGGCACCTCCCCCACCGTTTCATGGAAGAATTAATGTTGGTTATGTGTCGAGTGATTTTACGTGGGTGTTTTCTACTTGATTTCGAAACAACATTGACTTCGATAGCGACCACCCATTGACACATCTCATGAAATCCGTTTTCACGATGCACGACAAGAAACGGTTTAATATCTATCTCTACGCTACAAGCCCTACCGACGGGTCTTCCTATCGAGAGTATTATGAACGTCAAACCGATTTTCATTTCAATGATGTCTCGTCTTGGTCAATCAGTAGAATAACAGAGAGAATCATACAGGATCAGATACACATTCGTAAGTAACTTGACATTCCCCCAACGATTCTACTTAACTCGATATTTGCAGTCGTGAATCTGGGCGGTTACACCAAAGGCTCAAAAAACGAGATCTTTGCTGCGAGACCGTCTCCTGTTCAAGTATCCTTAATGGGGTTTGCGGGCACACTGGCAGCGGGTCTGTCTGCGTTTTCGTCGTGCACCGTCATGGTTTGACACGGGTATA
Organism: Boletus reticuloceps; assembly: GCA_018397855.1. Lineage (NCBI taxonomy): Eukaryota > Fungi > Basidiomycota > Agaricomycetes > Boletales > Boletaceae > Boletus > Boletus reticuloceps. The sequence continues at coordinate 423,993 of JAGFBS010000018.1, forward strand.
GGCTGGTGCGATTACCTCGTGTGCGATCCGATCGTCTGCCCCCCAGATCTATTTGTTCAAGTTTGTGCTGCTCGTAGACGATCGCCAGATGCCGGATTATCCAACAAGACGACACCCGACGTTGGCGTTCCAGTCAACGAAGGGAGTGACCCAGCATCCCTTGACAATGAATGGATCTAGTGCGTATTCAAAGCGAATGAACCATACCCAAGCTGATGATTTTGAGATACTAGTACGGAATGTCCAATTTATATGCCGGTGAGTGGGAGCCATTGTCTGTCAGCGTGGCGCTAATGCCGATGACGTAGCACACGTACTTCGCGACAGACCATAAGCAGGCTTATAGCTCCCACAGTTCCGAAGTCGGAATGACATCGACTTGCTGGCTAGATGAACTGCAGCGTCGAGACCAGCTCAGAGCAACGATATTCCCTGACTTGCCAAAGTGAGTCATTGTGCCGACGTCCATTCGCCCGTAGCTTGACGATGATGTGTAGAGACGTCTTCATATTTGCCAACTTCAACCAGGTACTGATGATTGATCTTGGCATCCTGTGAAACTGACGGACGACACTTAGCTCTACAAGGTCGACCCTGTGAGTTTAGTAGCCATCGCTTACTGAACAAATGAGCTTATGCATCCCACCAGGTAATATTCTGGACATGGTTACGCATCCTCTCTCGAGTTCAACGCAGTATACTTTGGTTGCTTCGTTTTCCTGCAGCGGGAGAGGCCAATCTTTTGCAGATTGCGACCGCATGGGCAGGACCGGAAGTCGCCTCTCGAATCAGGTTTACAGACGTTGCTCCCAAGGAGGTCCATGTCGATCGATGTTGTGTAGCTGATCTTGTTCTTGACACCGCCGAGGTAGGGCTTGACTTTCTTTTCCGACTTGGTCATTCTAATAAAGGTCTTCCCTGCCATGGTCCAACAGTGCAGCGCACACACTATTGCTTCTGAGTATGTGTCTCGCTTGTGAATTGAGAAACCATATCTGACGCCAGGCACAGCGTGCTCTGGTCAGGCACTCCGATCATAGCTTGCCTATGGCCAAGCCATAGACACAAAATGGCTTCTCGTGTGTCAGCCAGTCTGGCATACGCTACCGGGCTGGGTAAGCAGATGGTAGTTCACAGCCGAGAAGAATATGAAGAACGTGCAGTTGCGCTGGCGTCTGCGCACTGGGCCTTCACAGTCGAAAGCCTTTCCGTTGGGTTGAACGGCGGAGAGGCAGCGTTCGTTGCGAAAGGCTCGGAACTTCAAAATCTCCGTCAGTATCTTTTCTTCACTCGTGAAACCATGCCTCTGTTCGACACCCGGCGATGGGTTGGGAATCTGGAGAAAGGTTTCATCGCGGCATGGAAACGGTGGGTGGACGGATCGCAGTTCCGAGTTGGGTACGATGATGAAGGAGCTATTGTTGTGAGGGACGATGATGATATTCCCGGTTGACTTTATCGCTGACTTGTACACGATCCGTATTTCTATGATGACCTCACATGATCACGTGTTCCGGTAGACCACGGCGTAACAAGGGCGTGATATTGTCCTCATCATGTCTCAATCTGAACAGCCGTTGGGTGCGTTCTTTGTCGACATCGTCGCTCCCGCCCGCATGGACAGCCCGTTTCGATGCCTAGCCGAACTCGCTGATCGCGCCTTTGCGCTTGCCGACCAGCATGCTGGCTCCGCCGCATCCACCGTTTCACCCGGCTTCAAGACCCGCTATGCGAGCATACTCTACCCCATCGGGACAACGACGTCGAACCTTTCCCCGTCAAAGCTGTCCTGCACCAAAACTCGCCCACGATGCAAATCCAACAAGTGGTTATCAACTTTCAAACAAAGACCGCGGAGCGCGAGGGCCATCCTAATCTTCCCATCGAACCGGAGCAGATCGAGTATGCTCAGGAGGAGATCAGGCCTTATCTGCAAGACGTGTGGAGGAGGAAAAGGGCGAGAGAAAAGGCACGCCAATTGCAGGAAAATTATGCTTGGAAGGTGATCGCATATGCTTTCGTACTGGATATCTTGTTGACGAGCGCCAGGATTTCCTTGAACGTCTTGAAACTCATGGAATTTCTCTTCCCGAATCATGCTCAGAAACCGATTCCCCTCACGTCCACAGACGATGCCCCTTGTGCGAGACGCCAACGGCACCGTGCACCTCGTGTCACGTTATCATGTGCTTGAACAGAGAATGTGCTGCTTCTCAACTCGTGCCTTTCCAGTCGTGTTCCCATCATGTTTCCACGGCCGCTTGTCTCCCGTGCCTGGGTACTTCCAATAGCGTACCATCGCTCGGCCAATGTCCCGAATGCAATCTCTGGTTCTGTCAATTTGAGTTGACATGGTGCCTGGGTCGACCAAAAGATAATTCAAATAGGCCACCTCGGACCTATTTCCACCGCCTACCAAATAGTGCCCGAGAGCACTCTATTAAGCCGATCGGATGCTCTTCTTGCACGGGAGGTCAAGACCGGCCTCATTGTTCCAACGGAAAGTGTTGGTCGAGAGTGGGTGGATATACCAGCGTCTGCGGGTCGTGCTCTCCGGGAGGTGGGCTCTGGTGCACATGCGAGCAGTGCTGGATATGCGACGACTGCAAGACGTCGCCGACGGAAAACTGTTTCAAAGATTGTCCGCGGTGCAAACGGGTGTACTGCATCTACGAGTGCGAGTACATCCATTTCTGCACCGAGTGCGGTCGGACGACGCTATGCGATGACTGTGCTGAAGAAGAATCGATTGAGGAAGTAGAATCAGACGCGACAGAGGAGGTGACGCTGGAAGGCGAGTGCGATTCCGGCCATTGTAGGGGGAAAATTTGTGGCACGTGCTTGGAAGACACGCGATGTGCGGGCTGCGGCAATACATTTTGCAGTTCGTGTATACACCTCCAACGTTGCAGCAGGTGCGATGACCATTTCTGTTCCGCGTGCTACCGCGCACGCCAACGAAGATGCGATGGTTGCGACGACAGTGTGAAAACCTGGATCTAGTAAGTGTCCGGACATGCTTGATCGTGCGTCATGATACTAACGTGCAGTTCTTCCAGAAAACGGAATCACTCTAACGTCGAGTTCACCTGGATGTTTCATTGAAGAGACCTGGCTGGTAGACATGATCGTGGGTACCTTGCTTCATGCATGACCGCATAGTTGTCCGACGGACTGGTTTTTTTTTTTGGTATTTGACGAACGATGGGCTACCTAACGTATGTACGATAGATGAAATGAAAGTGGGCAATCTGTGACTTGGGCACGAGATAGTTCTTGCTTGCGGCCAAGGAATTACTAGGCCCTAATAAGCAACAGGACCTATATATAAGATCGTGCCAGCAGATTTGAATCAAGCGCATCGAAAGTTGATCGATATCGTTTGGTTCCGCTCCTCCATGGAGTAATTCCTTTTTTCTTCTTCTTTGAACACGTACCACGATGGCGCTGAGCGACGCTGGGACGCATGGACATGGACCCAAAGGTACCATACATCTGCGCTCCATCCAACCCTCTCACTCTCCTCGCTGGACGTGTGCTCGACCCGGAGCCGGCGAGGTCTGAATCAAGATCGGGTGCTCTCGGGAACCATCGGCTGTCGTCTTGCTTCGTGCCCACAAACGCCCACCGACGTCGCATAGACGATCGTACACCATGAAATGTATCATGGCAACGCGTTCCCCAGGGGCGGGATGGCTATCCGCTGACACGGACTAGAACCACCAATGACCTCGCGTATCTCGATCGGTGGCAGCTGCAGACAGATGTGGCCATCATCGAGTCGAGTCACCCCAATCCGACATGACTCCGACAAGAATGACTCGGTTCAATATGATACCCAGTTAAATACACTACTAGTGGACGCTCCTGCGACGGGTCACAAGGTACGTCCAAGTATGTGAATGGCATAAGGTAGTCCTCGACTGATATGATATCGATCCATATAAGCAGATCATGAGGGTACAAGTGGACGACGACTTGGCAAACGCAAGCAACGCGTCCGTAAAGAAGACCGACAAGGGAAGATTGTTATTAGGGGGGTCGCCCGCGATTCGTGACGGCCACATGCTAGCAAGGTTGAGCGCTGAGCAGAGGTGGTGAGGCCAAGCAACAAGACTTACGCCACCTAGGCGGACGCGCTGAGCCCCAACGCACGTGCGCCAGCGCCGACACCGCCTTCCCATCCCAGGAATCGCTCGCTGGTTGCGCTGTATCCAACATCATTTTCGAAGCCCAGAAGCTCGTCCTCGTCATCCCATCCGCCGACCGCACGTCTCGTGCGCGCCCATACGGTGATAAACAGTATCCTCTTCAACTTTGGGTTCAAGAAGAACCAATGGGAAGACCAGAGCAAGGCGCCGTCTCTGCGCTTTAGACGGACATGGGGAAAGTCCAGCGGAGAGTTCTCATTGCTACTACCGCTACTATGGTTGCGGAAGAGGACCGGGGGCCGTCGGTCATCCCCCACGCTGCGGGAACTCGTGCGGTGTCGAGGGGAAGAGGACCTGTCTACGTCATACTCGTCAAACTCGAATGTGGCTTCGTCGTCAATGTCGTCTGAGGAGTATTCATCACCGACAGAAGCGACATCGTCCTCGTCATCGGAGTAGTCATTGGCGTGGGGGTCGGAATCGATGTCAGGTGAGTAGGAGAACACCTGACAGTCGGACAGACCAATGACCTCGTCTAATATGCGGTAAAGGGTCGGGTGAGTGCCCGACTGTATTTGGGGTGGCGCATATGGGCTCGATAGAGTCTGCATCAGGGGTAATGATGAAGAGGAGGTTGGGACGGAGGACGGGAAGAAGTTGGGCGACGTCGGCGGATAAGCCGAGTAGGTGCGTGGTGCTCTGATACCGCCACGGTTGGGCGATAAGAGGGTGGTGCTCAGCGAATTGAGCACGCTGGCGCCGCTCTTCTCTTTGTGAAAGTGTGCGGGACGCACGTCAGAGAATTCATGGTCAGGAAAGGCGATGTTGAGCGTCGCTATGAGGAGGTAGAGGGTCTTGCGGGAGGCGTGCTTGTCCATGGGGCCAAACGGAGTCTCTTCAGGCTCACGATCGAGCCATGAAGGGAAAGGCGGTGAATGGGATAGCTCGTCGTTGTAGGCGTGTTCGAGGGACTTGAAGAGCTTCTTGTCGCGTTTGATGTTCTTGCAGCTGTACGCTTCGATGCGGGTGTGCACAGAGCATTCTGGACCCTCGTGCGTGAGGGCCTGAGCAAGGCGAGTTAGTTCAGGGAACTCTATGTACTTCATCGTCGAGGAGGTCGTTCCAAGAGTTGGAGAGGGTCGACGACGTTGACAAAGGGTCGGAGTGGAAACGTGTCCCGTTTCGGGCTCAATTACAATGAAACGTTCGTGGACGGACACACTCTGTCATGGTATTCTTCATTTTCCTCTGGTCCATCGCTGTTGTGCAGGCCGAGTGAAGGTATGTACACAATAGAATCGCACTACGATATACAGTGCGCTCGGACCTGATGACATCGTCAACGACAGTTTACGAACGACCCTGTGCCCATGGTCATGCAGCAACTTGCAACACCCTCCCTCTTCTCCTCCGTGTCCTAGGCACACGGAGTTCGTTCTGTCGACTATCAGGATAGCATGAGAGGTACGGAAACAACAAATTCAGATGAAAGTGATCAATTAAATATTCACGGTCCGTCCGCCGAAGCACAGGACTCGGACTGAAAAGACTTGTAGATATTGTCCCTCAGTGAGGTGGGCTGGACTCCAGAATGTCGGCAGTATTTTTTCTCACCTGTCTGGTCATCCGATCTGTCCGTTATTAGTGATCTGACGGAAGCCAAATCAGCTTCTCCACCAGCTAACATGACAGGCCGTGTACTTCAAGGTGCATTGGCGGAGTCTAGGCCATCAGCTTGTTCCTAGCACACACCGCGTTTCCGTGACAGCCTTGAGAGTATTTGCGGTGTCTCCGTGACCTAGCATACATCAGGTTCTTAAGATGATATCGAAACAGTATGTGATCCGCTTTCAGCCCTTCAATGGGATTTAAATAATGATGTTGATGTTGTAACAGTGCACGAGTTACGCAGAACTTGCCCGTGCGGGCACATGGATTATCCCTATCTCATTCTGGTCATTCGTAGCACCTGTCTGGCCACAACAAGGTTCCTCGGACAAAGTATCAGGTCCTGGAATATTGTAATGGAAGTTGAATAACATTCCCAGGTATTCACTTTATGTGCGAAGTACTGCCCCAATCATCAAGTCATAGGGATCAATATCATCTAGTTCCTCGGCAGGGATCTCGGGCAGCTGTTAACTACCACGGGCACGGAACGGTAGGTTCGACCGGAGGATGTCGGAGCGCGTTCCGTTCCCATCGTAGAGCGATGATGATGTTCTAGCCATCGGTCTTTGTCTGTCAGCTGAGCCGATGTACGCGAGTGGCGTCATCACGGGTGAGTGTACCCTGATCCAAGAGAGTCTGCAGAGATCCACGATGGTCGCCGCATCGGCTAAGCTCGTGAACTAAGATAAGAATTGAACACACCTTGTAAAGAATGGCTACGTAGTGCACGGGCCTCAGGGGATTGGTAATCACGTCAGGAATCGCTTCACGCTTACCTAGCGTCGAACAGGTTCTTGTGGGCCGACATTTGATGCGCTGCGGAATATAGAAACGAGATAAACACTTCGCCTTGCCAAGCTACCAATGCGGGTAACAATTCAACTCTGTCGGGCAAGTGTGATGGTGTCATTACGCGCGGAAATGGCCTGGACACATACGAACTGGAATTGGAAACATAAAGAAATTCCACATCCGCAATCTGGCTTTGTCAATCAGAAAGACAGAAAATGCGATGCCGCATGCAGTGAACAAGGGAAATGACTTGCTTGTGAACTAAGCAAGCTCGCTTGGTTGGACTCACGGACGGTCCTCGTTGTGTGTTAATCGGATATTTTCGCCACCAATTTTTGACTGAAAATGAGTTCCTAAGTCTTTTAATTTCAGTGTGAAAAATACCATGAAATTCAGAGTGCATCGATGCCGGTTCCGAGTCAGTGGATTTTTTTCCAGTGATCTTCACATCAGTATCCTTTGATCCCCCGGTCAATACGCACTGAATTCGCCACTGAAATTCACAGGTTTTACTTCCTACAGTGTCACTGCCTAGCCATCACCTGCGATAGTGTCAACAAGTCGTATGAGTCCCGCGGGATGCCCGCAGATCCTCGAGTCTTTTCCTCGGAGTCCTCGTCTATCTACAATAACCACTCAAGATTCATGGCTGCAGTCTGCCCGAGATCGAGGTATAAAAACCCCACCATTCATCCCGAATGACCAAGCACTCGATTACACGAGTTTTTACCATAGTCGGGCCCGCTGCAGCTGCAATGCGTTTCTTCGCAGTCGCTTCTGTCGTCTTCGCTGCTACTCTCGGCGTGTTCGCCAGCCCAGTCGTCGAACGCCAGGCCCCCCAGTCTGTCGCTGTCGTCCTGACGGGCCTCACCAACACCGTTACGCCTCTTGCTAACCAACTGCGTGAGTAGCGCGCACGCGCACATTCATACCGGCATGCTAACGGCGATGCAGTCTACGCCAACTCTGAGAACGCAACACAGGCAACCCTGACGCCCATCATCGGTAATATTAGCACTGCTCTGACTGTTGCTGTCAGCAGCATGAACTTGCTTGTCGGACAGCCCACCGAAGTGATCTTGGCCTCTGTCGACGGTACCACTATTCTGACGGTGTCTGAAATTTCTGTCCTTCTTGCTGACGTTGTCAACGTATGTTCTTTTAGCATTCAACTATCAAGTGGCTGTTCGAGAACTTACTATTCACGCATTAGCTGATCTTTACGGCTGCCAGTGCAGTCCTCCTTGTGGTCGACATCGCAATCTACTCTATCATTTCCGGGTTGTTAGCTGCGCTCGGGCAAGTACAAGCCGCTATTCCGATAGGAAACGGTCTGACATTCTTATGATCCATCAGAGAAGTCGCCATCAGCTTGTTGAGCATCGTGCTTACCTTGGTCGTTGGACTCCTCGACCCTCTGCTAACCCTCCTCGCACCCGTTCTCTCCATTATCAGCAGCCTGGGTCTCACCACCCTTCTTGGTGGCCTTCTGTGAATTTAACGGCTTGTGGCGCCACACTGCTCGTACCGCGCCAGTTCACGTTGAGCTGGGTATGGGTGGATATGTTCTGTACATAATTTTCTTCGTTTTCTCGATTACCTTGTAATAAATTGGGCTCTGGTTATAAGTTTTAGTGCATTCGTATCGTGCTTAACGTATGGTGTCTCCAAGTTCGTCTTCTGAATCCCAGTTTCGCACCCATTTCTTGAGATCCTTGGTTCTTTTTCCGACCTGACTCAAAGCGCAATGCATTGGCGTTCAGGGCACCATGTGGCATGCCTGGCAATAGGCTTGGCTTGGACTACTTTCCCCTGAGACCACCCCGGCATTAGTCTGGTGACCAGCCCGCTATGAGGCTGCCACGTTGAGGGGCAGGGCCACCAGACTACCCCGGCATTGTCTCGTCAAGGGACGTTCAGAGTAGAAAACCAATGTCGTTTTGGGCCGTTTTGGAGATTGTTTTCGAACTCGCCGAAAACCATTTTCAGCTTTGACTGATTGCGAGCGACCGCGGAGTTTGAATGCCTAATCCTCGCAATGCCCTCCCAGTCCGAGCGCTAACACACCGCAGATGTGGTTTGGCCATAGGTGAGAACGGACGGCGATGTGAATCAAGGTATCACACCCAAATCAAGCAGCTAGCATTCGTTTGGTGTGACATGTGATGTGACGTACCTGAAGGCCGGACGTCCGCGCGACGTCAGGTCTGACGTACGGTATAGTAAGAAAATGTATTACATGGGCATGAAAAAGTCTGTACACAAGTAAGAGCTAGTTCGGGATGCACTTGGGAATTATAGTTTAACTCGCTTAACTGCTAAGTGCGGCGAACTCCAAGTCACCGTTCGTGGTACGTGATTGGTGGTATGTGATCCTGAGTATCCAGGTTTGGGAAGTCGACCCCCTCCAAACTTCAAACTGTTGCTCACTTCGCTCATTTGGTTCGCGAGCAAGGATGAGCTGGGGCGGTCGGAGATTGAATTATTCTTTCTCCACCATGTCCCTCATTGCCCAGCATGTTGTTCCCCCCACTCTTCGTGATGACTCCTTCCATCGACTCCTTTGTGGTATCGAAGGAATCGCCATACTTTGTGGCTACCACGCACTCAATATGCTATCTGGCAGCCAACAGAAGAGGACTCGAACGTCATGGACAGACAAGGAGGTCAACTCGCTCCTCGACTTCTTGTATCTTCGTCGAGAAAAAATAGCAGACACAGGTGCATTTCCTGCATCTGTGTACAACGAGGCAACCCAGCATCTTCAAAACAACAAAAATGGAGCTGTTGTCGCAACAAAGTGGTCAAATGTATGTCTACGCCATTTCTTTGTCTTCCATGTCGAATTCATGTCATTATCTAGCTAAAACAGACATATCTATCAATTGAAGCTTATCGCAATCATAAGGGAACCAGATGGGAGATCGAGAAAGGTGCAGATATCACGACACCCGCTCAGACGAAGGACTGGGAAGAGTGGTTAGACACCACGGTAAGTCCGACATGGGAACATTTCCATTTTTATCTCATTTGCCATCTACACAGGATGGATGCCGTATGACTTCATTCAAAACGAAGGGTTGGAAGTTTTATCAGAAAGTCACCCTTATCATCCCAGAGGGCACGAGTCTTGTTGGAGGACAAAATGTTATTATGCCGCCAGTGGGCTTTGGTCGTCGTCCTCAAGCTCGACCAGCAGCGTCTGAGGAGGATGATGAAGACTCAAATGCAGAGGAGCCAGGGGAGTCGGAATCAGAGGATGACGGGGAGGAAGGGGGGGAAGAGTATCGATACTATGGCAACTATCCAGCGGCTAATATTCCCAAGCCCCCGACAACACTTTCATCTCTGTCAAGGGATGAAAACACAGCTAGTCGATCGGTCGCGCATGTCCCCGAGCTACCAGATCTCCACCAAAGGTTTACCTTGCAAGATATTGCTGATGCAGTCAAGATGTATGAGAAGATCCCACCTCCCTCTCTTCCTGTTCCTGTTCCTGTTGCTTCGTCATCTTCATCACAGTCCAAAAAGCGTAACCGTTCTCAGCTGTCCCTATCCCCTCCTCTCCGCCGGGCTATCAGCCAGCCCTCATCATCACTCGACATCCAGCCCCAACAACTACACCAAGCCAAAGGCAAAGCAAAAACCGAGGCGCTGCCTCGTCCTAGTAAAAAAACTCGAGCCAACATTGGCACAGCATCAATGGCAGTGATCACGGGACTTAGTAGCGCACTGAATCGCATCGCAGATGTAGTCAGCCTGAATGAGGTGCCGGCCCAGCCTGAGCCATCCATTCAAACCTCCGAGTCTCCGCTGGCCTCTGCTACGAGTATTACACTAGCAGATGCCATTTCGTTGTTGCAAGCTGACTGCGCACTCTCCGCATCAACCAGAGCCTCCATCGCCAATCTCTTCATGGAGAGCCGCGACATCCTTCAAGTCTATGTTCTCCTAGATGAAGAAGCTCGCCATGAGTTTGCTGAGATGCAATATAGGAAGTCCGTGTCAATAGACATTAATCCCACCACCCTACCGGGCCCATCCACAAGTATTCCGTCACAGTCTGTGCCAATCCCATCCACGAAATTTTTGTCGCACGTTACCACTCCTTCTGGGTCCGTTTTTGAACCTACCACTCATGGCGACCTTCCTATGGATGATTTCTCAGCTTCTTTGGACAATGTGTCCTCTGCAAGTGTCTTTATGCCCCCCATCTCATCAGGGAGCTATGCATACCCCATGACATCAGACGCCGGGCACCCTCTGGGCAATAATTTATATCCCGCGTCATACGGAAACACTTCAAGCACCCAGGGGATACAACAGTTCACTCAATCAAGTACATACGTGTCAACACCTATGTCAAGTGTGCCTTATAGTGGCATTGAGGATGATAGTATACTATTGCACGGTGATGGTGAAGTTGCAGGACTGTACGGTGATAGCGCCATGGATCCATACGATGTCTATTATGAAGGGCCGTACTACTGATTTGTTGTAACTTGTAACTTGCACTTGAATCCATGTTCTCTTTTTCCTTTCGAATTGGTACGTCTGACATATCACATGAAACACTGCATACTACATGCTATCCTATGCACCAACCTCCTGGCCCCTCGAATGCAAGAGTTGCAAATAGTCGTGCCACATCGCTGTAGCAATCCTATCTCGTAAACCCTGTGCCTGCACATTAACATCACTATCAACGGCATCCTCCTCCTCACCGGGAGCATTCCCGAAGGCCCCATTAACGTTCTCATCAGGAAGAGGGTCATCGGGATTTGGTTCATCTCGTTCGGAATCATGGATCCACATAAAGTTGTGAAGCGCGCAGAGCGCAGCTGGAATACGTGCTTGGGTTTCCATGTTGAAAGGAAGCGCAAGAAGAAGTATGCGAAAGCGCCGTTTCAAGATGCCAAATATGTGCTCAATAGCACATCTTGCTGAAGAGTGGCACAGGTTGAAAAGTTCTTCCTTCGTCCTAGGACTGGGAAATAGATCAGTAAGGAAACACTTGAAAGTAAACATCATACCTGGATGCGCCAGCGCGTCCCCATTCCGATAAATGATATCGAACACCACGATATGGCACAAGGAGATTTGGTCGAGCGGGAAAACTGAGATCACCAAGGAGGTACTTTCCATCCGGAATTTGGAATCCATGTAATAGCGCATCACTATAAACACGAGCGTCTGATGAGCGGCCCTCCCAACCTGTCAATGCAAATGTGAAATGGAGGTCGAATTGACATGTGAATAGGCAATTCTGGGACAAAAATCCCTTTCGGTTGTGGTAGCGGGAACGTGCAGCAGCGGGTGGTGCAACAACAATATGGGTACCATCAATTGCACCAATGGCATCCTTGAAATATGGCCAGTATTTGGTATTGTTGCGAATTTCAGGTGGGACAACACTACCGTCAGGAGAGACGACATAGGTTGAAAAGAAAGGAGCGGAACTGAAGATGATGAGCATTTTGTGAAAATACCTGCTGCAAAAACGATCAGAAAGGTGGTTACAGGATTCGGGGATGTATTACTGCAACCTACCGAGATATAGTGTCGTTGGAACGCTGAAATCATTTGCCTACGTGACGCATAGGCAAACCGGTAACACAGGTGTACAGAAAGATCACGACCTGTTCTTCGAGCGAGATGAGGCGTGTATTCTCATGTCCATACGACCGGAGGAGTGAAACAAGCTCCTTGAATGCATGTGCATGCATTCCAAGCTCACAGCGGATTCGTCCTGGATGTCCTGTGAGAAGTTCAACGACCCAGCCCTCGCCAGTGAGGATTGACGTGTGATAGGGTTCAGGTTCAGGTCAAATCAAGGATTCAAGGAGGCTTGCAGTAGCACAGACCGCGATGCTGATTATGAGGGTCAGGTACTGGATGAACCGTTGGCATTGGCGGGGACTGAACGACTGCAGGGTAGGCATGTTGATGGTGATCGAGCCCATGGGAAGGATGGTGTCGAGCTCTATATGTGACTCCAGAGGCATGGGAAGGATGGCATCGAGCTCACAGAGGCATGGGAGGGATGGCATCGAGCTCATTGTCATGGGTCCGAACCATCTGATCACACCTGTCACACGAAATGTGACTCCAGAGGGGGGTTGACTAATACTCAGCTGATCATGGGGTCATGAACGGTGACTTGGAGTTCGCCGCACTTAGCAGTTAAGCGAGTTAAACTATAATTCCCAAGTGCATCCCGAACTAGCTCTAACACAACTACTCATATAACAAAAGTGGTCAGAAAGCCATCGGTGAACTCATTGGTGGGCCAAAGACGGCCGACGCGATAGCTGGACCTTGTGGCGCAGGAGCTCTGCATTGCAGGTGTCAGAGGTAAAGCTTTGAAGCTTCAACTTGGGCCCTACCTGAAGGAAGACCTGTCCGACGAAAGGTACCACACAATCTCCGGACACGGGATTCCTCTACAAAAACTTGGACGGCGCAGTGTAAGAGGCTACTGTAAAATCCGTGTCTCTCAGGCTGCACTTGGCGATGTCGACTCACTGGTCTCTTTCAATGATGGCTTTTTCTGCACGGCGTCTTCTGTCATCACCACTCAGGTGTCGAGATCAACGTTGGGTCTTTTCAGCTGAGACGCCGTGGGGCAAACATTGAGTAGTGGGTTCGACCAAGTCATTTGAGCTACATGTTGGTGTCGGGCAGTAATGGAGACGGTGTCCCGCCAGCGATGCACAATGTTCCACCATCCTATTTGAGTACATGTCATACCTAGTACCAAGAGCCCGCAAAATGAAGATACATCCGTTTATCATGGACCAGTTCCATGATCCCTCCGGGAATAGCACCTGTTGACCTGTACTCGTGCCTACCCATGCTTGACTTGATATTGTACCGATCCTTGTTTGCCTCGCCAACCCATTCGAAACCGATAAGATACACATGCCACTGCTTTTCTCCAACGGCCATATCACTGGCCTCGGAATTCACGTTGGGTTCCATCTTGACAAGGACATTGTAGCGGCGGATAGCACCGTGTACCAGATTCTTGCTATGGAGCACAGCAAGTGCAGCTTCGACCTGTTTGACAAGACTCTCGGGGAGATATTCACCATCAAACTGGTCTAGTGCATCAGAGCCATCAATGCGGTCCATGATCACCATATGCATGCCTTCCCGCAGCCGTGTATAAAAGTGCACACGAGGAGCTAGACCCTGCTCTGCCACTATACGATGAGCATCGTAGTGGTATCTGTCACAAAATTTGACCACAACCCGTTGTCCATTGTACTGTGCATGGAATAAGGCACGAGGAGGAGGAGGTACTGTGGCTCTTCCGAGCGTTCTATAACTGGGGATGAAACGCCCTTCAAAACAAGGTTGGGGATGGATGTGTTGGGCAGATAGGCAGGATGTGGGAAAAGACGTGAGCGGTCCTTGCTTGTCTCAAAACACTGCAATCCATGTACTTGACGCGTATCTTGTGCAATGCATTTTGGAAGACATCAAATATCCTTGTGGTATTGTAGAGATGATTTGTCAATGGGAGGCCACCAAGATATATGTAGTTGGTAAATGGTTGATAGCTGTACCTGTCGGTGAGAATGGAGCCACCGAATGATATGTATGGTCCCGCAATGAATACGTGAATGCAGGGACAACAAGTATTGTTTCTGATTGCAGCGTACTGAACATGAATATGTCGATACTTAACTTTCTAAGAGTGCTACGGCACGGCTTACCTCGGGTTCCGCAATATGCTTAAGCAATGCAAGTGGTCCTTGAAAGTCTGGGATGCCACCCAGCCCAAGTTCATTCCTACACTCAATGTGCAAATAAATTGCACGATTTTCCTGGACAAAGGCATTACTGCTAACAGACAAAAGGGGTTCAGAGGGGTGAGCATCATCTGTTAAATTGACACCCCAGCCAAGGAGAGCTTCGACAAGCGAACCTACAACCTTCGCTCGTCCAGAAGCAGAGTTATATATCGAAAGAGCCTCAGAGGCAAGTACACCAATACTGGCCAGGATGTCCCCGTCGACGACATGGTCGGAGAGATGGGAGAGATCATCCACAATATTTGAAAATATGCCCTCGTTGTTGCAATAGCGTGTATCCGGCGTTACCGCTCGGACACAGGGAAACTGCCCATGGGGCCTTACCTTTGGAGAGAGGGTACTCAGAGATGATAGCGGTAAGAGATCAAGAGAGTTCTAATGTATTTCAGACTCAGCAGAGTCTTATATACTACTATTTACTGATTACTTAAGCAGGTCATGTGACATCAAGTACGTGTCCTTTCAACACTCCCCCTTGTCTGGTATATGGTAGATACGTAGATAACAAGTGAGAAGTACATAGTAATGTAAAGAACGTCCGCGCATTTAAGGCAAGTTAAATTCCAAACCGAGCTGGGAGCGAAACTCCTTAAACTTGACATGTCCAAGGTTCTTGGTGAACATATCCACAGGATTGTCGGTCCCTGGGATAAATAGCAGCTCAACCTGCTTCCATAGCATCACAGCATCACGTACAAAGTGGTAGCGGATCTGGATGTGTTTGGATCGTTTTTCGGTAACAGGATTCTGTGCTATAAATAGTGATCCTTGGTTGTCACCACAAACAGGAATAGGTCCAAGGCGATAGCCGAGTTCCTCCATCATTTGATGTATCCAAATAGCTTGGCGCGTACAGTTGCTCAAAGCCATGTACTCAGCTTCAGTTGAAGACAGAGCGGTGGTCTTTTGTAAGTGTGAGTTCCACAAGAACACACCATCCACGAATTTCAGGTAGAAACCTGTTTGCGAGTGAGACGTGACTTTGTCTTGTCCCCAATCAGAGTCGGTGCAGGTGATGATACCTTTACCTGATTTGCCATTGTAAACAAGAGAATAATCTCGGGTACCTAGGAGGTACCGGCAAATGTATAGAGCCTTGTTAAGGTGCTCTTCTGATGGGTTTGCAGACATGCGGGCGAGTTGGGTAACCGCATATGCAATGTCAGGTCTTGTACCGATCATGAGGTACAGTAGTGATCCAATCACTGTCTGGAATTGTGTCCGAAGTTCCGGGTTGACAGGTGAATCATTCTTCTCTGGGTAATAACCCTGAGGGAGAGGGGTGTTGGTGATTTTTGCGTTAGTCATACCACATCGCTTTATGACTTTGTCGAGGTATTCTCGCTGGTCTATCTTAATAGTTTGACCATCTTGACATATGTTCATTCTTAGGAATTCGCGTGTTTCTCCTAAGTCACGACAGTCCCACTTCGTCATAAAAGCGGCTTTAACCTTGTCTACAAAAGGTTTGTTGGGGCCGCAGAAGATGGCGTCGTCTACGTAGACAATCACTAGGACGAGTTCTTTTCCTTTGTGATAGATGAATAGGCCAGCGTCTGATTTGATGCACGTGAAGCCAAGTTCTTTCATGGAGTGGTCAAGTTCGCGCCACCAAGCTAATCTGGCTTGCTTAAGGCCATATAGTGTGCGTAGTAACTTTAAGACCTTTCCCTTGAGATGAGCGGGCATAAAGCCTTCAGGGAAGTCCATGTATAGTTCTTCGTCCAGTTTGCCGTATAGATAGGTGGATCGGACATCGAGACCGGTGATGTACCAGTTCTCTATTGCTGAGAGGGCGAGCATACACCGCACTGTCTCAAAGTGTACGACAGGAGAGAATATTTGATCAAAGTCAATCCCTTCTACTTGGGAGAACCCTTTGGCTATGAGCCGGGCTTTCTTTCTTCTGTCGGTTTTGACATCAAAGACCCATCAGTTTTTAATAACCTTTCTGTGTGCGGGTCGATCCACGATTTCATAGACCTTGCAGTCCTTGAGCATTTGTAGCTCATCGTGGCAGGCTTTACGCCATAGGGTTTGTTCGTCTAGGGGCAACTTTAAAATGTCGCGGTAGGTCCATTCCCGGTAGTTCACGTTGGACTGTTCATGTCCGATCGGAAATGCACGGCTGCAGAGGTATGAAACCAATGTGTCTCCCCCTTCCCTGGTTATGCGCTCAACGTCATCTTCCGACGGAGGCATACCGCCAGGGATCACGGGTGAATCCGAAGGTCCAGCCGGTGCTTCTCCAACCAATCTGCGCCAATCAGCGGTGCGTTCGATGTCTCGAAGCTGCTTGACCAGGTCGCAGCGCTCTCCATACACGTTTCTGGGTCTGAGAGGTGCGCGGCGTTCCCGCTGTGGGCGCGCTGGGCGAGCAGGTGGAGGCGGAGGCGGATGGCGAGGAGGTGTAACCGGGGGTGCCGGTGCTACCGGAGGTGGAGTGGGAGGCCGGGGGGCCTGCTGACGAGGGGTAGGGGGTCGAGGAGCGAGATCCACATCGGACTCGTTATCATTCCCTGATGAATCGGATGAATCGTCATCATGTGAGTGAGAACGCGGCGGGTGGTTAACGGGCTGGTGAGGCGCTGCCTTGGAGCATCTGGGGAACAGATTCTCATCAAAGACGGTGTGCGCCAAAGTGTGTAGTGCATTGTTAGGGCGCATGAAGAGGTAGTTTGAATCACTACCAGTGGAGACACCAAGGTAGATCATCAGCTGTGATTTAGGTTGCAGTTTACCTTTGCAAGTTTCGACTGGAATGTGCACATAAGCGCCACAGCCAAATACTCGAAGATGCGATAAAGTAGGCTTTTGGCCGGTGAGCATCTCGGATTGCGTTTTCCAGTTGAGCCGAGCGGAAGGGGTGCGATTATACACGTGAAGTGCATGAAGTACCGCGAACTCCCAATAGGAATCGGGCAGGCAAGCCTGCAGTCGCATGGGTTGTGCTTTGTCCATAAGTGTACGGATGAAGCGTTCCGCGTGTCCGTTTTGCTGGTGAGCGTAAGGGGCAGATTGTTGGATGTTTATGCCATTATCGCGCATATACTCAGTGAAAGCTTTAGAGGTGTATTCCCCTCCAGCATCAGAGCGCCAGTGTTTTACGACGGCGTTGAACTGAGTTCGCACATAGGTGTGAAACTGCTTGGTCGCTTTAAGTGTTTGGTCCTTTGTTTTAATGAGGACCACCCAAGCCATGGATGTAAAGTCATCATAAAAGACGACAGCGTACTTGTACTTGTGGTACGATTCGATTTCAAACGATTTGAGGTCAGAATGAATTAACTCAAAGGGAGCGCTTGCGCGCTTCTCGCTATGAGGAAAAGTACGGTTGTGTTGTTTGCCCAGCTCACAGCCGGGGCAGATAGGAGGGTTGGACGGAATATCAACGTCCAGGAAATCCTTTATGTGCTTCTTTGCAGCGCGGAGCACATCGCGCGAAGGGTGGCCTAAGCGGCGGTGGAGGAGTTCATAATCCACAAGGGTCAATGACGCAAGGTCTGCCTTGGGATGAACTACTGGTGCACGAATCCAGTACATTGTGTCGCCATGTGAGTGGAAACTTAGTACCAGATGGTTAGAACATTTGTCATAAATGTCTATGGTGCGGGAACGGGTTTTAAGCGTCATGCATTGATCAACTAGTAAGGTGCCCATTGAAATGAGCTTTACAGAGCATGATGGCATGTAAATGACTGGCGATAGCCGCACAAGTCTACCTTGGAACTCCACAACTGCGGTTCCTTTTCCTAGGATCTTTGCTCAGCCATTGGCCATTTGAGAGTAGGTGGGTGCACTGAATTCTTTATACTCAATCAGGTCGTCGAGATCACTGGTATAGTGGGATGAAGCCCCAGAGTCAAGGAGCCACATGTCTGGTGGCATACGGTGACTGTGTTCCTTTTCCTTTCCTTTCTGGGATGGCTTACAGCGATCACACATGGAGAAAGGTACAGAAGTAGTGATATTGTCCAATTTATCTACTACAGGTGTACGCGCGGAGAAGCTACATACTATCTGTGGCGAAGAGATCCACACATCAGTACCTGCAAGATGTGGACAAAGGAAAGTGGGGACTTGCCAGTTGAGGGTGTCCTCAAAGAAATGTTCGACGTAGTCGTCGACCTCCATTTCCTCACCCAGACTCACCACGTCATCGTCGTATTCGTCGTCGCTGTCAGGCGACAACTCTACAATACGAGGAGTCTCCTCAATACGCTCTAGGAGCGAGAGGGTGGCGGGCTCTCCAAAAGGACCGTTCTCAGTGAAGGCCGAGTGGGTTCGCTGGTGGAGGCGGCGTGTGGCAACCGGTTCGAGGTTGCAGATGGTCTGGGGAGTGGGAGTGACCCCAATCCGGTGGGCGAGGGAAACGGTCTCAAGGACCTGCGGGAAGGCGGGGGGACCGGGATACTGGATGCCGGCAGTGTGCGCGAGAGCGCGTGGATCAGGGACCGGAGAGGAGAACTCCATGGAGGCTGGGCTGTAAACAGCGGGCTCATGGATGAAGTTCGCGAAAGTGAACGAGGCGGAGGACTGTTCCGCGGCCATATTGGCGCGGTCCTTTCGCTTCTTCTCCCCATCGTCGGACCTCTTTCCTCGACGCTGCTTCTTCTTCCCCTTATCCTCGTCCTTCTTGTCAGAGGAGGAGGCGTCTGGCTGCTTCTGCTGCTGCTGGAACTGGGGGTCGCCCTTCTGGCGACGCACATTGGTGATCTTATTCGCCTGCGCTTGCTGCGGCTTACGGCGGGTGAGGTAGTGCTGCCATGCAGCGGTGAGAGTGATCTCCAACTCGGCCATGGTAAGGACCTTGTTGGGAGTGGTGGTCGTGGGGGCCAGATCAATGGCAGCATTGAGCTGTGTGTGTAGTGTTTCCGCGTACTTTGGCAGCTTGGTGACCGTGATCAGTGCCTTGAGGTTGTCGGGAACTTTGTGTTGAAGTTCCTCGAGGAGGGAGAAGCTGGCGTTCAGCTTTGAGAAGGCTGGGCCAGGGTGTTGATTGTCGGGGAAGGTAATTCCCAACATATTCTTCCACTCCGTATAGGCGGAGGCAAGAGAGGCGGCATTGTACTGCTGTTTGAGGGAGTCCCAGAGGGACTTGGCGGTAATGTTACCGGCGAAGCAGGAGCCGATGTGGGGTTCGAGGCAGAGGCGTATGGCCCCAAGGGCCCTATTGTCATTCTCATCCCACTTCTCCATGGCTTCGTCTCCAGCGGTGGTAACCACTGCGCCAGCGGCGAGTGGACGTTGCTTCATCATGGCCTTCTGCCAGGATCCAGAGGCGCGGATGTAGGACTCCATGTCCTGGGCCCAACGCTTGTAGTTGGTGCCGTTCATCTTGGGGATGGAAGTAAGGGTGGAGGAAGACATGTCGTTTGTAGGATCTGAAAGGATGATGTGTCAGCATTAGAACCAATGAAGGGAGCGGGAGGAAACCGCATCGCTGAACAGTCAGAGCTTCCAGAATGTAGGGTCATAGCGACCCCCTACATCTGTAGTCTGATGGCTGTTACCCTAGGGCGTTGCCGCACTGTCAGGGTGTCCAGCGTTTCTGCTCAGGATGGCCGATGTCCAAAGGCATTCGCCCATGTGCAGATGATGAGCGGGCAGACCGCTCAGTCAGAGCTGCAGGGCTCATAACCTGTTGCAATAGCATGTATCTGGCGTTACCACTCGGACACAGGGAAACTGCCCATGGGGCCTTACCTTTGGAGAGAGGGTACTCAGAGATGATAGCGGTAAGAGATCAAGAGAATTCTAATGGATTTCAGACTCAGCAGAGTCTTATATACTACTATTTACTGATTACTTAAGCAGGTCATGTGACATCAAGTACATGTCCTTTCAACACTCGTGGATGATGATTGGATCTGGGGCTCTTAGAGCTCTGAAGTCCGTAGGATGTCCATTATGAAGAGGAGGCCACGTTTGGTAGAAATCTGCAACAGCCAAAGGTGACTCAGGGATGGATGAGCGATTCCATTCGCTGGAAGAAGCAAGTTGGATTATTCGTGAATGGTCTTTGAGAGGATGTCAGATTGCCGTCATGAGTTGTCCACTGGATAGTACTTGCCTCGTTCCTCTCTGTATGGCATGAACTGTGGTTGATCTGCCAAATCGTAAACGTAAACTGAGTTGGCAGGGAGGTTGACAAACCTGAATAGACCTTGACAAAGAACTGGACTTTGATACCGTCTTCCTCATCACAAAGGTCGAGAGAGAAGATTTTGTCGCTCTCGCTCGGGTACTCGAGGTGTGATATAATAGCAGTGAACCGATCATCCAAGTCGCCCAGTGGGTAAAATTCCAGGGTGACATCCTAAAATGTGTGTTCAACATACCAGGAGGGGTTGTTTGATGTGCATTGCATATACAGCACCTTGGGGAGATAGGCGACCTGTGAGTGAGGGCCCACTGGCACGTCGGGGCGAGTCACAAGATGAAGGTGTTCAATAATGTTGGACACGGTGGATTGATTGTCTACGAGAATGGAGAGCCGATCAAGATAGTATCCAGGAACGAAATATTGTACGAGTCGGCGGGACTCCATCCTGGATGCAAGTGATATTCAACAGGCCCTGCGGGCAATCCTGGACCCGATGTATTCAGGGCAAGCACTATAAATTAGTTCAGGTGTGGCGGCTATTACTTTCTGGTGGGAACTGGCAGTACAAGGTAAGCAGGTCCTGGAGTGCTTGTACGGATGTCAAAACGACGATCCTTTTTTTTTTAGATTAGCCAAGGGCAAGCAAAAGGCAGAGTGACCACATAGGGTGTTACTACCTGTACATGTAGAGTTTTTAAATTTCTGTACGAAACGGCCTGTTGTCTTTCGATCCGTCATGCACCAATGTACTTCATGTGTACCAGCAATCGCTAGGATAACTACGCAGCGCAGATTTTGCACACAACGCTGGCAAGGTGAAGAAAAGGAGCAGTAAAACGCGGCCAATCGATCACATTTCTTTATCAAGACGATTCGATCGATAACATGAACGTTTTAAGAGCAAATTTCTAAAAAAGGTGTCGGAAACCGCCTACCGATCTGACGACAGGAACTTCGCCTTAAACCTTCCCCCTACGGGTCCAGGAATGATGAAATAGAATAGGGGTAGCGCGGAGTCTGTACAGAATGTAGGCTCTAAGTGTAGTAGGGCTCCGACCGGCAACCCATTCAAGTCGACAGTTAAGCTGGGAGGCTTGTGAGTGCTGGAGTGGAGCGTATCATGATCGAGAGCGAGGGAATCACGGAAAACGTACGGGTCCCGCGTACGGACGTTATCCAGGCGATTCTCAAGGAGCTACCGATGAGCGTGTGATGTTCGAGGCAGCTGAGATAGGGTGCCAGCGGTGGCTATGCTGGACGCGAAAACCAGAAATGCGAGCTAGCTACGGATGTGAACAAAGTGGAGTAGAGCATCCTGGCCGAACTTGATACTAGGGGCGGGGTTTTGCAAGGGCTCGGGAATGAGGTAAATGAGGAAGGTTGCCATAGTGGCAGCCCAGAATTGAAGGATGAGAAAGTGGAGGTTGGTTCATGCGGCTGATGGTCGGGTGGGAGATGAATTGGAATATGATAGTTGAAGAGGATACTGTTTATCACCGCATGGGCGCGCACGAGACGGTCGGCGGATGGGATGACGAGGACGAGCTTCTGGGCTTCGAAATAGTCTGGGGACCAGACCGTCTATGAGGTTGCCGCGTTGAGTGGCAAACCGTCGTCTATGTGGGCAAGGCCGGCCGCTTTCGAGAGGTTGGATATGATTTCACGTCCTTCAATACGAGTGTAGTAATCCTCGTCGATCAGTAGAGGTTCATTGACGACCAGAATCTTGTGCATGCAATGCGGACAAGGTCGTCAAGTTTCTACAAGACACGGTCGATGACCTTGACCAACAAATGTTCTTGATCTTCCAGAGTACGTTCCATGAGCAACGGGATAATTTTGTCAAAGAGTGGACCGGCGCCGAACGACCCTGTGCCCGGCACAATTGCGTCGTCAGTGAGGTAGCGGTTGTGCTCGTCCTCGTTCTCGTGCATTGGATGATTATGTAATTTGTGGATGGACGTTTGTCGCCGGATCCTTCACTCTTGATCCCTCCATCTTCTTGAATCTTGTCGTGCTTCACTCCATCTCCCCAACACGGTTCGCTCGAGATCCTCGACACGGCTCACTCAATCTTATTGCCAAGGGCTGCTCCGTCTCTCATTGGTGCCATCGCTCCCACTCTCGACATCATGGCACGTACGAAGAACTTAGGCAATACCAAGACCAAGCGATCAGAGAAATCTTTCTTGGATGCGAGCCTCACCAATGCATTTGGCAATCTACAGAAACAAGTACTGAGCGTCCAACGTAAGTGATCGCCATTGAGATGGATACTAGCTTGTACTCAAATGCTCTAATGAGGCCGTGCACCTGCAAACTAAAAGAAGGTACTCAACGTACGAAGAAACTCATCCAAAAGCCGCCAGGGATAGCCGGAAAGTCTGGCGGATACGACCTACGAGAGGCGATGGGTTTGAGTAAGAAGACACGTCGATACAATGGCTATTTGGTGAGCATATGCGCACTTTTTTATACTTATCTACATTCAACGAGCTTATGTCTTATGCAGAAAAGTGTCCGTGCATTGGGCGAATCGGTTCTAGACCCAAGGAAGACATGGCGACACCAGCCGGCAGTGCGACGCGCCGAAGTGATTGCACTGGTACGTATTAATTAAGTTTCCAGGATTTGATAGGTTACCAAGGTGCAGCAGAAGCATCCATATCTTCGGCGATTTGCTAATGGTTGGCCTATCGCAGATATCCTCAGGCAATACCGCGAAGCGATAGGCGAGAAGGATCGGAGATGACTGGAATGTCGAACCCAATTTCGGGTCCCTCACATATTGGAGTATACCTGAAGGGATTCGAGAGAACATCCAGCCAGGATAGTGGGTTCCGAGTTCCCTGGTCAAAACGAATACCCACCGACTCTGCCTTCATGAGCACGAGAGGATACCTGCCACTTGAAGTGCGATAACATTCGATCCAGGCAAGCTATTACATATCATACGATTGAAGCCCCTGTGGGTTCCTATACTTCAGTTGCACAGCATACATCGACTCCATCTCATAAATCGTCGTGCCAGGAAAAATCTATCCGAACCCACGTATATCAGTCAAGTTCCAACACCACACGTATGTGCACAATATACCGTGTAGCCGTCATCGGGTGTCGGCCCGCTCGTCAAATTCGAACCAGCCTGCCAGATGAGGACACCTGTGAGCCCACTGTCAATGACAGTCGTGTACCAGTTCTTGTACGTGGCAATCTGGTCCTGAGATGCGAGGACACCAAACTCTTCCATCAACACTGGTTTGTTGCACATCGCTTGTGCATTCCGGTGGTTCTTGATCCATTTTTGGCCCCAGCTCATCGCGCTTGTGTTGGAGGTGGGCTCTTTGAGTATGGCCATGACACATTAGAACAGCATACTTACCTAGGCGTTTCCTCATCCCACGAGTACTGCACATTTAGAATGAGATCGATGGCTGTCAGCTCTCGAGATAACGGGGAGCGTACCGGGTAGAGCTATGTCAGGTCAATCAACAAGCCCGTTGAGATCAAGAGAAAAAACCACATACATGGAAAGTACCAAAATCAATCGTGTCAATGGCCAGGTTCACATCAAAGTCTATGCCCTGCGAACCACTACGTCAAGGTCTCAGTCACATACCAGCTCTACATCAGAGCAAAGACCGACTCATAGGAAGCATCAATGTTATTCGTCCAGTTGAACCAGCCTTCGTCACCAAGTCCGACGAGATGGTTGCAGTCAAGAGATTTGATGTAGGCAGACATGGTTTTTACCCAGTTGGTGATGGTCGTCGTCGTGCATGTTCCGGATGTTGCACTGCCAGATAGGTCGATCTGCTGGTTATTGAATGCTAAGAATACTTCTTACTTGGTAGAGCCCGTGCAGCGGGGTTCGTTGGCTATACGAGTGTGTTAATGGAGGAAAGGTCTCAACTAAAAGGCGCATACCAAGTTCCCATCCGAAGATGGTTGGTTCATCGATATACCTCTCTATCCAAACCTCGACGTACTTTTTATATGCAGTCTAAACATGGATAGATGCGATTAACAATAGGAGGCACGAGCAGAGAAGAAAAAAAACATACAATGACTGTGGGGTCGGTGTAGAAATAGTCATGAGGCTGGCCTTGACCTAGAATCTGGTCGACATAGACATCCATTCCTCCATAGTTATTCCAGTTGTTGGTCAACGTGACGATGAGGCGAATATTATTTGCTTTCGCAGTAGCAACGACATTGTCTTGGAGGATGACGTGAGGAACCTGAGCAACGCAAGAGTACGAGATAGCCTGACCAAAGTTCTTGAGACCAGTTGGACCATAGTTAATGGTGGGCGTGCTCCCGTTCCAGAGCTGGTAATAGTCCCCACTCGCAGTGGTGACCTCGTTGAAGCCCCTGGCATATTTCGTATGTCAGATGATTGGACCTGTCTTCACGAGAGAATACCCACCAGGTGCGGACAGTTGTGGCTCCCGTGGCCGCGATGTTTTGGAAGGTAACATTCATTTCATTGGTAGTAAGGCCCGTGAGACCGACCCAGTAGGAGTTGGAGCTAGGAAACGTGTGAGATGGGTCTCACAGAAGCCATACGACTGACCCAAAAACCGTGTAAGGCGCTCCGTTGAGTGTGAAACATTGACCATCAGTCTTGACGAAAGCAGTAGACGGTCTGGTGGCAAGCTTTCAAGAAAAGAGTGGATAATGTTATGAACTTGAAGCAACAATGAGTCTTACCGACACTGCAGCCGCGAGCAGGGGAACAAACCTAGCGTATAGCTTCATATCGACGTAATGAGGGATTACAGAATGTGAAAAGACGTGTAGCCACAAATACACCTCGAATCCGAGGCTTTTATGGCGTTCTGGGAGTTGAGTGTTCCAGACTCTCATAGAAGACGAGGAATCTGCGAGTTTTCGCCGCAATTCAATGGAATCCAGGAGCTGATACTGAATGAGCGATCGGTCCGGACGGGCTGTCATATCCGCTAGCACGTGGAAGAACTGAGTGCCGTTAGAGTGGTCATGGTCACATTGCAATTTCTGCGGCGCGCGCTTGCAGTTACAGTAGGTGGGCATCTGATTCAGATGCTAATCTTAGCGTACAACTAAATAAAGGACATTTTGCAACTGACCCTGTAAATCCCACGTCCACGTCATCCGACCTTCTGGGATGACCGACGAAGACACAGCGGCATCTTATGGCGCGTGTTTCACACAAATTACTACAACGGTGATCGTGGTAGTTTTGACTCGTGGATAAAAATTTCGACTCACGTAGGTCAAGTGGGGGATAACCGCGGTAGTTACGGGGAATATTTCATCCGTTGGTATTGAGAGCAAATACAAACTACATGGCCGTTTCCATTGCAATCAACTGTTCTAGCCTTTCAAAGTGAGGGCCACTCAATTGCTGCGCAGATGCGGCTTGGAGGGGACGCCTGACAAAGGGTGAACCGTAGCCCCAATGCTTAGCGACCAAAGCCTTGACTGCGCCAATTCCACCTATTCTTTTGACTGCATAATCGCCTTGTCCCAATAAACCCTGCAACTCCATAGCCTCTTTGATGTTGCCATCTTGGTAGAGTTGATACAACTTTGCGTGGAGCTTGGGAACAATGTTTGGAAGAGCGGCGATAGCACCTGCACTTCCCGACAGGAGACCTTGGAGAAGGACCTCTGAGACACCCGCGAGGGTGGCAAACTCTGAAGAAGGTTTGGTGGAGGTGATACGGTGGAGTTTCCCGATGCTGCCGCAGGAGAGCTTCGTGCCGACGATGTTTGGGTGGTTGGACAACTCGAGGATAATGTCTGAATCGAGATCGAGCCCTGCTGTGACGGTGGGGAAGTTGTAGATGAGATATGGGAGGGGGGAGTGAGCGGCAACCTAGAACGGGTTTGAGTGACGGGATAGAGGAAGTGACTAAGTACATACGTCGCGATGGAATGCGAGAATGGCGTCCCTGGTCATCTGAGGTGGCCAGACGGAGGGGGTCAAAACAAGGACGTAGGCAGCCCCAGCCTCTTTGGCATCTACACAGAGTTTCTTGGATTCCCTGGCAGATGGGGCGCCGCAGCCAGCGATGATGACGATGTTTTGGAAGCCATTCTCGTCAAGCGTCTGACGAGTGAGAGAGATGGCTTGCTTGCGTTCGTCATGAGAGAGGTGCTGGGCCTCGCCGTTGCTGCCTTGTACGACGATGCCGGTGACACCACCCTAGAGAGATGCGTGATAAGAGCACTACGGGGATTAAAACCTAGCGCACCTTTGCGAGACGGAGGACGTGAGCCTTTACGGCTGGGACATCGAGGTCTTCGTTCTGGTCAAAGAAGAGCACGGCAGGGACGTAGATGCCTTTGGGGGGAGGGAGGGACATGTCTTGGACTCGGGATACATGATGGGAGAGAGGCAAGATATATGTATAGCCAAGTCGCGGAGTTCCGTGTTCGTGTCAAGTGACCACCATGTCCATCACCCGTGCGAGGACATTCTCAAGACTACGACACCGTCATGTTCCCCCACAGAACCCCCTTCGCCGTCTCCACGTACGTCCGCTCTCCTACACCTCCATCCCCCGCTTCGTAGCCCGCGCTTTTCGTGTACCCATCGCCGGCGTGACCATCGGCGCAGGCGGGTTTGGATACGCTAATTATAAGTTCGAAGGTGCGTCCATTCCACCTTGCATTCTCTCCCGACAAATCCCCGCCCCAGAGCTGCGCAAACAGACCGCAGGATGGCTCTCCACCGTCCAAGACGCAGCAAGCGACTTCATCGACTCGACGTCCGACGGTATCAAGTCCGTCTCTGCCCGTGTGTCTGCCGTCAAGCTACCCGATATCGAGACGCCTCAGTTCCTCAAGGACCTCTTTGCCTCGGACGACACCTCGCATCACGACCGAGATTCTTCCTCTCAAGACTCGGGAAACCCGCGCAATAGATCTCCAGAGGAAAATGCCGCCATCGCAGCCCTCGTTGCCGCAACACTGTCTGCCCCCTCTGATTCAACTAAGGCGAATGACAGCGGTCTCGACGCCATGCAAAACGGTCTCATGCATCTCACCAAGAAGCTCATCGAAATCAGGACGATGCTCCTCAGCATCGACCAAAGCGACAGTCTCAAGCTGCCTAGCATTGTCGTCATTGGCAGCCAGAGCTCGGGTAAAAGCTCCGTTCTCGAGGCTATCGTCGGTCACGAGTTCCTCCCAAAGTCTGTCATCTCCTTGTCCATGTCACTACTGCTCACCATTGGCCACAGGGGCAACAACATGGTGACAAGGCGTCCCATCGAACTCACTCTCATACATACTCCCCCAAAGGGAAATGGTCAAGTACCCGAGGAATATGGCGAGTTCCCAGCGCTCGCCCTCGGTAAAATCACAAACTTTGCCCAAATACAACAGACCCTCACCGACTTGAATCTCGCCGTACCCTCTTCCGAGGCCGTTTCAAACGAGCCAATCGACCTCCGTATATACAGTCCTCATGTCCCAGACCTCACCCTCATCGACTTGCCCGGTTACATTCAAATCGCTTCCCTGGACCAGCCCGACTCTCTCAGAGATAAGATCGCTGGTCTATGTGAAAAGTACATCCGTGAACCCAACATCGTTCTCGCCGTGTGCGCTGCAGATGTGGATCTCGCAAACTCCCCCGCTCTCCGCGCCAGTCGCAAAGTCGATCCCTTGGGTTTGCGTACTATCGGCGTTGTCACAAAGATGGACCTTGTCACTCCCGAGCAAGGCGCCGCCATCCTCGAAGGCAACCGTTATCCTCTACATCTCGGTTACGTCGGTGTCGTCGCCAAATCTGCGGAAAAAAAGTCCCCTTCTCTTTCCAACGGTGCCCTTATCAAACGGAACGAAGAAGACTATTTCAGTAATCACAGAGAATACTCTGGCGTGTCCTCGTCCTTGATGGTAGGCACCGACACCCTCCGGCGTCGTCTTATGGAGGTACTCGAGTCTAGTATGGCATCGTCCCTCCACGGCATTACCAATGCAGTTCAACTCGAGCTCGAGGAAGCCACCTATCAATTCAAAGTCCAGTACAATGACAGGCGTATAACGGCCGAGTCCTACGTCGCCGAGACCGTGGATGCCCTCAAAGCACGCTTCAAGGATCTCTCTGTGCAATTCCGCAAACCCGAAGTGCGCGCCAAGCTCAAAGCCATGCTCGACGACAAAGTTATGGACGTCCTCGAACAATTATATTGGCTCGACAAGCGCGCACCTGAGCTCGGCGCTCTCGGCGTTGATCCCAAGTTGAAACCCGGCGACGTCGATGCGTATTGGCGACACAAGCTCGAGGCTGCCTCGTCACTCCTCACGAAGTCGGGTATCGGGCGGGATTCGACACTTCTTGTCGCGGACGGGCTGAGAGCGTTGATTGACTCGATTACTGTCGGAGAGCCGTTCAACCACCATCCCCGTGCAGCGGAGCGACTCGTGCAGTTCTCGCACATGATCTTGAGGGACCGGATTGGGTTGACTTCGGACCAGGTGGAGAACTGCATCAAGCCATTCAAGTATGAGGTGGATGTCGACGAGCGGGAGTGGGAGCAGGGGCGTGGACGCGCAGTGAACTTGTTTGAGAAGGAGGCTGCCATGTGCGAGACCAAGGTCAAGGAGATTAGAAGAAGGTCGGAGGGAGCAGACGACTGAATGGGTTGATGGGTTATGTGAAAGAGCTAGAGGAGCAGGAACAGGAGAGGAAGAACAAGCGGATTGCTGGAGAGGACGAAGGACCTGCCGAGGAGCCTGAGTCGTATCGATACCCCCCTGCACAGATCCTGGATGGTGAGACGCTCATTGGACTCTGGTGAACCCAACCTGACGTGTTGACAGCACGGCATGCGATGATGTACAGCGACAGGCTGACGATATTAAAGCTTCGTTTAGCAGCCCTCAAGTCGAAACGCTGTAAAGGTGGTCCTCAGAATGACGTGTTCTGTCCTGAAGTCTTCCTCGATGTCGTGGCGGATAAGTTGGCTTACACGTCGACGATGTTCATCAACATCGAGTTTCTCGACCATTTCTTCTATCAGGTCAGTCCCTAGTCGCGTATGAGAGACCCTACCTCTGAACGCGTTGCTAGTTTCCGAGAGAGATTGACTCGCGGCTGATCTATGACTTGGACCGTAATGAAATTGTCCAGTTTGCGCGCGAGAACCCGGTGATACGACGCCACCTAGAACTTCAAGAGCGAAAAGACAAGCTTGAGGAGGTGATGAAGCAACTCAATAGCCTGTCAACGCTCCGACCTGATTCCAAGCCAACTCCAAGACGTCAGCGCGGGTTATTCGGAGGGGTGTTTTAATTATATCTTCTGCCTTACTATCATGGATGTCTCACATTCGGACCACACTCGTTTTCTGGTGTATTGTCGCACTTTCTTATTTCTCCCAGCTCACGCTTGCTTATTGTGGAGACATTACGAAATTTGCGTTGTATACAATCGCCACTCTAGATGGATTGGACTGGCGGTGAATAAGGTATAGCATGCACCTAACCGGGTGCGCGAGGAACACCTAGAGCTTGGCCTTGGTCTTGGTAGTCTATGTCCAAACCGTGTCAACCGTGCACTACCCACTTGACACACCATCCGACTCACCCCGAGTACCCCGGCGAGTTTGGTCGCCAACATGAGGTTGCCTTTGGACTTGAGTTTTCCCGTCATGAACGCCTTTTGACCGTCCATCTGTTTGAAAAGTCATCACGTCAGTCAGACGACGATTCAAACGGAGGCGTGCCCGCCAGCGCTTGTACACGAAACGCAACCGAAACAAACGGACCTTGCCAGACGCGACCTGTTCAAACGTCTCGTCGCTCATGATGAGCGTCACGCCCGGCTTTGCAGGCGCCTTGACAGGCCCGGCGTAGATCGTCCCCGTGTCCTTCAAGTCGAGCGTCCACACAGCTTCTTGCTTGTCGGCGTTTTTGATGTGGAGCTCAAATATGGCGGCGGTCTAGGCGGTAGGAGCGGGGAGACGGTCGGTTGGAATGAGTAATGACCATGAGTTGGCGGGAGGAGTGGAGAGAGTCACCTTCTTGATTTGGGCTGCGCGCTCGCTGTCTGAGAGACTGCCAAAGGTGTTGTTGAGCTGAGCCAAGATCTCGGATGCCTAGAGCACCCCCAAGATGAGCACGTCGTTTCAAAAGAGGACAGAGATGCGGTTAAAGAAGTGGGGGATACCTTGAAACCTTGTACTTTGAGGTCGGACATGGTGAACAATGATATGAATGGGCGATATGATGAGACCTTTATGTACGGGGAGTCATCATGTGATTCGGGTAAGACAGCTCGCTACTATTATACTGAGTTAGGGTTGCACACGGGTAACGAACACCGAACCCGTATCTTCAGCACTTGCTTGTGCGGGCGCGTAAACACTTCGTTTCGAATCCACGGCTGGGAAATCGTGGCGGTTTGAAAGCACATATCCGTCTGTCGACAGCACCGCTTCGAAGTTCGAATCACACCAGTTGCCAAATCGCGATGGTGAGAGGCTGGCCGACGACGATCGGCTTCGCCAAGGTTCCGGCCAGAGTCAAGAGGACGAAGAAAGAGTTGGAAGCTATGGACAGGGACGATACTAGCGATACCAAGAGCCTTGACACCGGTCACAGACCTAGAGGACCAAGGAGTGAAAGCGCGTTTTCTGGAGAGAGGTCACGAAAGAGGCAAAGAAACAAGGCAGCCGTGCCGTCGTCGGCGTCAAAGGCCAATTCGCAAGCTTTGAAAAGACATAGCCGGGAATAGTACGTCGTGTTGCTCTTCACAAACGGTTCGGGGTGCTCATGATCGGTGCAGCTACGGCGAGCAAGGCTCGGTCATGCATCTTACACCAGAGTCCAGACGCTCTTTGACCTCCGTCGACGTTCGACGCGTCTCTCATTGCGCCGCTTGCACCAGCCGAATTTATTCAGCGTGTTCTTGTACCCGAGGCAGCCATCTGGCTCATCGCACAAGATCTCTGTGTCGACATGGACGAAGCGATCATCACGTTGCGCAACAGTGCCCAATACGGTGTCGCTATGTTCCCGGAGACGAATGAGAGATTCGGGGAGCGACTTGGTCTTTGGTGACTCGAAAGCTAGGAGGAGCACTAGGAGGAGCAAGGCAAAGGAGCCGAGCGCAGATCCTGCTGCTGATTCCTGCATCACGCGAGCCGAAGCAGCCGTTTGGCGGATTTGCTTTACTCGACCATGATGGAGAGCGTGAAAGCACCCCTCGACCCTCCAGACAACGGACACTGGAAAAGGACACAGATTACTGTGAATGGCCTGCACACACGCACGTTACCGCTTCAGATGGCGAGAGACCGAACTGGCGCGAGGTAAGAGGCATGCCTCGCCGCGCTGATCTACGGTCATGCCCAACGACACCGATTCAGACGCGTCGAATGTGAGTCGGAGGCCTCAGAGACTGGTTCGTCCTCCGATGAAGAAAGGTGGAGTACATTCATGGCTGCTGAGCGATCTGCCCTCACCCGACTCCACCTGATTAAGAACGTATTGTTCATCCTGTCAAGGCACATGGACGCGAGCATCAGAACCCACCCCGTCGTGATGGACGACTGAAACCGCAAGCTAGAACAGTTAGTACTACCAGACCAGCCCACCAAGCTAGTGGCAAGTCATATCCAGTCATTCACATGAATGACTTTCACTAACGGATGCGTTTTAGGCAGCCCTGCAAAGAATAAGACAGTTCCCGTGTCGCTCACGCACTGATGTGCGGCAGTGGATCCTCAAGCGTCACGCTCGGCTGTTTGGTATGCCCACGAGCTTTCAATGCAGAGCTCACATCACTGGCACCACAAGGCGTGAACGGCGCGCGTCCACTACTCGAGTCACTGGCACCGGTGGAGCTCCCCGCAAGACTACCCCCTCGGATGGAGCGGTTGCTTGCAAAGGACGTCGAGGCATTCAATGATGGTTGGAACCCATGTGAGGGCATTTTATTAGACATCGAGGAAGATGTGACAGGTACGCAAAGTGGGCGGTGCCTGCGAACGACTCTCGGGACTGACCACGGAGGTACATGAGTTGGAGTTTCCCATTCACCTCTCTCGTGGACTACTTGGTTGGATTGCGTTGATGTGGCGCAGGATGGGCAGTATCATGAAGACACTACAGTATATTGTCCGTAGTCGTACACCTGCAATATGATACTGTATTTTGCTTCGACATGTGGAATATGCATGTGGTCATATACATGCCTGTGCCGCCCGAGCGACTAAAAGTCGTGTAACATACCTGTGATCAACTACTGTCCGATACGTACATAGTAGATTACAATTTTTGTGATGCGGCCTCTTGTGAACGTTCACAGACCCGCAGAACACCGAGTACTGAGGTTTGGATCGCGTTGGCACGACTAGCTTGGTTGCCGAATGTACAACGTGTTTGAAATGTATGCACTCACGGCAATGGGCCAGCCGCCGAGTTGCAACCAAGTTCACAGTACCACATGTACACTCGACGCACATCAATTATCTGCTTGCTCTCGCAGTGTGTGGGGCCCGTGCACGGGCTTTGGCGTACTATTTGTTGCAATAGCGTGTACCCGGTGTAAACACCAGGTACAGGGAAACTGCCCATGGGGCCTTACCTTTGGAGAGAGGGTACTCAGAGATGATAGCGGTAAGAGATCAAGAGAGTTCTATTCTAATTCAGACTCAGCAGAGTCTTATATACTACTATTTACTGATTACTTAAGTAGGTCACGTGACATCAAGTACGTGTCCTTTCAACACTCCCCCTTGTCTGGTATACGGTAGATACATAGATAACAAGTGAGAAGTACATAGTAATGTAAAGAAAAACGTCCGCACATTTAAGGCGAGTTAAATTCCAAACCGAGCTGGGAGCGAAACTCTTTGAACTTGACATGTCCAAGGTTCTTAGTGAACATATCCGCGGGATTGTCGGTCCCTGGGATAAAAAATAGTTCTACTTGTTTCCACAGCATTACAGCATCGCGTACAAAGTGGTAACGGATCTGGATGTGTTTGGATCGTTTTTCGGTAACAGGATTTTGTGCTATAAATAGCGATCCTTGATTGTCACCACAAACGGGGATAGGTCCAAGGTGGTAACCGAGTTCCTGCATCATTTGATGTATCCAAATAGCTTGGCGCGTACAGTCGCTCAGAGCCATGTACTCAGCTTCAGTTGAAGACAGAGCGGTGGTCTTTTGTAAGTGTGAGTTCCACAAGAACACACCATCCGCGAATTTCAGGTAGAAACCTGTTTGCGAGTGAGACGTGACTTTGTCTTGTCCCCAATCAGAGTCGGTGCAGGCGATGATGCCTTTACCTGATTTGCCATTGTAAACAAGAGAATAATCTCGGGTACCTAGGAGGTACTGGCAAATGTATAGAGCCTTGTTAAGGTGCTCTTCTGATGGGTTTGCAGACATGCGGGCGAGTTGGGTAACCGCATATGCAATGTCAGGTCTTGTACCAATCATGAGGTACAGTAATGATCCGATTACTGTCTGGAATCGCGTCCGAAGTTCCGGGTTGACAGGTGAATCATTCTTCTCTGGGTAATAACCCTGAGGGAGAGGGGTGTTGGCGATTTTTGCGTTAGTCATACCGCATCACTCTATGACTTTGTCGAGGTATTCTCGCTGGTCGATCTTAATGGTTTGACCATCTCGACATATGTTCATTCTTAGGAATTCACGTGTTTCTCCTACAGTGGCTCAAACAACTGTCCCAATGTTTGCAGGCTTTTCACTAAATGTGATATTTCCCGATAACCCCTAACCCTTGCCATAACATGTGAGTGTATAAAATAAAGTACTTACTCTTGGCTTTCTATTGACCCAAGGGTCAAGGGATTTGAATAGAACTTGATGAAATGGCACCCATTTCAACATGACAACTCATTGGGACAGTTGTTTGACTTTGAATTCTTATTACATATATCAGACCCTGGAATGCTGTAAGATGGTAACATACCTTAGATAATGACTATATTATGTCCTCATTATATAATTAATTATTCTACAGCATATACAAATCCTGCCCTCACAAATGAATCCCTCATTCCCACCATGAAAAATCTCTCTGCTGCTCAAAGAGATAAAATTATCTCTCCTGCTTCTCTTGATCTTTTCTGCCAGAAATTTGCATCCCAAACTGGCATAGGGAAGTCTACTGTGGCCAGGGCCCTTCAGAAATCCAACTAGAGAAAGAAAACCATTGTGGTGGCTGTCCTTCCAAACTCTCTTCTATCCATAAATACACTATTGTCCAGCAAATCCTTACCAGAAAGGCCAGCAATGCTGTTCAGGCCACTCATTTTATTGATTCCATTATCAACACTCCTGTCTGTCCACAGACAGTAAGGAATACCCTCAAGGAGGCCTCTCTAAAGGCTGTGGTAATGAAGAAAAAGCCTCTTCTCTCTACTACTCATAGAAAGAGGAGATTGGTCTTGCTCTCAAGTACCAGCATTTGACTGTGGAGACTGGAAGAGGGTTGTCTGGGCAGATGAGACCAAAATCAATGGAATTGGGTCAGATGGACAGGAATACGTAAGGAAAATGAAGGAAGAGGAGCTAACTTCCAAGGAGGTCAAAGATATAGTCAAGTTTGGAGAAGGATCACTCATGGTATGGGGCTGTATTGGGTGGAATGGTGCAGGAGCTTTGAGTGAGGTTCAGGGGAGGATGGATGCTGAACAGTATGTGACCATTTTGGAGGGAGGCTTGCTGCAAAACATGGAATTTCTGCAGATCAAGTCATTCTCCAGCAGGATAATGATCTGAAATACATCTCCAGAAGAGCCAAGATCAGGTTTGAGGACCAAGATATCAAGCTTCTGGACTGACCTGCTCAGTCTCCAGACCTCAATTCCATTGAACACACTTGGGGTCATCTCGAAAAATGCCTTTCAGATTATGAAAGAACTCCCATAGGGGTTCATCAGTTATGGGATAGGAGGGTGGTAGAGTGGGGGAAGATTTCTGTGAAGGAATGTCAGAAATGGATAGAAAGCATGCCTAGATGGATTCAAGCAGTTATTAAGGCCAAGGGAGGTCATACCAAGTACTAAATACCCTATCTTGTACAAAGTCAAACAACTGTCCCAATGAGTTGTTATATTGAAATGGGTGCCATTTCATCAAATTCTATTCAAATCCCTTGACCCTTGGGTCTATAGAAAGCCAAGAGTAAGTACCTTATTTCATACACTCACATGTTAGGGCGAGGGTTAGGGGATATCGGGGATT
Organism: Boletus reticuloceps; assembly: GCA_018397855.1. Lineage (NCBI taxonomy): Eukaryota > Fungi > Basidiomycota > Agaricomycetes > Boletales > Boletaceae > Boletus > Boletus reticuloceps. The sequence continues at coordinate 459,756 of JAGFBS010000018.1, forward strand.
ATCGTGTTTAGTAAAAAGCCTGCAAACATTGGGACAGTTGTTTGAGCCACTGTAAGTCACGACAGTCCCACTTCTTCATAAAAGCGGCTTTAACCTTGTCTACAAAAGGTTTGTTGGGGCCGCAGAAGATGGCGTCGTCTACGTAGACAATCGCTAGGACGAGTTCTTTTCCTTTGCGATAGATGAATAGGCCAGCGTCTGATTTGATGCGCGTGAAGCCGAGTTCTTTCATGGAGTGGTCAAGTTCGCGCCACCAAGCTAATCCGGCTTGTTTAAGGCCATATAGTGCACGTAGTAACTTTAAGACCTTTCCCTTGAGATGAGCGGGCATAAAGCCTTCAGGGAAGTCCATATATAGTTCTTCGTCCAGTTTGCCGTATAGGTAGGCGGATCGGACGTCGAGACCGGTGATGTACCAGTTCTCTAATGCTGAGAGGGCGAGCATGCACCGCACTGTCTCAAAGCGTACGACTGGAGAGAATATTTGATCGAAATCAATCCCTTCTACTTGGGAGAACCCTTTGGCTACAAGCCGGGCTTTCTTTCTTCCGTCGGTTTTAACATCAAAGACCCATCGGTTTTTAATAACCTTTCTGTGTGCGGGTCGATCCACGATTTCGTAGACCTTGCGATCTTTGAGCATTTGTAGCTCATCGTGGCAGGCTTTACGCCATAGTGTTTGTTCGTCTAGGGGCAACTTTAAAATGTTGCGGTAGGTCCATTCCCGGTAGTTCACGTTGGACTGTTCATGTCCGATCGGAAATGCACGGCTGCAGAGGTATGAAACCAATGCGTCTCCCCCTTCCCTGGTTATGCGTTCAACGTCATCTTCCGACGGAGTCGGGGACGGGGGCATACCGCCAGGGATCACGGGTGAATCCGAAGGTCCAGCCGGTGCTTCTCCAACCAATCTGCGCCAATCAGTGGTGCGTTCGATGTCTCGAAGCTGCTTGACCGGGTCGCGGCGCTCTCCATACACGTTTCCGGGTCTGAGAGGTGCGCGGCGTTCCCGCTGTGGGCGCGCTGGGCGAGCAGGTGGAGGCGGAGGTGGACGGCGAGGAGGTGTAACCGGGGGTGCTGGTGCTGCCGGAGGTGGAGTGGGAGGCCGGGGGGCCTGTTGACGAGGAGTAGGGGGTCGAGGAGTGAGATCCGCATCGGACTCGTTATCATCCCCAGATGATTCGGACGAATCGTCGTCATGTGAGTGAGAACGCGGCGGGTGGTTAACAGGCCGGTGAGGCGCAGCTTTGGAGCATCTGGGGAACAGATTCTCATCAAAGACGGCGTGCGCTGAAGTGTGTAGTGCGTTGGTAGGGCGCATGAATAGGTAGTTTGAATCACTACCGGTGGAGACACCAAGGTAGATCATCAACTGTGATTTAGGTTGCAGTTTACCTTTGCGAGTCTCGACTGGAATGTGCACGTAAGCGCCACAGCCAAATACTCGAAGATGCGATAAAGTAGGCTTTTGGCCAGTAAGCATCTCGGATGGTGTTTTCCAGTTGAGCCGAGCGGAAGGGGTGCAATTATACACATGAAGTGCATGAAGTACCGCGAACTCCCAATAGGAATCGGGCAGGCAAGCCTGCAGTCGCATGGGTTGTGCTTTGTCCATAAGAGTACGGATGAAGCGTTCCGCGCGTCCGTTTTGCTGGTGAGCGTAGGGGGCGGATTGTTGTATGTTTATGCCATTATCGCGCATATACTCAGTGAAGGCTTTGGAGGTATATTCTCCTCCAGCATCAGAGCGCCAGTGTTTTACCACGGCGTTGAACTGAGTTCGCACATAGGCGTGAAATTGCTTGGTTGCTTTAAGCGTTTGGTCCTTTGTTTTAATGAGGACCACCCAAGCCATGGATGTAAAGTCATCATAAAAGACGACAGCATACTTGTACTTGTGGTACGATTCGATTTCAAACGATTTGAGGTCAGAATGAATTAACTCAAAGGGAGTGCTTGCGCACTTCTCGCTATGAGGAAAAGTACGGTTGTGTTGTTTGCCCAGCTCACAGCCGGGACAGATAGGAGGGTTGGATGGAATATCAACGTCCGGGAAATCCTTAATGTGCTTCTTTGCAGCGCGGAGCACATCACGCGAAGGGTGGCCTAAACGGCGGTGGAGGAGTTCATAATCCACAAGGGTCAATGACGCAAGGTCTGCCTTGGGATGAACTATTGGTGCACGAATCCAGTACATTGTGTCGCCATGTGAGTGGAAACTAAGTACCAGATGGTTAGAACATTTATCATAAATGTCTATAGTGCGGGGACGGGTTTTAAGCGTCATGCATTGATCAACTAGTAAGGTGCCCATTGAAATGAGCTTTACTGAGCACGATGGCATGTAAATGACTGGCGATAACCGCACAAGTCTACCTTGGAACTCTACTACAGCGGTTCCTTTTCCTAGGATCTTTGCTCGGCCATTGGCCGTTTGAGAGTAGGTGGGTGCACTGAATTCTTTATACTCGATCAGGTCGTCGAGATCACTGGTGTAGTGGGAGGAAGCCCCAGAGTCAAGGAGCCACATATCGGGTGGCATTCGGTGACTGTGTTCCTTTTCCTTTCCCTTAGAGGATGGCTTACAGCGATCACACATTGAGAAAGGTACAGAAGTAGTGATATTGTCCAATTTATCTACTACAGGTGTACGCGCGGAGAAGCTACATACTATCTGTGGCGAAGAAATCCGCACATCAGTACCTGCGAGACGTGGACAAAGGAAAGTGGGAACTTGCCGTTTCGCTGAATACTCCATGAAGCGTTCAATGTCTCGATCGATCTCCATGGGATCCCCCAAGCTCACAGCGTCTTCCTCGTCACCACCACCGTTGGATTCGGGGTCCGAATACCCATCATAGTCATTGTTGCTATCAAGCGGACGGAAAACCTGAGGGGTCTCCTCGATGCGTTCGAGGAGGGTGATGGAGGAGGGTTCGCCGAAAGGGCCCATCTCCAAAAAGGAGGAGTGGACAGGTTTGTGGCGGCATGTGGCAACCGGCTCAAGGGTGCGAATCACTTGAGGAGTGGGGGTGGCCCCAATACGGCGGGCGGGGTGGACGGTCTCAAGGACCTGCGGGAAGGCGGGGGGACCGGGATACTGGATGCCGGCGGTGTGCGCAGGAGCGCGCGGGTCGGGGACCGGAGAGGAGAAATCCTCGGAGGCCGGGCTGTAAACAGCAGGCTCGTGGATGAAGTTCGCGAAGGCGAACGAGGCGGAGGACTGTTCCGCGGCCGTGTTGGCGTGGTCCTTCCGCTTCTTCTCCCCATCGTCAGACCTCTTTCCCCGACGCTGCTTCTTCTTCCCCTTATCCTCGTCCTTCTTTTCAGAGGAGGAGGCGTCCGGCTGCCTCTGCTGCTGCTGGAACTGGGGGTCGCCCTTCTGGCGACGCACGTTGGTGATCTTATTCGCCTGCGCTTGTTGCGGCTTATGGCGGGTGAGGTAGTGCTGCCATGCAGCGGTGAGAGTGGTCTCCAACTCGGCCATGGTTAGGACTTTGTTGGGAGAGGCGGTCGTGGGAGCCAGATCGATGGCGGCGTTGAGTTGCGCATGTAGCGTTTCCGCATACTTGGGCATCTTGGCGACCGTGATCAGCGCCTTGAGGTTGTCGGGAACTTTATGCTGGAGTTCCTCGAGGAGAGAGAAGCTGGCGTTCAGCTTGGAAAAAGCTGGGCCAGGGTGCTGGTTGTCAGGGAAAGCGATCCCCAACATGTTCTTCCACTCCGTGTAGGCGGAGGCGAGAGAGGCGGCGTTGTATTGTTGCTTAAGAGAGTCCCAGAGGGACTTGGCGGTGATGTTGCCGGCGAAGCGGGAAGCGATGTGGGGTTCGAGGCGGAGACGAATGGCCCCAAGGGCCCTGTCATCGTTCTCGTCCCACTTGTCCATTGCTTCTTCCTCAGCGGTGGTAGTCACTGCGCCAGCGGCGAGTGGACGTTGCTTCATCATGGCCTTTTGCCAAGATCCAGATGCGCGGATGTAGGACTCCATGTCCTGGGCCCAACGTTTGTAGTTGGTTCCGTTCATCTTGGGGATGGAAGTAAGGGTGGAGGAAGACATGTCGATTGTAGGATCTGAAAGGATGACGTGTCAGCATTAGTTACCAATGAAGGGAGCGGGGGAAAACCGCATCGCTGAACAGTCAGAGCTTCCAGAATGTAGGGTCATAGCGACCCCCTACATCTGTAGTCTGATGGCTGTTACCCCAGGGCGTTGCCGCACTGCCAGGGTGTCTGGCGTTTCCACTCAAGACGGCCAATGTCCAAAGGCATTCGCCCATGTGCAGATGACGAGCGGGCAAGCCGCTCAGTCAGAGCTGCGGGGCTCATAACCTGTTGCAATAGCGTGTACCCAGTGTAAACACCAGGTACAGGGAAACTGCCCATGGGGCCTTACCTTTGGAGAGAGGGTACTCAGAGATGATAGCGGTAAGAGATCAAGAGAGTTCTATTCTAATTCAGACTCAGCAGAGTCTTATATACTACTATTTACTGATTACTTAAGTAGGTCACGTGACATCAAGTACGTGTCCTTTCAACACTATTAAAAACGTAAAAACACAAAGTGTGCTTCCGTACGGTGCACTCCGGCAACACGAGGCCCTTTCCTGATTATCAGAGGTAAGCTCTTTGCCCATCGCTTCTTATGCTTTACCGCGACACAGACAACGATAGCCACATTGTCCCCCCCAACGAACACAGAGACATTCCGAGTCCTGGGCTGAGAACCCAGTGGTAGTACCAGATCTCAACTTGACTACCGCCTTCCAGTTTGACGCCGGGTTCAGCCCGATCACTTTTCAAATTGACACACCTCACTTCAACGTTCCTCATGGTCTGACCGCCCCCCACCTCGACGCTGTGCACAACCTAACTCTCACCCCTCACTTCAATCTGGCTGCCGCTCCCCAGATCCCCTCGGGTGTGTCACACCAGATTGAGTACCACCCACTCATCCAAGTCCCTGGGGATCTCGTCACGCGGCTTAGGGAAGAGAAGGCGCACTGCGTGGCTGACCTTGTATTTGATGTAGGGATGTTTCTGTGGGTGCATATGGAAGGAGAAGGTATTGGCAGAGTTCCCACAGACCACCTTTGCAAAGAAAAGCTCCTCAGAGCGATAGAACGTCGGCAGAGGTTATAGGCCAACTGGGAGCCAGAGGCAGGTCAGCGAATCAACTTTTTTTCTCCGCTCATGGTGGCTCACCCTATTTAAGTCCAAGTGGTGATGTTAGTGGTCCCGGCAGCCCAGAGAGGTACCAAGGTTCAAATCAAGGAGACACAGACCGAAATTGCACTCAACAATCCAGTGTTGTTCGAAGCTGTGGCCACCGAGGTGCGACATTCTCTCTTCTGCTTGCCTCATAAACAATCAATGGACTTAACGTAGTAGTTAATGACAGTGACACGCAGGTTCCACGAACATGCATTCAAATGCGCGAAACTTCTCATTCACACTACTGTAGGAGTGCACGTTGGCCTCATACCTCAGCCCAACGAGGTAACTGAGGACTTCAAGAACACGCTCTTTGCTTCTCTTCAGACTGGCCCATTAGGCCCTCGAATCTTCCATGGTGTACCTGGATCAAACGATGCGGCGACTGCAGCCATATGTACCACACTATTTCCCATTAGGTTCAACAAAGTTATTATCATTCAGTTGTTTGAAAGCGAGCTCTTCATAAGTCTCGTTCAACATGGACTGTACAACCTGCGACATCCTGCTTGGCTCGGATTCGTGAAGGACGATGAAGGCCCGGATGGGCCCTCCTGGACTGTCAAAGTCCATATTTCTCCGAGGTCTATCTCTGGCGGAGATCCGGAGGGATTGGGATTGGTGGACCGAAGTCCGGAGGGAGTGGACCGAAGTCCAGATGGAGTGGACCGAAGTCCTGAGGGAGTGGACCAAGTCCGAAGGTAGTGGAACGAAGTCCGTTCGGAGATGATACATAGGGGTTCCGACGTTGGTCACTGACTAGCAGCGACATATGGAGGTGTCGGAGGACGGAGAGACCAAGGAGCAGAGGGGGTGAGGATATCAGCGCAGGACTTATGTGTCACGCCCTTGCCAGTCTCATGGATCCTCGTATTTCAGAGGATGAAGGAAGATCATAAGGAGCGAAGTTGGAAGTATATGGCTTTAGTTGAGGAAGACGAGAATAACGAGAATAACGAGATATTTGTACTGAAGGTACGACAGAGAAGTACAGGAGGTTTATATACGATAGAGACCCGGAAGAAGTCTGGGTCCGAACTACTGCGCGAAGGCAATGTACATAGGAATGACTGACGGAGGCGGAACACAGCCGGAACAGGCTGTACGGACTGGTACAGGGAATGCAGACTATGACTGAAGGAGATTAATGAAAAGTACAAGTTCGGAGATGTAACTCCGTGGATGTCCAATGGATCTGTACAAGTCTGAGGTTTCAGGATAGGGGCTAAGGAGATGATCTCCAGAGTTGAACTCCTAAGTGAACTCCTAAGGGTGGAGATGAACTCCTAAGGTGGAGACGAACTCCTAAGGGAGTTCTTCGGAGGTGTGGCCTTATTCGAGGAGTTAGTGGAGTTGGCCGGAGGTGTATGGAGATGTTCAGAGGTGACCAAATAGGGGTTGGAATGGGATATGACATGGACACCACTTACAGCTGGCAGCAGCTTTTCAGTCGCATACATTGCTGCTTGGGTGATTTTCATTCACTCTCCTGCTGCGAGTGGCTCAATTATACCCCTCAGATGATTGAGCTTGCACAGGATTTTTGCAACGGCGTGGTCATCGACAAGCTGACAGATGCCAAGGTGATCAAAGTGACCTCCAGGGTGAACACCATTGCGGGGTTTCTTGCTGAAGCATTGCATGGTGTTCCTGGTGCTCCGCTTCACATCCAGAACACTGCATGGCAGAACCTCTCTCGCTCGTTTTTAGCTCGCATCCCGTCTCTCTTGTAATATTGTACGAAATTTCAAGTTGCTACCCAATAAATGACTACGTAATCCTGTGCTTTGTTTTGCTCTATTTAAGTAAGGCATGGTCACTCCGCACGCCAACTTCCGACGGAAGCTCTGATGCCCGCCAGTGGGAGACTCTGGTCGTCTATTCCTTTGGGGGATGATGGGCAATCATCTCCCCCATTGAAGGCGCTAAGCCAAAGTCATACCGAAGTGAACAACCCCTTGACTCGGATGGAGCCCGAATCCAGCTCAAGACCTACAAGTCAGGACAAGCAATTAGAAGAGGTGACTTTCGCTGGCTGCATACGTCGTAAATGGGCGGTTGATAAGACAATCTTTCAATTACAGGAGTCATCAGAATGCTACCCATCTGTAATACGGCAGAAAAGCGATATGTGGCATCACGCGCTTATGATAAAGAAAGATGCAGCAGAGAGGATGCTATGGGCACAGAAAATCATTCTGTTGGAATTATCAATCGTGCGCGCAGCCACGACGTCGGACCGACCAGATAACCGGTACGCACGCGGCGCGCACCTGCTACATTCCCACGTATGTTCTCTCTATTGTAGATACATAGCTTTATCATTCTGCGAGCACATTGACCGTCTCGCGTACTTAATGATTCGTCAGTCCTGTGCCTGGATCCACCAAGATCCTTTTATCTCCTTTTCGTACTATACATTTCTTCTCGTATATAAGATCCTGGTTCTTTGTCGAACACCTCAGTCCGTTATACACGATGACTGAGGTGAGTTACCTAGTATTCTCCTTACCTACTCGAGCTAACCCGTACATAGTATTGTTCCTTGATAGGTAAATACCCGAATATATTAGTCCGTTATTCACGACGACTGAGTACTGTTCCTCGATAGCCATTGCTCGTTATCTCTCGCCACTATTGTCATATCCCATTCCAACCCCTATTTGGTCACCTCCGTACATCTCCATAACACCTCTGGCCAACTCCACTAACTCCTCGAATAAGGCCACACCTCCGAAGAACTCCCTTAGGAGTTTGTCTCCACCCTCAGGAGTTCATCTCCACCCTTAGGAGTTCATCTCCACCTCAGGAGTTCATCTCCACCCTTAGGAGTTCATCTCCACCTCAGGAGTTCATCTCCACCCTTAGGAGTTCATCTCCACCTCAGGAGTTCATCTCCACCTTAGGAGTTCATCTCCATTCCACTCCCTTAGGAGTTCACTTAGGAGTTCAACTCCGGAGATCATCTCCTTAGCCCCTATCCTGAAACCTCAGACTTGTACAGATCCATTGGACATCCACGGAGTTACATCTCCGAACTTGTACCTTTCATTAATCTCCTTCAGCCATAGTTAGGGAAAGACATGGGTATACCATACCCACAGTGGGTTATGGGTATGGGTACCTGTGGGTATGGGTGTGGGTTACATTTCTGATACCCATACTCAAACCCATACCCATGGTCATGGGTATGTACCCACAGTGTGGGTATGTGGGTGGGTATATGCTGTCACAGTGTGTCAGAAAGGATATCAATAGTATAAGTTTCACAATTACTTCTTTCACATTGCAAACCAACAAAGCTTTAGCTCAAATCTATGTCAATTATAGGCATATGTAGTTCTTATGTATGTACATAGTATCCATGAGTCTTTTTTGGTTGAGTGTCAATAGAGTCTGTTGAGTACCTGTAGGTCCTGTTGGGCCTGTAGCCAAAAGGGTAGTTTATTGATGATAATCTGGGGACTTTCCTAGGACTGTTTGGGATCTGGTGGCTAGTGTTTAAAAGTCTGGTCCCATCCAGTTTTTTACCTTCCTAATTAGGCAATCAGCCTGAAACTGGTCCTGGGAAGGTTCTAGGTGCAACTGGACTGGTTGGCAATTCATCACAACTGCAATCACTGTCCAGTTGCATGACCAGTTCCAACTGGACTTTGAAACACTACTGGTGGCCTTATTTTGGGGCCAAAAAACCAGGCCAAACTGCGCTTCAAATCACTAATACCCACAGTGGGTCATGGGTATGGGTACCTGTGGGTATGGGTGTGGGTTTCATTTTTGATACCCAAACTCAAACCCATACCCATGGTCATGGGTATGTACCCACTGTGGGTATGGGTATGGGTATGACTGCAGATACCCATGGGTTTACCCATGTCTTTCCCTAGTCATAGTCTGCATTCCCTGTACCAGTCCGTACAGCCTGTTCCGGCTGTGTTCCGCCTCCGTCAGTCATTCCTATGTACATTGCCTTCACGCAGTAGTTTGGACCCAGACTTCTTCCGGGTCTCTATTGTATATAACCTCCTGTACTTCTCTGTCGTACCTTCAGTACGAATATCTCAACTAAAGCCATATACTTCCAACCTCGCTCCTTATGATCTTCCTTCATCCTCTGAACCTCTGAAATACGAGGATCCATGAGACTGGCAAGGGCGCGACACATAAGTCCTGCGCTGATATCCTCACCCCCTCCGCTCCTTGGTCTCTCCATCCTCCGACACCTCCGTATGTCGCTGCTAGTCAGTGACCAACGTCGGAACCCCTATGTATCATCTCCGAACGGACTTCGTTCCACTACCTTCGGACTTGGTCCACTCCCTCAGGACTTCGGTCCACTCCCTCAGGACTTTGGTCCACTCCTCCGGACTTTGGTCCACTACCCTCGAACCTTGGTCCACTACCTCCGGACTTCAGTCCACCAATCCCAACCCCTCTGGATCTCCACCGGAGATAGACCTCGGAGAAATATGGACTCTGACAACTATCCATATTCTCTCACATTCAGGAGGTGGAGGACGAGGTCGCGGAACATCTGACCAGGGACACAATTGCACACCTTCGTGCTAGATTCTACAGTGTTGCAGATGAATCAACTCCCGAGGGACAGTTTCTCTCCAGCATATCAGACGTCCTTGTCGTATCTGCCACAACAACCTAACAGTGAGTGTTTTGCAAAATACATATCGATATCATGCCAGTGAAATCTTGCAGTGTTCTGTTCGAGTATCAGCATTATTTGACTCCGCACATCGCCATCAGCGCGGACTACTTGTGTTTGTACATGCCTATTAGTAAGCTCCAGTTTCTCCACCCACGTGACCGTGTCGTGGGAAACGGGTCTGTGCGGGGTGCTGTTCTGTTGTGCCAAGCTAAGCGGTCGTACTGCGCTATCAGGATGCGTGCCGACTAGCGTCATGCGTGAGCGTGTCCGTGCCACTTCGCTCACACTGTCGAACAGACAGCCATCCGTAGTGTGTGGAGGTGCATGCCGCCGAGCTGCCGCCTGCAGTCCTCTCGTGCCTCGCGCTCGACCATGGGACGTGCGTATCACAGGGGCGCCCCTGTCGTTCTATCGCTGAAGCGCCGCGCATCAGTTACCATGTAGCCTCCAAACGATGTCATGCAGTTCGTTATCTCCTATCGTTCTTTCGGGGGGGCCGTCCCTCTCTTCCTGTCACTCGCAATTCACCTTGGCGAGTTCGTGCAACATGAACGAAATTATTGCAGTTGGGAAGCAGTTATGGAAGCACGACGGCTTCCTCTCTCTCCACAACCAATATCTTGAGGTCAATGTTTTCACGTTCGGTGGAGGTCGTCCGCTCCTCTTCATGATGGTGTCTATTTTGTTGAGGTAGGTGACTGGGTCTGTGCGGGTGTGTCTGAGCGTGCACTGTTCCCCCCTCGATCGATCGCCAAGCTGAACGGAACTGCCCGACTGAGCGTGTCCATGCTACCTCGCTCGCATTGTCGAACAGACGGCCGTCCGTAGTGTGTGGAGGTGCGTGACGCCAAGGTGCCGCCTCCAGTCCTCTCGCTCGACCACGGCACATGCGCACATGCGTACCAGAGCTTATATGCGCGAACGTAGTGTACCTTCGGAAAAACTATCACTGTAAATTACTCAAATCGCCACATCCCATTTGCACGTCCGAAGGGTTCGCCACGCTTGTACTGTATGGTAACGATGGATCATGTCGAGTTGTGCATCGACGATTCTCGATCTGATCATTGATTCGGATTCGCGGTAGTAACATGATCTGAACACCATGATTGTCAGACAAGTCCCAGCGAAAGAAAACTCATCGACAACAAGTCATCAGGAAAATAACACATTGCTTCGAACTCCGACGCCGAGTCGCGGCAAGTAATGATTTATATAATGATTGATAGGGGTCGAAGTTACAACTCTCCCCACCATGAGCGAGCCAGAACATTTCTCCGGTCCCAAAGTAACCGCATTGCAGACAGCGTTGCACGACTGCAGCCCGCTGATCAGCGGATTATGCGCCATCCCAGACTATCAGCGTATCCTATACTATAGGCATGGTGACCTCCTTCGGTGTGTAACTTCAAGTGGACTCACTACCAACTGTCGAGTGTACTAGTGTCTGACCGCCGAGCGTGTAGTTGTGTCGATTTTCCCAATTCTGGGGCGGACGACCTCGAAGCATTGTATCGCGCTTGCAAACCGGCAGAGTTTGGCCGAAACGGAGAGAGCGTGCTCGACGAGTCGTATAGGAAAGCAGGAAAGATGGAGCCCATCTCGTTCTCGACGCTCCTGGATCCGCACAGCCTTGGAATCCATGAGCAGGTGTCAAAGGCGTTGCTCACCCAGCGCCACGGGACGATAGATGCCGAGTTGTACAAGTTGAACGTGTATGGTAAGCGTTGCACTCTTACAACTGACGCCTTCATCGCTCTTGACCAATATCCATTGTTGCAGGAAAGGGTGATTTCTTCAAGGCACACAAGGACACACCCCGGGATAAGAACATGTTCGGGTCGTTGGTTGTCCTGCTTCCCACTGCCCACGAAGGTGGTCAATTCGTACTTCGTCAGGGTGAAAAGGAGTGGACCCTCGATCTCGCCAACGAGTTTGCGATCGCCACGAAGCCCTCTGTGTACTTTGTCGCATTCTATGGTGACGTTGAGCACGAAGTCTTGCCCGTCACATCCGGTTACCGTGTCACATTGACTTATAACCTCTACCATAAGCCTATCCAACCCAGCACCTCGTCGATCTTCACTCCGCTCCATCTCAAACTCAAGCAGGCGCTGGTTGACCTAGTGAATGACAAGTCGAAACTCCCCAATGGTGGATATCTAGGATTCGGTCTCGTCCATGAGTATGTTCACACAGGGCATAATCTGCTCGAGCTGTTGTTGGGCCAGTTGAAAGGATCCGACCGTGCACTGGCGGATGTGTGCGACGAGCTCGGTCTTCGTTATTCTCTCCGGCTCCTTTATCGTGGGATCACTGAACCGTTCGTGAACTTCATCACCACCAAGGAACTTGACGTGGAGGACTGGGGAGCAGAGGTCGACTCCAGTGAATATCTTGAAGAGGCGCTGAAAGAGTTCACCATTGACCAAGCTGAAGGTATCAATTTCGTCGGAGGGCGATATCCATTCAAACCCGTGATTTGGGAGGAGGATAATGAGTACGGGTATGATGGCTCGTGGTTGAGAGCGTTTTACAGGACCCCGATCACGGAAGTGCTGGAGATTACGCGGATGAAATCGTCGGTGGATCACGCGACCACGTTCACGGTGCACACCGGCAATGAGCCCATGTCGACTTGCTTTTACGGGACCGCATGTATGTTGATTGCCGTGGAACCAGCAGCGTCGCGCGAAGTCGTTGGGTTGTAAAAGTTACCTTGTTTACGAGGTCACTGGGGTCTGACAAAATTTAACGATGTGTAGTAAATGTTTCTATTTTTATGCTTTGTTTGTCCATAAAATTTGTTTTACTCGACTCGGCTCGGCTATTTTGGGTATTGTGCGGTCTCGTTGGTGGTATCGATACAGCCAAGATTCTTTATCCTTGTGTCTATTCAACACAGGTCACCTCCGAAACATGGCCAAGGAACTCTGCGTATGAGCGTGGATGTAGCCCGACATACACCTCGTCGGATGGTTCTCGTTGACGTGGTCTTCGCCATTCACTGAATCTATCAGTCTATCATCAGCCTACGTCATACAGTATCCAGTCAATGCTACCCCTGGGTCCGTCAGTCTTAGTCTGATTCTCCATTTAGCTAGGGAACCCCCCCCCCCCCCTCATGCCTTCAACGGGGCACTCGCCTTCATGTGCAGTGCATACAGGTACAGTAAGTCAATGCTACGAAAGAGATCAAACTCTTATTCGCCCTGCTTCATTGACCACATAATCCCCCCCTTGATTTGTGTCGCCAACGTCTCGTCTAACGTGGTACGAGCAACTCGGGCAGCGCCTCGGCAGCCTGTGATCATTCCATACATGTCCCAAAGCAGAGAAACTGACACACGTACCTGCGTCAAGCAGTACTAACGGCAATCAACTGCGCCAATTTCTCAGCGTCCATCCCCTCACGCCTAGGGACGATTCTACACCGAAACGGAAGCGGATGTCTGTGATTGTAAGGGTGAACCCGTTTGTCCATTGTCCATCACACTGACGTGACGCATCACGACACTTACACAGCAATCCCGGTTGAAAATTTCGGTTCCACCGGTATCTCCATCCCATGCTCATCCAGTGTCCTCAGAATCTTGAACACGGCCAATACCTTGGCGATGACCGCCCATATGGACGTATCCGCAAAGTGTCTCCCGACACACATGCGTCGACCAAATCCAAATGAAAAATATCCCGTGCTGTCGGGTTTGAGCGACCCGTCGTCGTTGAGGAACCGCTCGGGGATGAACGCATGTGGGTTGGGGTACCTGGATTCATCGTGTGCCATTGACCTAGCAAAAAGATCAACATCATAAACTTTGGTGGAAGAACGCCGAAACACGAACCAAAGGTTTGCCAAGAGGAGAGCGCCTGAAATCGGGTATCAGAAGTCGTTCAGTTTCCAGGAAATTACGGTGAAATAATTACCCTTTGGAATATGGTATCCAGCGTACACGTCGTCGTCCACAGCAGCATGAGGAACCGCTGTGTGATTTTAGGGGATGAGCGGTGAGCGTTGACAAGGCAAACACTCACAGAGAGGAAGGACAGGGTGGTATCTGAGCGTTTCTCGGAAAATGGCATCTATCAAGGGCAACAGAGGCCGGTCGTCCATGGTTGGCAATCTATCTTGGCCCACCACATCATCAATTTGTGCCTGCGCCTTTTCCTGGATTGCCGGATTCGCCATCATCATGAGAAAAAATGTCATCAGGACCGAATTGGACTGTTTTATTTGTTAGCACCGGGAATCACTACCAAAACATGGTCCCTCGTACGGTCTCTGATGCACCTAACCAACATGGGTATCAGTATAGGGTCTCGCAACACATCCGACTCAGAGCAGCGTACCCAAAAACGCGGTCCCAGATGCCCCTTTGAGTGCTTGCATCCACGACGCTTCTGGGGAAATCCTTTTTTCTTCCAGGTGTCGCATCGCGTCATGTACCATGGACGGTGCGACGTCACCGTTCTGGACGGGTCATCATTTCAACATACGCGGGATATGAGTAATTAAAATGGACACTACATACTAGTTTTTCAAGAGAGTACTCAAATGGCCGTTCGAGATACTGCTTCGTATACCCGCGTGCTGCCGCCATTCTCTTCTTAAATGACATGCCGGGAAGCCATGATGGAAGATAAAGTACTTGAAACATATCACCTCGTGGTTGGACACGAATCAGGACATGGAATCGACTTACACCATGGAAAGGCGCCAACGATTACGGCAATGTCGGGACGCAGAGCAGGCAAGACAACCGTCAATACGTTTGCCACTATGTCGACGAGGTCGTCCTGGAGAGAGGTTGGATCATAGTTGTACACGCTATTCATGATGACTGATGACGTGTATCTCAATGGAGGGATGAGTGAGGCTAATCAACGCATTTTCTCTCGTACACTTACTCGAAGAGGTGATCATCGAGTTTTTCCGGCGTTGCAAGCAACCGCTGGAGGAGATGACACGCCATTTGGTGTTGATAGGGCAGAAATCTATGCACCGCTTCGAGCCTAAATGTCTGATGAAGGAACCGCCTATGGAGACGCCATCGATCGCCATAGGGCAAGAAAAGGGAACTGAAATCCAATCCGCACCTGAAAAGCGGATTGAGATCCGCAGCACGAAAAGAATTGAAGAACTGACAGGTCATTGGTGATGAAGTATGGGCGGTCCGAATAATTCTTGGACCGGACCTCCAGCAAGTCTCTGGCGACCTTTTCCGAATTGATGATGATGATATCCTTTCCCAGCAGTCGAGAATGAACCAGGTCGCCTGTACGGATATGATTCGATCAAGCATGTAGGTAACATGTTGGAACCTACCGTATGTTCTTGCCCACTCAGCATATGTTAACCATGGAGCGTCTGTGTTGATACCGATAACGTTACCAACCCATGGTAAACCAGGAGGTCTTGGGGGAAATGGGTAAGGAGTTTGACTCCTGAGAGCTCGTCGTCCGATATACAGAACTAAGAGGCAACCAAGTGCCAAGGTCCCTGTAGTTGTCCGATCATACATCGCGTGGGGGTTTGAAACAATGGCAGACTGACGGAAAGGATCCAATTAAATTGATAGGGTGGGGCATGGCCATTTATGCCACCAGGTGTACAGCCGGCACGGCCATGAGCGAGAGTCTTAACTTGAACTTGTCCGCCGTACTGTATTGTTCAGGTGATCCCTAGATTCCCTACCACCAAGTTCATGTGAGCCACTTGGTCACATGCCTTCCCACGCACCTGGGAATTGTTCCGGCAGTGCTCGCAATCGGGCCGTGGTTGGACACAAGAATTATCAGTCTCGCAACGTAATTTCAAGCTTTTGAGGACACTTTTGGATGATCCTGAGCACTGGTCAGCAGTCTCAGTAACCAAAGAAAGGAATTACCTGATAGAGTGGGTCGCCCTGATTGAGCTTGCTGAAACAATCTAAGGTGCGTCTGTACATTTTATGCTTCCGTATATTTATGGGGAAAAAAACAGCTGCAATTGCGCTGATTGATCACTCAATCAATCAACGCTCAGGGATGCTGCTTGGCAGATCCCGGCTGGCATATAATGAACGTCTTCAGGCTAGCCGAGTCTCAGGACTCGCCGAAACTTCTACATACTGCCTGGATGTGAAAGGAATTGACCCCATTTGGGCGTCTTGGCATCAGTGCCGTCCTGGAGTACCTGCATCTGGAAGGAATGCGAGCGCTGAGAACACGCGCGGTCGCTAACACGATGTGAGAAAGTTTGCTCACTGGTGAACCCCGCCGGGAGGCCGGCGGTGGGCTTCCAAACTGCTGATGGGAGCACGAACGCGAGCCGCGGTTGTGCCACTGTCACATTAATGAAGTAGGGTGTTGGCGCCCCTGCATCATCCGATATGATAATGAGAACTAACACAATGCTAAAGCAAGGCAAAAGTATGGCTACTCGCTTGCGGGATCAGTGACACGATATGTAGAGACATTTAATACTCTTCCATTTTTGGGGGGTCGGACGGGACCTACCTCTCCATCGCGCAGCGTGGGGTTGACGACTGAGCCGCGGCGGTGGTACTAGGTCAACCACAGGGGAGTCCGAAGGGGGGGGGAAGTGGATGGGCTTGCGTTTGCGTCTCGGGGTCTGACGCACCGGCCAATGCACAAGCGACCAGGGACTGAGCTGGTCAGCAACGAGCTGGATGTCGGACTGCAGAAATGATACAAAAATACTGAGCGACAACTGGACGAGCTTGACCTCGGTATCAAGTTGGACGCGCGTCCTTTGTTTCGTTGTGTGTAGGTCTGGGTAAGAGTACGTGAGTACATGGATGGAACATGGACGCATGGGACACTCCTTTGTAGCGCTTAAATGTCGTAAGCTTAATATCTTCAACCCAATCCGATTGCACCGTCTACTGTGCTCCGCCTTCCCCGAGGCGCAATCCAAAAACCAGATAGGAGAACAAGTCAGACAAAGACAAAAGCAACTCTCACGCGTATCCTGACCGTCCCAAGGCATGTCTGGGTTGGTACCGCTTTTGCCGGAGCCGCAGAGAAATCTCGCCAACCTTTTTGGACCGGACAGCGAGTGTCGTGACGACCGGTGCGGAGAAGAGTGTGACATTGGGATAAGCGACCTTTTCAAATTGGGCGACGCGCTTGTTGTCTGAGATCTGAGAGGCTGCTGAAGGTGTCGCTGAGTGGAGCCAAGATCTAGTATTCAAAAGTGCTGGCAAGTAAGCACGCCAAAAGAGGATGAAGACGGTGATGCTTTGAAACCGTAGGATAGGTACTCTGAGCTCGAACACGATGATGGCGGGGGAACAATGCGATTGATGGATCCTTTTTTCAATCCCGGGACGAACATTCGGGTACCAGCACTCCGTGACTGTTCTTCTTCATATAGCGACGGAGTTGAAGAGACCTCCACTCGCCGACAGTGACGTGTATGACCACCACTAGTACGCGCCCTTTTGCCATGATCCCAAGCCGACCCCAGAGGATGCGCTTGAACACAATGAACGATCACGCGCTCCCTCTCTTCACGGTTGCAGGTCAACAAGTCTCTGGGTCATCCACGCTTTGCCGCGAAGCTGGTCGCATCATTCTCTTCATCAGCGTTATCACTCGTGATGACCTCCATTCGCGTGTACTAAGGCGCACTCGATGAATGTACGGGTCCGTTCACGGTACCGCTCACCTTGGTAGCCTGAACCTCGTGAACAATTCCATCTCGCTTTCCCCGGACACCTGCAGGTGTGGGAATTCGTGTGGGATGCACGAGGAAATGAGGGCGATTTCACTGATAGAACGGAAGTGATGTTCTTTGGAGGGCGCAGGTAGCCTTGCGACGAGTAGTTTGGCATCGGCCGACGATGGGGCGTTTGGATGTGATAGAACAGGGTGTTATTGCTTTATCGGACCCCGGCATTTTCGCCAAACCACCGTGTTGCATCAAGTTCTGCGCGCGAGCATCGATTCCAAAGGTACTTGCCTCTTTCTGTTGGCATGGCCAGCTATAAAACAATGTACCTAACAGTTGAACATTTGCATTCACAGGTGGAACCTCTCGCCGCTAAGTTTGAGCGAGGAGGGGGACCAGTTGCATCGACGAGGCGATCGACCTTGATCGTGAAACACTGGGGCTTCGCCCACCTGGCCACCCCGAGCGAACCATCTTGGCGATTGCTACAACCAGCTCCGAGGTATCAACGACCTTGAGGAAGCCATTGTGCTCGATCAAGAAGCCCTTGACCAACGACCGAAATAACACCTTGATCGGTCGACGCCGTTGAACAACCTTGTGGTCCGTCTTTCCGTCCTGTACAACCGGCTCGGGATCATGGAAGACCTCAACAAGGCCATTATCCTCGCCCGAAAGGACATCCTGATCGCTCATCGTCGTTGGACACTCTTGCAGTCTGTCTCCATCTGGTACAACCAGCTCGGGGTCGTGGAGAACCTCGAAGGGGCTATTGTCTTTGGCCGAGAAGTTCTTGACCTTTGCCCGAAGGGTCGCCCCGGTCGGTCGACGTCGTTGAACACCCTTGCACTCCATCTCTCCAATCGGTACAACCGGCTCGGGGTTATGGAGGACTTAAACGTGGCCATTATCCTCGCCCGTGAGGTCCTTGGTCTTACCCCGGAAATGCACCCCGGCCGGTCAAAGTCGTTGAACGACCTAGCGGGCTACCTGTGTAATCGGTTCACAAGCTCGAAGCTGTCGAAGGATAAGGAGGAACTATTCAGTCTATGCTCAACTTGCGCATTTGCCTCAAGCAGTTTCTTCAAGTGATCTCTCCCTTCGGTTACTTATTCAATATCTGGCCATTCAAGGTGGCTTCGTCGCTTGCCGTGACGCGTTCTCGCCTTGTCTTCGTAAACACCGCCCTTCCAGAATGGTCGAGCTTCTAGAACAGAGACGGGGTGTCTTCTGTGGCCAACTCACTCGCCTCCGTTCCCCCTTGGACGATGTCATTGCATCTGGCATGGTAGGAAAGGAGTTGGCAGATGAGTTCATGCACTTGGCCTCCCTAATTCGCAACACCCTCGATTCACGTGGGGCAGACCGGTATGAATAGCTGTGCCATCTCAACATTGAAATGCAGAGAGTTGTCACCAACATTTGCAAAACCAACCAGTTCTCTCCCATTTCCTTCTTCCTTCGCCCGTCTCGGACCTCCAATGCACCGCCAGTGAGGGGCCTGTTATTATCGTCAATGCAATCAAGTATAGCTGTGACGTGCTTGTCATCTTGCTTGATTGCGACCCCGTTCATATTCCATTGCAGATCATGCTTGAAAGTGTTTGAGAGTTATCAAAAGAGCCCCACAGGTTGACCGTGCAGGCAACGACTCTCAGGATTGACGCGACATGAGAGCTTGCGGCTCTCTTACGCAAACTCTGGGATCAGGTCGTTTCGCCAATCGTCGCTTTCCTCCAAATGACCCAACCACCTCAATCACGCATCTGGTGGTGTCCCACCGCCGTGTTCTCTGCGCTGCCCTTGCACGCTGTTGGCCCAATATAGGAAGGGTCAAAAGAATCACCCTAATCTATACATCTCATCCTACACCCCTACTCTGACCGCCCTCATTCGTGCTAGACGGCCCGATCCATCGAATCATGCAACTCGAGGGAGCTCCATGGTCGATGCGAGGCGAAATTTTGTCTGGAGCATTCATGTGGGTCTGATGTACATGTATCAATGGGTTCATACGAAGTCAGATTGCCCTCGTCGTGATTGCTTACATATAAACCGAGCCTAGTAACATTATAGGCGGGCATCTATTACCGTACGAATGCCACCGCCCTCTTCATGGATTGACTTACAGCGGCACTTCAGATATGGCTAGATGCTGCCAGTGAGCAGCTTCTTGTCGTACCAATCATGTTCTAGTCGGAGCGCTTCCTTGATGGTCTCGGCATGTTGCCAACCATGACCCTCTCCCTCGAAAAGGTGATATTGCACTCCATCCGCACCGCCGTGCTCAATGATCGTGTTCACAATTTTCTCAGCCTGTTCCGGAAGTACGATCTTGTCTTCTGCTCCTTGAAGCACCTGCAGGACGCATCGGACCTCATGGACATTGTGATGACAAGAAGACACGTACCAAAAGTGGTGTCACGATCTTGTCCGCATGGTTCACAGGGCTACGCGCCGCATACACTTCTGGGACTTCCTGTGGCGTCCCACCCAACAATTTGTCCATATACCTAAGCTCGAATTTGTGCGTGAACTTGGCGAGCGATACGAGATCAGACACGCCAAAGGACGATGCTGCGGTTTTGAAAAAACCAGGCTCTGGTGCGATCGAGATGGACGCCAACGTCGAGAAGCCGCCCGCAGAGCCACCCCGGATGGCAACACGACGGCCATCAATGAGCGAGTAAGGCGCGGCTGCGAGTAGCTTGGGAGCATCTTGGCAGTCCTGGATGTCTACGATACCCCAGTTCCCAGCGAGGCGCGATCTGAAACCGGATATGAGAGCGAGTCTAGCAAGGCAGACGCAATTCTCACATGTATTCCCGGCCATAGCCTGACGAGCCCCCATAATTCACGTCCAGCCTTTCAGGGCAGCCTCAGTCCGTGTGGGAGCCCTCAGCTCTGTCACAGTTGAACGTACTTACCAGGCGTAGCCGCGACTTGTGTAGTACAACCTTTCCCAACTGAGCACTTGTGTTGCCATGCTGGTCGGGCCACCGTGCATGTGAACAATGCAAGGGGGCTTTTCCCCGAGGATACTTGACCCCGAGTACTTGGGATTCTTCGGTGCATAGTACACCACGTAGAGGGGTTTCCCATCTCTGTAAAGCGTGATGGGTCGAGGAAGAGAGATGTACGCTTCGTTACCCGATGCAGACTGTGGGGCGCTCGGCTTGAGAGCTTGGTATGATGGCACAAAGGACGACCCAGAAATCGTGCACAGAAAAATCCCCCCTGGGGCGTCGCTTTTCCTCGCGTTGAAAGCGATAGACGTGCCTCCTCTCTGGTTGACACGGTTAACAACGGAGAAGGGGAAATCGTGGATTTCCACGATGCGCTTGTCGTCAGAGAGACTGATGATGTACAAAACATTCCGTCCATCGCGAAAAGCAGTGAACGCAGCCAACTTGTCATTACCACCTCTTGGATCGTCGAGAAGCGCAAAGGGGAAATTTCCAAGAGTCCATGCAGGCGCACCAAAGTCCTCTTTGATAGACTCGGGAATGGCAAGCTGAGCGGTACCCGTCAGGGTGGAGTACGTGAATGGGTTCTGGAAGCCGTTCAATTCGTCCGAGGTGAACACCAACATGGTATCAGACGCCCACAAGGGGTAGTTGACGGACTTTGTGAGTTGCTCGCCGGCAACGCGTGTGGTGTTTAAGACGACGATGGTGTCCTGTTGAACAAGCACGTCGGCAATCTTGATCAATGAGCCTTCCCAAGGCATGTCTGGGTGGTACCACTCTTGCCAAGCGATCTTGTTACCTGATGGATTGAACACGGGGGCAGCATAGAAATCGGCGCCGACAACGAGGGGAAACACTGCTTTCCGGGCCGTGTTTACGACAGTGAGTGTCGTGACGACCGTTTGGGGAGTATCCACTGTGTGATCTTCGAGGACAGACACAAGAAGATCATGACGAACTGGGTGAACGGTAAAGTTGGCGTATCTGTACTCTTTTTTATCTACACCCCCCAGCGACGGTGAGTGGGGATCGCGCGGATGGATCAACTAGAATTACCTGGAGTGACTGGCTCGGGTATCTCTGTCGTTGCCTTGATCGAGTATACGCGGTTGTCGGCGGAGTTGGAGAAGTACACTGTGCCTCCATACGCGATCGCTGCGGCTCCTCCATACTCCTGGATGCCGGTGCGTGCACTATACGGAGATGGTATGATGTCCTGTCCTGCGATCGTGTCTACAATCACGTAACGGGCGTTATCTTGTGGACGCGCTTCGATGTGGTATATCTTGTTGTTCGTGGGGTCGACGAAGAGTTCAGTAAAGGAGATATTCTGAAACCATCTCGTCACTAATCTTTTCTGACGAGAGGTCAACGAATTCAAGGACTCACGCCTTGCACGACGGACTCGGGGGTAATGGTGGACTCCCATTTTCCGTAGGGAGCAGTTTGCGACATGGTTGTGTCGCTATCGATGCAGATGCTGATCGCCATTTGAGGATCACATCATTCACATGGCAACCTGACGGTCCCCACAGTGCACGAATGAGGCGTAACGCCGGTATCTAGACAGTCTGACGCTGCTCATTGCCGATCCACATGCTTGGTTTCTTAAGATCTAAGATCTTACTACTCAGACGGAGTTTGATCAGTTGCATTCCTCCGAGTTGTACCAGCACAGGAATACCTTTGAGCACCACGCACCGCATCTTGACCGACAGGAAAGCCTGATGATCGCCCGCAACCTCCTCCGATGAACATACTATCGCTTCCTTTGCACACTTCTACATATCAGGTAGACGAGCTGCTGCACGGCCGTTGAAATAGTTCATCCAGTAGCTCTGCAACCTTTTTCTGCGCCTCAATTTTCTCCTGTTGCACACGCCTCAGTTCTACATCCCGACGATGCGCAATTTGCGCTTCGTCTGAGAGAAGCAAAAGCAACTTGAGAGAATGCGTGATCGAGAGCAGCGAGTTTGCTGCCTTGACCTGTGGCCAAAGTCGATGAACAAAGAAAAGCTTTGGCGCGAGAACAAGACGGAGACATACCATCGACTCGGCACGCGATTCCGCTTGAAAAGACTCCTGGGCGATGCGAAACTTGTCCTTGTCTCCGATCTAGTGGGCCGTCAGGATGTAACGAGACAAGCGAATGAACCATGAACGCACAGAAGCAAGGCCAACGATGTCAACCATGCCATCCACGAGCACTTCCACCTCAGCATCCAGCTTTTTGTTCCATTCCTCTTCGATGTTGTCGAGGTACTCGTCCGAGTTTTGGTCGACGAGCGCGTTGACTGCGCTACGTTGATGAAGGGTTGCTGTCGGAAGGGCAGACGGGCGGGAAACGTCTGTTTGTGGTTGCTCGGACATGCACTTGCGAGTGGAGTCTCGTCACGCTCACACCACCAACATATCCAGATGCGACTCCAGTCATTGATCCCCACAATACCAGATGATCTCGTCGCCGCTCTCGAGGCCTGCGGGATCAGAACAGACGCTGACCTCTTATTCTCTGGCACTCCTGTCGACATTATCCAAAGACTAACCCCCGGCGTGGTCAGTCTCGCGGATCTCAAAACATACATTGGTTTGGTAGCCGAGAGCGCGTCTGCTCCTGGTATCCGAGGGGACGCGTTATATACAGAAGAAATTCAAAGACGACGCGACTATAATCTAGACATCACTTGCGGCGTAGACGAACTCGACGAATTGGTCAATGGGTTTGACGGTGGTCGTGTCTTTGAAATCTCTGGAGATAGAGGATCGGGAAAGACGGTATGGAATACATGCGAATTCATTATCGTATTTCTCAACCTCGATGTTAGTTGCTTGTATCACAGATCGCTCTGCGGTTACTAGCCGCGTACAAGGAAGCGTCTGTTCTGTGGATGGACACCACAGGAGACTTTTCTGTGGAGCGGACCAGCCTGATAGCCCAACAGTTGGACGGAGAGGTGACAACCCCTACTCTCATTCGTAAATCTCAAACTAAGTACCTGGAGAATTCCTCCGCAGTCCTCGAACGACTACAAGTCTCACTCGTACTCAACATAGACACCGCACGTGCTCTTCTCGAAGACGTCAAATCCTCACTGACTGTATGTATGCTCGACTAACCTTTGATCCTGATGATTCAATGGTGGCAGACCAACGCGTTGCGTGACCCTAGAGTTCGCCTGGTTATCATCGATTCGATTACTTCCCTTTTGGCACCATCTCTCAGTGCTGTATCGTCCTATGGACATGCGATCATGACTACTTTCATGCAACATCTCCGCAATATGGCCCGGTCGTATTATCTGGCATTTCTTGTGAGTGTTTATACATTTTTCGTAGTGTCGTCTAACTCCTCCAAGGTTGTTAATAACACGTCTGGCTCTCTTCCTCACAATCCCATGTCCGTCTTTTCGTCGACTGTTAGGAAACCGGCTCTGGGCCCTTCGTTTACTTTCCTTACGGACTGCACCATCTGGCTAGCTAGACATGAAGACACAACCAACGCCGAAGCAGGATCCTCGATTCATGTCGCTGAGATATTCAAATCACGACCAACGGTGAGACTGTACAATTTCCGACTCAGCTTTCTTTTTCTCATTCGAATTTACGTAGCGATCAAGAACATGGTGTACGTTCAAGGTTCACAACAGGATTTTACGTTCCGCGACGGTACCAGAATAACGAGTGCCATTGCGACCGAATTCATGCTGCGAGTTTCACCCCAGACCCATCAAGCGACAAGCGAGGGAACTTGTACTTACCGTTTCACTGGTGGATGTGAGTTTGGGATAGGTACCTCTGACGCGCTATTTAGGAATGGGATCGACGTATGTTGTGCAGCTCAAGACTATGAATGTACATGGCAATTAGGTCGTACTTCAGGTCCCGCGAGCGTGCTCGCTCAATTGTACTCCGAAATGCTGCTCCTTTGTAATTTCTATCTGCCTTTACGATGAGACTCCATTGAAGTGGTACAAGTAACTACCGCAGAATTCCCCGCTGAGTCAAAATCCTTACTTGACCAATGTCCAGCTTGTCCTGACATGGACCGTCATTCAAGGGACGCGAGCTGTAGCCGACCACCGACCCTGCAGATATTGATTCCATCCTCCAGAATCCCCTACCGAGTCACAGATCATGTCATAGACGACATACATTTTCTTTGTTCCCCTACTCTCTTTTCCTTTCATTTGTCACGACTCTTTGCTTATCTAATCCATCAACTCCCGGTGGCACTGCCTCCCCAAGGTGCTGTACACGCACACTAAACCGCCCCTCCCGGTATGTTGTCAGTGACCGCTAAATTTGCTACCGTTTTGTCCCTGTTGACCGGGTACATTGGGAAGTACCCGAGCAACAGAGACAGGAATCTCTCCACTTGGGCTTTGTAATCCAGTGGATGGTATCGAGCTCTTCATCGTGCTTTATTCGGGTGTGTCAAGTTTCAACTACATATCCTTGTGCCGATGCAGCATTTGGCACATCAACCAGAACGAGGTATGTAGGTATTCAACGGACAAACGTATTCGGTCATCTAACGCACCCCAGAGCAATCAAGATAATCATCCAATCAACGTAATTCTTCAAGAGAATGGGATTTTGCATCAATCACCGGGACCTCTTTGGCTGTGTTCGTCTCTGTCAATGAGCACATTCTCTAAAATTGATGTACCCGCTCATTGACATTCTTGGTGTGGAACTCATATAATTGCTTTGGGAAGGGGCTGGGAGGGCACAGCCAGCTGACGCGCTGGGCGTTATACCTGAACCAAACCAACACTGGTTTCAACACCTGAGTAGCAAAGGGAGCTTAAAGGTATCGATCGTGCGGGCGAATCAATGACGAGATGATTGTGCAACGCGAGGCGACAACTCGTCAACTCAACACGAAGAAAATCCACGCATGCCAAGACAAAACGAGGCCTTCGGAGGTGCAGCGAGATGCACGGTCGATGTAGTCGCGGAGGACTCCCCCGCCCGCATCCAGCTGACGTTTCGACCCAAACAACTAACTGTGTTGGCAGTTATTAGTGACGAGGCATCGGCATCTGGCGAAGCAAACGAGCTCGAACTTCGAGATCTCAGAAGTCAGTCTGAACCGACCCTTTTGTAAATATATGGTAGGCATGACAGACATGCCCATAATGTTGGTTAGAAGCGACGGAAGCGCAAAAATAATGCTTGAGGGGAAAGGAGTCGAGTAATAAAACGGCCATGGAATCAGAAGTCCATTTGAGCTACATCGTCCATTACAATCTGGAATATACCTGACGGAAATTCTGGAAGTCAGGATATTTATATAATATCATTCAAACACCCCAACAGCTCATGTTGTTCGAGATACAAAAGGAACGCGACGGACATTAAACCTCTCCAAAACTGACCGGCCGGCATCAAAATGCTATCCACAAGCAATGAAACTCGCACTCACCGATCTGGCATGAAGACCGGAGCAAGCAAGCTCCACATGTAAAGGAGCATGCAGACCCAACTGCTGACGACACGCATCCACATTGCTGTCTCAGAGCGTCCGATATAGACGATCTCATCCGATTCAACACCACCCTGTTCAGTTGACACCACATTCCTGTGTATGGGAGATCGAGAGTCAAAACAAGTTCATCTGGGTAAAGTAGTGACTGACCAATCTGTGAGCAGCATCGCAACATACATTGCTCCAAGAGCAAAGATAACATGGAACCAAGCGTACTACAAAGGGCTCAGTGAAGAAAGATCACGAGGACGAACGGCCTTACATTGTAGCGAGTGCCAGAACGTTCATCATCCTTGGTTTCTCCGTAATCTTCTTCTTCCTCGTCCTCCTGGAGTGCAGACTCTGGAATAGCTCTAAATTGTTCGAAATCAGATCAAGTCTGTGTGTAAAAAGAAGACCAAGTATACCCTGCTTGTACTGCAGCCAACAATGCTTGATATCTAGGAGATTCCGTACGCCCCGGTTGCGTGCTTACTACTCCCATCTCCGATTGTGGATAGTCGTCAATGGGCAGGTGAACGGCACCACCTTTCTTCCCCGTGCCTACCAGTGCTCGGCTCTGCGTGGCCGCTCGACTGGTGGAATAGGCAATCGCGAGGAACGTAAAAATCGCACCTAGGACGACCGTCGTTGTTCCGGTCGTACTCGATCGCGTGAATGGGTTGCAAGTGTCATGGGCATGATTGGTCACAGCGGAGGTGATGAGATACGTGCAATACGCCGCCACCATGCCAGCCTGAGCGAGACCAGAACGTGGGTTGAATTCTTGTACTCTTGGGTGGATGGACAAGATCGTGCTGATGATGCAGAGAGCAAGATTGATTGATATAAAGAGGCGATTGAGCGTGCATCCAGAATCGGCAAAGTACCCATAGAGAACGCCAGTAAGAGTGATGGTCACGACATACACCAGGGCAGTAGAACCGATGAGGATCCATTGCCAGAGGGTCGACTCAGATTTCTCCCAGTTCTCCAGGCATGTCTCTGACCAGGAGTGCGCAAAGTCGACCAAGAGCACGAGACCAAGAAGAATGAAGATTGTCGCGCCGATGAGGGCGACGTAGTCTCCCCAGAAGATGAAGAAGCCGTTCGGGATGAAGAAGGTGGAGGCCACCAACAAGAACCAGATTAAGACCTTGGGACCCCACCAGCTGGAGAGGGTGAATAAATGAGTATCGAATAAGCAAAGTCACGTTACCCATTCTGGATTGCTGCGCGTTTATCCCGAGACTCCGTCACACCAATGAGGGATAGACTCAGGAGGGAGTGGAAGAGGAATAACGCAAAACAAACACGATGAACCTAGAGCAAGTATGAAGAAAAAGAGGACAGAGGCAGGGTCATACAGGACGCACCGCAAGTACACCGTAACACTTGCCTTCTTCGCACTCCATCTTGATGTATTCGTAACTCCATTCCTCGATTTTGCGTATGGCGAACGGTGTTTTCATGAGCCATGCCAAAAGGGAATTGAGTATGAATATCATCTAGATTGAAACAATTGGATTGAGCACACGATAAGCTGCTGCGAGGACTTGCCGCAAATCCGATCCTACTCGCAATAGATGAGTTGCAATTGCACGACTTGCAGAACATGGAGGCTATCA
The DNA here is from genome assembly GCA_018397855.1 of Boletus reticuloceps. NCBI lineage: Eukaryota > Fungi > Basidiomycota > Agaricomycetes > Boletales > Boletaceae > Boletus > Boletus reticuloceps. The sequence goes on from JAGFBS010000018.1 coordinate 487,372, forward strand.
GCTTCGCGTGAGTGTAGCCATACATTACAACACAACGAACCGACCTGCGGTGCTAGTGAAACAGAAGGCCAGGCCTCCCAGGCATGAGCTGGCTATCGTCACTAATGGACCCGCGAGAGGTATGGAGAATAGGATACCCATGCTTGGCTGTTGCTTGTCAACGTCAGAGTAGCGTTGGAGGAGATGACTGTGCACAGTCTAATCCCGAAAAAGCAATTCTTTCACACCGTATCCCGATTCAAGCTGTATCGAAGTGGATGTGATACATGTACAGACACTTAAATAAATCGCAACATGATGTCCTGCAAGAAGCCTACTTTCAGTTATCTCCTTTGCTCTCCATGACCCAATCACCCGATGTACGTGGCTCATCTGGGTCCGCGATTTGAGGCGAGTTACCCCTGTCGGAAAAGTATTCCGTTTCCAAACGTTCGTTGGCGGGCATCATCTCAACGCCAGCGCGACTATCTTCAGATGGGACAAGCGTTACGTCGTCTTCGCCTCGATACTCTTCTTCTCCCTCTGCAGCGGAGGGGCTCTCTTGCATGGGAGGAGGGGCTGGAAGCCTTATCAGCTGGTTTGTCTCGGGATCCCATCTGTATCTTGGCAGCGCGCCGGGTTTCGCTGGAACTATATGATGAGGACTTGGATGTTGCTGTTGTTCGTGTTTCACATCGTTATCCGCTGCAATCATGTTGAACTCGATGCCAGCGGGCGCCTCGGGCGTTGCTCGCTGTTGTTGATGATTCAACAATCCCTCAGACCCCCCTCCAATACTTCCTGCCAACTGCGTAGCGGGATAGTTAGGTCCAGTGTCAGAATCGATTCCAGAGGTATCACAGGCATGAGTAGATGGCGAAGGACTGCAAGTGAGACGAGAGACGAGGGGTTCTCCACGCTTCCTCCTGGAGGCAGACAAGGTAAGTGGTCGCACTGGAATGGGGGGCTGATCGGGTAGGCGCTGGAAAGATTTAAGAACTCGTAAAATAATGATATAAAAGGTAGTTGATAAGGTACCTCTAATCGACAGCGACAAACTTTCTTTTTGTTCTGTCCCGTGGCTGTCCAAATCTGAAGTCATAAGTGCTCGGCAGCCAAAACCGACAAGATAAGCAGACACACATTGGTGACTGTGTAAATTCCATCGTAACGGTACCCCTTAACGGGTGCATACTCCGACCGACATTTCCAAGAACGAATGACTCGTACGGGATTTCTGGTAAGGGAGGATACCTAGGAAGGAACAGTGAATGAGAGGACAGGGTCAACAAATCAGCTTCCCCACTATTAATGCCCGATTTGCAGGGTCATCCCATGATTGGTCAAATATCTGTGGACCCACGCGGAGCTAGTCATGTCAGTTCCGCAGTGAGCCTATTGTCGAGGGTTACAGTAACTTACACGTTTGGGGGGATAAGCGTCAGTCCATCGTTTCCTACCACCTGCGCCAGTATAAATGCTGTTGATAGTCCGAGTCAGATGTAGTTAGGATACAAGCAAATAATCCATACATTACATCGCCCCTATCTTCGTTGTCCTTGTATAAGCTCGAGAGAACGATAGAATAAGCGCCGTCTATACGGTTTCCGCATATGCCAGCCATGAACGACCGGTGAACCGCAGAGTCGGAACAACCCTTGCTATTGTCATGTCATGAATCATGATACCGAGCGGTTGAGATGAATATGAGGATAACACCAACCGATAATCCCATTGGGTGAAGATCGGAACATTGGGTATGTTTCCAAATGTCTTGCTAGAGAAACGGGAAGCGACGTTAGTCAGCAATAGATAATCGAGAAAAAGATGCGCAAACGCTAAGGCACGGAGTTCGTCGTTCTGCCTTTTCGCTTGAGTCCTGGCGGCATTATCATCAACATCTCTAGCAAGCGGAGGGCGAGGAGTTGCAGTATTTTCCGGGACTGTTGGTGCCAGTGAGAGCCCGTGGTTGGGAGGGGGACTGGTTCGAGCTGATTCCTGTGGGGGAGTTTGTACAGAATTTTCTATGTCGACATGTGAGTCCATGGTGGTGGTCATTGGGCAAGTTGCATCGTGGCCATCGAGGCGATGCAGGGTGATTGTCCAGAATGGGCAATCAATAGAACCGAGTCACTGCGGTCAACTGCCAGCACACGTAAAGTCTGCCATCCTCATTCGATTGGTAAGGAACACCATTACTGATTGCCTCCGTACTTAGACCCAGCTCGGAGTGCGCCTCCTCCGCTGCAGTAGTCAAGATGATGATAAATGAATGCGCACGCGTGGATCAGAGAACAAGCTGGAACGGCCCACCTTTGGTTGGCACTCTATACGGTGAATTGGTTCCCATCTCAAGAGGCTCTCCCAAAGAGTAGGTGTGTGTTTTATCGTCCCTTCGACGTTCCATCCATCCCCCTCACGCGAGAGGCGATTTTGCCAGACACGCTGCAGATTTGACACTTCTTGAGCGTGTTTACGAGAGCAATGATATAGTAATTGCACAGGCCTGCGATACCCCCTGAGCGGAACAAAGTCCCTTTCGGCAGAGTATCCCCCTATCTATAAACTCGGTGTCGTTTTGGAATCAATCCTTCTACGAACTGTTGCCCGGCTAAAATCTGGATTGTCCATGCCAAGACTGGTGACCAGTCCGTCTATGAGGCAAGAAGCCGCCGATAGATGCTTCATAGACGGACTGGTCACCAGTTTTATTTTTATTTATTTTTAAGGTCACCAGTCTAGTCCATGCCAGCCATTTCTTCTGCCATGGTTATATAAGTGGTACCATGGACAGGGGATGTGACATTATTTATACAGTAGGATAATGTGCTTTGGTACGGCAGTTTGGATTCCTGTTCGTCTAGCTACACGTTCAAGTTTTTGAATCTTGAATACGTGTGACATAGCTTATTATAGCACACATGTACCGCGCCATCATTGGATTCATCGCAAGCTCTTGGTAGTGTCGAGACGCGTAGAGCAACAGACACACTTTTGGCAAGCAGCGTGATCTAGCAATAGGATGGCTTTCACCCCAACCCTCATCGATCACCGGCAACACGAAAGGTTAGTGCACAGGAAAGATGATTCGCCTTGCCTGTCGTGCAGTCCTGTGGAGACATCATCGCATAGAGGCTAACACCGCTATCGTGGTGAATGCGGCGGAGACCAAGGCCTCCTTGATAACAAGCACTGGATGAATGGATACCCGAAGGCACATCGGGGCTAAGTCTGCGAGTGCTATCAAACAGAGCGATGAGACGCCTACGACGCACCTCTGTAAATCCTACGTCAGCTGTCTAATCAGGCGAGTATTTACCCAACGTAAGCTGCTCTAAAGACGACGTGTCCCGATGGTGATCTGTCAGCAAAAAATAACGTACCTACTTGGCACGTCCCCAGAGAAGCATGTCTACCAGTTGTCTAGACAGGAACACGTGTCAACCCATTTGAAGCGGTCGTCTCTCCGCTCTCCGATTTCCCCGTAGTCGAAAGAACTTCCCTTGTTTCCCGTCCTGGTTGTATTACTCTGTCATTGACCTCTCCCTAGCAAAAGATTTGTGACAAGCCAACCATAGATGTCGCACGGGAATTCCCCTGGCCCCATGGCGATGACACATCGGCGCCAGTGGTGGAGAAACAGGAGGAGACTAGGTCAAGGCTGGGTTGGATTCGCTCCGGGGAAAATGACAAGACGGGCATTGTCAACTCAGTGACAGAGCCAAACACCGACCACAAGGGAGCGGCGAAACTAGATACTCACATGAAACAAGACCTTTCGGGTCCGGTCTCAAATCCAAAATGTCGGACATCAAGACCGGCATCGGAACGGCCCGTCCGACACCGAACTGGCTCGACTACGTCATAATGCGCTCATCGCACGCAGGATCCCGTTAGGGGCTACACATCTTCCTCTGCAAATCAACCTCCGGGACAGCTTTCGTCTCCTCCTCACATCTTGACTTGTCGTTTGTCAAGTGGTGTGGGTAGTCGTACCTCATGATGCTGCTACTAACTGACTGTAGCCGAGTGTCCAGACTGGTCCAGACTGGTCCAGACTAGAACCAATCTACTGAGTGCAGCTTTTCCATCGCGTCATGAACAAGTACCAACCAATCGGAACTAGAAAAGGTCGCAGAGGGAAAGCGTCACAGCTCTGCTTTGCAGACGAAAACCCTGGAGAGTTTAAAACTGCAGCATCATCTTACTCCCGACCAACTAATTTTGTTGAAGAAGCGCGCGCGGGTCTCCGTCGACCTTTTCTTCGTTGGTCGCTCTATCCTAATTTCCCGACGTCCCTGCTTATCCCCGTTCCCAGTATGACGTTTGAAACGTCGAGCTACGTATGGCGTCAACGGACCAAGTTTGAAGCAACACTTGCATTCAGTATAATGGAGCCTTGGGAGAGGATCCTGTCCAGTGAGTGTCTGTCCCGTGCCGACTAAGCCAAGTATGACACGATGCTTCCCGCTTGTGTGAATCGTCCCTGTGCGAGATCTCTGACGGAAAGCTTGCAGTGATCATCTACACGTCTTTCGCGATTCTGCTTGTATCTGGGTTGTACCATTATCTGCCGCACCATGTGTCCATTATGTGCCAACGTGCGATTTATTACTTGTGGGGTGAAGCTGGTCACAAGAATTTAGTTAGTGCGGCATTATGACATTGAAGTAGGTATGGTGCTCACCGCGGATTGACTATCGCGAATTAACTTGACTCTGCAGGTTCATATAGCAATGAGGGAGAGGCATTCGGATCGCTTGAACCGTATTGCCAGAGCTTCTTGAATGTGGATCTGGGCAACTAATGGTTTGAGTTTTTCGTAAAGTGCCCATGGTAATAGTTGGAGGAAGTGACTTTCCTAAATCCCCTTGTGTGCGCCGAGTCTTGATCGCTGCAATGATGCACAAGTTGTGAAGTCCCAGCCGAGTGCCACCTCCCATGATTTGCGAATCGGTGCATTAAAAATATTACTGGATGGACCTACTACATGTTCTTGTAGGAGAAAAATGTCGATTTTGCCGAAACGCACTCCAACAAACCTCATATATACGTTGCCGAGACGAGCTATGGCTGGCCAGCCGCGTGCGACTCTTCGAGCTGATACTGCTGTGCTCAATTTCGAGTTGGTTAGAACACGTCAGCGTCAGCATTCAACACCTGGAATGACCGGCTGTCGACGCTCCCCGTCGCTAAATTCAAGTGACTCAGTTGACAGCACTTAGCTGTGGGAGGACCTCAGACACGTAGCCTTTTGGAGAATCACACGTAGAGCGAGACAGATGTGAGTGCTATTCTGAGCCGATCGTGTCAAAACACGGAGTTGCGGTTTCTACACACCTTGCCATCTCAGTAGTGTTTCAAAGTGATGGACAAGTGACATGTATATGTCGCTACGTACCTTAGCAATCTCTTGGCTCACCACACCTGCTGAAGCCAGGGCAAGCCTTGCCTGTTCATGCTGATTGAATCAGGACGAGACTAGCGATTGACTCAGGTCAGAACATTGTTTCAAACAACATTGTCACAATACAGCAAATGCAATTAGATGTGTCACGTGCTGCGGGTCAAAAAAGAGCAGCCAAGCCTTGCTCTTGGCGAGTTTAAAACCGCAGCGTCCATTCTCCCAGCCCAACTAATCTTGTACAAGAGCACGCGGTGGTCTCCTCCACGAATTCCAAAACCTTCTCGTCACTGTGCCATCCGCTCCCGAAGTCCTTCTATCCTAAATTTCCGGCGTCCTCACTTATCCTCGTTCTGGACACGATCCATGCAATGTTGAGGAACTACCTGTGGCGTCAACGAACCAAGTTTGAGGCAACGCTTGCGTTCTCTATGCTGGAGCCTTGGGAGAAAATCCTATCCAGTAAGCGTTCCTTCCGTACCTATCATACCAAGTATCACATGATGCTTCCCACTCGTGTGAATAGTCCTTGGACAATTGGGTCTCTAACGGAAAACTTGCAGTGTTTGTTTTCAGTGTTTTTCGCACTTCTGCTCGTCTCTGGGCTGTATCAATACCTACCGCAGCATGTGTCCATCATGCGCCAACGTGCGATCTATTACTTGTGGGGTGAAGATGGTGACGATCGGTTACTTCGGCATTTCGTCGACTCTTCGACACTGAAGGAGCTATGACGCCGGGGATCGACTCTTGTGAGTTTTACTCGGTTCCATACGTTCACCGGTGATGAACACTAGACAGCCTTCACACTGAAATATTTTTGATATTGCTCATTCCCACAACGATGCTACATATATCATCCCTTCCTATTCCCTCCAACTTTATGTACTGAATATACCTTAGTCTAAGTGTGGGCCTAAAATCACGTGACTGAACCATATCAAACTTTGAACTCGAGGCTCGGCATATTGCACACCTCTCACGCTAATACTCGGTATTAAGCGACTTTCTCCAACTCGAAGCTCCCACAAACTGTGTCTTGTACCACCCCCAACATGATACGTGATTCCAGTCGCATACGAAACTACCTCTGGAGGCGAAAACTAGTCATCGAAACAACGTTTGCCCTCAACGCCTTGGAGCCTTGGGAAAAACTCATATTCTGTGCGCGCTATCTGTTTCCCTCCTTTGCTCCGTCTCGTTCATCACCGCCCGTGTGATTAGTCTCAGTCCTATCGCTGCTTGCCTTTCTCTTGTTTAGAGGCGTATGCCGTATATTTCCTTCTCAGCTTTTCGTACTGCAACAACGTGCATCATATTACCTATGGGGGCATGAAGCAGACGACCACCTCCTAAGACACTGGGTTGCTCCACCGGCAGTAAAAGATTTGTAGTTTTCATTCTCGGTGGCTTGAGGATGTGAGTCGCGATACCCTTTTCTCTCCATGGCTGCCTTGACGCCCCAGGTGACCTACCTTTTAGTCTTCTTTTAATGTTGTACCATTCCTTCCGAAGCATATCGACACGACTTTCTCCCTTGCCTCCGATATCACGTGCCCTTATTCGAACTCCAAATATTGACGCTCCAAAAATACCGTATACCATCCATGTTTATATTAGCAGCCAGCATTTTTCTCGTGGGCAGACATTTTGACATCTCTCAATTGGAGCGTGCGTCGCCAGACCTAACTCGAACTCGTGGGGCCTTTGGACACGTGTTTTTTTTTTCCGTGGATGCGTGTACGTATCCGCGCGGTGTGCATACCATCGCACCCACATCATGTGCGCAGATGACCCGTCCTCCTTCCGCCCGTGATCTTTCGTTTTTACGGTCTTGTTCGGTTCCTTGCCTCGTGGTTGCCTTGAGCTGGACTACGCGGCATAGAGAAAGCCGGTGATGCTATGCGCTCTCGTGATCATCAATTCACCATAGTCACCGCGTCAGAGACATGTTGTACTTCTAGTAACCCTGTTTCAAGGTTAGGGTTGGGTTTCTTTTTACCTAGCAAAGCGTTCCCGCGGGGTGTTGATTTCCACGCGTTTCTGGTTTGGAACACCTGGACTTCTGATTGATGCCGCGCTGTCGGTGGTAGGCCGTCACCCACTCAGTGACGTTTGGTTCCCATCCCTCAAAACGAGGTTGATCATATCGGGTTCAGATCGAGGCCTGCGGACCGAGTCAAGATGTTGTAAAGTTATAATACAAGCGGTAATGACGTGGATGCAATCGTAACATGAATATGCGTGATCTGCAAAAAAGTTCATCTCATGCAAAGAACCATGAAAGAGTCGTGGTAGTCCTCAAGACCCAAGCGTCTAATTAAGGTTGAAATAGGTTACCGTGGACGAGGGCGAAGACGTTTATGATAGTAGATAAACTATGTAACGCGCTGAAATGACCAACATGGAAGAACGTGTAATGTGGCGAGTGTGACGAAAATACAATTGCATGCTGGGGGGATGGAGCCATCCAGTATAGCTCGCGTAGCCGGTAAAAACGTTGCACAGGGACCTATGCCTGGTGATTGCGTCCTGTCGATTATCGTGACTATTTAATATATAGGTCGTAGGTGCGACGTGGCGCTGATTCGTGAGGCTGCATACCTCACACGTGAAATGCATCCATACACCGCGCAGCGGCTCAAAAAGGTGGAGACGAGGACCGCAGGCGACCTTGACCACCCCATTTCTGGAAAATCGGGTCGTCCGGCTTCGTGTCTGGGTGAACTTGTAACCTGCCCTCCCAGAGCGCCGCCGATGACCTCGAGGGATCATACCGTGCCGGGTCCGAGAGTGTGCCATGACTGTGTGGTGCCCAACCTGCCCCAATCGATGATGCTATCAGGGTTGGGACCATGGTCATAATCGAAGGTCTTGATTAGGGAGTGTTAGTGTATGAATAGGATCACGCAGGAAGACGACGAACAGAGGAACTCTACGGTCGTCTAGTACACGTCCTGAACGACTCTTCCAGACGAACGACGACGAACGCAGGCGGCCACCACGAAGATTCGCAAACGTCGCCAGATTGTCACGGACGAGTTCGATAGCTTCGTTCCATTCCGCATCAGGTTTGATGGTAGGAAGTACTTCGGGGCTCGGAAGGAGCCTTACGAAGACAAACAATCGTTCGAAGGGTTTGTTCGGTAAAAGGCGAATGAAGACACCCAAGGGAATAGATACCACGCCAAGGGCGAGCGAAATACCCCATTCTCGACCATCAATATGTGTGACCTGGAAGGCAGCACCGCCAACGAACACGATGATAACCTGGACGACGATTTCTACAGGATGACGATTAAACAAACAGATCAGAAGACACGATGTATGAAGTTACCGATGAGTGTGACTACAACAAAGTAGTGGTTCTTCAGAAGGCCTTCAAAAACGTTGAGCTTGCGGTCCAGTCGTCTCGAATTGAGAGAATTGAATATTTGCGCAAACACGAAGATGTTGAAGACTACGGTCTGCACAACCGCGACATTCGTCGACGTATTCTCTAGGCCGAGAATCCGCAGACCAAAAAAGTGGAAGATAAGCGTTATGACGATCTGATAAGCCGATTGCAAGAAGATTTGCTTGTACATGTCGACGGTAAATAGCGGTGACGTGAGCTTGTCTGGCTTTCTATCGAGAAGGGCAGGAGTCGCAGGATCGGTAGAAAGCGCGAGAGCAGCGAAAGTGTCCATGATGATGTTGATCCAGAGCAGTTGTACAGCCGACAGAGCGGAGGTTTCCGACGACGATATGATGGCCGTGATAGACGTAACGACAACGGCAGTCACATTGGTGGAGAGCTGGAACTGTAGGAATTTCCGCACGGCGTCATTTACGCAACGGCCCCACATGATAGCCTTGACAATCGAGGAGAAATTGTCGTCCATGAGGACGACGTCGGAAGCGTCTTTCGCCACCTCAGTACCAGCGATGCCCATCGAAAAGCCTATATGCGCTGTTTTGAGAGCAGGTCCGTCATTTGTGCCATCACCAGTGACGGCGACGATTTCCCCCAGGGAGCGCAACTTTTCAACCAGAATCCTTTTGTCTTCCGGGGAGGAACGGGCAAGAACCTGGAGTCTAGGCAGGACGTCGAGCATCTCTGCATCGTTCAACTTCCGAAAGATAGGTCCTTCCATAACGATGCCACCGGCTGTAAAGATCCCGCACTGCGAAGCAATAGAACGGGCGGTGAGAACATTATCACCAGTGCACATTTTGACGGTAACGCCAGCTTTCTGGCAATCTGCGACAGCCTGTCGAACACCTTCGCGTAGGGGATCTTCAATGCCAACAATACCGATGAGAGTCAGTTCGCGAGCGAGGTCTTCATATTGGACCTAAAAAATAATTCAGAAGACAAGAGGAGGGTGAGATTAATCAACACACATCTTCGTCCCCATTCAGGTGTACCCCCGGTGGAGGCCAGATGGCGAAGTCACGATAGCAAATGGCGATTGTTCGGAGCGACTGGTTGGCGTAAAAGATAATTGTCCGCGACACGTTTGCTTCAGCGTAGGTGTCGATTGCCATGGTCTCGACCGTGGCGTCCTCGTCGCTAGCTTGATTCGCGTCTTGGGAAACAACAACGTGGCGAACGCACAACTTTGCGAGGATCTCGCTAGCTCCCTTTATGTATAGCCGGTGACTGCCGTCCCTTAGCTTCACTACGACACCCATAGCTTTCCGATCGCTCGAGAAGGGAAGCACTTGGATAACCTCGGCTGCATCACGAACTTGCTTGTAACTGGGCCAGTTGAGCTCTTTTACGAAATTCAGGAGCGCTCCCTCAGTCTTGCTACCAATGAAGATCTTTTGGTGGGTGGCAGGATCCACATCCTCAAAGGCAGTGGTGTTGATTGCGACAGCTGCGTTGAAGAGTTTGCGAAGCTGGGGCGAAAGGACAGTATCAATCCGGCTCTGGTCGACAGAGAAATCCTGGATGTGTCTAGAAATTCCGGAGTCGGTGCTCCTGCCAGAACGATGTTCGTCGACCACGTTCGTCCTAGACTGATTGTGTTGAAGTTGTCGGACGAACTTTGCGTGGATACCAATGGACCCTGCAACGACAGCCATGGAGTTTTGCGTGAGAGTGCCGGTCTTGTCTGTACAAATGACAGAAGCGTTCGCCATAGTCTCACACGAACCAAGCACGCGGACAAGCAGATTCTCCGCTGTCATGCGTCGGGTAGCAAATGAAAGCGCGAGCGTCACAGCAAGAGGAAGACCTTGAGCAAATGTCAGCCGGAGATGGCCAGTGGCACCGTTCTCGACTCACCTTCCGGGACCGCAACCACCACTAGAGTGACGGAGATGATGAGAATCTGTACAAAAGCCATGCCTTTCTCATTGGCGGTTCTTGGTCCATTCAGAATCAGAGATTGTGAGATAACAACAGGAGAGAGAGAGACCAACCTCGGAGGGTTATTCGTACCCAATTGGACGAAGAAGCGTATCATGAGAGCACTAAACAGAACAAGGCCAGCCACACTCCCAGCTTTCGCAATCAATTCTGCAAGCACATTCAGCTTGACTTGTAGCGGGGTATTCTCAATATCGGTGCGCAAAGCTGATATGAGGTGAGTTATATTAAGTGAAGGAGAGATCAAATTCCTCACCCGCCATGATTCGCCCGTTAAAGCTTTTCACTCCGACCGCGATGACGACGTATTGACCAACACCCTCCAATACCTTGCTACCGCTGACGATGAAACAATCCGTGTGGTGTGAACTAGGCAATGCATGCTTTGGATGCCCTCCGTTAGCGCCGTCGTCTCCATGGGGCACGTTGTTCTGTGCGTTCTTGAGCGTCATGCAAGCTGAATACGGCGCCTTTTTGATAGCATCCGCCTCGCCAGTAGCCGCTGATTCATCACACTTGACATTATGCCCGGAGAGGAAGATTCCATCGCAGGGGACCACTTCGCCAGGTTCCAGTAACGCAATGTCGCCCACCAAGACCTCCTACGAGACGGATGCACGTGAGAGAGAGAGAGACCAACCGCGTAAGCAACGTACTTTGATGTCAATGAGATGCTCTTCGCCATCGCGAATGACCTTGACGGTGCGTTCATCCTTCTTTTGATTGAGTACCTCGAACTGGCGTTCTTTTTGCCAGTCGTTGAGAGAGCCGACGACGACCTGAAAATGTGGTAACGAAAAGTCGAGGTCGACCAGGAGAAGACTTACGACGATAAGAATTGCAATGATGATGGCGACGCCTTCGACCCAGTCGACAGGCGGCTGGCCAGCAGGAAGGGTCGTTCCGAAATCCTGAAACAGGCCCAGCGCCAACGACACTACCGCAGCAATGGACAACAAGACCTAGAGTGTGGATATGAAGGAGCGGGCGGTCCAAAAGCAGAGCGTTGACGTACCAAAACCTTGTCCTTGAGTGCATGCCACATCAAACCAAGGAGAGATGTTGTTGGGCGATGAGGCAGGACATTTTCACCATACACCGCCTTGCGGTCTGCCAAAGAGGCGGTGTGGGGGTCAGGTGCTTTGCACATATCGTCAAGGTGAGGGGTCGAAGAGGAGTGAAGCAAGGGATCGTCTGGAGGAGTTGAGAGGGACTTGCGTACGTGGGAATCGTTCCCGTCAGAAACGCCTTCCCTTGTACCGGGTGAAAGATGGGACGGATGACTAGCATGGTCGACAAGTAAGCCACGGGTAGGGTGAGTGCCAAGGGCGTTGAGGATGCCGGTGGTACCGCCAAGAGCTTGGAGAGCATCCAAGTCTTTTGGATCCAAGAGGCTTGCAAGTTGATCCGGGTCAAGGGAGAATGGACCAAGGTCAGACGGCGGATCCTGCTGTGCGGGAGGATCGGAAGTTTGTGGCCGAGAAAGAGTATCGTGGTGAATTTGCGTTGAAGGAAACGGTAAGTTGTCGTCAGGCGAACGCGTCTGGAGCTTGGCCGGATCGGAGTCAAAGTGCGTGTGAGAAGCGACAGTTAGACTAGTGGCATCCGATTTGGGGCGACGGATGGGGGAGAGATCAAAGACGCCTAGGCTGTGATCTACCTCGGTCTCGTCAATGGAGCTGTGGCCGTCATGTGAGCTAGCAAATGTGGTTATGCTGCCCTTTCTGCGATTGGCGGTTTTGTCTAGCGCAGAGGGACTGAGTAGTTGGAGAGAGGAAATACCGGAACGTTCGTCGGGTTTGTTATCTCTCAGGGCGAGGGTAGTCGCAAAATGCACGGAAGACTGTGTTGAGAGCGTGGGAGATGGTGGATGGGCGAAAGAGGATGCGTCATTAGAGGAGACAAAGGTCAGGGAGGGAGAGGGGGAGCGGGGGATGTCGAGAGAAGAGCGGTGGGCGGACGAAGATGGGACGGGAGGATGGGGAGAGAGGAGGTCAGGAGGAGGAGGTGTTGCAGGGGGTTGGTCGTTTACGAGGGACAGTTTGGACGAAAGATCCGTGGTGACGATCGCAGGAATGTTCCGGGAGGCGGGAGGCATGTCGGGGGAGAGAAACGGACGGTGTAGAGAAAAGGAGACTATATAGTCTGGTCATGCATGGATCAGCGCGGGTTTGTGTTGGCAAGCTGATGGGCCATGCGTCAGTAGAACATTCGAATCGAAAAACACAGCCTTGTTCCAATCAGAAGCTTCCAAAGGCACACCACGGCAACCAACCCACACTCTACGCGAGCCAGCTCTCCACGATCAGCTTAAATACCACCCCCGTCCTCGTCGTCCTGGTCATCCCATGCAGCCGCAAGGTGCTGGCTGCGTTGCCAATCTTTGCACCTACTTGCCATTTCGGGTCGCAGATCTTCGACGTCACCCTCCCCACCCATTCCCGAACTAGTACCACGCCTTGTTCCCGTGTATCTTTACTACTAGATCCCCCTGTCCTCATGCTCGTCGTTTTGCTCCGCGGCTCCTCTTTCCTAGGAAAGGGAAAGTTCCATTTTCGATTTAGTCCTTTGAATCAGATAATCAACGCAGACTTCCGCAGCACCTTCTTTGAAAGCATCCGATGGCGTAGACCGGGCGACCGATTCACCCCGTCTACAAAGCTACGTCATGCACGTGCCATAACAAGGATGACTACGACGAGCGCTTTTGTCCGTCTCACTTTATTTACAGGTCCATGCCTGTCATTCTCAAACGGTCACAACTGTGCACAGTTTCGACTTCACCGACCCGATCTCACAGGGACCAAGCTACTGCCGCGTCGCTGCGCTTTAGGGCATCCACCGCTTTGCGTCACCGGTCCTTCAACGACCGCCCTAATCCTATCCCCTGTCAGTTTCATTACCCACAATATCCCCAATATCCAACAAACGACTCACACGATCCAATCTGTCCCATTTGTAATCAAACACTTTTTTTTTTTCATTTAGTTCCACGCTTTCAAGGCGTGTTTGGTCGTTTCTTCTATCGTTTCAACTCGTGCATTAGTCCGCCTTCTCCCTCAACCAGTCGACCAACCATGCTAGGTCGACCTGACAATCGTGAAACCCTTTTTCACGACCTGAGCCAGTCCGGGACTGCGGCGCTTTTCCTGTTACGCTTTCCAAAACGGGCAAGTCCTGTAATCAAACACAGCCAGTGCCGCCTTCCATGCAGAACATTCCATGTTTTCAAAACCTCATTGAAGGAAGTTTATAATTGTGTCGACAGAACCAAACATCCGCTAAATCCTAGACCTGTTTCGGACAATGACACGTCTTTATCGCGGCGGAAATAAAACTTTTTTCACAGAGCTTTCGTATCACCTCCGGCACCCTACTAGAAATCGTAGACCGCTCGAACAGTCGTCGTTTCCATTGAATGGAGAACGAGAAGGCTCCTCATACCCAATGGTATTCCCCCAGATGGCACGTTCGCCTTGGAGGTAAAGGGCTGGCATGCAACACCATGCGTCCCGTTCAGTCGGATCATCAAGGGTTACTTGTATGAAACAAATGGGATGCCATATCGTGGAGATCGTTGGGAAACAATTCCACCGCTCCTGAGGAAGCCTCGCTACGCATCAAATGACATCTCCATAGAGCAAATGATACAGCGGGTGCTATCAAAGGCTTTGGCACTGCGGCCCATCTCACACACAACATTCGTAGCCCACGGTGATACAAATCAGTCGAGGCTATGACTTGACTTGGTAAGTGGTTTCTCGTTGCGAGGGTTCAGCAAATTCTATAATTGCGTATACTCCAAGGCACTCCTTGGGTCGATACTATACAAGTCAACCGTCATGTCTACTGAAATACATTGTATCTCTTGGTCTCCCGTAATCACCACCCCACACACTGAGGAACGTGGCACGGCATATCCGCAATGTCGTAGCCGACCAGGAAATACCACAGCTATGTGCACCCGTGGAGCGCACACCGCCAAAAAAAGCTCAACGTTCCCGCTCGAGAAACGTGTATACCGTCCTTACAAACCTACCAGGTAGTGCAATCAACGAACCAGTGCCCATATCCTGCCACCTATAGCACTTGGTCACTCCATACGGGCATATGCCATCGGGCGGATCTTTCAAAGAGGCTGCCCAACGTCAAGGCTGACGACATGCACAGTCACGTCGCCAGTGTATGACACCCAACAGTTGGATGCCGCACGCGCGCAGTCCATGACCGTGTGGCAGCTTTGAGGCGATCATGTGTAACAAGACAGCCTCTGCAAGGGGGCTGGCGGCACGGTATGATGGCTGCGTCAGGCTACACAGCCTAAACTGCGATCAACGATGGTCTATGCTTGTCTGAGAGCGACGTCCATTGACTTGTGTGTTGCGAGACAGAGCGCGGTGTCGACGTCGAGGATTGTCATGCATCATGCGGGTTCGAGAGGAACACACGTCACGCAGAACACCCCACTCGACTGCACAGAACGCCTTCCTGGTGCAACCCGCACGCGCACCGAGCGGAAAATATGTGCTATCCTAGGGCATGATTCATCTCATCGGATCCAAGAGGGATAAAAATGGGCTTGCACGGAACTCACCATGAACATAAAGGCCGCTGTGTCACCGCACTCATCTTGAACGTTCCATTGGAAGCCTTCTGCAAAGAATCCAGTGGCGGAAAATATGCCGCGAACGGGTCTCAGCCCGCCGGCCCAAACCGAGCACGAAAATGGACATTGCATTGTGTCACCTGAAAAAAAAAAAAAAACGTTTATTTTGGCCCGTCACTGGCATGCCACTGCCAGGTGGGATAATCAACGTGGTGTCCTGGCAGAGGCTTGGCAACAAGTTTTATGCCCTGAGAGGCGTTCCCAGGCAATGGGACGTGGACTAGTGTGATCGTTAGGATACCGGCTCGTTGGGAAAGCGGACTAGGTAGTCAAGGTCGCTACGGAAGCGCAGTCAACATATCAGCTCGTGGACTGGCAGCTGTGACAATTAAAACCCCTGTGCGATGCACTCGAGTGGGACACCTACATGAAAGAGCCGGACTCATCATGGTGTTGCCCTCATGCCACATGCGTGACCCACAATTGAACACCAGGAACAATTGCACTTCCATTACATTCCCCACACAAAGACTCCCGCAGATCTTATGCAATCCATGTAAGCGAACGGAATTGACCGCACGTTTTCTACACATTGTGACCAGAAGAAATTCTAGGGGAAAAGTGACACAGAAAAAGCGTAATACGGTGCGTCCTGTCTACGTTCTAGAAATTGGGTTCGTCACAAGAACTTGCGTAAAAAAGGAATAATCATATAGAAGAGCCAACGAATAGATAAATCGGACGAACGGAGGGCTGGTGTAGTATGTAATACCGTCGCCTGCGTTAATCCCTAAATATACGGAGTCATACCTTCTCTGAAGCTTCATGGTGTGGGGCTTACCACCTGCGGGGTAGGTACTCGCCCATTCACCACGTCACTTCCCGGCTCCTCATCCTTTCTTTGAGTCAGTTCCGCCTGACCTTCTTTGTCTAGATTGTCTGGTTTCAGTCGGCCCATTTCCCTGATAAAGCTAGATCCCCAGAAAGCCGCGGAGTACTTGTTGACGTATTTAAACAGCTTGCGATGGTTCTCAGCACGTGTCTCAGCGTCCATCGTGACAGCTTCATGAATAGCCTCAGCAACTTGCTGGGAGTCCCACGGGTTGACGACAATGGAACCATTGAGACTCTGAGCAGCTCCCGCGAATTCGGAAATAATCATGACACCCTGACGAGCTTGTTGACAGGCAATATATTCATATGACACCTAATGAAGCGTGGATGTCAGTGGACGCTGCAGTGGAGACATGGACCCTTACGAGATTCATTCCATCCCTGGTGGAGGACACGAGGCAAACGTCACTGACGGCGTAGAGGGCACAAAGTTCGTCGAACGCCAAGCTCTTGTGCATGAAATGAATAGGCATAAACTCCACTGTCCCGAAGCGGCCATTTATGCGTCCAACCAATTCGTTCACCGTCGAACGCAAGTTCTGATATTCCTCGACGTCCTGACGGGAGGGAACGGCGAGTTGGACCAGCACCACCTCCAGAGACGTTAATCGCGTCATGCATGTGGTTGGGTATGCGAATACTCACCTTTCCAATCCACTCTGGGTGTTGTGTGAGGAAAAGCTCGAGTGCGTGCAACTTTTGGGGGACACCCTTGATGTAGTCGAGGCGGTCAACACCGACGATGAGCTTCACACCCGCAAATCGCTGCTCCAACTGGGCAATGCGCGACTTGACAGAGTCTTTCATTAGGTTCTGTTCAGGGTGCCTACTCAGCGAGGAGTCCAACACGACGTATGCAAACGCGCACCTCAATAAAGGAACTAGGTTCAATGCCAATGGGAAATGTGCCAACGTGCGCCAAGCGCCCCTCGAATTCGACGCCATTAGGCATCGTTGGCAAGCCAAGGATACGCGTGCATGAAGACAGGAAATGACGTGCGTAGTCATATGTATGGAAGCCAATGAGGTCACAAAAGAGAATGCCAAGGAGTATTTCGCGGCGAACGGGAAGGATCCTGAGCGTCTGTGAGCGCAATCGGATCGGATACCGGACCAGACACAAACCGATAAATCTCACTACTCGGGAACGGGGTGTGCAAGAAGAAGCCGATTTTGACGCCGGGAATCTTGTCCGTATTGATAGAGAAGCGTTCCTCGATGCCTTCCGTAATCTTGGACAGTTCACGTTTCTGCCAGTCCCCGCTCGCTGATCCGTCGACGAGCCCTCGGAGAATCATTGGAAGGAGCATGAGGTGATAGTCTTGCACCCAAACCATTGCACCAGGAGTGATCTGTGAACGGACTACCTCGGCGAACAGCAGATTGGCTTGGCGATAGGCCATCCAGTTTTCTTCATCGAAGTTCATCTCGCCAGGGTGGTAGTGAAATAGAGGCCATAGAATAGAGTTGGAGAAACCATTATAATGGCGGTCAGCGACGTCATCGTCAAGGTAGACGGCATGGCAAGAATATTCGTCCATGAGCCGCTTGTCGACATACGGACGATCCTTTGGAGGGATGCAGAAGCCGGGCCAACCGATCCATGTAAAGTTCATGGACTTCTTGAAACCGGAGAGGGCGGACACGAGTCCGCCAGAAGACATCTTGAAGTGGTATTCGCCGAAGCATCCTTGGTGATTGTGATAGGAAGGCGGTTGGAGACGACGATGAGATGGTTTCCTTGACCAAAGGCCATGTCAGGGAAGTTGGGCTCGGAGGAGAGGTGGGGAAAGAGTGAGGATGACATGACAGGAATGTTGGATTATAAGAGCTACGAGTTAGAGCGGGAGCCTACAGAAACCATGCAGGAGAACCGGATTGGGTCACGATTATCGGATGAGCTGTGGCCGGATGTTACGGCGCTCCGAACATCCTCGCAGCTGCTCCGAGATACCCCATTTAGATTCATCCGACATAGGAACACCAGTCGCATCAGACAAGTCCCAAAACGCACGATGCTTCCATTATTCTGCATTACATATGGTGCATAGTGGGGATGGTACATGCTACACGTGTCGCAATCAGTCGAACAAACCAAAGCCCTGCACGATCACTCAGTCACAGTAGACAGTGAGTGATAGGATTGTCTCACCATGTCGTCATCGGATTCCTCCTTCTCCTCGGCCTTCTCTTCAGCCTTGGACTCCTCAGCGGGGGCAGCAGCGCCCGAGGACTCTGTACCAACAGGTGCGGCAACGGCAAATGCTTCAGGGTTGTCCAAGTATGCTTTTGCCTGGGGAACGAGAGTTAGAAAAAAGAATAGTCCGTTCGAGAGGAGTAAAAGTCAGCAATAAAACGAAGAATGCATCGTGGGGTTCAGCATTTTCAGTGTGATAATATGGTTGGAACATCACAAATAGTGGCAGTAAATGTGGGGCTGACCTTTTCAGAGCCCTCGAAACTGTACTCCGTAGCCAGAGAGACAGCAATAAGGTTCTTGTACGAGTTGACAAGAGAGTGAACGGCGGAGACGATCGTCGGGTACTGAAGCGCGAGCGAAATGCACGCAATTGACTTGATTCCGGACAAAAATCGTTCAACAAGTTCTTTCTCCTCGATGTCAAGGACCGAGGGAGAAAAGACATTCCCAGAGTCAAAGATCTGAACTACGGTCATACCGTACGTGAAGGGGGAGATGTTGAGCATGTTCAAAAGGGTAGCCTCAGAGGAACCGACACGGCTACCAGCAGTGACGACTTGAACGTCTGACACGATTTCGATGGTTCCACGGGCAATCTTTGTCGGGATACCGAGAGCCTGGAAGAAAGAGGTCTTTCCAGGTTCCATACCGGTGTTACCGGAGGGAACAAAGACGTCCTTGGGGGCAAAGGCACCCGCACGAGCAGGAGCAGCAACCTTGTTGGCGATTATAATGTCACGAACATCCTTGAGATCGCCGGAGGTAAACACGAAGCCGATGTTTCCCTTGACGTGGGGGAGAAGCCTCTCGAACTGAGGGGACTCGGAAAGGATGGAACGGAGGGCGCGGCGGACCATGGTGTTCTTACCCATCAAGACAATACCCTTTCCACGTAGGGAACCACGGATCTGGTGCATCTGGTTCGAACCGACATTGTCGACATTGACCAAGAAGATAGAAGCTGAATGGCTTGGGTTGATAAATTCCTGGCTGAGAGATGTTGTGACACGCACGATATTTGACGATGAGTTCCTTCAACTTGATGAAGTAGATTTCCTTCTGTGCGCGAGTAGCACCCATTGTGATGTGTTGTTACTGGACACGCTACTGAGGACAAAGTGCTAGTATTTGGAGTCCATAGGACTCACATATTCGGTACACGTAATTTTAGGGGATAACTAGTGCCTCCCGATTGACCTCTGCAGCTGTCAGTGAGCCAAATAGAATTCAGTGAAGCTACTAAACGTACCGGCTGTGCCAACGGATTTTTCAAGGCGACTGGTGATGTGAGGTTGACTCTCCCTCATAAGGTTCGGACAGTCCATCACGGCCGGAAATCGCCGTGATAGTTCTTAAATAAAGTTGGATCTCCGACGGGTGCTGCCGAAAGCTGTGCTGTGTTGTCGCTGACACGTGACCTCTACTTTTGTTCTGCCTTCAGAATTAGCGCTTTCAACCTTTTGTTGTCGATGAAATGGAATGTGTTTGTCGACCGTCCGAGCCGTTGGCGGTCATGACACCTATTCAAGGCGAGTCTTACACAATAGACAGTCTATTAGAACCTAACCGTACCTCAGATTGTCCCGCTTTCTCAGCCCTCAGACGTTACGACTTGCAAGTTCTCGGTTCATTCGCGCATATGCAGACGCGGCAGTGCCTGTGGTAGATTTGGTCAAGACACGGGATGCCTCCGTCGTCGCTTCAGCGCGTGCACAATCCCACCTTACTAGCCCTCAAGATGAACCCACTCCAGACCCCCTGCAGGATCTCGACGCTTGCAAAGC
This sequence comes from Boletus reticuloceps, assembly GCA_018397855.1. Taxonomy (NCBI): domain Eukaryota; kingdom Fungi; phylum Basidiomycota; class Agaricomycetes; order Boletales; family Boletaceae; genus Boletus; species Boletus reticuloceps. The sequence goes on from JAGFBS010000018.1 coordinate 507,598, forward strand.
CTGGACTACTCACTCTGCTGTCGACACTTTAAGGCGTTTTTTATCCTCAGCAAATCTCGCTTCAGATCACCCTCTTGTTTATTCACCAACCACCATTCGCTCACTTTACTACTGCGCAGAGTCAAGGAACCAACTTGCAATGCTGGATTCCACGATGCTCACCCTTCTGATGACCTTGCTTGGATCATTATCCATCAGTCCTCGCACGTCTATTGTGTATAAACACCCTCTGGCATCTCGTTTCTTAGAGGTGTGTGCACGCAGGAACCACTGGGCTTTCGTCCTCAAAGTAGGGAGATACAAGGCAGAGAGCGGAATGACACTCCAGATTCTGATCGGTTTTGGTTGATGCGTGCTGAACTTGCGAACGTCCGAGCTCGGTCACCATTAGGACGTATGTTTCTCTCTTCTTGATTATGCCAAATGCTACATATAACCAACAGCTCTTTCGCACCATGCTTATAGCGCCATTCTGCGTGCTCGTACACACTACCACATCATCCGTCGCCATTCCCGTCACCCCGAGGTACATGCTCACTACCTTGAGACACTCTTAGCTACTCTCGATCCCCGTCTTCTCAACTTTGCTGCTTGCGACCTTTCTTTCCTTCTACGCAACCACCATGTGTGTCACCCACGGCTACAACGCCTTCTTTATCGCCTAGTTATTCAACACGGGGGTGATTTGTCGACTCGATCACAAGAGGCCATCCTCGCTGCGCTTTGGATCCGTGCTTGTCAGAGAGCCGGTGGGACCTCCAACCTTGTCCCTGAAGACGGCCTGTCCCACATCACTTGTCACGATTGCATTTTGGATGCGACAGCAATCGCTCGCTCGCTCTCTACTACTTTGTTCGGTTTCGCTGGCCGCCCTCCCAACCACAAATCTGTGACCTCGCTTGGCTATCTTTTTTCCGTTTTCTCCCCGGCATATTCGCTTCCTCTGCGTTGGAATTCATTGGTCTTGTTCTCCATCTTCAACGCCTCTGACATACTGCACTTTAACGGAACCCACTGGACGAGCGACCACACGATACCTCAAGTAACTTCGTGCTGGAAAGTTATTTTTGGCCTTGCCACCGTAGAAAAAATTGTATCAGAAGAACCGTCCTTGGAACTTGCAACACAATCCACCCCTACGGATGGAGTCTTAGAAACAACACGCACTTTGTACCAGCTGTGGTTGCCCATTATCAAACCACGCCTAGTTTCTCGAGATCTCGCATGTGCAATTACCACGTCTCTTCTCAGGATAGCATGCATCCTGGCGGATGTGACCTTGTTTTACGATTGTCAAGATCTCTATCGCACGGAGAACAGTTTGGAAGGTCCCCCTACATCGGCGCAAAAACACCTTACCGCTCAATATATTGCAGCGGCGATGTGCCTCCAGGGTCCACGCCCGAATGCGGTGCTCACGACGTTGGAAGGTTTCTCTTTAGACTCGGAGCAACAGCATCAGGTCCTCGCCTCCGCCGTGGAAGCCCTCGCACCCACAGATGCTTCTCTCGCCTATACAATCTACTCTGTCGCGCAAGGAATGGGAACAGAACTTGATCCGGGAGCAACTTATGCCTTGCCATGTCCTTTGCTCGGCGTGGGGCATTCCGCGAAGCCATCCTCTTTCTCAACGACGGTCGATTTTCTCTGGAAAAACGGGCAATTGTCGTTTCCGCTATCGCGCGTAGTCTCCGGGAGAACCCACGAATTCGTCACCCTCGGAGTGTCTTTGTTGCTATCGGCAACGAACTTGCAGCTTTGTACCATTCGCACGTTCCACCTGAACACTTTCGAGGGCATCTTGAACAGCTCTTTGTTGTTTTAGCCCAGCATGGCAGAGGCAGCCAGTTATTCCCTGTGGTGCTTTCCATCTTCAAAAGGTTGCCCAATTTTTTTCAGCCAGGATTCTTCGTCAGGTATTGCCATGTGCTTGTACGGCACAGGCAATTTTCCACCGCTAGCAAACTCCTCAACGCTATCACATCCATACATCCACAAATTGCTCGATCTTTGTGCATTTTCACAGATCGAATCGCTATGCGAACCAAGGCATTCCGGGTGTTCAAACGAATCACCCCTCTCCGCGGCCCAACATCGCTTAGATTATCCTCTCGTCTGCGACGTCGCCCTCTCGCAGGGCCTCCACTTGAATTTTCACTTCAAGAGCTTCTGAAATCGGGACGTGTGCTTGCTGCCAAACGCATTTTTGCCTGCGCGGCAGCAACAGTTTCCCCAAGCAGTGCACCGTCTTGGGAAACATTATACTACACGGCGTGTCTCGTCAACCTGTGTCACGTAATGGAAGACGGGTCCGCAAAGTCCTTGCACTGTTGGAAGCCCTTGTCAAGGACCACGGTTTTCGACCCGACAGAGTGACGGCCAACATATTAGTCAAGGCTATGATAAACTGGCGGTCGGCGGTCGATTCCCTGCGGCTTCGCGAATTATTCGATCAGTTCATTAGGGGTGGGCACCCTGCTGCAGGTTATTCGCCCCTGCGTCCACCATTCGACACACGACGGACACATTTTTCGGGTTCGCCTGGCTTCTCAAAGTTCCCTCCATTCATTTCCTTTGAGAAACACACGAGGCCGTTGTTCAAGATGTTCATCAAGGCGTTCTATTTGTGTAATGATGTGGAGGCCGCGAGAAAGGTGGTGGGGATCCTCAAGGTGGAGGGGCGCAAGAACGCGGTTGCGAAGGAAGTGAGGCAGAATGCAAGACTGAGGGGCAAGGTCAAAGCAGGTCAGAGGAATGCCATTCCATTAGATGCTACTGTATCTTCAATTGATTGACGTGTCTGAGGAATTCTGTAATCCCGGAAACTGAAACTGTAAGCCACCGCCTAGCCGAGGCGTCGAACGTTGATTCGCAGAGCAACTTGATGATTGCCGAACTGCATGTTCCTCTCAGTTCAACACGTGTTGTAGCAAGTGAATCTTTGACAATACACGCCACCGTGGCGATCTGCTTAGCTGTTCCAAGGAGTCTTCAAGCCCTTGAATGAGGGGCCTTTAACCCCCTATACTTGCCAGACCCGGATATGCATTCCCCTAAACCTTTATCGATAAAGGTAAGTAGACCTCAATCCTAAACGTCGAACCAGATCATCGATCCATCGTTGGTCGCAGCGTCCACGCCGAACTCGACGCCCATCCTACAAAATGCTCCAAAACGCAGATTTGCGCCCTGGATATCCCACGTTGAGCCGCCATCGCGACCTCGTCGGACGACCATCTCGGAAGATGACCAGAGTAGAGGTCGTCGTGCCAACTTGGCGACAGGTCCGAGATGCCCACCTCGAACGGCGCGTCAACGGGGAAAGCGAAGCGCGTCACAGCACGGGTTTAGGGGCCGTCGGTGACGCAGATGAGGAACAACAACAACAACAACCGCCTCCGGCTACCCAAATCAAGTCGGAAGACGATGAAGCGAAGGATTATTTCCATCTCCAGGTATGTAGGGTAAAATCATTTGAATTTATTTTGCAGGCTGTGACGCGGCAACGCTCGCGTGTACGTGCGGCGTATCCATTAGGCCCAGATCAAAGTCGAAGTCAAGCCCGAAGACATCATCTCGGACAACGTCGTCCGAGATCGGCTGGCGCTCATAGGCTACGACACGTTCGATATCAAAATCCCCCGAGATCTCCTCGACGCGACCGCCACCCGAGAATTCACGACACGCATATGGGGTGGTAGCATGCAAGCCACCTTTCCTAGGATTGGCAAGGAATTCACCCATGGATTGGACGACTTTATGTATCTCAGTCTGTTGTATGATCCGCATGCGCCGCGTTGGCCAGGATCGCCGGGGTTGTTCTTTAGGTTCAAGGATGAAGGAGAGGCGTGGCCCAAGATCATGCGTCTCGTCGTACGTTTGAGGAACAATGCGTGGCAATACATGGGGCAGTACAAGTTGACAGCAGCCCCGTCACTCACGCCTGACGAGTGGAACGCACAATCATTCAAGGTGAAACTCGGGCCTCACGTTGACCATCAGACGTACGAGACACTGTGTCCTCACGGATCTTTCTAGGTTAAGCGAAAGTGGGCGAACAAGCTCTCGGGGAGAAAGTTTGATGGAGGTCTCAAAGCAAGACTCGTTCTCCGGAAACGGCTACGTCGCGATCCTACACCGCAAGAGGTTGCGACTGCGCTGCAATCCAACGAACGATTCCGCGTGAGTGCGGATGAGATCCTCGAGGCATGCGATCAAGGCCGTGCGGTGTGTTGTTTTCTTTCTTTTATTCTCTTCCAGTTCGACTGACTCTTTTGATACAACCTTTTGATCTAGGTGGTTCACGTGTGGTGCATGAAGTGTGTTGGTTACGACGTGGATTTCCAGGAGATGATTGCAACCTGTGTTTAAGTTGAACGACTTGTTTGGTGTTTTGGTCGAGACTGGGGGCTTCTTACAGGGACGAGCTCGAGTCCTGTTGTACTTGCAAATTGTGGTGGATCCTGCCTTCCGACGTTTTCTTTCTCTCTTTCTACATCGGTTACACGTCGGTAGACACACGAGGCACTTGCATTGACGTTTAAACGCTAAAGACTCGCAAGCATGGCATTTGACGTGGACGTGGACATTTCATTTGACGTGGACATGACAGACATCTGACTCTAAATACACCATAGTTAGGGGAACAACAACAACGACTAAAACGACCGAATCAAAAACTCTATACAAAGCTTACAACCTGCAGTACGCTCGGATCCTCGAGATCCGACATGGACACTTTTTCCCGCAAAGTAGTATGAGGCTCAACCTCTTCAGCTCGAGTGCGATCTGAACCCGAGTCCGACAATGTACGAGAACTGACCGTAGACGTCTCGGTCTCGCACTCTTCCGCTGTCGTCGCACTCGTCGTGCGCGTGCTCTCGTGGCCAGGTAGGCACGTCGTGCTGTCGGTCCTGATGACGACCGGATCCGCCACCGGCATCGCCTGCAGCTCCTCTTCATTGCCCTTTTCCTTCTCTTCCTCTTCTTCCTCGATGCTGTCTGACCGGGTCAGCTTGCCAGGGGGTTCGATCTTGGGTAGTACCACCTGGTGTTCTTCGGCCACGTTCGCACCGGGGAACGCCACTCCCATTCTACGCGCGAGCTTCCGCTCCCGGATCCTCGTGAGACTCAAGCGGCGTTCCTCCATCCATTGTTCTTCGTCAAGCACCGGTGAGGTCGCACGAGCAATAGTCTCGGCTGATGGCGCGAGCTTCTCGCGTTGCAAGCCTATGCCTGCGGCAGCGAGGACACGCGTGATTGGCGCGTGAGAGCGAGGGTTGGGCATGCGATGAGTATAAGTGGCGTTCAACCTGTGACAGTTAGCACAAGACGGAACCGAGTTGAGAGGAATCTTACCCTGGACCGAGGACGAACTCGCCGCCTAGTTGGGTCATGTCACCAGCTCTCTCCCACACGGGCATACCAACACGGAGAGCGTTCTTGAAGACCATAGCGATGCCACTCATTGGTCCATGACGGACATAGCCACCTCGCTTACGTTGCGATTTCGGTTCCATTATGCGCAAGGTCATCCCCAGTGCTTTGTAAATACGCAGTGTCGGATCAGTGTAAAACGTGAACGGAGTACGAAATATTTCTATACGCGCCGTCAATCAATGGTCATGTCGAAAACCGACACATACGCACGTCTGTAAGATTTGATCATGTTGTAGGAGCCATTTCCAATAACTGCCAAATTGACATTCGGCATCCTTGAGCATTTTCAGACCAACATTGTTTGTCAGGGAGAACATATAATCCTGACATAACGGACACCTGGACATGTGTGTATCAGCTGCTAGGATCGTTCAGCACGATGAAAGGAAGCCTAACCAGAAATGTCTGATGAAAAGAACAATGGTCTTTTGGTCGCGGAAGAGGTCACCGAATGGTATACGCAGACCATTCTCAGCGATGACGAAACACGATGCGGCATCTGCGAGCTGCCTGGGAGTCGGCAATGCGTGTTCGTCAAATGATGGGGAGGTCTGAGCCGTAGATGGTCGAGCGATCTCGTAGGTATGCTGAGAACCGCCAGCGGGACCCAAGCTACGACCGTCGAGGGCCGTCAGAGAACGCAAGTGAGTTGATGCCGTGGCAGTAGGTGGTGAATATGATGCATGAGAATCCTGGGAAGGTGGAGGGGAAACGCCGTGGCCACCCGTAAGGCCAAGTTCAGCATCCGTAAGGGGCTCGTAAACGTATCCAGTGGTCGAGTCGCGAATGGGGTTCGAGACGTCTATGGTGTGTAGACGCGTGGCCATCTCTGCGGGGAAGAGCGTCGTCGACTTGCGACGAGCGTGAAACGTGTTCTCTTCTGAAACGTGGTTGGGTTTGGATGATGGTCGTTCAGTGGGGAGATGGTGGAATGACGTATAAGAAGCATTTGTCTGACTCAGGGCCAAGTTGTCAGTAGACTGATGCGTCAAACTTAGGCGACTCCCGATCTTCTTTGGCAGCAACCGAGCAAACTTCTTTGCCTTACTCAGCGCGGCCACATGGTCGTCTGCAGAAAAGGAAGCCAAACGGAGCGGAGAGGACGGGGCGGGACAACTAGTATCAGACTGGACACGCGAAAAGAACGAATGAACGCTCTCGCTACTCTGTCCAATGGAGGAAGTGGGTGAGATGGACAGAGGTTCCGCGGTGAACGCGGGGGTCGACGAGAGTACGTTGGCGAGAACATAAGATTGCAGTTTCGAATGTCCGTAAGGCGAGTTTTTGGGTGGGATTGGCACCGTAAGTCGCGCTTCTTTTCTTGACACAGCCGAGCGGGAGCGTCGACGCTGAATTGGAACGGGCCGTGAATACTGGGGAGCGTAATCCCGGGGGAGCCAAATGGACTCGTCTGGCTGGCATCCGACGGTGGTAGGCGAGTCTACGATGTCCAAGGAGGAGCTTCTAGGAAATGATGTCGTTACGAAATCTAAATTCCTATCCGAAGGCGTGGGTGTTGCACCCGGTGGCAGTGGGTCAAGGTCAAGACATGTTTGATATATGTCTGGTGGATATCTGCCGCCGGTGTAAGGGAGAGATGGGAGATGGGAGGTAGATTCACCGCGAAAGGAGAGCGGAGCGGCAGCATTGCTCAAGGTGCTGGCGGTACGACTTCGGAGGACGGAGAGTGGTGCAAAGGGATCGTCTGGGTCAGGCGTTGGGTAGCGCGTCTCCACCTCAAGGCTGGGAGCAGGCTTTCGTCGAATCCGAGTGTGGTTCAGGGAGGAATCACTAGATACAGAAGACATGGTACAAGCCTTGCTCACCCAGACCCCGAGACCTGCAGGAGGGACGGGAAGAAGGATTCCAGCAGGAAAGCGGGGAATGGACAATCATCTACGTGTCCTTATGTACGATTTCCATCGTGGCTTCGGTGAGGAGTGTTCGCTGCGAAACCTTGTTCAACTAGGGAATTGCACGTTTCCGCATTGCCCCAATTCCCGTCGGTTACCGCGCCTCTTTATCACCAAAATTGCATGTTTGCGGTGCTTCTGGACCTGAGAGACAGTGACAAGGGAACCATTTGAGGCGAGGGTAACGAGTCAAGTCAGCAATCTCACGCTGGGACACCGCACATCAGAGTTGGCAACAGTGCTCTTCGAAACCCCCTGTGTCGAGGTTATTCTCTCCTGTACGGGCGGAGAATCGACGGACTATCGAGAAGATGGTCGATTCCAGGGCAACACGGCTACCAGTTATTAATTACAGGGCAGAACGTCCTCATGGGTACCAGATCTCGAGAAATGCCAAACGACAACTTTACTTTTCCTTCCCACATCCGTCTCTTCTTCGTCCTGCCTCAAATGTTCAGCACCCTCCAGGAACTGGTCCAGGTAGACTTGGCTGAGCCATGAGCTGTGGACACAATCAGAATCATTCCACGAGGCATACATGAGACAGCTTTCCTTGATCGTCTGGGCAGTAGTGAATATCATGGCGGCCATCCCAAATGCACCGAGCATGATATCTCCGATCTTCTGCACCGGGGTCTTGGCCACCGCCTTGTAATGCAACATCGCAGGGTATACGAAACATAGTGGGATACTGTGCAAGGCCATTCTCCACAAGCCATATAAACTACGGAGAACGAACTCACCATGCAAAACTGCCAATCAACGCGACGAACTTGTCGAGGTCCCTAGCGCCGGCCCAGCTGATCGCCGTGCAGACCATCACCAGTCCGAAGCGGAAAAAGTTCTTGAGCCATTTCACGCGCGGATTCCGCTTACCGCTCCTCACGAACATTCCATTCTCTAAGATACGCGCAGCCGGGAAGAATTGGAGTGGGATAGACAAGATAATCGCCACGGAATACAGGAATTGAACCTGTTTCACCCAGTTGACCAAGTCAAATTTCCGACAAAAAAAGGAACCTACAGCCTGTGTAAATTTGTTCTTCGGATCAAGGTTGACAAGAACGACCGCTTTCACTTCCGATCCAAAAGCCAAATACGCAAGAGCACCAGCTCCACCAAAGAGCACTAGGGTAAGAAGTGAGCATCACACCGTGTCAGGCAGTGAGATAGGGTGTACCGAGTGTTCCGATCATGACACCGGTCAACGCTTTGGGAAACTTGTGCGGTTCTCGCATGGCATCGGTAATGGGGATAACCTGAAGCGTTCATCAAAACCCTGAGGATAAAATTTGGTAATAGACATACCAAGCCTACCCCTTCAAACGAGAAAACGGCAGTACTTTCACAATACCATGAATGAAATCTGTAAACTCGATCGAAGCTGAGACTCACCCGATGAACAAGGGAAAGTCTCGTGAATTGAACATCTGAACCGGCTGTATGCCTTTATCATGGATGATAGAAAGTTCACTTCCAAAGATATAAATCAAACCAGCGAGGATAAATGCATCTGCGACGAGGGCAGTAGTGCTGAGTTTCGCAAGGTTTCTGACGAGGGCCAGTGGCAGAAATATGACCAGCTGAATGCAGATGAAAAATAGAATAGAGAAGTTGGTGGTCGTGCAATGTGTGACTGCGGAAACAAATGCCTATGCAGGTCGGCAATGCCGTCACAAACTCGTTTGGAAAGAACCAACCTGGAGATTTTCCGCGACAAAGATGGTGTAAGCTGTGACAAATCCGATTTGAGATATCGCAACAGAGAAGAGGATCGCATATCGCATCCATGGTCCGTACAATGCGCCACCGATATCTGAATTTATTGTGAACATTATGTTGGTATGGCAGATGGGGGGTCACTTACCCCCAAAGGAACCAGAAACGACAAACTTTGCCTGGATCAAGAGCAAAAATGAATACAAAGAGACCAAAGCAACGACTGTGATAGTGATGATGGAAAAAACAAGCCCTCCGTTGGCGAATCTGTTTGGTTTATGGGGATCACCAACGGAACCCTCGAATCAAGGGTGACTTACGCTTTTCCGAGGAACAGCACACCGGTCCCTACGAATGATTTTAGAAGCTGTGAGAGGTAAGCGTCAGGAATGTATGATGAGCCGCACGAGATGCTTACCATCAGAACAGCCTGTGGTACGGTCGCGTCACCGTGGCCACTGACGGACGCGGGCCGTCGCCTGGAACGAGAGCGTTTGCGAGCAGTCTTCAACAAAGGCTGGGTCTCGCTGACAGCGGGTTCAGTGGAAAGGTCGGGTTGATCAGCGGATTCCACGTCCTCGGATCTCTCTTCGTCTTCTTCTTCTTCTTCGAGGTCCTCGCCAGCCTAGCACAGATGTAACAGTATCCCAACGATGAAGAGACCGGCTCACAAATTGACCATAGATATAAAGGAAATCGATGAAATTGTTCGTTGCTCGCTTGTCAGCGATGCCTTGCTCGTTTGCTTGTAGGAGAACATAGTTTCGCCTGAAACCACCGGGCTCATGAATATGCTCGAATGCAGGGTTAGGTGGTAGAACGGATCCTGCGTAAGACGACGAGCGGGGACGACCAGACTGTCGTCTTTGATCTGCATGCCATTTGTAGATGTCATGGCTGAAAAGATGACACGTTCGATCACGGCCGGAACTTGTAGCTGTTGGAATGAACTCACGTAACGTCTGCACCCGGAGCATGGTATCGTATAGGAAATGTGTCGGATACCTCTCTAGGGACTCGTAGCGGTGTTGAGGATTCCGCAGACGGTTCATCTGTGTCGGGCGAGTCTTGCTCGGAGCCGTCCTGGGAACGCAAGTCTGTGCGACTCGGGCGGTGGTCTCCGTGAAAACGAAGATGGCGTCTAAGTACTCTAGCCTTGTCCTCGGCGGGGAGGTCGTCGAGGTCTACCATGGTATTATCGGCAGGACTGCCCGAACCTGCAGCGCTTGCCGGCCGCTTTGCGTTAATTGCGCTATAGGATGGACGGCGGAGCGGGGAGGAAAACTCGTTGGCAAGGTTGGCGCTTGGTGACCCGCTCGTGTAGGAGTCCAGCGGAGAAGAATACCGTGCAGGGATGTTTGGTACTGGTGGAGTTCCGGAATACTGAGCACGCAGAGCACGAATGTCGGGTGTGCCAGAGGGAGTAGAAGTCGCCGAATCAAAGGCGGGAGGGGAACGAGAGCGGATGTTTACTGGCTGGGACGGGGAGGACATGATGGAGGATGGAGGTGGAGGTCACGGAGGAGGTGGAGAACCCGCTCTAGTATCGCTCAAACAAGTCGCCGCGGCTAAACAAGTCGAAAGTTTCGCAGAGCGCTCGCTATTAGAGCCTGCAATCTTGACAGTAGTAACTTGGTTTGGAAACTAGTGTTGCTCCCAATAATGCAGGTCGAGTGCCAGTCTCTTTTTTCGAGTTGGAAAACGAAATGATCATCATGATTTGGCAACACGCCGGCACCTGATGATAACCAGAAAGCTTATCTCGACTTTACAAAACGTTGATATGGTATACGCTTGAGAGGAATACATTAACAGGATATACCATCAAGTCAAAACGATGGCATCCATCAAGACCAAGACAAGAGTCCATTCAACCGCTGCATTGTATCATCTCCATCAGCTTGTCTGCGTCCATCCCGGGAATGCGGGGAACAACACGACATTTCAGCTCAAGGGGATGTCTGGGGGCTGTCATGATCATCCGACTTCAGGGCTCGCAGATACACTCACGATACCACTCCGGTCGACCATTCGGGGCTTGGATCCATCTCAACGCCGTTCTCATCCAACGGCTTCATGAACTTGAACACGGCAAGGAGATGAACGATTGCTATCCATACCGAAGCATCTGCAAAGTGCCGAGCGACACTGAAATGGTTTAAGTTTTAATGCACCGAACACGAGATGAAAGCATCTTGCCAAACTCTGCGTCCAAAACCAAAGGCTAGCGCCACGGAATCGTTGTTGAGTTGGCCATCCTGATCAATGAATCTCTCAGGGATAAATTCGGCGGAATTTGGGTACTTGGCTTCATCCCTTGACATTGCCCTTTGGTAATAGGTGAGCGATACCGCGCAGTACGACGGTCGTCCACACACGTACCAAACGTTAGCCAGCACCACGCAACCTAGATTGTCGTCAGAATACAGACGTGTCAAGAGGGAAGCTCACACCTTCAGGGATGTATTTCCCCTCATATACATCGCTCTTGGTTGTGTAATGTGGCAGACCTTTCGATTCCATTGAGTTGTGAGCAATATACCGTTCCCGCATCTACTTACACAACGGGAACACAGGATGCCATCTCAATGTCTCGCGCAGAACCGCATCGATATAAGGCAATGAAGACCTGTCATCGAAATTCGGTAGCCTGTCTGTTCCGATGACGGCGTCGATTTCTTTCTGAGCACGCTCTTGGACCTCCGGGTATCGCATCATCGCTAGCACGAAAATGATCAAGGTGGATGCCGTCTATTCAACCGTCTGAGAGCTTGCCCCATGAGCGGATGGGGGGTGGCACCTACTGTTTCAACACCAGCTATTCATGTTCCGTGTCAGTCGGTGCAGCTAACCGATATAAATCTATACTAACCGATGAAAGCTGTTGCAGAAGACGACTTGAGCGCGACTTGAAACCCTTCGGTATTAGATTCTGGGAAGCGCTTGAGGGACTCGGATACCATGCATCTCCCGGAAACAGATGACATCTGATTGAATGGGCCATTAGAGGATCGATCGAACGACAGGAATAACGCAGTGTCTCACTACTCGGTCCCGAGCATAACGGAATGGAACGTCCATCATTTCATGCAAATTGCTTTTGGCTTGTATGGCCATGCGTTTCAAAGTAGCACCGGGAAACCAGGCGGGAAGTTTGAGCACTGAGAATCACTGTCAGCAGGAAGCTAGCCCAAGTCAAGGAAATGGAAGCTGACGAAAAGGGAAAGCCTCCAGGAGCGCAGCGGTCGAAGGCCCCGCCACTTTCACAAATACTTTAATTGCCCTTTCCGCGGCCAGTACAAGCGGATCATCGTTTGGAATAGTTTCATAATCGTAGACAGCTGACATGATTACCGCAGAAGCATAGCTGCATACCATCGACGATTCTCAGTAACAGGAAGGGGCTGATATGTGATGGCAAAGCTCACAGCTCGATTTGCCGTTGATAACGATCAGGCGAATTATAGATGCCTATTAATAGCTGGCGGGCTTTTCGCAACTGAATCGGGAGATAATCCTGTGCGGCATCAGCGCGAAACGACTGGTGGAACAATCTTCGATGGAGTCGCCATTTCTCGCCGTAGCGGAGCAGTGCGCTATTGAACTCGGAGCCGATGCTGAACGGCTAGCGGGTCAGATGATCGGGGAGCTGGGGTGGTAAACATACTCTTTGTGGACCTTGACTGGTGGCCGGTCCGAGTAGACAGTCGATCGTTGTTCGAGCAGTGCTTTGGCGACGTCCGTAGTCTGAATGATGAGGATCGGTCGTCCGAAAAGTGTGCAATACACCAAATCGCCTAGACACGAAACGGACATGTCCATCATAATTCTTGGTACAAGCATATCACACACCATATGTCTGTGCCCATTGAGTAAAGGTAAGCCAAGGCTCGGATGTGTTTATCTCAAGGATACTGCCCAAGAACGGGAGGCCCTTGGGACCAGGAGGATAGCTCGATGGACGCAGTGACTTGCGCCTTGCATAACCTGCAAAAAGGGCGATTGCAGAGACAGTGAAGATTGAGAAAAGTGTGGGGGATATCGTTGACATTTCTTGCTGTCTGTCCGTGTATGGCGCAATCGATTTTATATTCATTCAAAAGCGACGGCATTCCTGTAAGATGGAAGAGCCATAAATCGGTCGGTCGGTGTTCATTTCATGGAAACGATGCCTGCCTCAAGCCTGCCTCATTGCGCTCCGCCAAGTGACTCGCAATGACAGCAAGGAGCCGTGGCTTCACAAGCAGTACAAACCCTTTCCTGTTTCTGGGTGGCAGGTGAGGGAAAGTCCACAGGAATATATGATCACCTCGAGGCTGGTGTCTTTACAAGGATCAGGAACGATGACTGTAACGTACTTGCTGTTGTCAATCTGGTTCTGTCAAGGGTACATATGATCTGGCGGCATGCGGTATCCGAGTTGATCCGATTATCATGGGGATAGACGATTTTACTTGCTGGAGGGGAACTCGGAGATGCTGTTTTGGGCTGGCAAGCGGTGACACCGCAGCACAATGCGACAAACTTCAAGTACTTGCATGCTTATGAAGTAAGAAGGATTCATTTCGGTTACCAGTTCAATACACCACCAAGACGACACGTGACTTGCACGAGTGTTTATCATCCTATCGCTTTGCCGATAACGTAGATACAACACACGACCCTCTCGACCCTGGTCATACACGTCTGATGTCGGCCCCACCTGCTCGGCTCGACAAGGCTGCCAGTGCAGTACTTCTGGTAGACAATGCAGACACCAACAACGCGGTCGTTTCTCTCAGCAAGGACGGGGTACAACCCCTCGATCTGATGGCCAGTCTGAAACATGCAGAACCATCGATCGTCAAAACCAGAGCGGGAAGCGTGTTATCAAGAGGGTTTATCCTGAAAACGGACCATTATCCTTCTGGTCAGTGGTTGTCAACCAGAACCCCATCATTACTCATCTGCGGGGCTCGCCAGGACGCGCCCTGGATCTGGATCTGAATGTCCACGGCGCGCCCAACTTTAGAGCACCTCGTCAAGGCAACCTCAACGTATTCGGTGTCGCTCAACCCCGCACGCAGGGCCTTCGTGCCATACTATCTGCGCTCAGATGCCGACCTGGCATGCGTGATCCCTCTCACGTCGTCTGGTTCTCCACTCGAGAGGAGCCAATCGGTGAGTTGGCGATATGCTACTCCGTGGTCACACCTGACTGTCAATAGTTTACATATCCGGTCGTCCTTTTGTCCTGCGGGACGCGTCTGAGCCGCGCAAAACGCTCTCCCTATCTGATCGGGCGGAAAATCTGGAGGCGATCGAAGATCGATTGAAGCATGACATCCTTCAGGAAGCCACCAAGTAAGACGTGATGTTCTGGACTGAGTTGATTCTATTCTCACTCTTGAATTGGGTAGATATGGTGGCCTGATTCTAACACACAATGAACTCGCGATCGGTGCGTTTCCAGCAGTCAGGACGGCGCCCAGTGTGTCATTGCTGACACTGTACCCAAAGCAGCCGAGAGTGGAGAAGGCGCGATATTGCCGACTTGGACCAACGTGGATAACGTCAATGTGAGGACGTCACACGAGCTCTGGGAGAACATGCGCCTGGACGGATGGAGTGTCGAGGTTGGTCACATATCCCATTTTTATTACGTCATATTTACACCGTCCAGTATCATCGGCACGTCTTTCTTCCATTCACCTCAATATCATGTGATGTACTAAGCCCGCCACTGATCCATCCAGTATTCCCATCTCCCCCGATCGCCCAATAGAGGTATTCCCGCTCTCCCTACCCTACCATATATTGGGCTAAGCCATGCTGTGTGCTTGCCCAGGACAATTATCTGGATGCTTACCTCCGCGTCATCAAAGATGCGGACCCTGTCAAAAGTGCTCTCGTCTTCAGTTGTGGCATGGGCGCTGTGCGCACTACATTTGCTATGGTTGCCGCCTTGATCGTCCGCCGCAGAATGCTCCTCGCCCGGGGTTTAAACGATCCATATGCTACCAAGCCATCTTTTGTGCTCCCTGCTGGACACCTCAGGCAAGGGACGTTCACACCAGTCATCAGTACTGTAAGTGGTTTAATTCAACGCTAGATGGCAACGTCATTGATCGTTATCTGCAGCCGAGGAGTCAGGTACAGAATATGATCTATGCACATCTCACTGACGGGTTTAATCGGTCTCTAGCCCGGAACGGACATGAAACTTGCTCAGGCACTAGAAAATGCCAGTGCTCAACAGGACTTAAACAGGTCCTTACTTAGGTTGACATATGTTTTGCAACAACGTGTGTCATTCCGTTACAAGCCAGCCTGGTGTCGGATTCAGCCAATATGCTGTTCTAGACTTGCATTCGCAATCAGCTATCGCTTTACTGATGTCACAGCCTGTCTTGTTGGAGAATCTACGCAGAGCGCACCAAGGAAACTATGGCGTCATTCTCAGTCTCCTCGGTTGCTTAGACCACGGCCTTCAAGCCAAAAAACTAGTCGACCGTGTTATTGACACTTGTAGGTGCTTCAGTTTTGCCAAACCCCCTTCCTATCACAGGGTTAGTGAAACTCAGTTGATCCGAGTTTGTCGACGCAGGCGACCATGTTACAAATCTACGGGAAGATATTCTGGTGCATCGAGTCCGGTACTCACTCACCACCCCTGATGACGACAGTACCAAGAGGGAAGACATGCTAGTGAAAGCTGGCAGGTCGCTCGAGAAATAGTGGGTAACGCGCCAGACAATGTTCAATTCTGAGACTGAGGTTTCCCTGTTGCAGTTTCTTCATGATTGCTTTCGCAAGTTACGTTGACTCCGACCCCGACTTCAGCCAAACATTCTCAGACTGGCTCAAGGTCCGCCCGTGAATTTATACTTTTACCGCCACCACTCAAATCTGAAATCCGTCAGGCGAGGACAGAAATCTGGAAGTAAGTCCACCCATTTAGTCCACAGTTATTGCACTAGGGCTTATATTCTTCTTGCTCAGTCAGGTGATGTTTCTTAGGAAGTCGAGGGGGTCTAGATTGAACGTGTTCGCCCCCGTAAATGATCTTTCCCTTCTGTCACGGTCAGGGGCAGAAGACAAGTCGCTTGTTGCTGGGCAAAAGAACGATGTCGAGATCGCCGGCGGCCAATTGCTTGGAGATGAATTCAGTGATCACGTTGTCAAGGTCAGATCTGTTCTGATGTGGGGGAGATGAATCATGAATCCTCTCTTCGTCTAGAATCGCAGTGGCATCATCCTGAGAGAGAGGTGGGTCAGTCTCATCTCGTTAAATTTTCATATTTGCTAGAAGATATGCTAGCACACTTCTGAAGTCCGATCAATGGCTCTCGGAGTCACAACGTGTCTTGCAGTCTGTTCGCGGTGTCATCAACTTTAGAAACATCCCCGGCACAAACATTTATGCGTGTGGCCAGCCGACTGAATCAGCGATTGATCAGGTAGTTCGGTTGATCAAAGGGCATCACCCAAATGCCAACAAAATAGTATGGGTTACCCTCCGTGAAGAGCCTATTGTATACATTAACGGTGCTCCCTACTGCTTGAGGCGAGAGCGGTTTTCTTTAAGGAACATGAAAGGCTAGTAGTTTTTCTGTCTACATAGACAGTACTTTTACCCATTCTCTGCAGATTATGGAGGGATTTCTGCCTCACGCTTAGAGGTACTCGAAGAACGTCTCAGGGACGATGTACTCATGGAATTGAACGCATTTGATGGAAGGTACGACATTCTGGTGCATGCTAGTCAACTGTGTTAATATTCGCACTCTTCGAAGACTTCTACTACATACCGAGACCGCAGACGGATCTGTCATTCCAATCTGGGAAGAAGTCCAACCTGAGGATGTCGCTGTTCTCAAGGATATTATGGCATCACGGCGGTCGGGTTGCGGGATTGAAGTACAATATACTCGCATCCCAATCACTGCGGAACGTTCACCGGACATGTCCGATATCTGCGAAGTCATGGAATTAGTAGCTCGAACTGACTTGATGAATGCTGCGATTGTCATGAACTGCCAGCTAGGACGAGGAAGGAGTACGCTGACTTCAGTGAGGATCGCCTTGGACAGATGAACCCCTTGTTGACACGATTCAGATCCTGATGCTTTTGATCCAACAATGGCTGAAAGATAGCAGACTGCTCGCACAAGCATCTCCTCAGCTACTTGTCCGATCACGTTCCCAGTCAACATCCGTTTCACACACAGATCAGGAGCCCGTGAACCGGCGACCGTCGTACCAAGTCGTGAACAGTATGTTGTGCCTTGTTTTATTCTCAAATGTATCTAAGGTCCCATTTGAGATTTCCTTCGCATTGTACGTCAAGGACCAGCAGCGAAAAATGCTGTCGACGAGGCTATCGATCGATGTGCTGTAGTTCTGAATTTGCGTGATTCCATTGAAGAGGAACGTGAGAAGGCGGAGCAAGCCACCGACGAGAAGCAGAAGCGTGTTCATACGGCTAAAGGTGCGTGTAGGAACCCAAGCATTACATTGACTAACAATTTCTTAGGACTACACAACCTTCGGCGATACTTTGAGCTCGTTGTCTTCCAAGCTTACTTACAATCAACGGAAGCTGATACCTTGCAATCTGTCGAGAGCTTCGAGAAGTTCGTTGAGAACAGGCCTGGTAGGGTTGCCGCTTGCCATTTGTCTTGCATGCGCTTATGAACTGCGAGCAGTCATTAAAACATTCAAAAAAGACCTCGATGCTGGTGGTCTGAATGCACTAATCCCATTGGAGCGGATAGATGGTGTTGCCCACCCTGACGAAGTCAAACAGGTCGTCGCCAATCGATCTGGAAGCATCCTGTCAGCGTCCACAATTTTGAAGAGTGACTTCTTTTCGAACTTGCAGAAGATGACCCTGCCGGAGTGCGTTTTGTTTTCGTAGCAATGTATATGACATTCAATCGTGTTTCATGCAGGCGGATTGATGGATCACCCAACTTCCGTCGGGTGCCTTTGACTCTCATGTTACGCTCGTCTGGAGGGCCCATCCCAGACGTTTCTATTCCGCTTCTCGAACGCGTCACTGACGGGAAGATGGTTTGTGGAAGGTGATTTCCTCTTCCTTTCTGGTACCCTTGCTTACCTAATGAACCCAGCGGAATGCCTACTGTACAAGGGTATGTTGTAACAAATAGTCGAACGGATCCTCGCTCATATGCATTCAGATTACGGAGAGCGCTGGCGCGCGTAGATGCCGGTCCACAGGGGACAAACATGGTCTTTTGGACTTCTTTAAGAGAGGTTTAGTTGAAATCTCTGTCTCGTGAGACAATCGCATACTTACTTGAACAGGAGCCTGTCGTTTATGTCGCTGGCCGACCGCATGTTCTGCGACTAGTTGACAAGCCCCTTGAAAACGTCGAGTATGAGTATTTTCTTACAGGTCGGAATGAAACTTGATGTGCAACTGTAGGGCTACGGGAGTCACCACTGTGATGGTGGAGACCATGGAGGAACGATTCAAAAAGGATGTTCTTCGGGAACTTCGTCAAGGTGGTGGCCGTATTCTACTTCATGACGAAGTAGAGGAGCGACCAGGGGTCTTCACGATCATACCCATATGGGAAGCGGTTTCGGAGGGGGATATCATGACGCCACGGGACGTCTTTGATCTCGTAGCGAACGAGGGCTATAAGGTGTGTCCTGTCCGGCTTGTCCAATGTCCCGGTTGACCACTCTCATGACTAGATTGATTATGACCGTGTGGCAATCGTAGGGGGATTTCCTGCCGTGTTTACAGACCGACTAACACCGGAATCTAGACCGATGAACAAGCACCACTTCCCGACGCACTATTTCAGTTATTGAATCGTATTCGGCTTGGATACTCGCAAGCAGGTGATTTCATCTTTAACTGTCAGATGGGCAGGGGTCGCACCACCACTGGTATGGTGACTGCATGCTTAATCTCAACTATCATGAATTGGGTGGGGGATGAGAATGTCCATGTCGCTGAAGACATGAGTACGCTGAACTATGATTCGATGGATGGCCCTTCCGAGGAGGAAGCCTACTTGCAAGGTATTCACATTCGTCTTTGCAGTGGATATAATGGTTAACACGTCTGCAGGGGAGTACAAGACGATCTTGCAGCTTGTTGGTGTACTCTCCCATGGCAAGATTGCAAAACGCCTGACCGACCGTGCAATTGACCTGATGCAAGACGTCCAGAACCTCAGGAAAGCAATTTACGAGTAAGAAATCCACTCCTTTATGCCATTCGCTGTTAAGCACGACGGCCGTGATCCAGTTACAAGCTCAAGGTGGAAGCGTGCGAGAAAGGAAGCGTCAAGCAGGGAAAGCTGATGAATATTGCTGTGAATTACCTGTGAGACACTGATGGTAATTTTACATCTGACCACCTGCTCATCAGCTGATATAGATATCGCTATGGAACGCTTATCGTTTTCTGCAACTACCTGATCGAAATGCGGGAGTCGACGGGTAAGGGAGAGGAGAAACCGTTCCCTGCCTGGCTCCGGGAACACCGCGAGATTGCCAAGTTGTTAGGGAGAAGGTCGTTAGACTAAGGACAGGCTCCGGTCCCTGTATCATGATGGGTAAGTTGATGTTGCCGTCTCCCCGGCATGGGAACTTGTTGGCAAGTTTAGTCGGAAAACCACCGGACCGGTCGAGTGGGACACTCATAAGTGTATGTTTGGATTACGTTCTACTGCCATTCTATGCGGACAAGGAGCGTTTCAGCATAGCCCTACAGTATTTTCCGTTGTGGCAGTACCTAGCACGTGACCGGCATTGCTGGTTGCACAGCCACTTGTAGCAAGTATCACTAGTCATTGGCATCGGCGATTGTGCTTCTCTTCCAGTTTCTTCTCCATTCCCAACCATTTTTACAGGCAGCCCCGGACTAGGAAAAACAAAACTCTCCATTCACTATCCAGTACAGCATCAAGCTTGTCGTCGATCACACAGACGCCTCCATAACGACGGCGGTGTGGTTTTACGACACTATTCGGACATTGCTGCGGATTTTAGACTAACACATTCGTTCCATACCCTTTCTCATTCGACGTACTGCCAACGGACCTGCTCAGGATGAAGAAAGCAAACCATTCATTGTTTTTCGCCGTCGTAGCCTCTGCTATGCTCCTTCCCGTTTTCGCGTTGCAAGGCGAGCCAATTGGAGAGCCCGAGCGCATCCAAATACGTGCCTTGATTGGACCAGTTAGTACCGCTGACACCACCCCCGAGTCCACTGCGCCTGCTGCGGCAACTACCACGGCAGCCACCACGAGTACAACCCCCACCTCGCCGACAACAACAACAGCAGTAGCCACTACTACGACCCCTGCAGCTGCCTCAAATACCCCGTCATCGACAGCCGGCGCAACCACTACTCACGCAACTTCAGCACCAGCACCAGCTTCATCTTCGCAACAGGCGCAACCAACCTCCGTCGCGGTGGCCACCACCGACTCCTCGGGACAAGTTGTTACCAGCTATATTGTGACCACCCCCACACCGTCAAGCGCCCTTCCTTCCCAAACGAGTTCTTCAAACGACTCCACCGGTGGCGGTCTCAGCACAGGCTCCATCGTCGGGCTCTCGGTTGCTGGTGGTATTGCGGCAATTGGCATCATCCTGTTCTCCTGTCTGGAAGTTTACGCGGAAACGGTTTGCCGATTTCGATGACAGTATGTCAAATTACCTAAGTGTTTCATGGAGCTAATGAGAGCGACGTTTCCATAGACGAAGCTATCAAATGGCCCGAGCTAAACGCACACAACAACGACGTGCACGCTCTCCCTACACATAACACTGGACGAGCAGGGTTTGGCCCAGAGAACGATTCTGATCTCAACCTCACGAGACCACCGAGCCCTAGCGGTGGATACGCGAATTCGATCACAGCGTCCGTTCCTGATGCGTACGGTACTAGTGATCCTTACGCAGTCCCACCCCTACCTCATCTCAACCCCAACCAAGCATATCATGATGACCCGGGTGCATACGGTCAACCCGCCGGGTACTATGACCCATACCGCGGTCCAGTGCCAAACACGTTCACTGAGACCATTTCTGATGGACATGGCACCGAAGCTATTCCGATGACACAGATGGCTAGGATGAGGAGTCCAGGTCCACAGGTAGCGTACGATATGCAAGGCCGTGGTTCCCCGGCGCCGCAGGCGGCGATGGGCTATGCCGGTGTGGACGAGCGATCTCACACGCCAATTCCCGGCGCGTTGGGCACAGGCAGAGCTTCTCCTAGTCCTCATACTGGATACGGATATGGTCCCCGCTAGCCGTGGCCTTGGTTAAGATGGCTGCGTTAAGGGGAGGGGGTGGCGATGTTCAGTGGATGGCACACGTTCGGGGAGGTGGGATGCAACAACGTATGAGATAGCCAAAGGACTAAGACCTGTTGTGACGGATGTACACTCGTTTGGTTGGTCGTTCCTCTCTCGCCCACATCTCAGCGCCCATGAACTTGTTTTTTTGTACAGCAATCTTTCGTGTTAATACGACACGCTCATCTTGGTTTCACCTCTCACTCTCATTAGTATAGATCTCCAGGGATGTTCTCTGGGCAGCTTTCTGTCACAGTCGACATCAATACTATCCTGCTCCCAAACCTATGTCTATTTTTTTTGCTTGGACATTGAGCATACGAGCCTTTTATTCCTCAATATGAACTATACCGTTCCCAAATCAACCGCTGCTAATTACATAAAAAGATTTTATATATTCACAAACACCTGTCCTTACTCCATAAGACACCGACGAGAAAGAAACATCCAAGATGATATGAACATGCTAAACCATCCAGTATGCTATGGAGTCAACATAAATCCAAATGGTGTCCATTCACTGCTGTCCCATTTCGGCGAGACGCAAGCCAACGTTGACGGCCAGTGCGGCGAATAGCACGAGGCACAAAATGGTTGGACCGTACTTGTCATAGTATAGTCCTTCTGCGCTGCGCGCGCGAAGGCGTAGCGCACGGTACACAAAGATGATGGCTGAATAGGCGATGGAGAGTAACGCCGCCAACGTGAAGAGCCCTGCGCTGATGAGCCCTCCAGTATCGTCTGGAGGAATAAAGTTTAAAAGCGTCGTCGCGATAGAGCTTATGAGGACAGCGAAGTGTAGCCATCTCTGTCGGTCACATGGGTCAGTATACGGAACGGGACAGAAACCAAACGAGAAGCTTGCCAGGAACGTCCGCTCAGTTGGCGAAATAGACCTTGGGCTCGATGCGAACAGGTACCGCAATCTTCTTGCCAGACGGTGCGATCCAGTCACGGACGAGTAGTCTCTCCTCTTCTTGTATTTCTTCGTTGAGCCCTCGGGCTTCAGGAGACCGAGGAGCCGTTTGATCAATACCACTCTGGACTCCGTTTAATTGCTCCTTCAACGTGTTGTCGAACGTCGTCGACGACGCCAAGGGATTAATAGACAACAGTTTTTGCTGAGGACGTCGCTGATCGGAGACATGCTGCTCCTGATGCCGTGCTAACAATGGGGTGCGTTCATCAACCTGTTCTTCCTCTTCTGCTGAAGCGCGATCATAGTCGCGCTCCTTGAGAGATGTCTCGCGATACGCAATGGCTGCTGCAACATCCACGTGAGAAAGACCTGTGCGTCTTACAACATCCTTTGCTGGCATCAGGTCCATGACTTCATCTTCTTCCCCTTCGGAAACTGGTTCATCGTACGTATGAGTTGGTGTCGTATCGCCAGAACGTCCTGAACCCAGCTCCAAAGAAACCCTCGAAGATGAGGCAATAGGTCGTTCTACTGACAAGTAACCAGTGCTAGGTTTCAGGATGTCGGTGTCCACTACAAACCTGTCAGTCATTCACCCTTACATGTTTCCTTCACGACTTACTCTGCGGAAGCCAGAATGGAACAAGGTCTGTCCGATTAGGAAGTAAGGTAGCGCATCCATGAATGAATTTACTGTGCTCGCTTAAGCTATGAGGGCAGGCAAATCTGATCGTCAACTGACCTGAACTTTGGAACAGCTTCAACCAGGTGGGATTGGACTAGCTCTGTCACCCACTGGGGGGGCTGTTGACCGAACTGTGTCTGCAGCTTGACTTCTAGGATCCCATATTTAAACAGTTCCTTGTCTTCAGCAGGCACTCGATCGAATGGATGATCGATCCCTATGTCAGTGCGCCGCCAATTGTCACCCGAGCGTACACGCCCATCCCAGTTATCTTCTCTGATCATGGTGAGTTCAGTATCGAGAGAAATCCGCACACGAGCATCACCAGGTAACTGGAACGCAGTTCGATTGTAAAAGGTCCGCGTGACTAGAAGCTTGCCATCAACAACAACATAAAACACATATACGCCTGTAAGTCGCCTCACCCGGAACCAGCTTGCAGGTCAAGATGCGATATTGTACCTCGTTGGCAAGCTGAATCATCGCATCGACCTCGCTCTGACTTTTCTTGCCGCTGTCGACCAAAGCTTGCATTTCGGCGTCCATGGTATATTCTCCTCGCAGGAAGGCGTTTACTAGATGTTCCTTGATGGGAAACGGGCTTTGACCGATTTCTCCCCAGTCCAGTCTTCTCGGTGAGTTTTGCGTTCCACGAAAATCTGACAATGAAATGACACCGGAGGCAGGGTGAGGTGTATTCTTCATACTTACAGTCTTGACGTGGGTATCTCCGTACCACCGCATACGAATTGCTTCAGCACCCTCGGTCTTTTCAAGCCGGCCAAGGTAAAGATCCAGATCTTCATTGTCAAAATAAATAGATGTGATTGCTTTTCAAGCTCGTGAGACTAAATGACGTCAAAAGAGAACCAGGGGAGTTACCTGCATCCTTGGATTCGAATTCTTTCTCCGCATTGAATACTACCAGCCACGGTCAGATTCCCGAAAGCCGTAATTACGAGAACAGGACAGACCAAGCACAGGCAAATGTTTCAAAATGGCTAGTTTGAGTGGGACAAGATTGTCTGGGTGCACCTGACAACGGTTGAGATCGCGTTCGGGAATAAGTGTGAATTATTACCCAATATTTCGTCGTCTGGCGAACGAATGCACTCTGGTTTCCGCCAGCACTGGAATCGCCCACGACGGGGTGCCCACGCGTGCGAATGAGGTTGTACAGTTTCGAAAGTTTTAGGATGAGCGCATCCCAATTATATTTGTAAAACGGCCGCTCTTCCAAGTACTCTTGAATAAATGTGGGTTTGAGTGGCAGATTCGTTTGTTTCTGTGAACGGAATCAATGTGCTGACATGCGGCCATGTAAGACGTGACCAACATCATGTTTCTAGAGTGTCATTAGAACCGGACAAGGTACAACTGGACGGCGGCACGAACCTTTAAGATTTTTAGAAAGCCTGTGATATTGAGTTTTGTGTACAAGGCGAGATCATGTACGTCTGCGACGAGCGTGGCGACTTCCACCTCCAGTGCGTGGAAAAGATCGTCAAGCTCGTCGTAGGAATCACCACTTCCTTCGAGCTCGCCTTCGTCGTCAGAACCCTCGTCAGGGCCATAATCGGAAGTATGCGGATGAAGGGATTCGGGATCTGTAGGACTAATCGGAGACTGTTCCGACGATGACTGAGAGGAGTCCTGCTGAGCGACGAGACGTTTCACGTCGCGCTCGGCATCACGGATACGTTGGGAGAGTTCCGAAGTCTATCAACGCCTCGACTGTGAATGATTGAATTGATTAACGTGGAGTTATCGACCTACCTTCTGCTTCTGGAAGTCGTGTACCTTGTCCAGCTCTCTCTTGAGCATGGCGGTGAAATCGTGTTCGTCCTTGTCATCCCAACTGTGGGATGTGGTGCGAGCCTATGTGGAGACATGGCAGTCAAAAAAAACTAGACTGTGGACTCTGGAAGGAAACGATCACGAACCTTGAGTTCCCGTTTAAGCAGGTTGTAATCGATATAGTATGGCTTCCATTCGTCGTAGAGGCTTGCCTAAGACCAGGGACGCGTTTACACAAGACGATGGACAATGCAGGATACGCACTGTGATCTTCCTTCCAAACTTCATGGCGAGGAAAGTGACGGAAGAGGACAAGGGAGATAAACTACAAGTCCAAGGGGCAAACGGAACGCCAGCCTCGCAACAACAGCCGGCGGAGCGGTGAATGGTGTTTCAGCCAACCGTGGGAAATACTTTCAATGAGTCCCCCTCAGCGACAGCAGGAGGCCTATCTCAAACTCGCAAAACCACAACAAAAAAATGACCCACTGCACCGCTCAAAGATCCTGCTCTTGGGCACAAGAAGGTTCATTTAGCGCACCATATCGTCTCGTGCGATCATTGAACATGACTATAGGAGCGGGAAATCATCCATCTTGCAAGTACTGTTCAAGAACTTGCCATCAAAACAAACATTCTACCTGGAACCTACCATGCGCGTCACGAAGCACCCTTATGAGTGAGTTAGTCGCCGCTCGACGCTCCCCTCTTCATAGACATCCTTGAACAGCACCCTCATCCCGCTCGAGATATGGGACTGCCCCGGAAATATCACTGTCGATACCCTAGGGGCACCTCTCTCCGAATTTGCTAGTATCGTGTTTGTCATTGATATTCGAGTACGCAAAGCACGCGTCACCAGAAGAGTAAGCTCATTGTCGTACAGGATCTTTACCAACAGCCCGTGGTCAAGCTCGTCGAGTTCATCGTTGCCGCATGCCAAGTCAACCCAAACATAAACCTCGAGGTCTTCGTGCATAAAGCAGAGAAACTACAGGAAGACGACAAGATTGGTATGTTTCTCTGTCTACCCAAGATGATCAGCTCGGTGACACCCACGCAGAGAACTTTCGCCAGATACACGAGCGCGTCATGGATCGACTCGTAGACGAATCACCCGAATACGAACAGGTCCCTCTGAATTTCCACCTGACGTCTGTCTATGATTACACGCTCCAAGAAGCCTTTTCGCGCGTTATCCACAAGCTCATCGATTCTTTGCCATATCTTGAAAACCTCCTTAATGTTTTTTGCTCCGTGAGTCCCCCACACAGCATTGCATCCGACCGTGTCTGGCTTCTAACTCGCCTCTCAAGAACACTTCGTCTCCAAAGGCATTTCTGTTTGATACGACAAGTAAACTTTACGTCGCGACCGACGCCTCCCCTGTTGACCAAGCAACACACAACCTCTGCTGCGATTACCTGCAAATGCTCAACTCGTTTGGGCCACTGTACAAGTACGGACGTCGTCTGGTGGAATCGCTACGACCTCGCTGATGACACCCTAGGTCCAACGCGCCGCCTCAGGCTGACACCCCCGATTCAGCCAAGCCGAGTACCAAAGCCCCATTTTACCCATCTGCATCGACGTCTCTGTCACCCTCTCAACCGGTCACGCTCACCTACCACCTCGTTACGCCTCATCTGGCGCTCGTCGCTTCGTTGCCCACGCCCGTGTTTGAGATGAGGAGGGGCCTCGTAGAATGGAACGTAGTATGGTTCAGAGAAGGTGTAAGGGAGATTTGGGAGGTTGAGAAGGAGCGGAGCGAAGGAGAACTAGTTTGACGATGCCCCGGCGTCGAATATCGCACCCGTTGTGTAAGATCCACATATCCTCACATACTGACGAATATACGACTTGAAACATCTAGGGCACGCGTTCCTTTGGTACTGTAAGCCGCAGCGCGTCTCCTTGAGGTGGGTGGCAGATAAGAGCGGTCTGATAACATTCGAGGTACGTGTTTCGCTCAAGTGCAACGTCTGACCTCAGCATTACAAGGAACACGAAAAAAGAAGTGCATCAGCCGGGAGTCGAACCCGGAGCTAGGCCATGGGAAGACCCAATGTTACCGCTACACCACTAATGCTCATCCGGTAGTGTTCACTCGTGTACTTATAGATCACAACACCTGCGTCTACACGGCAGCGCACGCCAACGTTGGGTTCAAACACGTTGATCAACATTATCTGAAACGTGTCCGACAGAGTCTAGTGACAGGCCTGGATTGTCCCTGTCTGATGTACCAAGTTCCAATCGCTACAAGTCCCAAGTTAGACATTCGATCGCATGCGATACAAGAGGAAGGAAACAAATCAACCACTCAAACTCACATTCTCCTCGAGATACTCCACAAACTTGTGTGCCACACTCTCCTCGCTCCAATCCACCTTGCCCATTTCCGTCGACCCGAGGGTGATCGCGCGTTTGTGCATCGTGATGAATTGGCGTTTGAGCCGACCGAGTTCGGAGAGGGTGAGGTGGCGTGGTGGGAGGGTGAGTGTGAGCTTGAAGGGTGGGGTTGACGGCGCGGACGTGGACGTGGACATAGGGACACCGAGCGACAGGGTGCCTCCCGGGATAGACGAGGCGGATTGAGCAGCAGCGATGGCAGAGACGAGCGCGGTAGTGGTGCTTTCGAGTGTGTGTAACGCGTCTGTCGGCGCTTTAGAAACTGCGCGTGAACGAACATCGCCCATTCGAAACAAATGTCAGACACATCCCACGAGGGTAATAACGGACAGCGATAGCGATACGGATCATATATCAATAGATCATAGATCATCGATTCATCGGTCATCAGGGGTCGGGTGTACGACGGGCTTGGGACGTACCGCTTGTGTGCCTGTGTTGGGCGGTTTGACGAGTCCCTGGGTGATGGCGCGCCAGTTATCGTCGGCGGGGACGGTAAAGAGTGGCGAGTCCCACCGGACGGGTCTTCGTAGCGCTGAATGAGATTTTCCAAGCTGAAAAAAAACACGGTCCAGTCAACTGACATTGAAGGTGCGCGAGGTGCTCACGTATCAGGGACATATGACCGCCCGTCCTCTCGTGATGTGTTCCAGGTGCGACATTGTTCAGGTGGGGCAATAACATAGACCTACTTTTTCCCCCAGCGTCAGAAAACGCGTGCGCCGAGCAAGAGGAAGAAAAACGCACCGTACATACGCGGACCTTGGCTTCTCTGGCTGCACAGTACATTTGATACCAAAGATCGTGATGAGAGACATGCCAGATGTCGAGTGTAAGACACAGCGTTGTTTCAACCTCGGTTAACTAAGTATCGACACTTGAAGTCGTGTCTGGAATGTATTTAACGACTGACTCGAGTCCAGGATGGCCCCACGCCTACCTGGTGAGTTCCCTCGGTTTGTCTCCACTCATTCCTCATGTTTGATAGTCCCACTCTTAGGATGGAAACCCATGTACTCCCCAATAACTTTTTCATCAATGAACTGCCTCCTGAGACCTTCTCGCACATATTCGAGCCCGGTTCTATAGATGACGGTTTTGGAGAAGAACAAGACAAAGCGAGCGAGGATGTCCCCCCCACAGATCAGCTCGACGCAAAGACGACCAGTGAAAAAGATACCCGTGCTCGCGACGCCGAAATGGTGCAGCGAGGTGAGAACAAAGGAGGCGATGGTGCAAGAGTGCCTCCGATGACACCAGATCCTCTGCTACCGCTGTTCCATTCGCATTCGTCGTTTCATATGTCTGCCAGCACTGGCGCATCTCCACACCATCTCTCTGGACGACTATTGTAGTTCCAAATAACCCCTTCGTTCCTTCGAAAGGCGGGATCTGTCTCATCAACAACCTGCCTCCTGAACTCCTTTCGTATATATTCAATTTTGGCCCCACGGATGACGGTATTGAAAACGAAGATGAGGATACCCACGATCATCATGACCACCAAACGACGAACGATGAAAGGGAGGGCAAGGGTGCTTTCGCTGAAAGCGAATCCTAATGTCTGTCTTCCATTCACGTTCGTCGTTTCCCATGCTGCCGACGCTGGCGCAACATCGCACTCTTGACGCCATCCTTCTGGACGACTATTGTAGTCACTCTGGAAGCACGCCCACCGTACGAGCGCGTATCGGCGCTGTTGGAACGGAGTAAAAGTCTCCCCATAGATATCATCGTCAACTGTGATCTTGACGAATGCGACGAGGTTTCTAAACTACCTTCCCCCGCCGACTTCGAATTTTTACTCGCTATGCTCATTCCCCACATCCATCGTTGGCGGCGCATGGATGTCACGGTCTCGAACGGGCAGCTCATGCAAGAACTTCTCAGCGCGGTCTCAGATCCATCCGTCCCCGCAGCTTCTCAACTCATGACCCTTGGACTGTGTGACCTAGAAGGCACATTACCCTATGACGGCCTTCCGTATTTCCGCGCGTCGAAGCATCTCACACTGTTTGGTGGGTCGGCCCCTTTGCTCACTGGGATAGTCCTCCGGGGAGTGCATGTCGATTGGGACCAGCCATGGATCGCCTCCGCACCGAACCTTGCAAATTTCATGCTTGCCTACCATCCAGAAGCAGCCCGTCCATCTTTGGCTCAAATTTCCGCCATCCTTCGTAATGCTCCTGCCCTCGAGAGGCTCTATCTACACCACTCAGGGCCCGCCTGGCGTGGTTTATGGAGCCATCCTCTGCTGTAGATTTCGATGCTCCTATTCAACTTGCTCGGCTAACAGATTTCGTTCTTGTGTTCATTGTACAGGCGTGTGCCACCTGGTTAATGCACAAGTTTACTTTCCCTGCGCTCAAAAACCTATATCTTGAGTTCGACAGTGGGGATTACACCGAGTTTGTCGAAGAGCTTGCCAGACCAGCTCCTTCTTTGTCTGCTTCCCAAGTATCGTGCAGCTCGCTGAGTGGCCTCGAAAGCCTCAGAATAGACGGACTTCCCTGTAGCAATGAATGCATCAAGACGCTCTACGGCGAGCTTCAGAACCTCAGGTCGCTCAACCTTACACTATTTGACCTGGATCCCTTGTTCCTGGATATCCTTTCCACACCTTGCACGTTGCCCGGACGTGGCAACATCTGGCTGCCTCGACTTGTGACGCTGTACATTTCTGGGACGTCCGTGCGTGCTCTCCGTGAGCTCGTTTCAACGAGAAGGGAAGTAGGCGTGCCTCTCTGTTCGTTGTTTGTGGAAGAAGGATGTGCTGTGGACGACGGGGATGTGGAATGGTTCGAGGAGAACGTGAACATGTTTGAGGTTTTCGAGGGAAGTGACGCCGGAGACGATGCCAGTGGTGGTTGGAATGAGGGTGTGAATGAGGACTAGTTGCGCTTCCAGTTGAACGTGGTGAGGTTCCTAGTGTTCATTTCGCGTACTAGGCTCATATGTGCTTGTTGGGTCGGACTCGGGTCGAGACACTACACCGTATACACTTGGGCAGCGTTCATCATGCCACCACCCACAAAAGTCGCTAGCGACTGATGCGCAGATCCATGCTATTGAAGTGGATTTCGAGGAGAAACTACAAACGATCTCGACGCTTTCCGTGTTAGCGATGTAAACGAGATAGACAGTTGGACCTCACGTGTGTCTTGCTCACTCGATTTGTGTTGTACTCCGAGCGACCCAACTTCCGTTTCGTTGGGCGAGGTCGAATGAATAGATGGTAGAGATCGTGATGAGCGAGTGGAATTGGGTGTCAAGGGTCTTGTGAATACTTTTGGAACCCACTTTATGTCCTTGATCAGTCTAATATCTATTCTATAGCTAGTGAGTGTCAATTCCTTTGGTTTGCCTGCACTCACTCCCCATGTCAAGTAGTCTTTTGAAGATGGGAATCACGCAGACTCAGAGTGCCACTGAGCAACTTGAACCTCAAGTACTCCTGCCGAACAACCCCTTCGTTCCTCCAAAAGGAGGGATCTGCCTCATCAACAACCTGCCTCCTGAGCTCCTTTCGCACACATTCGAGCTTGGCTTCGCGGATTATGGTATTGAGGACGAAGAAGATATAGCGAACTCCTACAACCATCTCGACGCAACGATGGCCCATGAAAAGGATATCCATGATCGTGACGTCGAAATGAAGGAAGACGAAGTTGAAGGAGGTGAAGGCGAGGGTGCCTCGGATGAAACCAAAACCCGTCCTCCATTCACGCTCGCTGTTTCCCATGTCTGCTGGCACTGGCGCAACGTGGCACTCTCGACGCCATCTCTCTGGACGACCATTGTAGTCACTACGGAGGAACGTCCACCGTACGAACCCGTATCGACGCTATTGGAACGGAGTAAAAGTCTCCCTATAGACATCACCGTCAGTTATGATCACCTGGACGAATACGAGGATGATTTTGAACCCCCTTCCGACGCCGACCTCGAAATCCTGTTCGCTATGCTCACTCCCCACATCCATCGCTGGCGAACAATAAAAGTCACGACATCCGAGTACCACCACATGTATGCGTTTCTCAGCGCAGTCTCTGACCATTCCGTTCCCGCAGTTCCCCAACTCACGACCCTTGAACTCTATCACTACCCTGTCGCGTTTCGGTATCCCCGCATAGTGAAGCATCTCACCCTTTTCGCTGGTTCGGCCCCTTTGCTTACCCGGATAGTCCTCTGGAGAGTGCATGTCGATTGGGATCAACCATGGGTCGCCTCTGCGTCGAATCTCACAGACCTCGAGCTTGCCTGTCATGCTGAAGACGTCCGTCCATCTTGGGCTCAATTTTCCACCATCCTGCGTAGTGCCTCTGTCCTCCAGAAGCTCAGTCTATACCACTCAGGACCGTCTGGGGAACCCCCATCATGGTCCATCGAGCCAATCCCTGGAGGTCCCGCGGATGTAAATGCCCCTATTCAACTTGTTCGGGTCACAGAATTCATCCTCGAGTTCGATACACAGGCGCGTTTCATCGGCTTACTCCACAAGTTCTATCTGCCCGCACTCAAACACCTATACCTGAACCTTAAGGGTGACTACGATGATGATTTCGGCGACCTTTTCCGTGAACTCACCAGACCAGCATCTCCAGTCCAAGAACAGCCGCGGAGCGTGGCGAGTCGCCTTGAAAGTCTTGAAATATCCCCACTTCCATGTCACGTGGAATGCATCGAGCAATTCTTTCTTCTTCGATATCATTTCCACACCCTGCACGTTACCCGGGCGTGGTGATATTTGGCTCCCTCGACTCGCGACACTCTACGTCTCCGGGGCATCCGGGATTGCTCTCCGCAAGCTTGTTTTACAGAGAAAGGTAGCAGGGGTACCTCTTAGCTCTCTCTACGTGGATCGAAATTGCGGACTGGACGACAAGGATGTAGATTGGTTGAAGGAGAATGTCAATACATTTGAGTTCTTCGAGGGCAGTGGAGAACATCGTCGATTCCGACAGGGACGTGGATGGAGATGAGTGGTCGGATGTGGACTAGCAAGGTTTGGACTCGCTTGGCGGGGAGTCTTTGGATAGACGTCATCCAGATGCAGATGTCGAGACGATCGCACTGTTTCAAAGCATGTTCCTTGCAACGTAACTCCAGGCTGGGATCGTTGTGTGATTCACGTATATCTAACTGTCTGGGTCTAACGAGTTCTTCCAGAACCCGTGTACACAGTATACTATGTCAAGATGGGGTCGCTTGGTTTAATATTCTATTGCCGAAC
This sequence comes from Boletus reticuloceps, assembly GCA_018397855.1. NCBI lineage: Eukaryota > Fungi > Basidiomycota > Agaricomycetes > Boletales > Boletaceae > Boletus > Boletus reticuloceps. The sequence continues at coordinate 540,044 of JAGFBS010000018.1, forward strand.
TTGAACTTGTACGTGCCCTATGATAATTGATCAACCACTGCATGACGTTTTCATCCCATAGTCTGAGACTCTCAGTGGGTACTTCAACTGCGCCGCACAGTCTCCATCAATAGTAGTATCATGGTACTGGCAACAGATATCCTTCAACCTCTTCTTGCACACTCTGACGCAGGTCGGCATTGACCACGTCTTTTGCAACTGGGGTTCTGATCACCCGGCCATCCTCGAGGATCTCGAGCGCCAAGCGCGCACACATTCACAATCGTCACGCCCCAACACGAAATGGTCGCGTTGAGTGCTGCACAGGGGTACGCGCAGTCGTCATCGTGCACGTCGATGGCAAGGTTCGCCCAATGTCGCGCTTTTATAACGCAGATAGGGGTGGGCGCCTGTCCCGCAATGAATGGATTCAATGGATGCAAGCTACAAGTTGTTCTCGGCGATTCTCGTTCTCGTTCTTGTGCGTGCATCGAGTGCATCCGTTCGTTGACAACAAACATGCATTAGTGGTGTAGCGGTAACATTGGGTCTTCCCATGGCCTAGCTCCGGGTTCGACTCCCGGCTGATGCACTCTGTTGTTTTTCTTTTTTCTTGTCTCCCTCAGACTTGGCAATGTCAAGTCGTCCAACTGTCCTCCTATGTGTAACGACTTTACCCCCTTGATACGACCATGTCGGATAACACGAAACGTTCGGATAGCAAGCAGTGATAGCTGTCTCGGATAACTGAGTCGCAAGGTCTTGCCATCACCAAAATTTTCTTTTGAAATTTCCCCGTTCTTGTGGCCGGGGTTCTGGCAGCCGTCAATGGGGCGACATAATCGCTTGTGCCGACAGTCTGGAATGATTACATTCACACCCAAAATGTCTTCATATAACGGGATATATGTCAGTAAGTATCCCTGCCAGCAGTATAAACATGTCCATCGAACGAAACGTATCACAGGGTCCAGATGGTACGCAAAGGACCGTTTCTCCACCATCATCACCTCAACACAGCGGTCCGTCGCACGGAGTGCATGCGACCAACGGACGAGTCGAGGACAAAATAACATAGTCGTCGAGCCATCGAGGTCGATGAGGTGAGGAGGGCCCGTGATGCGTGAGGAAATAAAAAAATACAAATCCGATTAGGTACAAAGAAGGAATTAGGGGATGCATGGACATCCGCTGGGAAAAGATAGTTCATGAACCCGATGAAGAACAGTCTGGAATGGTGAGGTTCTTGAAGTTTTTGCTATATAAAAAAATTGTTCATCGGTTGTCGCGAAGGATCTGGTGACACTTACTTTGCGTCGAAGAGACCCCAGGAACCCTGTCAACGCCAAGTCAGTCGTCTTTATCACACTGACAACACAGGAGCGTTACCTCGACACCACCATATTGCGCAGCCTGGAATATGACGTGAATACTCTCATGGGACTGACGTTGAGGATATAAATACACACCTGCCACGGCTGGTCGTTGTACTACAAGACAATGAATGAACGTGTCTCAAAATAGCGAAAGTGGGAACCCACCTCGAAGAAAAAGTATTGCGTGCCATTTGCGGTTGCTACATGATGAGATCAGTCGCACTCCACATGTGAATCTCCTCGGAAATACGACGTACCTTGGCAAGCGAAGTGGTCAATGAAGTACTGAAAGCAACTAAGTACCGTCAACGGAGTCAATGGTTTGACCAAGCATACCTGCAGGTTAGCGACGGAAGCGGTTGACGGGCCGTCGTTGGGGTTGTAGTTGAGTGTAGAAGTATTCTAAGCAACCCGTGGTTCAGTACGGCAGCACGATCAGCCGGAAGAGGCCCATACCGTTGGCCAACCAGTCTCGGCAATGAACATGTGAGGGGTGTTGGGAAGTGTTTGAGCAAAATCGACATTTGTCTCCGTGAAGAAATCATAGGTCCATCCGGGAGCATCCTGAATGCTCTGGTTCGCAAACCATGGGTGAACGTTGGACATGCCATAGTCCACCGCTTCGAGCACTTTTGTGTTGAAATAGCTTCCGGCGTCAGAGTTACCAACAAGTATAGTCTTGCCCAAGTTCAAGGAAGAAATCATGTTACGAGTGTCTTGGATCCATGGAATAAGCATCGCGGCAGCTAAGATGAGATATTACATGGTGCGCATGATAACGGGTTGAGGAGACCCACCTGCAGCTCCAGCGGCACCATTGGGGTCATTTGAACCTGCCTCAGTGATATAACTATTTGGCCAAGATAAGTGATGTCATGGACGCCAGCACAGAGATACATACTCCAGGATGAATTCATTTCCGACGGTTATACCGGCAACGTGCTCAGCACCGTATGACTGGATCGCGGTCTGGATCTCTCCCTTTTGACGTTCATAAGCAACTCCATTGTCTGTCGCCGATGGGTAATTTCCGAGATAAACACTCATGTTGACCTTGGTTTCTTGAATAGCCGCAAGAACGAGCGAAGACTGGTTGCAATCTGCACCGTAGAGACGGATGTTGGTCGTGAGTTGAGACATGAGCTTGCGAGATGTAAGTCAGATACTACGAGAAGAGACATAGTTCAAGTACCTGTATGTCCTCAACGACAGAATCTGTGGAACATTTAGCGCACATTGCGGGGGGTAAGAGCATCGACTCACCTAGGGTGGCCCCACAACTGGGTAACTGGGCACCGATGGGAGTGTACGCAATACCCCAAAAGGCCTGCTTCAAAGCGGGGTCCTTCTGGAAATTGCTGGGGTCATTGGGGTTCGTGCCTGGAGGCGCACTACCCGATGAGCTGCTGCTGCTGCCGCTGTGCTTCTTCGAGAGGACGACGCCGAGGGCGACACCAGCTGCAATGAGGGCAGCGAGCGTCAACACGGAGCCAACGACCTAGAAGGATGGGCTGTTAAATGAGTCAAGGACGCGACCAAGGGGAGGACTAACGATGAACTTGGACCGTTTATTGGCCCTTTGAGTGTTCTCGAGCCAGTCGCTGTTGCGAGGGACCTCCAAGTTCGCGTATGAGTTTGCGGGGGGCATGTAGGGCGCTTCAGCGTAACCAGAAGGTTGCGGGTCTCTAAGGTTTGGGTTGGAAAGGTCTGTTGTCGAGTGGAAAGATGAAGGAGCGTGGATGCCGGATTGGCTCTGCACGGGCTGCGAGGAAGTTAGTGGGTGTGTATCGACAGAGAGAATGGTGGTAACAAGGGTGGAGAGAGACAACGACGAGCATGCCAACGCAGATATTTTATACTACTAAATATATTTTGCTCGCTTCAGAGAGAAACATGCTTACGGGGTCATCGTAATAGCTCTGCATGTCTGGGGTGGATGCCATCCCTCGGTAGGTCGGCACCTGGTGCATCATGTAGTCGTCGCCGCGCTGCATTTTGCGGTCTATCAACGGGGGTGGGTGGTGGTACAGAGGACGGAGACACGACGGACAGGCACCATGTAATCTTGTAACTAACTCGGTTCTGATTTTGCATAACTCGCTCACTCGCTCCACTCCACAAATAGACAGTCTCGTAACCAAGACCCAAACTTAGGACTTCACGAGACTAACAATACCACTAACAAATAAGTACTCAGTCTGTCTCATTTACCCAAGCTGGCAAGAGTGGTCAATTGAGCTGACGACTCGGGGGCCTCGAGCAGAGCCTATCAAGCTACACAACTTACACTCACACCGTTCCGCAGCATACCTAGGTACCCGTCATGAGTGCCAATTCCCACAAACGTCTAGAAGCCGCATTGCCGAACGCTCATCATAAAACCTCGTGACGACCTACAGCGCGGATTAAAGCGAGGCATGTTAGAAATATACATTGGTACTGGTACTTACTACCCTTTGTCCCATCAATACTATATAGCGAACAGGAAGACCGCGGATGAAACTATACAAGAGGGCCAAGCTTCGAGTAGCGCAGCGTCGCGACGACTCGCTCCACACCTCCTCGACAGATCACGTATAATATCACACTAGGGCTCCTACCCTGATCGCGGCGGTCTTGTTATGTCGCCACTCGCGGCATCGATCGGCCCATTTGTTCGTCCCCGAAACCGTCGTGCTACGTGCTCAGGTTGGCCCCAGGGCGAAGCCCCTCTGGAAGAGCTGCTTGTGGCTTTTGCTTCCTCAGCAGCCTCAAGCGATGCCTGTCATCCTCGGCGCTGCCTCGTTGAGATGGCAAGGTCCGACTACGATTTAGAGAGGTCGATGTCGGACTGTCCGTATCGGATGCAGGCCATTCGGCAACAGGAGAGAGCCGTGCCGAACCCGGTGGTGTCTCTGAGCGATCAATGGGATCTGTAACGTGTGGCCCAATCCGATCAGAAATGGAAGAAAGAGACGATGGAGAATAAGGAATGACAAGGTTTCCCAGGGAAGAGTAAAGGTGAAAAGGGTCGTTGTTTAGCGACGTGGAAGGGTAAGGCGTGCTGGCGCAGAGGAGGGTAACCCACCGAGCGGTTCGTGCGTTGTGCGTCGGCGCATGATGCGTTGCCTGTCTTTTCCGACGAGTTTCCACCCACCAGAGGATGGGCGTTCGTCGTCGGAGCTGAGTAGGACAAGATCTGGATCATCTGTATCATGCGCACGGCGGGGTGGTGGACGCCAAGAAGAAGAAGGGTCGGCACGTGGTGGAGGTGGTATATCGAGCAAGAAGCAATCCTGCTGGTCAATGAGAAACTCGAGGACCTTTTGGCTGAGCTGATGTTCGCCCGGTGAAAGTTCGTGGTTAGGGTGAGATATGAGACCGGGACGAAAGATGACAGCAAGATCTGGGAAAGGGATGCTAGGTAAGTAAAGGGTAATGAGAAGAGGAAAGGACGGACTAGCAGGCGTCATGAGATTCTTATCTGATTTGCGTGCAAAGACAGACAAGAGGTCGAGGACATAGAGAAGGAGATATTGGTTAGCTTTGGGCATGCATGAGATCAAGTGCCTGTAGGTGGCTACGACGCTGCCGCGGTCGAACGGTTGCCTTGCTGATGGCGGGATTAGGAGTGGATATCAGACAGGACTGGGGTAGCACTAACCGAGGACGTCTCGGAACTTGAGGAAGGGGTGAGGAGCGAGAAGAGAACAAGGAAAGGACACTCACGTCATGATACATGTCATGGGGAATGACAGGTTCCTGATCGAAGAAATAGGGGAAAAGGTGGGGTGGTAGTACGGGCGGAACTTACAGGCATATGTGTGAGATACCGACGGAAGACACTGGCGACGTCGTGAGTTGTGTAGTGTTCGGTCTTCCAATCGAGGGACTTTCCGTACTAGAAAAGGGGTGAATGGGGTAGGACGGGAGGGTGGTGGTGCTACGCACGCGGGGCGGTGCCTCAAAGGCGGCCTGGAGTTCGCGCATGCGTTTGGCGGAGCCGTTTACACGGAACGTGCCTTCGATCTCGGTAGCTATGGGGCATGAGTGTGTGTGAAACGAACAGGGAGGGGCAAGTACCGTTTTCCTTGAGATAGAGACCGCTGGAAGGAGTGAGGGAAGCAAGGGAGAGAGGGGACGGCGACGGACCATTTTGCGACGACGACGGGGATATAGCCCCAGACGTATAGGTCGCCATTAGCGTTTGCGGTGGATATTTGGACGCTGGCTCGTCTGAGGGAGTCTTTGAGTGGTTTGCCAAAGACGGGGTGGTGCTCGGAGGTGGTTGCTGTGCGAGTGTGAGTTTTTGGACGTGCGAGCGATGTTTTTTTCGTACGTTGGTTGTATTCTGGGAATTTCTTTGATTTCTGAGCGTGAGTGAACTGAGACCACCACTTGAGAAGGGACGCTTTCGAGGGCGTGTTGTCGGGGACCATTTCAGTGAAGGGTGTTAATGCAAGGTCAATTGACACAGCCACACTCGTGATAGTTCTCCTCATCCGACATAACCGAACACCTGATTCTTCGTCGTGCCGGTGACATGACTAATTCTTTCTTTCTCTCAAACTAGCATGTTCTCCGTGGATCCGTTCATCACTGACTACGCCAGCGTAGCGCGCAGCGTCGACGACGGCGCGTTCGACGAGTACGACTTCATCGTCGTCGGCGGAGGTGCGTCTCCCTTGTACAACATCTACGCCTCATACATGTCCCCCCCACAGGCACCGCAGGTTGCGTCCTCGCTGCACGTCTCTCCGAGCGCTCAGACTTGCGCGTCCTCGTCATCGAGGCCGGTCAGAGGTGCGCCCCATCCTTGCCATCCCCGACCTCTCATTGACGTCCCATAGTGGCAAGGCCCTCTACAAGAGCCGAACACCTGCTGGTTTCTCCCACCTCTTCCATGGTCAACACGACTACAACTTCTACACAGTGCCCCAGCAGCATGCCGCCAACAAGAAGAAATTTTGGCCTCGTGGTACGTCCTTTGTCTCTCCTCCCTTTTAATGCTCACAACTGTTCAGCGCGTCTCCTCGGTGGATGTATGTATCATCTTCTTCCCTGTACATGTCTCTAAACCTCCCTCAAGGCTCTTCCATAAACGCCCAGATGCACGTCGTTTTCCTCTATCTCCCCGCTGTTCTCACCCCCCATTAGGGCCCATTACGGTGCACCCTCCGACTATGACGAGTTTGCCTCTATCGTTGGCGACGACTCTTGGTCCTGGAAAAACTTTGAAGCGTACTCGTCTTGCTCGGCACCCTGCTTCCCATGCTCATCATATCCACAGGTACTTTCGCAAGTTTGAGAATTATACCCCAGATCCCAGATTCCCACACGTCGATGCTTCTCTCCATGGTTCACATGGTCCTGTCACCGTCGGATATCATGCCCACACTTGGGAGGGAAGCCCCCTCTTCGTCGAGGCTAGCGTTAATGCAGGCGTCCCATTCAGTCCCGACTTCAACACCTCAAAGGGCACGCTTGGTACTAACAAGGTACGCCTTCGATCCCTCCAGTTGCTCACCCTCGTCAATATCTTGTTTCCCATTAGATCAGTGAGTATCATCCCTGTTCCCCACCCAGCTCGCTCACCTTCTTCCAGTGACTTACATCGACAGTCGCCACCAACGCGTGTCTTCCGAAGCAGCCTACCTCACCCCTGATGTTCTGGCCAGACCCAATCTCAAAGTCGTCACACTCGCCCGCGTAACAAAGATCGTCTTTGATTCTTCTTCAGGTACCCCGCGTGCCGTTGCCGTCGAGTTTGCCAACGAAACCCAACGTTCTCCCCGCTTTCGTGCGAGAGCACGCAAAGAAATCATTGTTTGGTATGTCCTTCTCCTGTCCAGGTACGCCATCCCATAATGCCCCACAGCGGTGGAGCAGTTCATACCCCCCAAATCCTCATGATATCTGGTGTCGGCCCTTCATCTGTCCTCGAGAAACACAATATACCCGTCCTTATTGACTCCCCCGGCGTAGGCGCTAATCTCAGTGACCACCCCACTTTCGCCCTGCGTCTCAAAGAGAAGCTCGGTGTCAGTATCAACTACTCGAAACCATACGACCTGATGAGTACTTTGAAGCTGTTGAAAGCGACCGCGCAATATCAAATTTTTGGAACAGGTCCCCTCTCTAGCAATGTTAGCTCTCCTTCTTCCTCACTGGCGAGGATGCTAATTTGACTTAGGTTGGAGAAGCGGCCACCTTCTTCCGAACGGACGACCAGAAGCTGTTCCCACCTGCAGAATTCAACAATACTATCGAAGACAGCACCTCCGGTCCAAACGCACCTGATATTGAGCTCATTATCGTTCCCGCTGCTGTGGATGAGGTCGAGTTTAATGTGGAACCTGGGTTGTATGCATATGCCCTCATAACCACACTTTTGCGGCAAGTATATATATTTTCTTTCTTTTGAATACATCCGACATTGACTGTCTTTAGCCCGACGAGTGTTGGTAGTGTTCAAATCAAGTCTGCAGACCCATGGGATGACCCTGTCATTGATCCAAAGTTAGTCTCGCTTCCCTTGTGCTGTTCCCGTTGCTGGAGATGTTTTTAGCTACCTCGCTACCCAACACGATCTTGATGTGCTGATTCGTGGTGTCCGTGGGGCATACAAGATCGCCCATACGGCCCCCATGACAAACCTCACTGACGTTGGCTCTACTCACCCACTCCTCGACCACCACATTGACCGATTGAGCGACAAAGAACTCGGCGAGATGATCAGGGACAGGGTGGAAACGTTATTCCATCCGTTTGGATCGTGCACCATGGGCAAAGCAGACAATCCGGCCGCCGCCTTGGACACGCAGCTCAGAGTGCGGGGTGCCCTCGGTCTCAGAGTCTGCGATGCGTCCATATATCCCAAGTTGGTCTCTGGTCATACCGTGAGTTGCGCTGTCATGTACTTGGCGCCGCTGATTTACCAATGATGTGATTAGGCTGCTCCTGTCCTTGCTGCTGCGGAAAAGCTAGCGGATATTATCAAGGCGGAATACCCCGCCACAGCCTGAACTTCTACTCCATGGTTTTATGGAATCCTTTTACCTGCCAGGTAATTGGCCATGTCGCTATCCTGTACATACATAAGATGTCAATCCATATCGTGCGCGTGCAAGAATGGCCAAACGGCCTCTTCTTTTGGTGTCGTAGTCATACCGAGCACGGCATATTGTCCACCCATACCCAGCGGATCCACAAGCCGATTGACGCTCTCTGCAATCGCCGTCCTTCTCTCCTCGGTAGGAGCAGCCTTGATGAGACGGTCGGCTCGCAGTTGGACGCCAACCTCGTTGAGGAACGTGCCCTGCGAGAGCGTCCCATGGGGCGTGACTAGGCACCCCGTCAGCGTCGAACACAACACGGACAAGACAAACGACTGACCAAGATCCGACAGTACCTCTTTCAAAAGGGCAAAGTCGACGTTGGCGGTCACGTCGCATTCACCCGGTCGATGAAATACGTCGACGATCTCGTGCTCTTTGAACGCCTATCATCACGAATCAGCAACGCCACGATCAAGGCGCGAGGGACACGGACGCACGCGCAACGAGTTTCCGACTGCTTTTTCGGCGCCATAGTCGATGACGAGGGCACATCCGCTTCCGCTGTTGGACGAGGAGAGTAGCTCGGCGATCTGTCGGGCGACTTTGATGGATGCACCTGAAACTTCGATACGCGCGCCGACGGGAAGTGCTGCGAATCGCGGCGAGGCGTGTCCGAGGAGCATCGACGAGGCGGTGGGCGTTGGAGAGAGCACCCGTGTCCAGCGCGGCGAGACGGATTGCAGTGCTGGGGGTGGACCGGAGCTGGAGCTGGAGCTGGAGCTGGAGGTGGGGGTAAGGACGCCCGAGGGCCGGGCATAGCGAATACTCGGGTCGTTGGCAGGTGCGATGAGAACTTCATGCCATCCCTGCGTCGTTTTCTGTGTGCGCTCGTCAGTTCCTGATACCTGGGGTCAGAGGGGGAGAGACAGACCTCGATGACGTGCACAGGGAGCGCGTCGAAAAACTCGTGTGCGACGAGCATGGTGAAGCGGTCGTCGCGGTGGGGAACCTCGTCAAGAGCGTCATGCCACATGAGCGCGACGCGACCTTCCAAGTCAGGCGCTGTACGGAGTGTCGTGCGTTGGAGGGCGCGCATGGTGGGACTCGTCTCGACGAGGTGTACGCTGTCGAGGTGGGGATGGACAGCTGGGAGCTGGTGGACGACCTGGGTGCGGGTGCGTGCGTGAGCGATGAGCGTGTATGGATGGTGAGGCGGGACGTACGCGCAGGATGTCGGCCATGAGGCTGCCACGTCCTGGACCGAGCTCGACGATTCGAAAAGGTTTTGAACCGGCGGACATCCACCGCCCAATCATCCAGAGGGCGAGTACCTCGCCGAACACTTGGCTGATCTCTGGGCTGGTGACAAAGTCGCCACGCATGCCAAAGACGGGGTTGGAGGGTTTCATGTAGTAGCCATGGACGGGGTGAGAGAGACAGAGCTGCATGTAGGTCGCAAACGAGAGTGGACCGGTTGCCTGTAGAACACGAGTGAGTCAGAGCTGGAATGGCGCAGCGCAGCGCTAACTCACTTTGACGGTGTCGGCCATGAGTCTTTCGATTGCTGTGGGTGCATTCTGACTCGTGTGGAGTCGTCGCGGTCTGAGGAGTCTGGCGAGTCTCATCGAGTCAGTCCGACGGAGCCGTGTCAGCGTATATCAGTCTCGTCCTCATCAACCGCTCTCCATCCCATCCAACCATGACCACCCGTGCGTACACATCTGACAGACCCACAACGCATCTGACGACTCGACAGGCATCCAATTCGAAAACAGCAGCGATATCGGCGTATTCGCCAAACTCACAAACAGCTACTGCCTCACTGCCATGCACACATCCGCCAACTTTTACTCGGCATTCGAGGCAGAACTCGCCGACATCATCCCCATCGTACACACCACCATCGGTGGTACCCGCATCGTCGGCCGTCTGACCGCAGGTGAGCCCGCCTCAGTCTCTCCTTGACCCACCAGACCCGTCTCACGATGCACCAGGCAACAGACATGGTCTACTCGTCCCATCATCGACGACAGACCAAGAACTCCAGCACCTCCGGAATTCACTCCCAGACGCAGTCGCCATCCAGCGTGTCGAAGAGCGTCTCTCCGCACTCGGCAACGTTGTCGCTTGCAACGACTACGTCGCACTCGTACACCCCGACATCGATCGCGAAACAGAGGAAATCATCGCAGACGTCCTCAAGGTCGAGGTGTTTCGACAGACCATCGCCGACAACGTTCTCGTCGGCAGTTATTGCGCCATTTCCAATCAGGGCGGACTTGTCCATCCGAAAACGAGCATACAGGACCAGAACGAGCTGAGCAGTCTAATGCAGGTACCCTTGGTGGTACGTCCCTTGCGATCGTCTACCGATCTGATCCATCTGACCTTGTCAAGGCCGGTACCGTCAACCGCGGTTCGGACGTCATTGGTGCTGGTCTCGTCGTCAACGACTGGTGTGCATTCACTGGCCTGGACACGACGGCAACAGAGATCAGCGTCATCGAGGCCGCCTTTAGTATGTCATCGTTCGCGCTTATGTTGGCGCTCACTCACGCCTCGCACAGAACTACAAGGTCAAACGTCGGCTGCAGTCATTGGTGAGATGCGCGATTCCCTTATCGACAACTGGGCATAGCGATCCTCTCACATCTATACGTCTCATCTTCCCTTGTTCATCACTTTTACTCCTCTTGCACGCAATCTTTGTATCCCCGCACACGCATCACACGTCGTAGGAATAATAGATAGTGTAACAGAGACATGGTCACAATAAACTCTTTGTGATACCCTTCCAGCTGCTCAGAATGTAAGACCCATACAACGACACCTCCCGCACCGCCCCCTCTGCCGCGGCCGAGTTCTCGACAAGGTGATCCAGGAAAGACGCGGCCGTACTGGGCGACGTGAGCTGGTGCAGCTCAGCCGCAAGATATATCCCCGACACAGTCGCGCGGCGCGTATACCACGCCATCTACACGTCATCAGCACATCAGCACACGTACCAGTACACGCCATCAACGCACCTCCTTGCGATCCGGTTCAGCAATCCAACACGCCTGATCCGCGACACGCGCCGCATGCTCGAGCACAGGCAACGGATCGGGCGGGAGCGGCACGAGCCGCGAGGACGTCGACAAGAGTGCAAACCCTTGGGCGAGGTGACCGAGCACGGGTTCGTTCATGCGTAGGCGGGCGTGGAGCACGTCTCGCATCGTGACCGTTGACGCGGACGCGCTGGCGTGGTCTTGCTCCATCCGGCAGCACGCGTCGTCTAGCCATGCGCGGATGAGCGTCCGCCGGGCGTTGTCGCCGTGCCCAAAGAGCGCCGTGACGGCCGCGTCTGGGAGCGGTTCCGCATGAGGCTGTGGAAGCTCGAGCACGGCGCGTGCCAGGGCTGTACGGGTGAATCCGTGCGTCTTGACGAGCGGGAGCGCGAGCTGCAACAACCGTGCGCTTTGGGTGTTCATTATGAGTGGAAGATGGGAATGTAAATCCAAGGAGGACTTGCCTTGTTGTGGTCATTTGGTAGTCTGGTTACACGTGACCTCTATGTGAACGTGTTGAGTGTTCACTCGGTATCATCACGTTGTGATCAGCCTGGATCTCGACGCCGACCACAATCCCTGGCAATCTGAGCTATCTCACACTACTTGCCCCGACTGCGGCGCGAATCTGGCCTCTTCGCACAAGGAACGGGTCCAGGATGTTGGGACGACCGTCGGTGCCGCAATGGTAACATCTCGCACGATGTGGCCTCTGTTTTTCGTTCACATCACTGACAACTCTATTGCACGACCTCCGAGCTGCAAGTTGCATTGATTGTTGCATGACGGCCCCATGTTCTCTGCGATGTGCTGATATTGATATTATCGTAGCACGATAACATCAGCATCAGCACATCTATATTTGCGGAACAATAACCTATGTTCAGTCCTTCCCCATCCTTTACGAGATCAGCAATGCAAGTCTAGAGGAAAACGCGACTTGCGCCGATGTTGGAGCGCGCACAACATGCCTCATTAATTGGCGATTGTTCTGATATGATACTTCTCGCACTCCGACACCTATTCAAATGATGATCTCTATCAAAAGCTGTTGTTTGAAGACACTTCTCAGAGAGGTGAGATCGTGACCGGCATTGTATTCGGTCGAAGAAGTAAGGGTATCAGTATACGGAGAGTCTTTCTGCTGCCAGTTCCAGCCGTGATGACGGAATCACGTCCACTGAGCGTCGCCAGTGCAGCTTGAAGTCGAAATTCTCGCGGAACAACTTCGGATGAGGTTGTGAAATGGACGAGCACGCATGCTCTGAGTTATAAAGGATATTTGAGGACCTCATCATGGGGCAATGGCGGATGGGTCCATAACGAAGTGCTGATCCCAAGCTAGGCCGAATGCAAGCATCGGGTCTCTTGCGTGTGTGATCATGACCCAGTGATCGTGACCGAGTTGATCTCTTGCATGCTCATACATGTCAATAAATCCGACTGATTGAGGAAATCGGAAGAAATGGTGTAAGAATTCACGTATTTTGGGGCGGCCAAACCAAGTGATCTAAGCATAGGTGAGAATTTAATGTACACGTTGAAGAAGCTACTTACCATGGAGGTCCCATCGTTTCCGAATGAATGGATATGAAAAAAAAAGAATGCATATCATTCATCCCATATTAAGTGTCCGTTGGGACCCCTCCATGGCGATGCAGTCGTTCTGTCGTCAAGACTATGTAGTAGTACTATGTGGGGATATTGGTATTGGTTGAGTTGCGGGTAGGATGGAGCTAAAAGTTTTCTCGTGGAGTCGTAAGCTGTTTGAAATAGTATGTCTCTACTGATTGCAACCTGGCCAGAGTCAGTCAGTTTGGAGCGTGCAAATGAAATGACTAGTGTACCTCTGATTTCAGAGTGTTTCGAAAAATAGCATTTCTTAAGTTCGTGTGGCAAGATTTGTTTCGAACAGTGACTGGCACTATAACGTGTTAACGGTGATACCATTTCGACTACACAAAACATACTGTCTTCCGGAACCGTAGTTGCCGTGGTCCCTTTGAGATGGCGAAGCAGCATGACCACTTTATTGATTGCACGTACTACAGACGTTGCGGCCGCTCTACCTGGCGCACAATCAACAGCACAAAGCTCATGGGTAAAAAATGACATTGCATCGACATGAATGCATAGCCAGTCAAAATTTCCTTGGATGGTTTCCAAAAATGTCGCTAGTTTGGAAGTTATGTACTGCTCAAAGGAAAGAAATGTAATTGCATACCTGATTGTGTGACAGTGGGCGGGGGATCACCAAGGACCTCGTTTACGAGGTCTTGACTTTCAGCATTGAGTGGAGCTGCTGGTATCAGTGAGGTGGAATCCAAGTTTGGTTGATCCCATCCAGGGAGTGCGAGAGCATCGCCTAGAAAGGGGTTAGACATGTCACTCAATGATATACTAGCCTCTGCCTTACCAGGCTCGAGGGCAAAGAGGTTGTCCCAGAAGATTTGGGAGTAGTCGAACTGGGGCGGATTCATCGATCCTCGTACAACGAGGATGCAAACGTGCAGTAATAAGACCACAGCCAACTTCAAGTTGCATTTGGCCACATTGCGCCTAATCGAAATCAGTCATGGTGATCTGCAAGAGTCGGACTCTAAACCTATCCATACGTACACTGCCCCACTGCCCCACCGATATCGATAATTGAGGGACAATGAAACTTCGCTAGCTTATGGTAGAAATCGCGCGGTTTGTTGTGTCGGAGTTTGGGGCTTCGGGACAAAAGGTCCTCCGTCAACCAATCGTAGTGAATGCGCGTCCCCTGTGCGCATCATACTATCTGAATCACAGGTTTGCTATACCATCTGCGGGAGGTTCGGAAACTGACATCACTAGGACTCGGAGTTCACTTGGCAGTTTACCCACGCAAGTCATCTCCGTACATTCGCTGGGTTTCCACCTCTACACTAAAGAAAGCGCAGCCTGTCAGCCACTCTGCCTCTCCAGTCGCAAGCCACCCACCTCTCCAGTTCGAAGGAATCATGATCCATATTCAAAACCCAACCCTTCCAACCTCATCTCCCATGGAGAATCACCAGCGCATTGAGTCTCGTAGCTCTTCTCTTCACTATGGTGCCGCAAGCTTGAAGACACGTATGGAGTACCCTATCCCTGGGACTTGCGCTTCCAGAGATCTACTAGCCACCTCCATCATCACCCCCAGCGTCACCAAGCCTGCTGCAGGATCTTCTCAGAGTGGGGAAGATGTGAAATGCACAGACAACTTGAACGCTAGGCTGGAAGACTACAAAACTAATGTACTGAGGAGAGCTTACCGAATGGTGATTCTCTCATCTCAAATGTAGAATACCCAACTCTGACAGAGATGGCAGTTGGGACCTGTAGATTTACCGCAACGAAAGTCGTTCGACGACGTATTCGCAGAGTACATCCTCGGGGTCACAACGAAGAGAAATGCAGCGATTTCCCTAGCAAGGGCGCAAGTAGCTTGCGAAGAATCTGTGGCTGTGCTGCTTGAAAAATACGATCCAGCGCAACTGAAACATATTCACGATATCCACTACTTCGTAGATGACTCGAAATCTGCGCTTGGTAGATATCTTCACACGGTTTCCAGCATTCCCATTAATTCGTTGGAGTCGTAGGTCATACCGGTAAGAGAGTGTTTTTGAATCCTCGCGAACCATACTTAGAGACTTGTTTCAAAAGGGACGACGATCGATGAACTAGCCTACAATGTTGTGCCACAATATGTTATACTTTCGATAGACACCTTCTCTGTTCTAACTATTCTGCCCCATCCACAGGGTTCAGCTGTTGTATGACTCCTCCACTTCTGTCATCCGTTCGCGTTGGCAGAGCCTCGGATATTTATTATTTATCAAACTCGAGTATTACTTGTAACAGAACATCGTATTTTGACTTTTTGGCACCCAGAAACCTGTCATTAGTAGAGAGCTCCATTTGTCTGAAAGTTCAAATGTTCTGAGTGCAGCGTCTGAGTCTTAGTGCTTATCCATACTTGCCGGTGTATTGCAAGGTTCGTCACGGTCCCCGGCGGTACTTCGATCCGACTCGGAGGAGCTCTAGTACATTAACAGAGCGGGTACGAAAAGGGAGGGTGTTTACGTCTGTGTCGTACCAGTGAATGACGAAGCGGTTCTACGTCCCGGCCCGATTACTGTGTAGAGGGTGAAGGGAAGCGGTGGAGAAGCTCGTCAAATATTTGATCTGCCTTCAGTGCACGGCAGTCGATCCTGGATTACCTGGAAGGTTGAGGCTTCCAGCATTCGTCAAAGGCCCACTAATCTCTGTGATAGCATTGATGCCATGTTGCATGCAAAGTACCAGGAATGGGACCCCCGCATGTCTAGCACGCTCTAACTTAGCGGCTCAGCCTGTTACGGAAAAGGCAAGCGATCGCTTTTGCACGTTTGATCAGACCAAATGGGATCCGACTGGGGTACTCCTTTCCTCGTCGTCCCTACCATACTATAGCTCACCGCAACACACACAGAAGACTCGGACGAGGCGCACAAAGCATCCGCAACCGCAGTTCCCCACCCAGTCAAACCCGTCAAGAGCAAATGGGAGGGCGAAGACGAGGAAGAATCCACACCCGCTGTAAGCCCACCCCTCTCTTCACCTCACAAGGTCGACAACCACATCCACGCACAGAGTGACTGGGATGAGTCGTCCGAAGAAGAAGAAGAAGAGGATGAGGCGGAGACCAAGCCCGCCCCCGCTCCACCCAAGAAAAAGGGTACGATCAAGGCCAAGCTCGCCGAAATAGAAGCAGCCAAAGCAGCCCGTGCCCGTAACGGCGACGACGAGGTCGACTACGACGAAGATGCCGTCCTCGATCCCCACGAAAAGGCGCGTCGGGACAAGGAGCGCGAAATATCGGCCGATCTCGAGAACGTCACGTCCTTGTTGGGCGCTGCTCAGTTGGGAGGTGAGCAGCCTGCTACGCGATATCGGATCACGATCGGTGAGAGGGGTGCTCACGACGAGACGGGTCTAGGATCGTCCTCGAAAGATCTCGATGCGCTTCTGTCGGCAGATCCGCGCAGCAAGGAGGATTTCCATGCCTTGTCTGCGCAGATCATCGAACTCGTCATCAAACGACATCAGAACAAGCCTCTCTACCCGTCATTTATCGAACATCATGTTCGACAACTGGCAGAGCCCCTAAAGGACGTCGAAGTCCGTAAAGCAGCAAGTGGGCTGACCACGCTTGCAAACGAGAAGCAAAGAGAGCAGCGGGAAAAGGCAAGCGGAAAGAAGAAACCCAAGTCTACAGCCAAGCCAATCCTGGGTGCAGCAAAGGTATCCAGCAAGTACGTACCCATTCACCCGTCATCGAAGCGAGTCTGATCAAATCCCTTAGAATCGACACCCAGATTTACGACGAGGTTCTGGATGACTTTGGAAAGGAAGCAGACGATTTCATGTAGAAATACCTACACCTACACACCATCGCATATATATTGTATGCTATAGTACGTCCCTGGAATATTCCCTTGCAACTTTTGGCTTTGCGTCGGGGTTCTGCATCTCAGGACTCGTCCTCTTCGCCTCCATCCTCACTCTCCTCGTCGTCACTGACAAGACCAACGAGACCTGCACCGCTCTTTTCTTTTAGCACCTTTCCAGCCTCAGAAAGCTTTGATGCGAATGCTTTCCGTGCGCCAGGGTTCGCACCCACGTCCCAGATTTGCAGTTTCGCTTTGGATCCCGCAGCAGCGATCGTGAGTGGATCATCTGGCGAGAAAACGGCAGAAAACACTTTGCCCTGTCGTTCGTGTGAGATGACGATACGAGCACAAACCGAATCGCACGTACAATATCAAGATCCCTCGACACGACCATGCTCACAGACGGCTTGCCTCCTCCAGATTGGTCCACGTTCCAGACTTTGACGACCTTGTCTGTGCCACCCGTCACGAGACACCCGCGGAGCAAAGGACTCACGTCCAGCGCCGACGCAGCACCGTCGTGTGCGGAAATCGTGAACCGTGACGGCGACGCAGCCTTGAGATCTGTCGGTAGCGTCCGAGCGTCAAAATTAAGCACAAGACCATTTTCGAGTGAGACCTATGACCTCCTGAGTGATGCAGTCGCGCTCAAAGAACCGACCTACATAGAAAGCATGCGGCTCCCAAGGATCCCATCGAAGCGCCTCCACGTCCGCGCCAAGCACAGCGCCCACCCCCGTATCCGGTGCTCTCGAATCAAACACGCGCACCGTCCGATCATAACTACCCGACAGCAACACGGTCGGTTCCTTGTCGTTCCACTGTACCGCCTGCACCTTGTCCTTGTGGACGTTGAAACTCCGTATCGCAGCAGCGCTTTCACCACTCCCGTCCGCATCCGCCGTCGGTGCGCGGCTGAGATCCCATAGCTTGACAGTCCGATCAGCAGACGCAGACGCGAGCATCTGTCTGTGCGTCCGATTCCATGACAGACCGAGCACCGCATCGACGTGATGCGTATCCGACGTCGGTCTTGCCTTGGTCTTTTTACGCTTCTTTTTCCCAGTGCCAGCTGGGACCGGTACGTGTGCGGCCGTTTTGTCGGGTCGTCCGAGCACCATGTCAGGGTACATGCTCTCGATCACGTCCAGAGACCATATCTCAATCTCGGGATCGAGCGTCCCAACGGCCACATAGTTGCCCCACCTGGCCGCACCATCGGCCGTAGCCGACGACGCGGACACAGGCGGAAAGTCGAGCCACTCGAGGCAGAGCGGAAAGTTGGGCAGCATCACATCGTGGTGCACGTACACATTCTCCTGCGCCTCGTCGTAGATGTAGATCTCCAACTGGGATATCTCGTCTTCAGTTTTGGCGGTCACGAGGAGGTTGTCGGTTGGCAAGATCTCCACATCTTGCCGTTCGTCGTCGTCGTCCTATTCAACGCGCTTATAACGAGACCTATACAGATGTTTGAGCGGTGGACCGACCTCTTTTAACGTAATGTAAGGATCGTCCGTGTTATCGCGGTAAAACGTCAACCCTTTGATATCGGTGAACGGACCTGTCCCTGTTAAAAAAAAAGGAAAAATCAGAACGTGTAAAGGAGACGACACATACTAGCCAAGCCAAGCTCCTACGCGCACCTTGTTCGTCTACATCGTCATCGTACGCATCCAAATGGTACTCTGCCAAATCGTCCGTTTTTGCACCCGATGCGACGGATGGCTTTTTCTCGACCTTGTCCCCATCCACGACCATCGCATCGTCCTCCTCGCTTCCTCAGAAAAATGTGGTCCACGACAAGGGACGCGCACGCAAAAAAACTCACTCACTCGATCCATTCGTCCGCGGTATCGCCCGGATCGTCGGCTTCGTCCCCCTCGGCGCCCTTGCCCATCTTTTGCGCTGCCTTGTGCGCACGTTCGAGTTCCTGGCGGGCATCCTCGAGCTCGATCCGTGCGAGTGCGGTGACGCGTTCCAGTTCATGCTCGTCAAGAACGTATTTACGCGGATGGCGCGTGGCAACGCCTCGTTTGACCCTGTAAATGGTGTTGATCGAATGGCTAGAGGGTCGAGAATGGCTTACCATGAGACGCAAGAGATCAAGTTGCTCATCGTTCCTTGTCACGACTCGTAACTCGTTGCTGCATCGAATTTTTATATAGTGGTCACGTGACAACCATATAGTAGTAGAAAGACATACAGAAATGACTGAATAACGATAACGTAGATAGTGTATTCAACGGGGCCAAGCTATACTAACCCCCCGCCGCCCATGCGGACGGTGTCCCATATGACCCTGCCGACCTCACTCCAGAGCTTATGTAGGACAGATCCACCTCGGGCATCGAACAATCGCCGCTTCACTTGGGCTGCTGTGGACGCTGTCGCTGGCGCTGCTCGCGCACGCCGGAATCGGATGATGTAGGACACCATCGGCAAGAGCAGAAAGAGTATCATCAACGTAGTGAGGCGATTCTTTGTAAGGTACGTGCGGAGGGATTCCTTGATCAATGCCAAGGTGCTCAGCGAATGTCCCGCCGTCGCCACAACGGAGTTTTGTGAACGCCGAACGGCGCTGGTGTGAGAGCTAGCGCGTGGTGTAGATCGAGCGTCTCTCGGGTTTGGGCGGGAGGGTGATTTGGTCACGGTCACGTCCGAAGAGGTAGATCCCGAGCGATACCTCTGACCGAGTTTCGAAGGTTTAATAAGAGGAATCGCAGTGCGGTTTGAAATGGTCGAGATGGAGAATTGGAGGAAGAAGCAGATGGCGTAGGTGAAGGCAAACGAGGAAGAGCGACTGCCAGGTGCATGATTAGATTTCTCTGACCGGGCTTTATCAAGGGATGATTGGAACTCCTATAACTGATCAGTACAGGAGAAATCAGCATGTCGGTCAACTCACCGTCCTTTTGTTCGATGGCAACTCGACCTCGTAGGTCAAGAATTCCTTTGCGTAATCCCACTCCTCTAGGCGTGGCAAGACGTGCAGACAATATAACTCTAATACTTTTTCGTATGCTTCCCCAGTCGATGGAATGAAGTCGTATTGCCCACGATTGGACAACCAATCTTCTATTATCTCCCGGGCAGCCGCCGGACAGTTGGCTTTAAGGCTGGATCCAATGTGTGTGATCAAGACTTGGTAGGGGAAGAAATGCGGACGTAGAGGTCCGCGGCAGCGAAGAGGGTGTGAAAAGGGCAAGTGACCGCGCGTGTGATGTGGCAACAAACGACTGAGGCGACAAGAGCAGCAACTCGCGTAGTGTCTCCGGTAGGGTGGCCGGTCTGGTGGCGAGGCGTACACCGTCGATTCGAGGGTGATGCGGAGAATGTCCCATTTACGGCGATGAACGTCAAATGCATCTGGCGCAGGTGTAATGGGCGGCTGAAACATTGCGAATGCTGAAGCAATTAAAGTAGTTGTGAGGAGGGTGTCACGGTAAAGAAATGCATGAGCAGCCCTGTTATAGAGTGATTGTAGCGTTGCCTCCATTGAGGGCGAGGGCGGGTTTGGGAGGGGAGACCCGAGGCTGGCTTTGAGAGGCAACAAGCCCTGAGCTGCCTGTGTCGTCGTCGTCGTCGTCGCCGTCGACATTACGAGGGTGAGTGAGCAGTTGATTGTCTTGGGGCAAGGGAAGCTTCGGGTCCGGCTATTTCCAGGGCCGGACTCAGCAATGCTGTGCTCGAGGCAGACACTCGGAATAACATGTCCAGATACTAATACCTCGATGCATTCTAATCCATAGTCAATTGTGTGTCCTGGGCAGGTCCGTGACTCACTCCTTACTCTCAGGCTTATGCTACAGATTGCGGGTGACAGAAGTTCATCTGAGTGTCAGCCAGCGGTTCTCCCGGGCTCGTACTGCCAAGGTACCATGGCATCTCTTTGAAGTTTGTTGGTGACGCGCACATCCAGACTTATGCAGGCATCCGAATGAGATTGCGTCTGGAGCGTCAATTACAACAAGAAACGGGACAACATATGTAGAACCCCCACTCCGCCAGAATCACCTCTCCCAGCTGCCTTCCGAATTCATGGGCGCCAGCGAAAGCGGTACCTCCGTCACGAGGGACAAACTAGTCAAAACGAGACGTTCCCAGCACGATGGAAGGCTCTGGATACGAGTGTACCCAGGCGTCGTTCTAGAGGACGGGAACGCGGACAAGGATGCGGAAAAGCTTCGCCAAGCCCGAACTTTTATGTCCTCTAGAAGAAACTTGTTGCAGATTTGCGGCTTATATGGCTTCCTGTACAGTTGCTTAGTAAGCAACTCTCACCCGCTTCCAGCGAACTCCCACGGTACGACTTGACTCTGGTGTGGAGGGCCGAGTGCATCTCATCTCATGTCGGGTAACATGGGTGTCATTTAAACTCGCTGAATGCTTTATCATCTCCCCTTTCATGATTTTCTTTCAGTCACAACTCCGTTTGCAAGCATCCACACACTCGCGTTTCACTGTCCTCGAACCGATTCCGCGCTCTCCCAATCTCTTGACAAAGACACATGCTGTTGCTATACGACCAAAAAATGCCCATCAAATCCGTGCATAGGAAGTACTGGATTCCATGATTGTGGACATGACCGGGGTGCCGATTTCTATTAAGGGAATCAATCGGAGCGGGTATACCTTCTGTCATCGCAGACAACCTGTTAACCGTTTAACGCGACTAGATGGACGCTTTGACGAGGGCTGAGGTTATAAATGCGGTCGATTTCGCCTCTCCAAGTAAGACGACGAATCCACTTGTCATTACCACCAACCTTCCGCCATGGCTCATTCAAACTTGTATTCGTACCCCTTGCCATTCCCAACCGAGGACCAACTAATGCAGGTCTCCTCGTATTCGTCTCTCGCGAACGCGCTTGGCACAGATTCTGGATACGCGAGTCGACAGGGACGGAGGCCCCAACCGATGAACTGTGACGCGGTCGTCGACAAACAGGCCATCTACCTGGACGGACCACCTGTCAGTAATCCCTTGTACCCATATCCGGCACGGAACGTCTTCAATCCTGGTACATACCCTGCGAGAACACCGTTAACAGTGTCCAAGGGAAGATACCCAAGCAACGCAAGCCTCCCATGGAGTGAGGGCAGCGATCAGAGTGATCTGCATGGGTTACCACCGCGGTACGACCTCTTGCCACAGCCTCTTTTTGTGGAACCGGACGATGCCCGTGGGTATCAAGTCGGAGCCGACTTTCCTGCAATCCATTTCCTGCGCAAGGATGACAAAAAGCCATATTCAGTCTGGAATCTGTTGACCATGGACACTATGCCAGACTTGGTGGCTGGAGATATGCCCATATTCATCCAGGGACCTGATCGTTGGATTAAAATCAAGTTGATTGTACGAGCCCATCTCTTTTGACTACGTGATACTCACCAGCTCCAAACAGTGGCCCGGTTATTCGCGCTATCCATTTGAGAAACGCATTCCAATCAAACGAAGTAACCCTTTAACGCCGACCTTGTTACTTATGGCACTCGCTTATCACATGAACGAGTTTGTAAGATATATTCGGGTTTGTTGCCTTCCCTGAAAGACGAGCTCTTCCTGATGCTTTCCTCCTCTTTCCCCCATAGAACGAAGGTGCGGTTGTCGAACCTGGTCAAGAACATTGGACAATCACGGGGGTACCAGAGGGGGCACCAGCGATGTGGAAAAACTGCGTCATTACTTCTCTGGGACACCTAACGGGCAGCATCTGGCAGCCGGTGATTTATTGTCTGAGAGAGTGATGGCTACCTCAGTATAACCGTCATTGAACGTATCTGCTCGCATGGTTTGTTGTAAAGCAGTCCTGGAGCCTGTACAATGAGCCAGTATACACTGTTTGCCTTTACGCAGCATTAATGCATAGTACCTTGGATTCGGCGAATGCAATGTACTGCACAACAGCAAACAAGTACATCACGTGTCGCGTCATGTGCTAGCACGCGCACCGTCCCAAACATAAACCCTTTAGACTCCTCAGCCCCTGTGCTTCCACTGGACAATGCCCCCCGGAACGCCATACCACTCTTTTGCACTTCCGTATCCCATTCGCGTCGACAATTTTACAGACACCCTTGATGACTTGCCCCCGCCATACAACAGACCACGCCTTCACCTCTTGACGCACACTCACTCGGACCACATCGCAGGTCTCGCCTCAAAATCGTTCGCGTACCGTGTGATATGTTCACCCGACACGAAGGAGATGTTGCTGCGTCGCGAGGTGTACGACGAACGCTCGTTGCACGACCATGAGTATCGTGCAGAGAAAAAAAGGACGTTTGGACATCTTAAAGTCGACCCGTATGTGATGCCCAATGGCCAGAAATTCTTCACTGGTTCAAGGGACCTTTTGGTATGTAGTCAACCCTTTTCATTCTTGTGACACTCACACGTCCAATAGCACGCGATACCGCTCAATACACCCACAGAATTCGACATTTCTGACAGCGAGACCGTGACGATTACCCTTATCGATGCAAATCATTGTCCTGGTTCCGTCATGTATGTCTGCATTACTCTGATTTTACCCATTTACCTTGACTCCTTTCGACTAGGTTCCTAATCGAAGGTCCTCATGGGACTGTCCTTCACACCGGTGACCTAAGAGCCGAACCATGGTTTCTCTCTTCCGTCCAACGTAATCATTTCCTTCAGCCATATTTAGCCAGTTCGTCAGAAGATCTCCGAATCTTTGTTGCTCGTAGGGAGGGTACACATCTAGAAGCGACGGGCCTCGTAAAGACACTTGAGGCTATATACCTAGACACTGCCTGCTTACTCTCGCCAGTTGTCGTGCCTACCAAAGTATGTTGGTTCTGTTGCCAGTTTCCTCTCCTGACCTTGCTGGTCTGTAGGAGCGCGCAGTTCAAGGCATCGTTGGGCTAATGGCTTCATTCCCATCAAGTACACACTTTTTCATCAACACCTGGACCTGGGGCTATGAGGACGTTCTCAAGGCCATAGCACACATGTTTCATTGCAAGGTACTTGCTTCAGTTCTACATTGCAGTGCCCACCACAACACTTCATCTATGCTTGCTGTATCTTCATCTTCACGGCTGTCGTGCCTGTATTATCCGCGTATATGCACTGCTTACGGTTTTCGGCACCGCAGATTCACCTTGATCGATACAAATATTCGATTTATTCACATGGTTCAGATCCTTTTTTGCGGGCCCTTGGTACACGCGACGCTGCTTCTACGAGGTTTCACGCCTGTGAACGGTTCGATCGCTGCTCTTTCGTGGACGTCCCTCCCTACAACTATGGAGCTAAAGGCGCTGTGGCACCTCTCAGTAAAGAAGGAAAGGAAGTGGTCTATGTGAATCCGGTCACCATGAGCTGTGCTCGCTGGGAAGACTACCAAGCCAACATCAAGCACCGAGTTTTACGAGGAGAATATGTGGGTTCGCTGGTAAGTCAAAACGGAATGCACCTAGGTTTTCAATTTCATTGATTATCTGCTCTTGTTTCGCCCCATTTGAAGCTCGTTCCCTTGTCTCGCCACTCACCCCTTCCTGAGCTCATGAATTTTGTGACGCTGTTTCGTCCACTTCGTGTTGTACCAAACACGCTCGACCCTTCGCTTAACGGTCTTGACTGGGGCGCCATGTCCAAGATGTTCTCGGGGTGTCTTTCTCCGGTGTCGACACCTGGCAGCTTGGCGTCTGTCATGGCTCCTCCTTGCCCTTTGACATGCCATCCCGGCGTGACCAGTCTTCCGGGACCCTCTACGAAGTTTAACCCGAGAACGCTTCTCCACAGCGGGTGAGGAGATACACGTGGATACGGCATATTCGAACTTGATCGGCCCTAGTAATGATGCTGAGCAGTGGAGCGACAAGGGGGGGAAGAAGGTAAAGGTAGAAGTTTTGAGGGCATGGATAGGCACTGGAAGACGAAAAAGCCTTCGGAGTACGCGTCAGCACGTTGAGGACGATGAGGTCTTAGAAACGAATGAAGATGACGGTGGACTGCTGGCCAGGCCCAGTCGACTCACATCGTCGTCAGGTATAGCGCTCAGGACTCCGCGGAGGTATATGCGGAGCGACTGATTCAGGCGATTCTTCGGACGAGGGTGGGTCAGACAACCATGCGAGAACTGCCTGGAAATTGTTCGGGGTAGGGGAGCCAGCGGACGCGTGCAAGACATGGGTATCGCCTTCGCCGCAATCTCAGTTCCGGATGCGAGCGGAGGTGGTGGTTGACGTAGGGACGCTCCCTACGCCCTCGTCGTCTCCTCTTCTCCACAAGAGGCAGTTGGATGGGAGTAATAAAGGGAAGAAGCGTGCGATCGAGCACGCTTCACAGAGCGGTATAACATTTGCAACGTCAATGACACCTGCTCTCGAACGGGCTTCCACGGAGATTATTCTTCTGCCTGTCACTCCTTCTCGACTCACATCGTTTGTATCAGTGTGCACATCGCCGTTTGTGTCCTTTGAAGCTATTCAACACGTTGGTCAACCGCCGGAAGAACGGACGAACGAGGCTGTTGGGCCGGGCTCACAACCGTTTGCTTGCCTCGATAATGTTGTTCTGTCAGATCCGTCTCAGGATTCCGTGCCATCTCCACATTTGACACAACACCAGAGTCAGAGTCAACAAGCACCACGGAGGAACTTGTCGGTGGCCAAGGATGCAGGCGTTGTCAGAGCGAAGCGGGACATGGAGAACGTTGGCGAAACTTCGCCATCGAAGCGCCGAAGAACTGACAGGGAGGACTCAGAGGCGAAGGTGGGCGAGAAGAATGAGCTTGTTGGGGATAAAGATAACTCATCCAGTTACAGAGCATACAAGAAGATACCTGCGAGTCAACGCACAAGCGCTCAACTGGGTTGACTCGTACGCCCACTGTCCCTTCCGTGACAAGCATAGGTGACCAGGGAGCATTCTGCCCACTGACATTTTCTGCTTTGGAAGTGGAGGGAGGTTTAGCAGCATTCCCGCGGAGCTCCCCGGCACCGACTGTGATAGCCACACCCACTATTTCGTTTCCCGTGAGGAAGCATATCAATCCCAGTTATACTGGAAAGACCACTTCGCTCACTACTCGAAGAGGCACTAGACAAGGACTTGGCTCTGGGCTGGCGTCATGCTCAACCTCGGCGATCACGCATGTACCGGTGTTGCCGGTCGACCACACCTCGACGGTCGTCAGAGCAAAAACTTTCTTCATTCAGACGAGCATTCCGGAAAGCGATACGACTACGTGTGCGACTGACGTACTTGTAAGCCCACGGACAGCGACGCGACGTGCCGAGCGTGCGGAGAGAAGGCGGGTCACGGAGAAGTTGCGACTAGCACGACCGGATCTCGTCGCATGCGCGCAATTGCCGAGTGCTGGGACCACCAGTCGGGGGCTCGAGCGGGGGTCGACATCCACAAACGTCATTATCTCGGCATCGGCATCGGCGCATGGGTTAGAGATATACGGATATTGCAGTCTATTCGACGTGGGCAAGAGGGAAGCAAGCGCTAGTAATGAAGTGGGTGGGACAGAGGAAGATGCCAGGATGGATTGGGAAAAGAGTCGTCGGTTGGCGGAGAGAGTGAGGGAGGCAGTCAAGAGGGGTGAGCGTGCGAGCGAGGTATTGCCACGTTTGAGGTGTTTGGAAAGGTGGTACGCGGAGCGGGCGTGATGGCTTCGGTAAGCGTCGAACGTCGCTCTTTGGGTCGATGGATTGTTCTTTATTGTTGGGAAAGGGCTTTTGTCATCGCATGGATACAACAGATGGACACCACGCTCAAAATAGAGTATAGTGTTATCACATCGAGGGACTGCTGCAAAGAGTTGGAGTTATATCTTCCCGACATCATTTGAAGCAGTGTGGCGCTCGATGGACACTTCTGCTGCGAGTCGCGAGATCTCAGAGAATGCTACTTTAAGGGAATCCAAGTCTGTATCGAGACTCTCGGCACGGTTTTTCACCTGGTATAAGTAAGTTGGAACTGAAGCAATGAAGCCCGTAAATCTGCGCACCGCCGCGATGGTGTCACTTGCTGCAATAAGCTCGTGATGATGTCCGTACACGAGAGACTGTCGCTCGCTATCTAGTTGTCTTATCTCTTCTCGCAGTCTTAGTATCACGCCGTCATGCAGAAAGAGGAGGATCCCCACCTGCAAGGAGCTCATTCTCGCGCTTGAGTAGTGCAGGGAGGGAAGACGTCGTGATCAGCTGATCGTAATACGTCTTAGCATCGAAAGCAGGCGAGTCTGACACAATAATGTCAGTATCGATTGGAGAAGAGTGACATGCAGACATGCCCATGTTCATTGGGTCATTACTCTTTCCGGGAACAGGTGGACCTACACCGAGACGATAATGTTTCCTCAACAGGTCCATCGCGCGTGTCTTGGTTGCTGATCCAGGAGATGCAAGGGACCCTTGGAGGATGACTGACCAAGTCCGGAATTCGACCGGTGTTGTAGGTCAGCCGGAGGGCTCAGCGGGCGGAGCGGCGAGGACACTGCCCGCTGTGTCGACTGCCTTGGCTGCTTGGTTGACGAGGACGGCACGGACATTCTGGCAACGAACAGAGGCTGCGGCAGGGTCGATATTTGGTCGTGTCGCGATCACGTGTTCTGACACCGAGTGATCGCTACTCAATTGAACGCGCACGCCGCATACACGACCACACTCATGGCTGTCGGTGTCGACGACTGGCTGGTTGCTGACAGTGAGGACGAGGACGTAATCTCACAATTACCGCCAGCGGATGGCTTAGGAATTTCGGTCTCAGCAATAACCCCCGTTGCGGGCAATCTGGCTTCACCCGACAGTACGTTCTAGTCGCGCGCATGCTCACCCATCTCATTATGCCATCTGCTAGCTTCAGCAATTCAGACCGCTTTCTTCACTCCGGATCAACCACGTACACCTCCACGGGGTCACCAGTTGCCGTCGGCGTTGGCTGACGGGTCCCTCTTCACCCCACCGCGCGTCGGTACGGACTTGTCCATTGGTGATTTCACGAGCGTATCCTCGAAATTTCCTGCAATGGCCCCCAAGCCGCGAGTAGTGATGAAGAAAGCCGCCACTTCCCATCCTCGCGTTGAAATAGCAAGCTCATCATTCTCTCATATCAGCGACCCCTCCGCGACGAGGCGAACCAATGACAGCATTCATCCTGCAACGACTACATCGTTCGGTCTTTCTGATGCGGTTGACGATGCATACTCCTCATTTGGCATTGCGGAGCGTGCCAAGATGCGTTCAAGGAGGTCACAAACAGCTAAAAAGCCTACACACACCCCAGTTCAGATGAATGACGTTATCGAACTGACATCATCGGATGAGGATGAACTTGCTATAAAGCCCACGAAGCGCCAGAAGAAGCAAGGGGATCCAGCCCCAAACCCCAAAGTTCAAGCAAAACCACGACCAAAGCCCAGACTGAAAGTCAAGCCAGTAGTGGTATTGCCAAGTGGCCCATCTCCGAGTCAAACAGTGGTCCATGATCCCTCCAGCACCATCCGCACAGTGCATGTCCTCTCAGCCGCCTACGTCAACGTTACCTACCGTCCCGCCGTCAACGCCACCACAGGCTCGCGAGCTCACGCCCCTTTCTTCTCCCCCAGTAGTAACCCGGAAGCGCAAAAGGATCCGCCCGTCGATCGTTGAGGATGATGATGAAATGGATGTCATCGGTCGCAGCTTTGCCGAATGTTCTCCATCATCCACAATGCCTCCACCCTTCTTCGCTCCTTCGTCATCTTCAGTACCCACAGATTCTGGAATTGAAATCCCCCCCGTTGAATCATACACTGGCCGTGGTAAAAAGAAACAAGTGGCATCCGGTAAAACAAGACCCAAAGGAAGGCACAAAACAAAGGAAAGAAGGGGAAGAAGCGGGAGATGACCAGTACTGTTGACGAGACGATTGACAACTCTCCAATGTCAGCTGAGATACCTTCTACCCCAGCTACGCCGCACGACCCAAGCTTCACAGAAGAACGCCACTCTCCAGTGGTTGAAAATCCGAACGCAACAAAGACAACCTCGGGAAAGCAAACTATGACGAAGAAGGGAAAGGCTAAGGCGATTGATTCTTGCGAGGAAGAAGACGAGCCGGTTCTTTCGTCGAAACCTCATACAACCTATGTACCGCCTGTAGATGAAGGAGAGGGTCCAATAAGCAAGGTAAACTGGCTGCCCTTGCTGTGCCACTTTGCTCATACATTCACAATCCAGGAAAACTTGCCACCAGATGAACTCAGTTCCCCAAGACGAGATCCACTACCCAAACACACTTCAACCCCTTGCCAGGGTCGTGACTCCTCAGTCAAACCCAAGTCGACCCCAATGTCTGAACTCATTCGGCGCGTGAACTCGCAACCAAGTTCACCATTTCTTAATGCGTCCCGAACATATTCACCTTTTCTGAAATCTTCCCGAACAATGCTTTCAAGGATTGCCCCGCTTCATCCAAATCGTCGGACACCTCCGCCCCCACTGCCCCGCCCTCCTCCTCCAAAGAAGAGCAAGAAACAGCTCGAAATGGAAGAGAGAATCGAAGAGGAGTTGGCCGACACAATTGACGGGTGGTCTTGTCTTACGGATGAGGAGAGAAAGGCTCTACGAAAGGCAAGGGTTGACGCTGAACTGGGTTATGAAGAATGAAGGTAATAACTGCTTTCTCTCACTGGCACCCATATTTTGGACGTTGTTCAGGTCAGCTTGTATTGTCCAGCTCATGTATATGTAATGACCTTTATCCGCGATAGTACCATTCTTCCATTGTTCCTGCAAGTTCGTAGATAATTTGCAGTTCTCATTCTAGGACCAGTGACACGTAATTATCCATATCAATTCTTTCGCTGTATCGTATCATTAATGTAACGTCCAGGCGCAAGTCACTTGTTCGTAATGCAGACCCGCTTTCAATAAAACAGGCTTTGGAGATGAGCGTTAGGATTCTGCCTCTGCATTCGCTTACACTCTTATCGCTGAGCTCCCCAAACTCCGGCACAGCTTCTATCAAGCTCGTGTCCGGAAATTCCTTCACTACTTTCTTGGCCGTACCCTTGCACGTACTTTTCCACTCCGAGCCAATGAAATCCTTTTCCTTCAACCGCGTTACCACCACTGCCACCTTTAGTCCCTCTTCACAGAAATCAACGTAAACCTTGTCAAAGATCTTCCAGTGCACTTCGACCTGGTTTTCTTCGCATCGATACAGAGCAGAACGAGGTCGACACTGGGTTCCCTGCCACGTAAGAATCTCTTCAGCTCACGATCAGCATCCGGTAGGATTCTGGCGAATTTGAGGATGCGGATGGGTAGGACTTCCTTCTCCGACGCCTCATTCAGCCCCCTCGTATCCCAGATATGATACGTCGTATTCCCATCGACCACCTCGTACTCCTTCTTTCGGGTGGTACATGGTTTGACGTCATTGTTTACTTCAGCGATTTCATCGCCCTTGAGCACGTTCACTAGGGTGCTCTTCCCGACACCTGTGTTACCGACGATCGCGACGTGCAGGGCGCGTTTATTCGATCTCTTTGTGAGAGGATCAGCGTCGACGAATACAACGATGGATATATAACTGACCGACATCTTGGCTTTGACAATGGTAGCGTTCGCTGGTTCAGGGTGTGAGTGGTGGTGCGATGCGCAGCTGGCATTGGCTGATACATGTGTCTAGATGTGGCAAGCCATCTCGCCACCGTGTGGACTCCAGCAGGTCATGCCACGCTCCGCTGAAGCTAGGCATCGATCCTTCAATCGAGCTGGTGTGAGTTTGACCTAGTGTGCCACGGACATTGTAACTAGTAAATGTACACATATTGTTTGAGAGATGATCAAAAACAAGAGTCGAAGTACCGAAAGTGCCAGTGTGTCCCCGTACGACTAAAGTATACTCGGTATCAACCAGTAACGAAGAAAAAGTCATGTCCTACCAGAAAGCCGAAAGATGAGGCGCTTGAGAGCCAGAGAGTCCTCCATGTATTCTGGAGAAGATGTATCTCGGAATCTCCGCACCGTCAACAGGAGATCATTGATGTTTCCAAGGCCAATCCCCAGATCCAACGCCCCGAGCTGCTCCTTGCACCTCTCCTCCCACTCCGTTGCGAAACCCGGGGTCATCTGGGTGATCACGATCACCGGTTTGACCCTCCTGTTGCAGTACTCGATGTAGACTTTGCGAAAATGCTGCCAGTGGATGGGGACGTCTATCTTCGAGGCGTGAATGCACCACATAAGGACGACGATGGGACCAGATCGTGATTGCTCTTCATCGTCTGAAGAATTGACGCGCTTTCGACAAATGTCTCTGAGATCGCGTTCTGGCTGGCGCTTGGAGAAGAGCCCGAAGCCCTGTTGACGAAGCCAAGTGGCAGCCGTGTCCATGACGTTCGGATGATCCACGGCTTCATCGAGGCCCCGCGTATCCCATAGGCTGCACTCTAGGGTTTCTCCGTCTACTTGCAGCGGTGCTGTATGCATGGTAGTCTCGATGGGACAAGGTCTGACGTCGTTCGAGACCCTGGCAGCCCGCGTTGAGCCATTGGCAGCACCAGTGATCATATTGATCAGCGTGCTTCTTCCGACGCCAGTTTGGCCAGCCAAGAGGATATTGATGCTGCATCCTCTTTTGCCCATGGCAATCTGCTTGAAGGCGGGAGTCATATTACTCTGGAGCACTGACAAGTCCATTACTTACGTGCGTTGGTGCTATGTTAGGTTCATGCAGATACATCTTGGGTGTGAGCCGTAGTCGTCAAGGGCGCAAATTGCGGAGTGAGTGCTTTATAACTCTCTGCACACGAGGCAGATGCTCCCAGATATATCATCGCGTCTGTTGATGACAACGCGTGCCATCAGATCATGTTCGCCCTGAGCTGAAGACACAATTGTCAAGGTTTGTGGGTCATCCTGCGCAACAAATGATGGCAGGACATACCTATGGATGTGGGACCTTCAAGTTTAACGTTCAACGCATACCCCAGTATTAATAGTATGAATTGCATTGCTATTCCGCTCGTCTGTACACAAACAAGGCTAGTTACCGACTACGACCGACCGTGATGCCAAAACCCTCGGTCATTGAAGTATGCAACATTTTGACTCGGAGGTTCGTGATTTACTTACTGTAAACTTCCCGTTATACATTTTCCAGACCAAAGACGCGCGTAAAAGGTTGGCATCCCGGGATCACCCTCCCACTTACATCCTCCGGCCGCCCATCTCATCAGATCACTGCTCGCATGAAACAAGTACATTATGGAGGCTGCTAGAATGCTTGACTAACAAGATGACAATAATATCTAATGGGCTCCCCGGGAGACTTAAAAACATTCGAGAGCGGTCACCAACTTCCAAGCCTCCTAGGAGAAATTGGCGATAAGTCTCAAAAGTCTGCTCCTGCAGTCTCCAATATCCTCAAATCTCTCAAATGCCGGTACAGCTTCAATCTGCCTTGCGTCAAGTGACTCTCCCACCACTTCCCTTGCCATACCCTCGCAGGTTCCCCTCCAGTCGGTATTCCTGGTATTCGAATCCATCCGAGTCACCACCACCGCGACCTTGATTTTTCTTTTGCAGAATTTGACGTATATCTTGTCATAGTTCTTCCATTGAGCATCAACCTGTAACTTCTCTGCCTCGATACAGAAGAGTATGAGGCTGATCCTGGGATTTCTACCGCGCAAAAATCTCTGGAGTTCGCGATCTGCTTCGGGAACCGCTCTGATGAACCTGAGAAAACGAGCAATGGGACCCGCCCCTCCCTGCTGCGAGGCTTCGTTCAATCCCCTAGTGTCCCATAGAGTGTACCTGACCCCCTCCTTTTCTATGTCATAGCAATCGGGTTGGGCGGTACATGGCATGGCGTCGTTAGTGACATTGGCACGATTTGAGCCAGCGAGCACGTTCACTAATGTGCTCTTGCCCACCCCGGTCACACCGACGAGGGCAACATGCTTGATGGGTCCATTCTGTTCGACGACGACGCTCAGAAGGCCGAGTCCAGATGACAGAACGTTGACAGAACGCACCTTTCTTGACATTGTCTCACTACAATCTGATAGGAACGGGTATAAAAGTAGACGAGCCCGGGGTTGAGGGGTTCAAGATCACTCGAGATGGGTCGGGGATCACCCCAACTCGTGGCTAGCGTTGGCCATGCTGACGCATCAGGCCTTCAGGCATCACCGTGTCGAAACCACCTTGTACGCCACATGGCAAACCTTATGATGAATTATTAATAATATATATTTCTCTCACTCACAGCTTCCAGTAGATTTATGTAAGTAGATGATAGGTGAAAAGCGTGGCCAGTACCGTATGGATGACTTATATAGCGTAGACCAGGCGACTCGGCTAGTGGCAAGTAGCGGAGAACATGAATATGTAGTCTGCTCTCAAAGGCTATTGATTAACGTCTCATTAGCTCGGAGATAAGATCTTTGAGAGCCCTGGCATCTTCGCCATACTCGGGGGAAGATGTACTTCGGTACTTCCTCACCATTCTGAATGGAACATCCACACCCAGATTCAACTGCTGGAGTTGATCGGTACACCGCGTCTCCCACCCGGCCTTTGGAGGCCCTCGAGTGATCACTAGGACGGGTACAGCCTTCCTTTCGCAATACTCCACATACACCTTCTGAAATTGCTGCCAGTGGATTTGGACGTCGATTTTCGTGGCGTCGATACACCACATAAGGATTGGTATAGCCAGTCTAGTTCGGTCTCGTAGAGTTTCCTTCAACTCGCGGGCTTGCTGGGATGCCAGCTGGCGTATCCTGTCCACTAGCTTTGACATGAAAGTTTGAGCGCCCGCTGCTTCATCAAGGCCCCGCGTGTCCCAGAGTTGACATCGCAATCCCGTGTCCAGCGACGTCGAATAAGAAGTAGTATGTGTGGTGCACGGATGGGCGTCGTTGGATACTTTGGCCGATGATTTTGACCCAGTCTACGGCGCTAATGATCATGTTGATCAGAGAGCTTTTGCCGACGCCTGTCTGGCCAACGAAGATAATGTCGATTTCGACACTGGGCTGAAGGTATCGACAACATTTATAGAAACGATCACACGGTGAAATTCACTGACTCACCTCCCCCATTCTGACTGGTTACAGGTGGGAAGTTTATATAGTGGAAGCGATCGCTCTATTCCTATGTTCGGTGTGATGAAGAGTGTACGCGAAATGGACACTCTGTAGCTGCACGAGTACCGACAGGTTGTGGCTGGTTGTCAGTTGTGCACGAGGCAGATCCATATCAGTGGTATCCAAGTGCCCACATACTATCTTGGTACCTGCACCGTGGTCCATTTGGAGATGTTTGTTCTTCACAGCATGGACCATGAGGATGCAGGCTGCATGCCATGGGTCTGTGCGTGTCCTTGCACTGGCCTGCCAGTGGTCCCCCCGATCCCTTGACTAGTACCGAATATTGAGTGCTGCACTGCCAGTAGTCGCTTGGTAGTACGTACGGAGTGGCTGTGCGGGCCGACCGCAGTTGCCTGGAAGCGGGAAGAAGTTCGAGTCGTTATTCCCGACACGTCCATATCGTTGGCGGCTCAACGAACGCCAACGCCAAGCACCGAGTAGCCCATATATATTGCGACCCAGAATATGGCTCTACCTTATTTTGCTAGCACTTTCGGCACCTTAAAAGATCAGGCCAAAGACGCACTTTGGGCACTTTCTTCCTGTCTCTGCCAGCAATCTGCCAAGATTAAAATTAATGGTCGAACATGTCAGTATACCGTGCCGTCTTGTCTGCAGTGTGACCTGATTGTCGTTTACCGTTCTGGGTCACTGAACACCCCCCGAATAGTCGATATCATCAAAGTTCTCGGTGAAGGTGGATTCTCTTTTGTCTACCTTGCCCAGGATGAAACTAGTGGAGTAAGTACGTGTCTGTGGCTGCCTTCGCCGTTTTGACATATCTCTGTTCAGAGACAATTTGCGCTCAAGAAAATCAGATGTCCCACAGGTTCGGAGAGCGTAAAGGAAGCCATGCGAGAAGTTGAAGCGTACCGACGTTTCAAGTGAGTAACCATACGACTGCTTGCACATAATTTCCAACGTCAATGTAACCTCAGACATCCAAACATTATACGCATACTGGTGGGCTCTCTACAAGCAACGCTGAGGTTGCCTGAATGAAAATCTACTAGGACTCTGCTGTTGTTCAAGACCCTGAAGGTGATGGTCAAATTGTATACCTCTTTCTACCTCTGTACAAGGTTCGTCTGCGTGGAAACCCATTTATTTCGCTAACGCGTAGTCAAGCGTGGAAACGTCCAAGACGCCATCAATGCGAACATTGTCAACGGGAAACACTTTTCAGAAAGAGACATAGTTCGCATATTCAATGGCACATGTGAAGCCGTCCGTGCTCTACATAACTACCACACGACATCTGGCTCGCAACCACGGCCTCGCCCGACATCTTCCCAGAATAATGTACCGTCCACCTCACATCTGCATCAACCGAACGACCATCACTCTGATGATGAGGAGGGTGACGAATTGCTACCACATGCTGAAGGTGATGACTCATCCGTCAATGTACCCCTTGTTAAGAGGCGCCGCGTGGATGCAGAAGACGTCGTATTCGATGATGACGAGGAGGTTTCCAAAATACCAGATCTGCCAAATGGAAATTCGGAACCTGGGAAAGGCGAACATGTACCATACGCTCACAGAGATATCAAACCAGGGTGACTCTTTCAGTAGCCTCAGCTATCCCTTGACTGACGGTTAAGGGGATCAGAAACGTCATGATTGCTGACGATGGTGTCACGCCGATACTCATGGACTTTGGTAGCGCGATGAAAGCCAGGATTCCCATAGAGACCAGGCAGCAAGCTTTGCTGCAACAGGTAAAACAACCAGTCCAGCTGAGTGTGGTATAAGCTCTTAGTGGTTCCGCTGCAGGACATTGCGGCTGAGCAAAGTACAATGGCTTACAGAGCACCAGAGCTGTTCGATGTCAAAACAAGTATAACTTTGGACGAAAAAGTTGACATTTGGGTAAGATTTCCCGCTTCACATAGCTCATGATATGCTAAGTCTACCAGTCACTCGGCTGCACGCTGTTCGCGATGGCGTATTCACATTCTCCGTTTGAGAATACTCAAACCACAGAACAGGGTGGATCTATCGCTATGGCTGTTCTAAACGCGCAGTACAAGCATCCGAGTTCATCCTATTCTCAAGGCTTGAAGGACCTTATTGATAGCATGCTAAAGACGAACCCCAGAGAACGACCAGATATCCATCAGGTGTGTGCTACGTTGGTGAACTCTCGGAGCTCGAACTAACTCGAGTCCAGGTCATCCAGGCGACCGACAGGGTGTTGCGATCTCTGATGTAGCTCAGCATTTACGAAAACATCCTTGAGGTCTCGTTCATTTTTCAGTGGACAATTTATAGCAGAAGCCATCTATGCAATCTATACACCTCATAGACTGGGCACTGACTAGATTATGATGGCTTGTTGGCTTTCCTTGTGGCTTTGATGCTGGACTTGACAACTAGCTTTTTACTGTCACTTGAAAATTTGGTACGTGAAGCTGATTTCGCTGACACGTCCCTCCCGCTCGTAGAGGTCTTACTTTCCAACTTTTGCTTCTTCCTAATATTTCCCGACGGACTTTGCGGCTTTGGGGAGCACCGCAAACTTGTCTTTGTTTCCTCAGTCGATGAAAGCTTTTTCGATGCCTTCTTTGCTATCGCTTTCGCCTTAAGTTCTTTATGATGTTTCCTCTTCTCACGTATGGCTGCCTGTTTGGCATGCTATGGAACAGTACTGTCAGACTCTGGGGTTTACCGAAGAATGGAACGTTTACACGCTTCAAAGCTCGCTTTGATGGTTCCTGCGACTCTACCCTATGCAGTTTAGATGCGGATCGGATCGCTTTGACGAGTTCCCAAGCATTGCTGCTCGGGTCCGTATCAGCAGAGAGTAGTCTGAAGCATTCGAAACGTCGTTTGTGCACCTGCAAGTCAAGACTCAGCGAGAATTTCAGAGGGTCTCCGCAGAGACCTACGTACATTTGCATTCTTATGAGCGGTGGTCATTCCTGCATTTTTAATAAGCTTTCCCTTGCACAATACGCACCCGTGAACAGTCGGCTCCAAAGAGATGAGGTAGATCGGATCTTTCAGAGCTTCTTCAACCGATATTGGAGGGTCCTCGTTACCGCCTTCGTCTTCGGAGACTGCAACCTCAGCTTCGTCGCCGATGTATAGGTCAGAGCCTTTAGATTCGGATTGCGCGCTTTCCTGCTCTGAGCCCGAATCGGATTCATCAGAGTCTGTGTCATTCAGACCCATGATTTGCTTCGTGTCTTTGTCCAACCCCAACTCTTCTTCTTCCTCCCGCCTCTTTCGTTTTCTTTCCACTCGTTTGAACATTTCGGTTCGGTGTAAAGATCGAAGTGCATAGCCACCGGTGTCCCAGCGTTTTCTTCCGTTCATGCATTGCCGGGGTGCTCAACGACTCGGATTCAGAGACATCCTCGAGAAATGCCTTCAACACCAAGCCAGGTCCATCTCGTGTCCGTCTCAAAGGTCGTATAGCTCCGTCTCCCAAGGTTCTGTCCCCGACGACACAAGACGCGTCATGAAAATCACGGAACAGCTTCTCAACGCAGCTTCTAGGTCTCAAATACTACCTGCGTCAGGGTGGAAACACAGAAAGTCTCTAAGAGGGGAGGAGAAGCGGCTGGAGAATGATATCCAGGCTACTGGGAGTCCCCGCAGACCGCCAACTAAACAACTGGCTGCATGGCAGGATGCTGCAGGAGACTCTGCTCTCGAATTGGACGAGTCGGACGAGTCGAGAGCAAATGACATCCCAACGCCTGGTACATACGTCGACATTCGCAGGCATGTGATGAACGCAATCCCGCGCTCATGGTTCGCTTACCATACCGTAGGGGTTTGACCTCTGCGTCGGGAATTGTCCTTGGACATGCCTTGGTCGATAACCGCAATTACATCCTCTCCCTTTCCCTCTCTGGAGATATACTCACCCACTATGTTGCCGACGTCTTCTTCGAAACTCCACAAATGGTCCCTCGTAATCTCGCAGAAAGAGCTGGCATCACTCCGTCACCCACTAGGAAGACGGAGATCAGCGCACGTGTGGAGATTCTTAGGCGGCTTCGGGAGGTCGAACGTCAAGTTGCCCAGTCCTATTGTGCCATCGGCAGCCGAAACATTGCTCTCTACCCTCTCGTTAGATCGCCAACTCCCAACGAATGGTCGACCGTCACAGTACCGCAAGCTGCAAAGCTCATATCTGACCCGCAAAGGATGGATTATTACAACTTGCTGGCAACGCACCGCTACCTCATGAACCATACAGTCGAGTTCGTTCCACATTTCAATTCTCATCGTACAGTCCAGGTTTGGGCCGTCCGTCCGCAATCTCATGTGGACAAACTGGCTGCTGTCAGAGACCTGATTCACCAATCGAGTCCTGCTATCGATTCATTTGTATCCAAAGCACGTTCGATCATGGTTGCCAATAGAAAGCGTTCTATGAAGTCCTGGAACGAGCCCCCCACCCAGGAACTGGATATGGATATCCGGTATACACGAGAAGATCGCTTGATCATCGATGTGTTACTTTATTCCCTTCACCGTCGTCGCCACGTTCGTGCTGATCCCTATTCCCTGGTCGTGACGACCATCCTCAAGAAATTGGAGGTAGCGGAAGTGATCGACAATGCGGTTCTACATCAAGTGCTGGTCGACCTAGGCCACCTGGCACCATGGGATGACTTGGTATCAAGGTGGTCGGAACTTGATTTGGACCACACCCCACACGAGGAGTCGGCGAAGGTTATTATCGAAGAGGAGATAGTTCAAAAGAATCTGTCCAAGATGGCTGTGGCTAACCTGCAAAACAATCCCCTCTCGGTCCAGAAGACCTCTACACCCGCGACCCGGTTGAGCGTCTGCGGCATGACTTTGGCAATTTGCCTGTTTATGTCGTTGACGATGTCGGTGCTGAAGAGTTAGACGACGGTTTGTCAATTGAACCTGTTACTTCCGAACCTGGTGCAGCGTGGATACATGTTCACGTCGCAGATCCTACCGCCATTATACCTCCCACGCACGTCTTCGCCCAGGAGGCTCGCAAAATGGGTTCCACAGCATATTTCGCTCACAGGACATGGCCCATGCTTCCCAAGTCCTTGACGCTGTCGAAAATGAGTTTGGGTGCAAACTCGCGCTCCGGACAGCCTGAGCGTGTGTTGACCTTTAGTTTCAAACTCGATGCCTCGGGCGACATGGTGGACCACAAAATCCAGGCAGCATTGGTTCGCAACGTCGTCATGGTGGATTATGATAGCGTAGATCACCACCTCGGGTCCGTCAGGGACTATGAATCCTTTCGTCCCTTTGACCTTCTGGATCGTCCTTCCACTCCCCCCGTGACGAATCTGAGTGCCGACCACATCAATAATCTGCGTTCCATCACCGAGGCAATTTCGCGACATAGGCAACATAATCTGGCATCCAGTAATTATTTCTACACCGCCCTGTCTAAAGCCAAGATTACTGTCCGTCCTAAACCTCTGATCGGCACCCCTCTAGACTGCCCCGATCCATATCGTTTTCGCGGTTTCCCATCCTTTGCCTATGAGGTCGTGGGACAGCAAATGCAAAGTTCTGGCTCGCGCATGATCATCTCGGAATGCATGAAAGCTGCGTGTCGCGTGGCTTCGCGTTGGTCCCTCGAACACGGAGTTCCGATGCTAAGAAGAACATCCAAGCCACCTGTATGTCTTGGGGATCCCCAAGCTGTCCAGAAGCTGCTTGCAATGCGAGACTCGGATGGTCATGTGGACTTCTACTCTGTACAGAAGTCCAAGTTATTCATACCCGCAGTCGAGCACACCCTCGAGCCCGCGATGCACTGGAGCATGGGAGTTCCGGACGGTGAAGGTTATATCCGTGTTACGTCGCCTCTACGGCGGTACAGCGACCTCGTTGCGCATTGGCAGATCAAGCACGCGTTGCTAAACCCCGGGACAAACGCTTCACTGTTCTTGCCGGCATGGTTGGAGGAATACGCACCTGAGATCAAGAGAAAGGAGAAAGAATACAAGCAAGCAGAGAGACTCAATACCGACTTTTGGGCTCTCTCGTATATCAAGCGTTTCATAGAAGACCCCCACCCGGCAAGTGATCGTCATGATCCATTGCGGCTCCTAAAGCTAGTGTTTCCGGCGCACGTCTTGATGGAACTGGAATGGCCAGCTCATTGTCTGCCACATACCGTCGCTTGGGTTGTTTGGATCATTGCCTGCACCGTCGAGCGAGGTGCTAGGTGCTGGTGACGTTGTCAACGTGCGGGTCAAGGCCGTTGAGATGGGGTCTCAGCCTCGACTCCATCTGTCATTGCGAGAAGGTTAAAAAACTTAGAAGCACACATTGTCTAGCTACCACACGTCAATGTAATTCATCACCGCTCATTTCATGTTGCGTTCGGCTACACAAGCCACGTATTCTTGTGCTATTACCGACTTGTCCAAATACAAGTGATGGCCTGATTTTCGGAAAAAGCTGCTGACTAAGCAACTATCGGCCCATAATTGCAAAGTAGAAAAGTCAGCTTTGCACCTGCACAGACATCCCAGGCTCTCTTCCCATCTTTCGTTCTCAATGTCGATCAATAGCACGTTGCCCGCTGCGGGCTACATTGCCACTGCGCTGGAATCCACCCAGAACTATATCACAAACTCGCCGGGACGCGCTATCCTCTTCGCCGTCGTTTACTCACCGCTCATTGCCATTGTACTGAATGTCCTTAGGCAGCTGGTATGTGCTCAGTGAT
Organism: Boletus reticuloceps; assembly: GCA_018397855.1. Lineage (NCBI taxonomy): Eukaryota > Fungi > Basidiomycota > Agaricomycetes > Boletales > Boletaceae > Boletus > Boletus reticuloceps. The sequence continues at coordinate 580,753 of JAGFBS010000018.1, forward strand.
GCATGCCAAACCAAACCTAACACGTCTACAGATTCTTCCTCGTGACCCTTCGCTGCCCCCAGAAGTGTTCCACATTATACCCATCTTTGGCTCCGCAATGTCATATGGTAATGACCCGTTGAACTTCTTCGCCCAATGTAAAGAGAAGGTGCGTTGCGACAAGTCTTATACTAGATCTTTTTTCCAATCATGTCGTTGGCAGTATGGGAATGTCTTCACGTTTGTGCTGTTGGGTCGCAAAGTCACTGTCGCGCTCGGTCCTAAAGGCAACAACTTTGTTCTTGGCGGCAAATCCATGGCATTCTCAGCCGAGGATGCTTATAAGGTGAGTTGGACTTTCTGGTATCTTACTGTTTGTTGATTGTCCCTTAGCACCTCACGACGCCCGTTTTCGGTAAAGATGTTGTCTACGACGTCCCCAATGAATTGTTCATGGAGCAAAAGAAGTTTGTTAAAGTTGGTCTCTCAGTGGAAAACTTCCGTGCCTACGTTGGCATGATTGAAGACGAGGTTGATCACTTCATGAAGACGGACCTAGCATTCTTGATCTTTCAAATGAACGATATCAACGAATGGGGACGTTTCGATGTTACAGACATTATGGCACAAATCACGATTTTGACTGCATCGCGGACCCTTCAAGGTAGCGAGGTTCGCCAGGGCTTGGACAAAACATTCTCGGAATTGTTCAACGATTTGGATGGTGGATTCACGCCTTTGAACTTCCTCTTCCCCAACCTTCCGCTGGAGAGTTACCGTAAGCGTGACGAAGCTCACAGGAAAATGAGCGAGTTTTATGTCGGTATCATTCGGAAACGTAGGGAATCTGGCATTGTGAGTCTAGTCTTTCAACGCATTTGATTTTGACCTCATGCTTGTGATAGGATGCTCAGGATATGATTTCCGCGCTCATCTCTCAAAAGTATAGGAGTGGTAGACCACTCCCAGACCACGAGATCGCCCATATCTTGATTGCTCTTCTCATGGCAGGCCAACACACCAGTTCAGCTACTGGCTCTTGGGCTCTGCTTCACCTCGCCGAGAACCTGAAAGTACAGTAGGTACACATTCACTTTCCCTATACTTTCTATTTATTGCCTTGTGCAGGGAAGCATTCTACCAAGAGCAGGTGAAAAACTTTGGCAATCCTGATGGTACATTCAGGAGTATGACCTACGAGGAACTTCGCGAACTGCCTATCATGGATTCGATTGTCCGGGAGACGCTTCGCCTCCACCCACCGATCCACAGTATTATGCGCTACGTCCGTTCTGATGTTCCTGTACCACCCACTCTTGGTGCACCTTCGAAAGATGGCGCCTATGTTATACCCCGTGGCTACTACGTTCTTGCTTCTCCCAGTGTCAGCCAGGTCGATCCGGAGGTATGGCACAACCCAACTACTTGGGACCCAACTCGATGGAGTGACCCTGAAGGTGTTGCTGCTCAAGCTTTCAAATCATACGCGGATGAGAACGGCGAGACGATTGACTTTGGATTTGGTGCTGTAAGTAAGGGTACAGATAGCCCTTACCAGCCGTTCGGTGCTGGCCGACACCGGTGCATTGGCGAGCAGGCAAGTCATGACCATCTCTCTTTACTGAACACTGGCTGAGTTACTCTTGTTCAGTTTGCATACTTGCAACTAGGGACTGTTCTTGCAACAATGTTGCGCCAAGTAGAGATTAGGCTGGATCAACCCATGCCAGAGCACAATTATCATGTAAGTGTACTCCTAGCCTTTGTTATGACGCACACTCAACTTTCTACCTAGACTATGATAACGATGCCCAAAAAACCGCGTAATATCTGTTATAGACGTCGGGCTTTGGATTGATAGACATGTCCTACTTTATCACACCTACTTAATAATTGCATTCATGATGTGCTCGGTCCAGTATTTGGCTTTGTGGTTGCTTGTCACATGACTTGAGCTCAGACCTCGGCTACGGGTTAGACTGCGACTCAACACAGGTCCCGAGACAGTCAAACAGCTTCTGCAGCAGCATGGCCTCAATGTTCCCTATCATCTTTGTTCTCGTCATTATCTTGGGTTTAATGGTCTGTGGTTACTTGTTCGTCCCGAAAGGAGCGCAGCAAACGTAAGTGGTATTATTAAACAAATGGACAACAGCGATTGAGCATACCGCCAATGCAGAACTATTCGGACAGCCATTCTGCTTACGCTTGCGTCGTGCTATCTCATGTGGATGATAACCTACATGGCACAGTTACATCCTCTTATTGGTTGGTGCAAACCGCCCTCGTGCCACCCCGTCCCGACTTACGACCGAGTGGATACACAGTGCCTATTAAACCGACAGCGGAAATCTGACAAGTATCAGCACTCGGTGCTCGCCATAGCTGCAATACCAGTCGGTTCGATGCTTGTTTCCTCTGATAGAGTCTGACCAAGTCCAGTTCTGTTTAGATGTACATCGAATTAGATACTAATCTGGATCAATTTCCTAAATCCACTTCTGGTCAACAGTCCGCCATGTTGACGGGACTCATAGCTTCCTGTCCCACTCTGAGCGGCCCGTGTCTGTCCCATTTCCGCACCAGTTTGCGGCCCAGCTGTCCTCACTGCTGACTTGAGTCCAGCCAATGTCTTCGTGGCGACATGGAGCACCATCATAGGTCATACCAATGTGTACGCCAGAGTCGAACGACGTTTCTCCCACATCGTAGTCGGATTCATCGTCCTCGCACATGACGTCCTCGGTCTCCATTAGCGTGCTTTGTTCGGGACGATGATTGGTAAGTTCCCCGACTAGTTGAATCTTCCAGTTTCCGCGCTGTTGGCCGGTAACTCTTTGTATGACTAGCTTGGTACTTTGTCCCGCAGCGTCAAGCATCACATCTATGGACCCACCACACAAAATGGGCAGGTTATCCGCGAACCAGAGTTCCTGAACCCCGAGCGTCACTTCTCTCCACTGCTGAAACTTGACGACCATTGCCTCCTCGATTTCCCTGAAGTCCGAAGGGTGCCCTGCGCGGGGGTGCGCTTCGTGGTGGTACCTCGCTACTAACATATGCGGTTGGTTATTCGCGCTCCGGATGGCCTGCGTTCCGCGTCCTCTAGCTGTCTTCGAGAATGGTCATCCAGCCGCCTAAAAGTCGCAACCTGACTAGCGCCGCCTAGGATCCCGTCCCGTCCCCAAGGATCTTGTTCCTTGGGTATCCCGATAGTTGCGGTCTCTATTGCGTATCCCCACTCTTGCGCGACACTCTTGCACCAAAGCACGAACTCGTCCACGGTCCATTCGAACTTGTGGTCGAGATGCCGGAATACCCGGTTGGTGCGACCGGTCGGGTCGGGATATCCTTGTGGATCCGCGGCTCCCGGTGGTGACCATCGTTCGTTGAATGTGTACGATGGAGTAGTGACGAGGAACATGCGTGGTCGGTACACGCCAAGTACGATAGGGGCAACATGAACGAGGATGTCGTCCGTCAAATGCTCAATGCTAGATCACGTGGGTACTCATCAATGAGAAACTATAGATGACGCGATGAAACCTTACAGCTCGCTGGCGACGATACATTGCACGTCGATAAATGCGGGGTTGATCGCGTCTACGCTGCCCTGCCATAGTTCGACATGCAAGGGCTCCCAGCGCGTATATAGAGGGTTTATGGATGCCGGGGATGTGTGTTGAGCGGCAATCTCTAGTTGGGAAGACAAAATGTCCAATCCTGCAATGCGTGTCGCATGCAGATCGGGTGTATCCTCGTCATTCAAGCCCACGTTGTCAAACAGCGAGCACAGTTCGTGATCGTCGTCTTGGAAGTGGTTCGGTTTCAGCCAAGGGGTGGGCTGGCAGAGTGTTGCAAGGAAGGCGCCTTCGCCACATCCGATATCTACGATCTGTATGTTTGTGTTAGAGACCAGTATCCGTGAACGCGATCGAAAGCATTGGTCTGGATTGCCATCACACGAACACGAACCTCGGTGAGCCGTTCACGCCGCAACGTATCTAATATCCACATTCTTCGTTGGTGATGCAATGGAGGGAAGAATGTGACTCTGAGGGGTTCGCCGTCACTTGCCATGACAATCTCATTTAGTGATCAGACCGATCAAGAAGAGGTGAGGCTGAAGAGATAATCACTGGCAACTTGGACGACACAACGAGGGGAGTTGGAGGAAGGCAGTGAGGACGTCGTAAGTGTCATATACCACGCACAGGCCTGAGGCACTCCGTCGGAGAAGACCCAATAAAGTCACAATGGATCACCGCCAGTACGTGGGTGTCTCCGCTGTGGAACTAAGTATGTAACTAATAATACAGGACCAAAACAACAACGTTATCAACATGTGCGACGTAACAACCCATATCTTACCGAGCAGACAAGGATGGAAGCGAATAAGAAAATGCAAAGCAGCTAGGCGACCACAATTACGGGACACACCATGGGAGCGAGAGCAATGAAAGTGTAATGTACGAAAACTCGACGTGCAGGGAGAATGTCTAAGGGGGTCTACTGAGATTATGCTTTGAACACAAGTGAACAGGCTGGGTTCTTTCTCACACAAAAAGCCGAGACGGAAGCAATAGAGGGATCAGACCAAGGCAGCTGATTGTAAGTAACCCCGGAAGATGGAGTCCCGCACTGTATGATTTCGTTGATGAGGAACGGAATCGTGTTACTAAGCTAAACACATACCGTTACCGATAATCGCCTGTGTAGCTCTCGTATCCTGTGATAGACAAGTAAACATCGGTGGAATGCGAAGGGTCCTGAAACAAGAACACTGACCGTAACGTTAGTCATGTGCGTATACAAGACGCGTCGGTTCTCGTTATTCCTCCTGTGGACTTGCAAAAAGTGTGACCGGAAATATTGTACTACTGATTCGTACTCGTTGGGACGGTCTCCGTACGACAAAATGCTTACCCCGTGTGAGTGAAGAAATAAACACATGAACGACACCTACTATTTGGAGACCAACAAGCCTCGCTCGAGTTTTTTTTTCAGAATGTCTGTCTTGTCTGTCCAATGAATGTCTGTTCAATCCCCATTTGTGGGAGTATAAGGCAAGACATACTGAGGAACAAAACTAGGTGAACTTTTTTGAGGAGCTGATTTGAGCAAATTTGGGTAAAGAGCTGCAGAGAATCATCGATTCGGTTTGTGCGAGGATCTTCTTCAAGGTACTGTGTCCGGGGGCATGAAATTAGCCTAGAAATGTGTTCTCGCGCGAAACATACTTGGTCAAAGGCGCTAATCGGGCAGACAAAAATGATGGCGTTTGCATCATCAAAGTATGGCACCCATGAATGACGCTGCCCTCTGGCGCCTCCCACGTCATACAGATGCCACGACACGCTCCTTCCATGGATATCCACGTCGAAAATATGTTCAGCGACGCCCATCGTTTGGATACGAGCATGCAGGATATCATCTACTGACGTTAGCCAATAATGGCATGAAGTCAATCCACTGGAGATTACCTGTGGAAGGAATATAGTCTCGCGCGGAGATGCGAGCAATGTTATTTAAGAAGCTGAGGTGGAATGTCAGCAAAATGCACGCATATATGCATTGACTTACAATTCCGACCACTCGTCAAGCTTCAACTTTCTCTTTGAGATCAAAGCACGAACTACGGAGTGTTCCCAAAGGGTTGTTATGTCCTCGCGTGACTGGTCCAACATGGTAGCGACGTGGTCGACCAGAGTGTCTAAATTGACGTCGGTCGACATTGCCGTTCCGGGACGCTCAACAATCAGTCCCGCGCTCCCAGTTTCAGCGCGTTGCGACCGCCTTCCAATGAGCTTCTGGCCTGTATAAATGGTCCTCGCCTGCCAGCCGCTGCGAACATAAACCTCTCCTCTGCCAGATCCTGACACAGAAATACCGCCGTTAAGTCGATCGGCCAGCTGTGGCTCGATATTCACGAGAGGCAGGAGGCGGTGGCGCAAATCCGGGATGGAGAACTTTGTAGGGCTTGAAGCCGTGGGGCTTGGAGGTCCCACTTCTGAGGGGAGAGCGCCGACACGCAAACCCGCGAAGCTCGCACGAGATGTCCCGACCAAAAGGGCGTCATCTTGGCTGAGTTCTTGGCGTTCCAACGTACTTTGTGAGTCAGAACCATCATCTATGTCGTCCCATGCGTCCAATGTGACTAGAATTTTTTTGACAGAACGGACGACGTTGAAATATACAACAGTCCTCCAGGACATGCGCTCACTGTCGAGCGATGCTGGGCTGTACATGAGCTGGAATTGCTTCTGCAGCGTCGATTTGCCTGACTCGGCCTGGCCCAAGAGCAGCAACTTGGGGAACAGACATTAGTCATGATGAGGAGAGCATAAGCGATAAATGTCACCTTAACGTCACCCTTGGACCTTTTCAACTTTTCACGTTCAATTCTGAGTTCTTCATCGATTTGCTCGGATATACGACGGGCCTCTGCTTCCTGCTGCAAACGCACTTGGCGGTCGGTTTCCGTCTCTGTGGGAGGGGGACGAATTGCAATGGAGAGGGGATCGTCCTGGCTGCGGATAGAGGGTGTCCGAATCATGGTGGTAGTCGGAGGTCAAGGAAGGATGACCGCGGACGTATTGCTCGGTGCGTTCTATCAGGGCTTGGCGGGATCAGGAGTCCGTGTCACTTATTGTCACAATGGGACCGTCACGCGTTACACATGTCACCATGGTGAGTTTGGATCCGCCACCATCGCAGTGCATATACTCATCATTAATCGTCAGTCTGTAACGCTCCACACGTCCCATGGCGAACTCAAGGTACATTCCGTTCATTTAACCTACTCCAAAACGTGCTACCATTTTTTAAGATCGAGATATTCTGCGAAGCTGTGCCGAAAACTGCAGAAGTGTGTGACTCTACCGTGGTATATTTGATATTTGATTTATGATTTCTCATCACTTTGCAGAATTTCTTGGCCCTCTGCGCATCTGGCTATTATAACGACTTGCATATTTCACCGAAATATAAAAGGTTTCATGACCCAAACTGGTGACCCTTCTGGCTCAGGCAAGGGTGGCCAAAGCATGTGGGGGAAACCCTTTGGGGATGAGATACGATCCACACTCAAGGTGCGAATTTTTCCGTATTCTCTCAACGGTTAAAATTGAGTCCGATGACATCTTCTCTACTAATCGCTAGTTCAACAACCGTGGTATGGTCGCCATGGCGAACTCCGGCCCCGATACCAGTAAATCCCAATTTTTCATCACATACGCAAAACAACTGCACCTCGACGGCAAATATACGATTTTTGGCAAGGTGATTGACGGCACCGACTCCACTCTGGACTCGATGGAGCGTGTCCCCGTCAACAATAAAAACAGACCCCTTACCGAAATCAAACTCACCCATGTAAGACATGTGCATGAGCTCTAGTTGTGAAATGACACCTGAGTCCGATTTCTAGGTAACAATCCATGCCAATCCTATTGCTGATGCCCAACTGGTGGGTCGTTGACATAGCGATTACATGCCATGGTAGGGTATCAGATTCACCGCTTGATAAACCCGACAAGCTCTTTCTGCAGTTCTCTTTGTTTTCTTGTTTTGTCTAGATCGTCTATGCTACGGAGATCATATACAACGTCACGTGTCTTCCCAAAGTACACCTATAGGCAATGTCGTCAGCTGTCGTTCTATTGGTGGAAAGGAGGTAGACCTCTTGGAGAAGGTTACGCATTTTGATCTCCATCTCCTCAATCATCCTTCCTGTATTGGTGATATGCGACGAAGAATCATGAAGGGGCCAGTCTTGTTCAGTCTAGATCATGAAAGAGATGAATCAGAAAAGTCTGAATTAAGAAGCTTGAGATTCTGCAAATCACCTGTCGAGTCATGCTTCCGCCTAAGATAACTTCTCCTGATGACTTCGAGCCGTGGTCAGAAGCTTTCTGGTCCTGGATACCAACGGTGTTGGCTTGAGTGTCTTCGGCGCGCCGCGTGACAAGCTGGAGCATAACCGTAGATGTCAGCTTGTAGTGTGCTTGTCTTCCGCGTTCTACCGTTTCAAAGACGTGTACAGAGTCCCATGATCCGGATGGCTCATCTGGGCTCGAAGGGTCCATCACTGGGAAGATGCTCAGTATCACTGTTCCGTGATTCCCGCAATGAAGGGTACGGAAGCGAGGTAGACTCTCAAAGAGCCGTCGCACACTTGCCTTTCTTCAGCAGAACTACGCCAGCGAATCCACCATCTTCGAGTTCCCAGAGGTAAACAGAAGAGACTCCCCCTTCGTAATACCTGTCGCATCATGATGTGGCGAGGGTGGTAGATCTATATGAGAAACATGAACGAAGACGCGGTAGCTGGAAACGCGTACAGTTCTCTATAGGTATCGAAAGCCTCGTTCGCCGAAATTTCCAGCTTGCGTAGTTTCGGACTGGGAGTGGTTCCGTCTTCTAGTGGAGGGTCATACTCGTTGGACCACGGCGATCTGCAAAAATGTGTCAGTCATGCTGCGCGCTTCGCAACAAAGAAAACATCATTGGAACAATCGATCCCCCGGAATGCAGTGGATGTATTGCGATACCATAAAGTACACTCACCGATAGCTATCACCATCTCTGTTGTAATCGCAAGCCAGATATTCCCTCCCAGTCGCGTGATCTGTCAAGACCTTGAGTGGTTGGTCAACACTACCGAGAAGATCGTCCGCGTAGTCAGGACAGATCTGGATAAGAGAGTTGACGTTCTCTTCTACACGGGTTGGCGGCAGGCGCCGCATGAGATCGAGCATCGAGTCCACTGGATCACCCATGTTATGGGGAAAGACTGTGTTTACGAGCAGTACGTTGTACTCGGTAACGGGTGGCTTGACAGAGGTGTACAGACAAGCGCCGGCAACACTGCTCCCAAATCAGACTCCCTCAGTGAAGTGATCCAACTAGGGTCTACTATTTGCCCATGGGCGACTTGATCGAATTATACATATGCATTAAAGTGATCTGCTGGCAACGCATGCTGGGTCGACTTCATCAACTTGTTTGCCCTGCACACGTCCCGCTTCGGGCTTGAAGTCTTCTACCGCATTCTTCTCATTAGCTAGCATCATCACGTTGAATTTGTGGAGCTTGTAATAGTCCCTCAGGATGCTCACACCACACACACTCTGCAGCCAACGCTTGAGTTGTATGTAGCGCGACTGAATGGTAGCATGACACACCTTGAAAACTTCTACGAGGACAAATACATCCGGGTTGTTGAGATCAACAACGTAGTCTTGAGGCATGCATTTCGCTATTTCCTCGATAATATCCATCCGAGTCAATGTGCTATGATTTCGCACTCGCAACTCGATTTTATACTGGATAGCGGATTCGTTGTGAATGAAGAATACGCGGAAAGTGTACTGTAAACTCACCTTGTGTACTTGAGGGGTGCTGGCACTTGCTTCTGCCTCGGCGAAAAACGATGCAAAGACGCGTCTGCAGAGGGAGTGTATCTCTGGAAGATTTGCCACGCAAGATCCGGCAACAGGGATAAGCCTGTGCGTATACCTTGACCATGTCAATTCAAGATGCGCTGAATGATCTAGTACCCGTACTTTGTTTTCGCTGCGCCTGTCTTTCGGACATTCTCGGCATGTGTGACAATCAGCTTGACTGGATCTATTGGGAGCCTGCAAGAAATAAAGACCACTGAGTTGATTGAGCTTTTGTTTGATGTCGACGTTTGACGCTGATGATCTCACCACAAGGGGTATTTGTCTGGCAATTCACTGGAGGAGGAGATCAAGATACAAGTACGCAGACAAGTCTGGTGGCTACTCACCAAATCGCTTTTTATCCGTGGACGCTTGATAGCAGCAAGCTCTTGCGCAACTAGGGCTTCAAAGTCCACGTCCTTCTTTTCCATCTTCCGAAGCGTGGACGTCCCCCAGCCTCGTCCTCGCCTTCCACTGGCCATAGCTCAGTGGCTAACTGATCATGATTAGATCAAAATACCTATCAGCCAGTCACTGACAATTCTCACCGACTCAAACAAGTCATACAATTCACCAACAGTTTGCTTTTCCTTTCCCTTGACACAACTCGCCCAGACACCAGGACCATCGATACTGGTCCGTTTCACCCAAGTAGGTGTCGGGCCATCCTGCATAATAAAAATCAATGTAGCCACAAACATGCACGTCACGAACGCATACAGAGCGATATTTGCGTTTCCGGGACTGCCCAAGGGTCTCTGACATTTTGTTTTTGCTCTCTTTGAATGTCTGTCACGTCAATTTAGCTGGCGTGGCATCGTATGAGAAAGGTGTCAAAACTAGACAGGTCACTACTATACTCTCTCTAAGGTATCTACATAGCCAATAAGTGGGACGCAGTTCACCAACGTCCATCCAGGACCCGATACACTACGTAGTCAAACCACATTAACTTAAATATAATGACACATCTCTTCACGTTTGTAGATGCAGAGGTGACAGAGACTCCCTCAACCATAGCGCAATAGTCTTTCGACCGTCTTTCGATGTGCCCCTTCTGGAATAATAAAACAACCACACATACTAGTCGTCCTCGTCATCCTCGTCGTTCTGCTCCCCACCAGTCCACTTTCGCTCCCACAACGGGAGCGGCGCGTCTGGCGGGGGATGAAGTAATGGGTGATCAGCTGGTAAGGCGCTGCGAGCTGCTTGGAGTCGCTGCATCAAGGCGTCTCGCTCTGACAGCAGCTCTTGCAAGTAATCGATGGCTAAAAAGGAAGTGAGGATACAGTAGACTGTGTATGGAATCACTTACACTTTGATAACACGACATTCTCGCTCCTTGGTCCTGCTCGTCCATCGACCTTTTCGCCATCATCGATCTTTCCCTTCCCCTTTCCTCTCCGTCGATTCCTAGGTTTACCGTCTGCAAATAGTTGTTCGTCCTCCACCTGGCATGCCTCTCTGAGTGCTGGCACAGTTTCGCAAAGAGCATCATATCCCCTGCGGATATTTGCCCTCCGTTTTTGTTCAGATTGGATGTGATTTGCCTTTTTCTGTGACGGCGACAACAACGACACCTTACTCTGAGGTGGTAGTTGCAGCTCATCGGAGTGGTTCTGGGAAGAAGAAGGACGATGTCGCTTATTTGACAAATTTGCATCAGGGGGTGGGGATCGCTTCGATGATGGGTACCTCGCAGCTGACGAGGATGATGCGAGGGGATCTACCGGAGATTGTCTAGAAGATGACGACGATGAACTGTGGTCGTATGGGAGCGAATCCGCGCAACTTCGCTTTGGATCCAAAGTAGAGTTTATGACGTGGTAAAAGGGAAGCTGTGTGTGCACGGTCGATGAACCGAGATGTGCAGATAGCGGATTCGCGAGCTCGGCGTCTTCGGCATTTCTAGGCAAGGATTGCTGATGCCTTGCCGAGTACAACAGTGTGAGCGGGTTGGCCTGCATCTGCTGCTGCTTGTGTCCCGGTGTAACCGAGCTTTCACTAGGGGAGCACGGACCAAGCGGGTACCGCCATTTGTCCCCGTCGAGAGACATGAGATCTTTTGTCGCCTTTGAAAGCTCCTCTTTTCCACGAGCTGGTGGCATGTGTTCATGGGAGATCTCAAACTGCATGTTCCAGTCCATAGGAAATGCCTCAAGGAAGGACTGGAACGCACGAGACTCCGAAGGAGTCAGGATGGACATTGTATAGGGACAGGTATCGAGGAAGGGATATTCGTTAGGTGTCCGCCGTGGTGGAAGAGATGAGTGGTTCTGTGTGTTGACGGCGAATGCACTGAACCGACGACTTGTGGGTTTCCGAAGACCTGTGGCTGCGCTTCCCCACATGTGGATTTCCGTTTTGGGCTTACTCATGTGGCTCCACTTGTCAGCTGCGTCGTCCTGTAGTAACTCGTCGTACAATTAAAGTCTTGTCTAGTCTAAGAGCTTCATTAATATTGTAAGCATTCTGCCTCTTTGGCTTTGTGGGAGCATTCTTTTTTTTCAACCACCCAATTTGACCCGGTGGGTGGGCAATCCCCTAAACACACATCATCATGGGCTGGATCTTGTGTCCAAATCTCTGCGAAAAAACAAGTTCCCTCTGTGTGTACCCCAGAACTGTATTCGAATGCCAAGTTGGGATGTCGCACGTGAACTTGACATTGGAAATGACCTATTCTTGGGAAGGATCTGCTGCTATGGACGCGAACTGTCACTCCAGTCTGGGGTGCAATTTCAAGAGGTTTTGAAGGTCTCCCACGCTTGTTTGACACCCAATGTCGAGCGAATTTGAAGAGAAAAGCAAAAAAAAAAAAAAAAGGGCGGGTATAGCAACGGCATTAGGCTGGCTCCGTTTTTGTGCAGGTCTTCCCAGCGGAACATACTTTAGGCGGTGAGTCGGTCCATGTCATACCCCGAAAGGAGAGCCGACCCAAGTACATTGGCAGCGGGGGGTACATCACCGCAGTGCTGACCAAGTGCCGAGCCAAGTTTAGACGGCTGTTCATACTCTTTGGTCAGACGGCTTATATCATATTCATGGAGATGGGTGGCATCCTCCGATACATACATTAGGAGACGACCCACCTACATATGACACCATATCCGTCGGGAGCACAAACCGGGTTCAAAATCAACGGGCGGTACGTCGAGTAAATACATGAACCCATCTTGTGCGTAGATAACGCGCAAGCCTACTTGCATTGATGAGCCAGGCACCAGGACTCGTCACCTGCCCCACAATGTCTCAGTTGAATATGCGAGGGTGTCGGACGTCGTAGGAAGCAAAATTTTCCTGCCAATTGTGGAAATCATTGTCAGAACGGCGATGGCAGTCGGTAGTCGAATGAATTGAATGCATCGAGTACTTTCCCGTCGAGAGTCTGGTCGAGGGCTTGTCCCATTGCTAACCGTATGGGCGCACAAGTGTTACCTGGAAGCCACAACAAAGCGGCTGACCATGCGGAGATTGGTAAATCGGTACTCGAGAATTCCGGGGGAGTCGAGGAAGATAACCGCGACATGGAAATTGGGGGGGGGGTAAAACAGGAACGTCAACGTTCTTCCTCTTCCGTCGACTGCAAGAGCGTCGGTGGATCGAAACTGCCAAAAAAAAAACAGGCAAGGGAAAGGGAAAAAGCAAAAGCAAAAGAAAAGAAGTCAGTAAAATGAGCACCCGACGCTACAAAATAATCCCGCTTACTGAAAAATGGAACCGTTCCATCGGCCATTGCAAGACCCGTAAGCGATTCAGATGGCACAGCAAACTATCTAGATTATTAAATGTGAAAATCTCGTTTAGCCAGAACCACGGGTCTATACCGAGAAGTAGTAGCATAAGTGGTACATTGAGAAGCAGACTATGCAGGAGTAGGGGGTTGTGATGAGGTCAAGGTGGTATAGTTAAAAGAGTAGAGTATGGGTCAGGTCCATGCACGTCTAAGGAAATGTGAAGCTGGCCTCGAACATGTTCGGCGGTGATTCAAAGTGCGATGATCCATGGAAAGCGGGAAGATCGCACGGCGACACCCAGAGCACAATGAAAAAACTGCAGTCACGTGAAACTCTACCGTTGGGGTGCCAACGACGATAGGGACAACCCTTGTGCAAGCTCAGGCTTCCACGCGACTCTTCGAGATGCTTCAGCGTAATCGACCCATTCTCTTCTTCGTTCATTGCTTTCGAGCCAGTCTTTATCAAGAGACGATACTTCGAGCTCGTAGAAGTGATATGTTGTTGAAGGAGACTTGACGGTTGTCATGTATCGTGTAATTTTGCCACGAACGCCCGCTGAAATTCAAGAGCGAGGGGGGAGAATGGGATAGGACATTCATCAGGAGATGAGATGACGGATAGAGGGACAAAGGGTGAGACCTTCTTCTAAGGCTTCCCGCGAGGCTGCTGCCTCCAATGTTACGTCTGAGGGCTCCCAGCCCCCTTTTGGTACTAGAAAAGGACGAGTCAGCCCATGAGGCAACATAAAAACTTAATTAAAGTCCGATCGGAAACCAACGCGTATGGCAAGTACATAGCTCCTTGCAGAGCTGTGAAGGAAAAAGGAGAAGAATGAAAGAATACCCACAGACCCATAAATCTTGACGTTTCCGACTTGTAATGACAAGCACCTTGCCCGCGGCACTTGTGATCGGAATGGCGCAGCATACCACGCGAGGAACTTCACGTCCTTTTGTACCCATTATTGAAGGGCGGCGCGTGAGTGCAAAGGGAGAGTTGTCGATGTTCCGGAGGACTGGTTGTCTTGCTCGTCTTATGATTATTCAGCGGGGCACAGACTGGTGGTGGTACAAAAATGAGTACACTCTCAGCAAGAGGCGGTGATCATTCCCTCCAACCTGGGATGTGACAGCTTGGATGCTGTGGAGGACTAAGGGGCACTATGGCGCACTAATGTAAATTTTGGTGAGGAGATGAAGTTGCTGTCAAGGAAAGATGGGACAACGCGTCAAGAAAAGGGCGTCGAAGGGCGATGGAAGAGAATGGAAGTTTCTGCAAGTTTTTGAGCGCAGGTGGTCGTGTGTCTGAAATTATGCTGTGGCTCTCATTACGCAGAATGTGTTGCCACAGTGCACGCACGTTCGCCGGCATTGCCGGCATCAGCCACATCTGGTCCCGCCGCCCTAGATGCGAATCAACGAAATGACTGCTGAAATCATCCCGATCGATCAAGGCGTGCAAGAACATGTCTTTAAACAAGCATGGCAGGCACACGGTAACTCTCAAATTTAAACGGTTCACGGCATTGCCTCCCCACCCCGATTCTCGGAAATGATCATACCAATCCGTATTAAATGTGTGTCCGAGAGGTTTTGAATTTCTACATCGACTGGAATCCGAGTATACTCTACAATACGCATGGCTTGCCAGGATAACCGCGCGAACAGGTACCGAGCAGATGCGATCGTCGCACCTACTCATTCCAGCTGAAAATAGTTCAAACACGTGAGAGCAACACAGCGGAGCAGGTTTGATGGCTTACGCAACTAAGAACATGCATAAGACGCCGAAAGCCATCGCACCGAACTTGAAAAGTTCAATCAACCACCTAAATATATCAGAACAAGAAATCTGACATACCTCTCGCAGTGCCTGCGCTACCACTTTTACTCTCCGCTAGCAGACTGGTTTTCGTGACAAATCGTCAACATGGACACTGAGCAATCCACTTGGGACTCACGTAGGCAACACAGCAACAGCGCCGATGTACAAAAATCCACCGGCGACAAAGGGAATCACCTTTTACCCCATTAGATAAATCGGGCAAAACTACCGTATGCAGCGGACATACCAAGTCTGCAGGTTGCACTGTGGTGCCGAAGATTCCGGAAGCGTCCTGCCTCACGCCTGCTGCTAAATCCATTGACACTGGTTCCGTGCCTGTGGCCGATAGATTATGAATTGCTATGCCCATGAATGTACTGTTGCAAATGAACATTCGGCTGGTCAATCACTGCCAAGTGGTGCTCACCCAACCTATCAAAATCGCGTGCAAAATTTGAATACAGAGTCGCTCGAGGTAGTGAGAACGTACAAATGCACCAATAGCAGTCAAAAACTGTGATTGCATGGCTTGCCGCTTGCTAAAACCGCTGCGAACCAAGATTGAGTAATCCGCGATTTCATGAGGTATTTCATGGGCAAAACAAGCCAAGGTAGTGGTTGCACCAATTAGGGGGGAGGAGTAAAAGGACGCTGCCATGCTGGAGGAAAATTTAGTCGGAAGAACATCCACGTGCGTCCAGCGACTCACGCCAGGCCATCCGTTCTATCAGGGGAATTAGCGGGTAGTGACACAACGGAGAGAAAACGTTTCGTACATGTTGTGGACAAAGTCCCCAAAAAGGTTCAGGTATGCCGAGAGCTTTGATGGGCCAGTGCCTTGTACCAGATCGACTTCTTTCGAATGACCGTTTTCACACCTCTTCTCCTCACCCCTGGATCGCAGACCATTGGCTGACGGTGTAATCGATACCCCGGAAGCAATGGCGTCGGCAGATGTGTTTACTTGGGAGTGAGAGTGTGAGTGGCCGTGTGAATGACCCTCATTTCCTTGATCACCAGCGAGAACCCGTAAGGACTTTTCCATAATGAAGAACGTAGAAAACCCGATAAAGATAGCAAGTCTACGGACTGACGTTGAGTCATTGGAATATGTCAGTCAGAATTCACGAACCCAATCAGAATATTTCGCTTGTCCTCCACCATGACAAAATGTGCTCCCGAATCTTGATGCTCGCCGAGGAATGCGTGGGGTACCAGGTGCAGGAAGACATCAGACAGGAGGCCGCCTGTCTGCACAATCCGTGAGATCGAGTAATTCGGAATACCAAGTGAAAAGGTGAACTAACGGCAAATGCAGTCATGGTGTTGAGGGTATTTGTATCAATTTCCGCGGGAATAAACGCAAGGATAAAGTTAGGTACCCTGAAACGTTGGTCAGCTGTCCAGTAAACAAGGCTTCGAATGTTCTTAGGGTTAACAGACGCACGAGCTGATGTAAAAAGTTCCCAGAACTGCGACAAATGTTGACAAACGTGCAACGACGATTATACAACACAAACAACAAACCTGCGTTCCAGCCTGGACCAAAGGGGAATAACCAGGCGAACACCTGTCGCATAATGGGAGATTGATCATCTTCTACAACGTGTTTGAGGTGGTTGAGCTTCTGTACAGCGGCACAGTCATGAATGTCGGATTCCTGGTGGCGAGTAACATTCAGCAATGTGAAGTGGTCTGATTATTGAAACATTAACCCGTATGACTAACTCCGGCTGTTCAGAACAGAGTACGGTGCGTGTAGTCAGAGCAACACAAAGTAAAAGAGTGACGAATAGTATGGTATGTCCCCTTGGCGCTCCCATGTCTTGATTTCGAGGTGTGGGTGTTGGTGTAATGCCGCTTCGGCAACAGTTACGCTGTTTGGATGCAATCCGATATCCGATCGGAAGTGATGATAACCCCGCTGATCAAGACGACCGTGATATCTGACGAGACAACGCAGAATCTGCCTGAGCGATACCACAACGATAAGCGAAAGGTGAAGGCTCGATGTCTCGGCGACGAGTGAAGTCAACAATTATGCAGGGCAGTGGGAATAGTTTGAAGAATGGCTGAGAAAAAAAGGTCTGAGCTTGAAGTCCATCCTAAAGCGGCAGGCGTTAACCACAAAGGCTTGATCGCCCACTCGTTCCAATGCGCTACTCACTTTTACCAGTGAGCTAGTTGTGTCGTTCACTTACTGGCTCGTCACTCTAGGATTTGTGGATACTTGTTTTCCAAGCTTTTCCCACCCACTGCAGATTTGTCGACTTCACTGGTCGCCGAGACATCGAGTCTGTCTGATCCTCCCGCTTATCGTCACAGCATCATTCGGGCAAACTCTCATTATACCGTTCCAATATCACGGTCGCATTGACACGAATAGGGTGTTTCATTCAGAGATGACTATCTCAGATATGTATCCCTCTGCAACGGAGCAGCTTGCTCTCGCAGCAGCGGAGAAGCTGATGGTTGCCACAATGGCACGCTATGATCCATCCCACGACGTGTTTCATGGTGCGGTTGCCTGTGGCCACTTTGTATCCTTGCTCATGACATATTCGTGGTCTGTATTCATCAGTCCAACGTGTACGGAAGACCGCCTTGTCACTCGCACGCTCACTCCCACATAAAAACCCCGATCTACTAGTCGTGGATCTTGCCGCACTCTTGCATGATATATTGGACAAGAAATATGTCTCGCCTGCTGAGGCTGCCGATCCTGATGCATATTTCTTGCCATTCTTCCAGTCATTAGCGAAAGATTACGCGCTAGACCTGATATCCGATGGTCGAGCAACCCTGATCGTAAAAATTGTGGAAAATGTATCTTGGACAACGGAGAAGAAACTGTGTGAGAGTGGTGAACTTGAAGAGTGGCATACTACATGCACAGAACTTCATTGCGTCCAGGATGCCGACCGTTTGGACGCAATTGGGGCATTCGGTGGGTCATGGCCATTTCTAAGCTTGGGGGGTTACCTGACTGGATGAATACAACAGGGATCATGCGTTGTGCGGCGTACAGCGCAGCAGTGAACCGGTCAGTTTCAACTGCACACCGATTCACGCGTCTCATAGGGTTTTAGACCTTTGCATGCCCCACTGGGTCGTAATGACACTGCCATTCACCACTTTTACGATAAACTTCTTCACATACAGGATAGACTAAAGACGGAGCCCGGAAACATGATGGGTGCCCGGCGCCATCAATTTGTAAGTCGTAACAGCGAATATACATCTTGGGCTCAAGTATTTGTATGCTTTCCACAGATGCTATCATTTTTGCAACAAGTCGAAGATGAGTACGATGTTGAGCCTATCTTATCAGGGTCTCTGAAAAGTTGCGAGGACGAGAGGCCGATCGTCGATTAGATACCCCCTTTGTAGTGACTTCGTCACGGTAACCAAAGCCTCAAGCTTCAAGGGCTACTCGGTTTTGGCAGTTCCACTAAAGTCCCTGGCGAGTGTTTCCCTGGGAGCCCTGTGAACCAAGCATCCGTAGCATCCCCGAAGGGCACTCCCACTGTATGGAGAGAATTGGAAATCGGGGAACGATAAATCTGGGGCGCTTTACGCTTGGTGTAATGGGCTGATGGTGTACCTGCACCAAGTCGTACCTGTCCGAAGGACCGCTGAACTGGCAAATTCTAGGATATGCATCTCTTCAAATGCATCACCACGGCGGCAGAAATGATGCCAAAATACCCCAAGGGACCCACAGCACTCAACTATGTACGTATATCGTGTGCTAAGTTGTGTAAGGTGTTGCGTCGGTTATATTTTTTTGTAATTATGATGAGAATGTCGCTATATTTTCAACACACGCAGCCATTTCACATGCAAATGACAGCCGCCGGGACATCAAAGCATGTGGATCACAAAGGAGACTAAACTGTGATCAATCAGTATCTTTTCGCGGAACAAGGGAGAGAATTACTCAAGAATGAGTCTCTTCCTTTTCACTTGTAATCGCTAGGTCGCTTCCAGCTACATCATTCGCCTTGCCTAGCTTTGGAGAAGGGAGGGCAGTAGCCTTCCAGCCGCTCCGGAAAGCCGCCACCGCGTTTATGAAGCCGAAGACAGTGAGCCAGATCTAACAGGGTTGCATGTGTCAGCCAGCGGGCGCCTCTCCCCGAGATATACGTACATCACCGATAAAAATGCCTTGTTCAAAGGACCTGAAGGAAAGTTGAGAAATTGATGGATGGTTGAGAGACCAACTCACCAATGGAGGGCTAAAGGCAAGTTGGCCGAAT